>OY783215.1:15144282-15850168 GCA_963678705.1 Panorpa germanica | reverse complement strand
TTTGATAAAATTAAATATTTTTAAAATTGTTTAACGTTATACTCGTATTATTTTTTTTAATTGTTTTTAACGTAATTTGTACAATATATTTAAAAAAAAAGATTTTTTTCTTTAGCCTCTAACATAGTAGAAGGTCGTCGATGTAAGGACTCAGCATCCGAAATAGTGTACTACCTAAACATAGCATTATATGTATTTGCAATTCATATAAAAAAGTTTACTTATTACATAAAAACTTTTATGTTAATATAACCTAGTATATCGAATTCTTACACATTCTTAAATTCGACACCGATTGAGTTATACAGAGACTTCAACACCATAAAAACTGTCAAGGCTACTAAGAGATCGTTGGTGATACGATTAGTATCGAAAATAATACGAAACGAAATTAATTTTCCTGTTAAACCAATATCACTACTGATTTATATTCTTAACATTTTTAGCACCGTATTTTTTATCAGTTAAATTTGAGGCCCCGAGCCCCGCGTGAACATTTCTTTAATAATCACATTTTTATTACACAACAATTCTTTACATAACTTTTTTTTAAATTATCATTTAACACTAATTTAAGATAATGATGATCGGCGGTTTAAACTGATCCACTGATTAACTAATCAACTAATCAACTGATCTGCTGAACAAGATAACGTGATCGGTTGATCAACATCTGACGATTAATGCACTGAAAACTGATAAAGTGATAACCAACCTCTAATTACAAATGTTTATGCTGTTGCTGGTATAATCCAGCTAGAAATTTTTTAAAACAATAATCGCTGACACTCTGTACCGACTCCTAGAGCTATGCTATGTCAGAATCTGCTCTGACATTGAATTAGATGCGATAAGGCGAAGTAAACAACTCATTTTTATATTTGTTGAGAAATATCTACATTACTTACTTGTGTTTTTATTTAGGTAAAGTTATAACCAGTGCATTTTATGAAATAACTTAAATAAATCGTTCACGCTCATGCTATCTCATGTTACGTCTTAAAATTCTAATAACACAAGTGAAACAGAGCGAGTGCTAATTATGTATACGCAAATTTATATACAATACTTTTAAGTTAAAATGCAGATGAATCCTTAACCCATATTACTTATGTTTTACTTTTAATTTTTAGTTTCAATTTTGTGATTTAATTTTAAATTGTATTCCGTGCAACATTTTCATGTATTTCAATTTTACTTTGAATTATTTAGAGCGCATGCGTTATTTGACCAACTTTTTTTCAAAATTGTGATTCTTTTTTTCGATTTGTAAATTAGGTACCGTTAGGCCATATATAAAATTTCAAGATTCTTGCCCTATTTTTACCCTCGGAAAAAACCGCCTCCGTGCTCCCAAATAAAATTTTGATATTTTGAATTTGTTTTTTTTTAATATGATATTCAATTATTACAAAATCCAAAATTTGAGCTTTCTCCAAAGTTTCCTACCGACTCCCTAATTTTCTCGGCGCCCCTTTATAAAATTTTGAATTTTTAAACTTTGAAATATTTTATGCACATGCAAAATTTCATCTTTCTATCTTTTACGAATACAAAGTTATACAGCAAAAAAGGGCCCACTTTTTTTCAGTTTTTCCAAAATTACGGGTTCAGGAAAAAATCCAAAAATATAAATATACACCTGGAACATTATAATATAGGATATTCTTTCGAAAAACGAAGAATACTGTTTAGGTATAGTTTTAATTTATCACAATAAATTTCTGCTCAATTTCAGGGATTCTTAACCGCCTCCTTTCTTCCCACACATTTTAAAAAAATATTCTTTTTTCTTCTTTTATTTGTTTTAGTTATTAGTATTTAGTTATTGTTTAGTAAATAAAGTGATGTATTTGAACCCGTTTTCAAAATGTTTTCAATCGTAACGTAAATGTGTAATATACTCAAATGACTTAAATAATAACAATAACACAGCACGAATTAAATCAGAAACGGCGCACATTGTTTATGTTATTACAACCATGTGATTGATTTATAAATAGGTGTCATTATTGTGCATTATTCAATATGAATAAATTAAAATGGAATTGTAATACGTCACACGCCAAGTAAACAACAAATTTACTTTACCAATAGATAACTAAAGTCACGCAAAATGTATTTACGTACAAAGGCTTTTTGATATACGCTAAAATTTATTAATTAGCCTGACCTATTGGTGTAGGCAACTACTCTAACCGATACATTCCACCCGACGATTGTCTGAGGTTAAAAAATGCTACGGATTTCACCCGCATGCCATTATTGGGGGTTCCCAAATGTTAGCAAAAAATTAATGTCATTTAACGTGAAATGGAGGTCAACGGGTTTCATAATGACAAATTACAACAAATGACCTTGAACTAACTTTTGAAGACTGATTTATATTATTATAACAATAACACAAATCATAAATAACAAATGATTACACAGATGTAAATTGGGGTGTGCGTTAACCCGCACTTAAAACATAGTACACTCGTATCGTTAATAAACTATTTCCCTATTAAATTTGTATGAGTCAATTATCCAATTACCATTATGTTTTATGCTTTATGAATAGGTTCATATAGAAAATTGTTAATCTGTGTGTACACAATAATAAAACACTTATGCAACAACCTGCAATTAATATTTATAGCAGGTAAATGTTTTCAAAAAGTTCCTTGAGAACATAATATAAAATATTTATAACATTAGCTTTATTATAATATTAAATTTTTTCTGGTTATTATAATAATTTTAATTAAAAATATTAATTTTAATTTTATTTAAGCCAGAACGCAAACTTAGTGGAGATTCAAACTTATTGCAGATATTTTCTTAAAATGGTTTGCTACACTAAAAAAAATATAAATGTGATATATATAAATCAACGCTGAAATTTCATAAATATATAGTAATTAGATTCAGTCTATCAATATAAATTAAAACAAAATACATATACTAATTAAAAACTAATACCAAAATGCAACAAGCAGGCACTACTCACAGCTTTCCTTTTATCTGCATCACTCACCGCGCTGTTTGATCGATGTCTAAAAAGATCCATCACTTTAGTCATTGGTGATCTTGAACTATCTGGACGCCTGGAGCTAGCTGCAGTAACCGTATGATAATACTAAAAGAAAAAAATGCGATTTTAAATTCATATAGAAAAGAAATAGCGGATTTTTTTCCACAGTGGGTATTAGATTTAAATGTATTTAAAATAAAAAGTAAAAGTATGAAAAATACATACTTAATAATATCTGTTTGAAAAAGGTTTGAATCTTTAATATATATTTTTTAATCTAGCAATTTACCTGAGCATCACTTCCTGGATGAGGATGTGCCGAACCATCTTTAACTTTCGCATGACCACTACTTTTCTGAGACATTAGCCCCGTATGTTGCATTGCGGATCGTAAATTATGCATAAGGCCACCACTACCACTGCTGCTGCTAGATGATTCCTTTGGCTTAGGAGGAATTTGTGCAGGAGGTACTAACTGTTGCTGTTTCTTCGCGTCTGATTTTGATCGTGGCCGGAATGCATCAAATATTGCTGGGCGACGATTGGGACTTGCAGTACCTTAAATATTAAAAATAAGGAATACAGTTGAGCACTAATAAGATATGTTACGCTGTGTATAAATTTATATTTACCATGTACTGTAAGCTGATACATGACTTCTCTATCCTCATGGCCCCCGCTCTGTCTACGTTCCAGTGAGCCAGAGCGAGTGCTTGAACCACTGCGAGAAACGCGATCATTGCTGCTTAGACTCCCTGATCCCAGACGTTCAGTGCTTTTGCTTACTCTTTCAGCTTTCCACCTGTTGCAGAAATTTCAATTTATATGAATAAACATCTAAGTATATAAAATTAGCATTTACAAGACTATATCAATTAATCATAATTGAATAAAATATATGGAAGAAGAAAAGATAAATAAAATGATAGCATGTACATATTTGTTCTCCAAAACTGCTACAGATATTCTAAATAAGTACAGCATAGTTTTACATAATTAATATTTTACATACATTAATAAATAGTTATAACATTATCTCTACTATATAGCTTTTTAAATATATTTTCATCAACAAAAAATATCACATGTATATACAAAAAACTGCCATATGTGAATTTGACAATACTGATATAAGATTCCGTATGACAACTACGCAATTTATGTAAATCTTCTCGCGCTCTGTGAGCAGCAACATTTGTCACGCTGCTGTCATAATATGTAAATTTAAATTTAAAATAATTTGAGTAACAATAACTTGAATAACATATTCTTATAACTTTTTGCGGACTTTATAAAATAGTTATGAGAATAGTATTCAAAATATACTTTTAAGAAGAATTCAACATGATATTTACCTTTCATTTTTAAGTCGCTCATTTTCCTTTTTGGTAATAGCTTTCCGAGCCTCTTTCTCATTCTTTTGTACCAGTTTTTCTTGTCTACGAGCTTCTTTTTCACTCTTTCTTGCTTCTTTATCCAAGTTCTTTTTGGTTTGTTTATCGATTTTCTTATTCTTACTATCAGCACTTGCAGCTCCAGGTTTGGTATTAGATCCCCATGTTCCAGCTCTAGGTCGCCCAGATTCATTCTCTGATAAACTAGGGGGATCCTGCAACAAAAGAAACACATGAATTGAATATAATGTTATTGCACATTAATTGCTTAATGAAAAGAATGTATCCATTACAGTTAATAATTTGTAATTACACGTTAAACGCATTATCTTCTGTTGCCAATGAACTATAAGTAACGTAATTGTAATATATAACATGCAACAAGGAAATATTATGCACCATAAAGTTTAATCGCAAGTTCGAAAAGCGATATATTCTCCTATAATTTGTCACATAACACGTATACGTTTGTCAATTTTATTACTTAAACTAAATATAATACAATTTATTTTTATTGTCATTTCAAAATTTAGATAATATTATACAAAATTGTAAAGTTCATCGTTTGAAACATAACCTCCTGCAGAGAACAAACCTGCCAACTGTTGCAAACTAAAACTTAAATCGAGACGATTCAACATTGACGCAAAACAGGTGTTTGTAAAGTTGACGATTCTCTTATTACACTAAAATCAGTACTCAATATTTTTTTTAAATTCCGAAACTTATTTTTATTTCTTTAAATATAAAACAGAAAAATAACAATATTCAAATGCTTTAAAATTTAATATTACAGCAAGAGTATTTAAATAAAAATATCATCAACACCCATAACCCTGGCAAATTCCTTGAAATTCAGGGACCCGTCCTGATCTATATCTGTGTACTGGATCATTTCCTTTAAATCGGTATGAGACAAATTTATTCCTAATACTTTGGAGAAATATTCCACTTCATCAAAAGAGATACTGCCTTGCCCATCTTTATCAAATATTCTAAATGCTTCTTTGAGTTCTTCTTCAGTATAGGTATAATTAAAATATTTTTTGTAAGCGTTCTTAAAACCGAAGAATGACAAAAATCCAGTTTCCTCCGGGTCAGCCTCAGTTTGAATGTCGATCAGCTCGGCTTCAGTGCACTCATATCCTAGAGTAATGCACAACGTAGAAAGCTTTCTGCAAGGAATTAATGTGTTGATATCAACGACCAGTATTTTCCAAGCTTCCTCCAAGTCTGCTATCTGTATTGGTGTTAAATCTGGATCAACAACATTTTCTTCGCTTAATGCTTTTCGTAATTTATCGGGTGCTTCTGATAATCTCACTTCCATATTCTCAGCCATGTTGAACAAAAAATATTTTAATTTTGATCAATTTCTTAAAGTTCGCATTCGATTGTTTAAACAATATTTAATCAAACATACGAATTCAATTGTTTGCTTTCCATATAACGGCCTATCCGGCCTATTATAAAGGTTATCGTGTATGGTAAACCTAGTTCAAATTCTATAAATTCGAAAATCAAACACTAAAGTGTCACCGTCTGGGGTCCTATTCCTGAGTCTTGAGAACAATGATCGTGATCGAACAGATCTAATTTATGGGATATGAATCATTTTACGAATCACTTTTTTTTAAAAGAGCTTTTCTGGACTATTCCTGAATTTTATTAATAATTATTATTATAATTCAGAAATACTTTTTTAAAAGTGATTCGTCAAATGTTTCGCTCATATAATTCATATCTGTTCGATCATGACCATTGCTCGCAACACTCAGGAATACGGCCCCTGAGGTGAACATTTTAACAATCACGGCTCTGTCGTATTATTTATGTTAGTTGTTATTGTAAACTTTAGTAAAAGAGGTGAATGACAGAAGACAGACGACAACTTTTAAAATATGTAACTTCCTAGTATTTATACTAATTGCATTAAAATTAGTCAGGATTCAGGATTATCAGTATACTATTAGTATGTATATGTACTAGTATATATATATATGATTTTACCTATATAGAACCGTTAGAAGTTCATTTACATACAATTTAAAGGCCTTACTATTTGTAATATGAAACAAAATACGTGTTACTGTTGCTCTACGTTAGGGGCAATGTATATAATTTTATTTTTTATCAATTTTTAATGAAACTTAATAATTAATTTTATGATTTAAATAGCTTATACATTCTTAATAACTACTCCACGTAAATATACTTATACTAAAATGGCTAATGTCTTTGCTGCATAAAAAATCTGTGATTACACAGAAAATAGGATCAATTGTTGTGTCCAAAATAATGTCGATACGTGAAATGAACTCGGAAATATAGTAGGTTAAAATCAAAGGTTCTACAAAACATTTATCTACAAAACTATTGTCGTAATTTTCGAAGTTTATGAAGCGCAGGCTATTGATGCGGAAGTTAATATTTCTAATCATGATGGTTAATTTACAACTATAACTATTGTACAACATGTAAAACACAAACAATATTCGTTGTCACCTGTTATTCTATACTTTAAAAGACCACTACATCGTCCAAGTGGTTTACTGTCGGTCGGCTCCACGGAGCATGCGGAAATATCAATTATTATTGTTATTATAATGAGAATACCATAAATAAATCACTATAGATAAAAATATCAACAATTAAAACATGTATTTTATATGTTTACGCATATTCTGAACCTGTACAGACGATTTAAATATACCAAAAACTATTTCATTATTCTAGCAGGTGCTACGAAAGATAAACATAAGAGTACAAAATTTAATTTAAGCATTGAATATTTATTATATGCAAAATCACACTTTTGTCGATTTAAATTCACTTTAAAAACTGCTTTTAGCAAGAAATTTTTTTACCGAATTATTGAATGGCAAATTATCGAAGTTTCATAGTAATAGTTTATGAATGGATTGGTGATTGAAAATGATGTGGCGTTTTTATTTTATTAAATATCTAAATGTTGACTGAGATATAGCAATTAAAAATTTGAATTGTAGTATGAGCGCGACAAATGTCGGCCATATTTATGACGTATCATGTCGCATTTCTAAGGGATAGGTCAGTTATTTTTTATATGTATAAGAGTTCTGTGTTAAGTATGCTATCTCTTTTACGCTCTGTTATATAAAAGAGATGAAAATTTAGCGAACATGACGTCACATGTATTGGAATTTGGACGTTGGATCCCTATAATAATTAAAGGCAAAAAATGATTATTTTATAGATATATCCTGTCCTGGTAGCCAACTTTATCATTATATTCCACAGTTTTCAGAAATTAAAACATGGTGCAAGTATATACTCGTATTCCACAATTCTAAAACTATAAGTTTGCTTTAGTAGACCTATACTAATATGGTTGGCAGAATCTGTACAGCTGTTGTTGAACACCCACTAAACACAAGTGACAGTCAATTTGCTTCGTCAATCTTGTTTGAAGCATGAATGACAGGAGATGTAATTGAGCACACAAATGTCACTGTTGCTGGGAATGGGGAAGAGCAAGGGGAGTGTGTGGGGGAATCGGTAACTGCTGGCTATTGACTCCGTTGTTGCTATTTGCAAAATTAGCGAAAACCTAAAATCATTGACAGTTATTAAATTAGAAAATAGTAATACACAATAGCTATCAGTGGTTTACAAAGAGTAAAGTATTTAAGTATTATCATAATCTAGTAGGATTAAATATAGATTTAAAAGCGACCATGACATTCAATTACTAAGGAGAGGCAAATTGTTGTAACTAACATTCACTTACATTTGCATTTTTTGTTTTGTTTTTATTGTTTGTAATGCCGGTTTTATACCAAAGAGACAGTTTTGAAAACAGTTTTTGTTTTATTTTAAAACAGTTCTGTTTATCGAAAACAAACTGTTCACATTGAACAGGAACTGGTTTTGTTTCTAGTGTTTTTCTGTGTGTCCCATAAAAATGTCCGACGACAATGATTTTATTAAATGCGGTTTTTTTAATAAATGACATACCAATTAGAAAAAAAACGAAGATATTGGGTCAGTTCTCTATTGAAGAGGAGAGTTCATTATGGCACAGAAGAATTATTGCATGATTTAAGTACTGACGACATTGGGTTAAATGGAGAATTGAGAACCTCCTTTCACAACTTTACAAGAATGCCCAACTGCAAGAACTGATTTTGAAGTGTTAATTAATTTGATAGGACCTAAAATCGCCAAGAAAAATACCATATTCCAATATATAGTTGAACCAAATAAGACTAAAAATCAACAACAAACGTGTTTACCTTTGATCTTAACAACTCCAAATGGGAATGTGTTTTGTTTACTAAAACAGTTTTTAAAGACTAAAATGATTTAAGAACTGTTTAGTTTTTACAAAACATTGGTATTTTTGTTCAGTAAACCAGTTTTTGTTCGTGTTTTATTGTTGTGTCTCTCTGGTGTAAAACCGGCATAAAGTTATAAATTTTTTTGTTATTTCTTAACCCATGATATAGGTAAAAAAATTTAGTGTCTTATTTTGACTCCAGGATTCTTTTGTGTGGTGAAACGAATATTATTATAAAATGAATTTTATGTATGGGTATATTTGAATCATCTCTAATCTCACTTTACAATAATATTTGTTTTGTATTTTGCATTCTTATTTTTAATAGTTAAATCTCTTTCCTACACCAAGACACCTAGACTGCTATTTCACCGTTTTGCTTACACATAAACCGCTAAACACAAAACACGGATGTTCAATTCATGTATTATTATTTTACTTAAACAAATTCTAAAAATATTTAACCTAAAAGAGTTTTATTGTATACATATTCTTTACAAGCCTTTAATCCTTAAAAAGAACTTCTTAGATTTGATAAGTTTTAAAAAGGTGGTCTTAAAAAGTTTTATGAGTATGCTAATGCGTAAGAATTATTTACTTTTCAAAAAGCAGTGAAATAGGTCACAAAACGTTCACAAAACTTTTGTTATGTTAGTAAACACTAAATATACGTAAACTGTGTTTTAACAAGAACATGAAAATATTCTACAATTTTTTAAATTACAATAATTAAACATTTGAGGACATCATATCCTAATTTACTAGTACATTGCATACAACGGTAGTTTTCTTTATTTAGAAAATGGTAATATAATTTTCAGCACGCCATTGAAGTACTTCCTGCTGCAAATATTTACTTCCGGTTTCTATAAATGGGTCAAGTAAAAATATTGATATTACAAATTCTTGAATTCTACAGCACATCAGTAGAGTGAACGTCTAGTGATCGTGGTTTTCTATTACAGACATGAGTTCTATTACAAACTGGAGCAATCAAATTATATTATCAGATATTTGAAAATGGTGCTAGTATTACGAATTGTAAACTAAAATCGTAATATTCACAATGCAAATGCTGCTGCTTAAGTCTATTACCCACATCTATTTTTAACTGCGTATCATAATTATACAGTACGCAGTGATGCAGACTATGCAGGTGATGCAGTTATTTTAGAATTTAGTTCAAAATATTAGCTAATGAATTATGAGTGTGTTGTTTATTTTGTGATTGATTTAAAGACGTAAAATATTGTGCATATTTTAGTAAGCGGAGATGCGCTATTGATAACATGGATTATTTATGTATAGAAAACAACCTATTCTTTTATATTGGACCGTTAGAAAGATAAGACTGCTTTCACAATGTAACGGACTATGTCCGACTTGCATGACTATGACGGTCCTTTTGTGACGTCCGTTGTTTCTGAATACGAGAAAGACTAATTCTTGCAATGTGTACGTGTTATTTTTGGTTGTACTTAGGCCCGGTTTTATGGTTCGTGTTACTACCGAACTAAATAGCTAACTCCCGAATTAAACGAAAAATGGGTTTTATCATCAAGGATTAACGCTAACTCGGAACTAAAATCGCGGAGTAAGATATCCCGTCATAAATCAAGGTTTAAATATTTAACCCGGAGTAAGTGTGCAACAGAGATAAAATATCATGCTATCTCAGCCAGTTTAGCTATCATTATTATAATATTTTAGGTTATAATATTAAATTATTGTTTATTATGAATTTTGTGAGTGACCATAATCAATTATCAATAACAGATGATGAGGAAGATCAGCTATTATACAAATATTGTACTAAGTTGAGAAATCCGTCATTTTTAAAATGTTTTAAAACAATAATTAAACTGAATCTGGCATTCCCATGGGTTTACAACTGTAAACAAATATTCGAATTTCATAAAATATGGTTTACGTCTCTACTAACTAACACGGGATTAAATTTGGATGATAAAACCCGATACAAAAATAAGTACCGAACTAAACTAACTCCGGGTCTCATAACCCCGAAGTAAATAAAAAACCATAAAACCGGCCCTTATTAGTATACTCTTGTTCCAACTTGTGAACATAATCAGCGCTTTCACAGTGCTAAGGCTTCACATGAGCACGAGACTTTTCTCGAGAAAAAGCCCCAGATTAGATGAGAGTGATGATGCATTAAGGCCCGGTTTTATGGTTCGTCTTACTACCGAACTAAATAGCTAACTCCCGAATTAAACGAAAAATGAGTTTTATCATCAAGGGTTAACGCTAACTCGGAACTAAAATCACGGAGTAAGATATCCCGTCATAAACCAAGGTAATAATATTTAACCCGGAGTAAGTGTGCAACAGAGATAAAATATCATGCTATCTCAGCCAGTTTAGCTATCATTATTATAATATTTTAGGTTATAATATTAAATTATTGTTTATTATGAATTTTGTGAGTGACCTTAATCAATTATCAATAACAGATGATGAGGAAGATCATCTATTATACAAATATAGTACTAAGTTGAGAAATCCGTCATTTTTAAAATGGGTTCGGGTTTCGTAACCCCGAAGTAAATAAAAGACCATAAAACCGGCCCTAAGTGAAATTAAACCAGCTGGTCAACTGTGTATAAAAAAAATTCTTCAAAGTTTAAATTTTCTTTTAAATTTGATACAATTAATAGTGAGAACGATAAAAGCGATATGCTTAGTGTGTGAAAAATTTAGAATAAAAAAAATAAATTAGTCGAAATAATATAATGAATTACTTTGTTTAGGACTGTCTTAGGAGTAAGTTCTCAAAATAACGTGATGTGACGAGACGAGACGAGACGAGACATACGATTACGTGACGAGAACGAGAGTAAAACCTTCCTATGTTTTCTAAACTAACGAGAACGAGTGAGATTTTTGAAACTTTCGCCTTATCTCCCCTCGTGTAAACCCTACACAGTGCACGCTAGTCTTAATTTTTATACAGCGAAAGTGGTGCATTGATTAAAGTAAATTTAATGCAAACGACACCAATACCTCCAGAAAATTTAGTGTATGCTGTTGCAGAAGGTTTCTGATTTATGATAACCACCAGATGCCATAATCCTGAGTTTTCGCAAGAAATATGGTGGGAATTCTTTTTAAAAAAATTATATGGCATTTGGTGTAAAGGAGAAGAGTGTTTCATTCTTTACTAGCGAGCGAAACTCAGAAATATGGCTACTGTACGAAACAACAAAAGGCTGCACTATTGTGGAAACCAAGTTGACGATAGTCGGCTGTCGCACGTAGTCTGTTTCAGTTTGGGAGAGCATAAGTCTATGTACGCATCATACAAAATTACACAAGGGCGGTAGTACTCTGTAAATATGAAATTATGTCCCGAAATAAAGTTCTTGTATTTCTCATAGAAAGATAGACAACACCATATTGAGTTAATTTTACTTTGCGTGTTCCCACATGTTTATAAGATAGAAACACTGGTTTTTTAATTCTTTTATTAAAGATATTTCAGTTCAAGGTTCATTTTACGCTTTGCAAGTTATCGCAGAAGTACTTCATCGTGTATCAATTCATTGCAGAATCAACAAACCTAACAATCCGATCGATTTGGATCGTTTCTATGGTGTCGAAGCCTCATCAAATGTATTATATTTCTGATATGTTCAAATTTCTGGAAGCGAAGCTGAAATAAGGCGTTGGTCCAGAAATCGTGTTGACTGTGAATCTCACCTGTGTGGTCAGACGTGATCCAATTCAAATTACATAATTACAAACCTGTACTTTACCCGATTGGAACAAAGCCAAGAGGACAAAATAACGTGTAGTTGAAAAGCTCATAATATAAAAATAAACAAATGAATTTCCACGAATTTACTTCACGTTTCTAAAATGCTATAATTTTCTAAAACCTGTTGCCACGTTGTTTATTTTGCCTTTAGTAGAAAATAGTTTACATATACGTCTACAATAGTCGGTACATCGATGAATGTACGGACTTAAGATTTTTTTTTTTAATATTTCGAAAGTCTTTTAAGAATATACTGTTAAATTTTTGTAAGGATATTGCCAATAGTTTAGTTTCTACAGCCGTTTTAGCATATATCAATAGCCATTATAGCATACTTAAAACTAATCTCATTTATTTCAAAACTACTTCTTTCGGCATGGTGTTGTAGAAAAAAAAAACTATCCAACTGAATCGTCGAAATTTTTATATATTACTCACAGCATCAATAGCTATCGTTGGAACTAGAATCACTTTTTTATTTCAATAATTTCGTATCTTTTTCATTAAATAACTGGTTAAAAAAACCAAGTTTTTAGAATTTTAATTTCAAAAGCGCGCCATTCTGTAAATTTTTATTCTCTTTTTCTCTAGTTCCGACCAAAATTGTGCTCATACTAATTAATAATTTTCTTGGTTTTTATTTATCAGATAAATAGAAGAGCCAAAATCGGCAACACCGCCCAGGTCCAATTTTTTGTCAAGGTCTACTTCAGCGCCATTTTTAACCTATTTAACTATATTTTTAAATTTCAAAAAAGATTTTTTGTATGTAGGATAAGTGTAATAATAAGTCTAACAAGTTAAAACATCGTTTTTCATTGTTTTTATTAAAAAAAAACAATCCTCAAAATACCTTAAATTTTCAAGCTCTAGACCGCCGCCTTATATAATTAAATAATAAATTAGGTATATCTAGTCGTAATTGCCTCACTGAATCTGAATTTATGAAAACAATCTATCCACCCAAATAATAATCAAATACCCAGTTCTGGGTGAAAACACCCCGGAGTGCGAGCCTTACCCCTGACTATAAAAATTAATGAATAAAATAATTAATTACTGGAAATTCAGCAAATATATTACTTTTGTAGGTATGCATAAACAATTTAAAACATTTAACAAGAAACAAGGAAATTGACTTGAATTGTATTTGATCACCACCTCTGTGACGTCATCATTTGAAAAAATTCAGCATAGTTAATTTGTCCATCCCCATCCATATCAGCTTCTCTAATCATTTCCTCAACTTCTTCATCGGTGAGTTTTTCTCCAAGATTTGCCATAACGTGACGTAATTCTTTTGCAGTTATAAAACCGTCACCATCTTGGTCATAAACCTTAAACGCTTCGTGGATTTCTTTGTCGCTATTGTAATCCTTTATCTTCTTATCCATTATTTTTGCAAACTTTGAAAAATCTAGATAACCTGAATTGTCTGGGTCATTTTCGAGAATGATGTCTTCAATTTCACCGTCACTGCATTTAATAATAAAATTGTCAAAGATTTTATATCATCTACATAAACCTTACATAAAAACACAAGTAGTTTTTATTTAACACAGGATATTTCTTATGTAACTTTATCGTGTTTTTATGGATCTTGTTATAACAAAGGTAATTTTTGAGTAGCCTTAAGTAGCATTACCACTAACTGTTTTAATTTTGTATTTAATTTAAATTGTATAGCATATGCGTCGTCATTCCCTGCACTATTTTAAATTTAGAATTAACGTTTTCTTTGTTTTTTTTTAGATATACTAAATACTATATACTATTTTAGAAATACTAAATTTATAAATGATATTATATAACCTCCAAAATGTGACAATCTGTCAAAATACAGTATGATGTATTTTTAAAAGAAGTTTATTTCACCTTGACAAAAATAAAGAACTCGAAACAATTTCTATTACTAATTGTTATTAAAAACAGCAATTTTAATTATTCCACAATCAATTTTGTCGAACTGTCAAAATTTATATTATTAACGACGCATGCGCACTAATTAAATTAACTAAACTCAGAATAAAACCCGAATGTGACAAGGAATGCCTATTCTGAAAACCTGAAATCTGGATTAAAATATTAGATAAAAACGTACATTAAATATCAAAACAGTGAGTGTGATTAAGGCTTTAAGTTCTTTTTTCTTCAAAGAAATACAATTTGGTATGTTTTTATTTTTGTATGTTATTTAAATTAGAATTATAAATTTAGAATAACAAGAATATAATTTAGAATTTAGAATTAATGTTGACTCTTGAGAGTACGAAAACAGAATGTCAGTTTAGAAATTAGAATAGTTCTGAGTTTAAAAATAGAATGACGTAACTACAGTCAAATCTTAATATTAGGAAATATCTGACTAATGAACTAGAAACAAGAACAGACCTTGGGTTGTAGCCTAAGGATCTCATGGCTTGCTTCAGATCTTTAACTGACACTAAATTATCTGACTCGAATATATCAAATGCTTCTTTAATTTCATTAAGTTGTTCTTGTTCTTCGTCGGTAGCCATTGTAAAAATAAAATATTTTTATTAAAAAAAATTATTTGAAAAATCTATACTCTTAAAAACGTAAAAAAAAAAACAAATTGTTATTATAAAATGTTAACTTGATTAATTTAGTACAAACAAAAGCAAAAACAATCAGTTCAAAACAACAGTTCATCCAATTACTAAATCTCAGTATCCAGTGTCTTACTGGCTTTTTTAAGAAAAATAGGCGACACAATAAACAATGCAGATTATTGAGAAGGACGCTAGACTTCCGTGATTATTGATTCAAGTAATATAAACATTTATTATTGCAGCGACTGCATTTGGTTTTCAGCGAATAAGCATTGAACTTAGTTTGAAATTATTTTACCAGATAAAATCGTATATTTCCCAATAGGCTTGTGTCCTATTTCTTAATTTCTATAAAAGTGTACTATATATTGATAAAGTGGTTTACTAGAACCTCAAATGTCAAATTATTTTTTAATAACTCCTTATATGTTAGGAGATATTAACAATTAAAAGTCATTTTTTCTCTTTAATTATTAAAGGGATTCAACGTTGTACCGCTATGTTGCTATCTCTTTTATACAACAGAGCGTAAAAGAGATATATTCTTGACAGAACTCTGACCAACCGTACAGCTCATAAATCTCTGCTATATGTATTTATATATCAAAATATCAAAAATATTTACAGTTATTTTGGGGGAACAATAAAATTTCAATATTATGTCTGCCGTAACAGGGTTAGTCGTTCAATAGTCTCTTTAACGAGTCTCAAATCAAGCTTGTGTGAATGATACGCCACTGACAAAAGGCACATTGTGTTAACACTTGATCGTATTTTCAATAAAACACTAATTATAATTAACACATTAGTGATAACGCGGTTAATGATAATAATAATTCACGAGTATATATTAATTATACTACATTTGTTATTAAAAAGTTTATCTCGATTTCGAACATGAAAAGCGCGTGTCTGTATTTAATCAATAGAGACTCGACGCTCTTGTTATCTTAATTGAAAGATATCAGAACCATATCTTTATCTTGTTCTGTTCTATCCCGTCATGGAATGTTCCTGAATACACGATGTCGTTTTTGAAGTTTCTCTTTGTTTGCTTGGAAATTTCCGGCGTTTGCACAACTACTTCCCTTTTCGTTGTTTTAAAACTAACTAACACAACTATTTTATAGGAAACTGAGAATAATGCAAAAGAGATAGTAACTTATGCAGATGGTTTCTTTTAATTAAATAAATGTAATAGAAATCAAGGTGACCACAAAAAAATGATTTCAAATTTCCCTGATAATTCCAGGTTTTCCAGTAAAAGTTTTTCGTAATTTCCTCTGAAAGTTTTGAATATATTGTAATTACCAATAATTAAATCTGGTATTAAACTAAAAAAAGAAAATATTCATTTCTGATTTATTTTTATCTCATTGCCAACGGCGGCGTTTAATAACTAATTAAATACGATTTTTAAATTGATCATCAATAACTTAATTTTAGCTAAAAGTTGAGCATTTTTTGACACCAAATTTTTTTCATTAGCTACACATTTTCTTTTTGAATTTTCTGATTCATTTCATTTTGAATTTTGAATGAAATATAATATACTATATATGAAATAGTTAGTTGCCGCAATCAAATTCCCTGATATTTTCATGATATTTCCAAGTTGCATTAAATTCCTTGATAATTCCCGGATTTCCAGATTTTCCAGGTCTGTGACCGCCCTGTAGAAATATACGAGTAAGTTAAACCTAGTTAAAAGTGTAGTAAATTTCATTTATATGTAACGTTTCCTTCTTTTAACTAATTTAGATAAGATAAGTTATAATTACATGAAACATTACATGAAGAAATGTAACATATTTTGTAATTGACATACTTAGGTAAGAAGGTGAGGCCAGGAAGTTAAAGCCAAAAATATATATTTTTTTTAATTAAAAAAAGAAATAATTGTAAAGTCTCTTTCCCTATGGAACCGACTATGGTGTAGTCGCATTAGCATACTTTATAATAACAGAAAGTAGCTAGTTTAATGTCTATTAATACACCACTGTTAAATATATAGTTCATACGTCCGCATTTATTTTATAATTCATACGTATGTTGATCAAAGTGTTGCAGAAATCCGAGCATGATTGTGTAATAATGCGAAACATTTTGAATACACCCTAGTGGAAAAGTCGACCATAGCAAGTAGTTCTAAAAGTTTGGGATTTGACGGGGCCTCGTCAAAAATTCATTGATAGAAACCTCAACTTTTTTAATGCAAAATATCGTATTCTTACTACTAGCTACTTCTATCGCTTTGAGGGTTGTAATTCTCAGTGTTGTCAAGGTGGCTGAGTCGTTGACTACAACACTTTGTACACGTTGTGACTAGTTACGAATCGAAGCGCCAGCATGTATTTATTGCGAGAGTGGAAATAAGAATCGCCGACGATTTATATTGGTAAGGGTCCATTACTCAGCATGACAAGAAGTAAACGGATTGAATTTATTGAATAAAACAGTCCCCTACAGTATCCTAATAGTATCACTACTTTTTCACGTTTCATTAATAAATCCAGTGCGTTATGCCATGTTTAGTAATGGACACTTACTATAATACCTATCGGAACGCTGAAGTTAATAACATTGAACATAGTTAAGTAATTGGAAGGGTGTCCAACAGAAAACAACTACATGCTTTTGTAAATCCTTCTTACCTGAGACATTATTACCACCAACTACCAAAATATGGCGAAAAAATCATTATTAAAAAGAAGTGAAACGTCAATTCACGAGCCAAAAACACTAAAAACAATACACACTAAACAACGAAAGATACACTGAAGAACGAAACCTACAAAAATTTATTCTAAAAACGGATCAATTTTGTTTGAAATTGTTTGCTTTTACTATTCTAAAGACACAAAAAGATTTGGATTTCAATTGTCCAAAAATGGTTGTTTATAGTTGTATTAATTCAGAAAAATGGCATGGTTCTAATAGCAATACACAAAATACATAACTGAACATTATCTTAGCTAACATTTTTATGTAAAAGGTAATTACTTTTATGTTAAAGAAACCTTAAATTTGAACAATTATTCCACGATTTTAAATATACATTGTGTAAATGTAAAAGTACTCATAATTACCATTAAGTAGAATAAATAGATAACTAATATATAACTAATTACCACAAAATAACATTAGATGTTATCTTACTTTGGAATAATAACATTGTTTAACTTCGAAAAGATAAAAACGAAGTCATACGGCTTAGTCACACTTATATAGAAGTAAGTCTAAATGGTTTACTTCAAACAAAGAAATATTTGAGCAACTTAACAAGAAAATAATGAAGAAGCGAACTACTTACCCCAGGCTGAGGTCTCTTCACCCAAACTTCGTCGAGCTCTTTCGGAGCGTCTTGGTCTAGGGTAGTAATGCTGTCCGTTTGAGATCGAATTTCTACTAAGCTAACATCAAAAAATTTCTTATCTAAATGCGGGCTTATCGCTCGTCCTGACCCTCCAAAAATGGACTGCAGAGAAGGTCTGACAGTACTTGATGAGGTGGGAAAATGAATTGTTTTCCAATTTGTTTTCTGATCATAATTTCTCAATTGTTCTATATGCGCCGGAGTTTTTGTAACAACGAATTTATGTTTGCGTCCTACCACATTAACATTTTCATTTAGATTTTCAGGTTTTGCGGGTTCAGAACTGACTATTTCTTCTTTTTCTTTGTCGGTTTTTTCTTCTAGAACTAACCCATCGCTTTCTTCAATAATATTTTCTTTAGTTTCCGCAACATTTTCATCGATTTTCTCTAATTCCACAGTGGTTTTACTTCCACCACTATCACAACTATGGAAACTAGTTTCTGATAATATTGTCGCCATTTTGCATTCTACTTTCGGTTCAGATTCTTCTTCATCTTCTTCTAAACATTCTGAAAGTCTTCGGCGTTCTGTGAACGGTAGTGGAAGTTGCTGATAAAACAAATCATCATAACTTGGATCAATTTCTGGCGTTAAAATTGTTTCGTAATTAACGGCTTCAACTTCTTCTACTTCTTCTTCAGGTTCAGCTTCAACATCGCTGTTGTCGCTGATTTCTTCCACATAAAGTTTCTTGTTGCGCGTTCCATAGTAGTTATCTCTGTAGTGCTCCCCAAACGTATCCGATATTTTACGTTTGGGGTCTTGGGAATCATTTAGCGAAATGCTTTTATTTTGTTCTGGGGGAAACTCTACATCAGACGCTTCTTCAAACTCTGAAAATGAGTGATACGAACAATTTTCTTCTAAACTTTTCATACTCTCTTCAAATTTTTCCTCAAAGTGGGCTGATTTTCTTCTATTCTCCAAACACACACATGGAACACTATGCTCCGTTGTTTGGACTTCATTATCTTTCTTTTTGTCATTTTGATTTTCCATTGATTCACTAATTTATTCTATTACTTTGGTTTAATAAATTATAATACTATTGTATATCACAATTTTTTTTAAATTTATACTTTATTCACTATTTATTTATAGAAAAATACTGCTATATTATTATTATTTTATTATTATTAATCTACTTTGAGCCCTAAAAAATAAAAATAAATTCACCAGCATTATCACTAACTGAAAATATTATCACTCTTTAAAAAAAACAAACAGTTGTATATATTTTGAATATTAATCATAAATAATTTAAAACTGTTGGTTCACTATCACTAGTCTTGATAAACATGTTCTAATTATAAAAATCATATTAATAAACATCCTACCCAATATGCTTATCTCTAGATATCTTATATCTGTTTTGTGTTTAGAATACAATGAAGACGTGCAGTTGGAGGTGTCACAGGTATTATCAGCTATTAGAAAAGGTTGCATATATTAATGCCGTAATATACCCGTACATGTACATACAAAACGGTATGACCACAATACTTATCATAAAATATTAAATAATCCTATTATTCAGTGGCGCAACTACAAATGTTGGGCATCCTGGCAAACTATAACTTTGTGATCCCAGGAAAAACAACTTATATTATATAAAGACAACTCCCCGAGTCGAAATTTTAGACCTATCCTGATTCTGAAAGCGATCTTTACTCCTCTTTTCATACTAAATACAGCAAAGCAAACCTCGTCTAGTCCTAAACATTATTATATGACCCTCCCTTGATCCTAAACGAAATCATGATCCTATCGTCTTATATGTATAATTCAAACCTTGTAAATCTTTTTTAAACCTAAGATAGTCAAAAGGAATACCTGCTATGTGTGTAGGAAATAGATTCTATTGCTAAGGGATGAATATGAAATAATGAGTTAGAGAGAGATAGATAGGTACAATTGTACATAAGAAAACAAGTCTATGATCTAAAAAGAACATTAAAATTGATATTGAATGTTTTAAAACTTACAAATTATTTTTCCAGATTTTACTATTGTAAAATCTCCGGTAGAATGTCTTACCAACTTATTTATTATCCATGACCTTTTTAAAAAGAAAAGGAGTATTCGTCACATTACTAGCGCGGAAAATAATTTCTTACGTCCAGATCTTAATTTTTGGTCTCGTATTAAGATTTGTTAGCTTATGTAACAGATGCATACGTATCCTTGTTTACATTAGAGATTCAAATTCAAAACGCATGATTTTTTAAATTAAACTAATAAGCAAAAACATGAACGAATTAAGCTGGGCGCACACTAGAAGCAAAACTGGTTTTAAATAGTTTTGTCTCTGTTGTAACAACATTTAAAATAATGGAAGAAACAGATACGATATTAAGAATTTTGTCGCATGGCCAAATCTTTTCATTGCACAGGCAAGAATTGAAATTGAAAATAAAACAAATTATAGTTGCTTACAAATAAATGCAAAAATAAAATTGACACTGTAAAGAATTGAATTTTGGATTACACCGTAAAACATACAAATTAAAGACAAATTCGGTTTAGGAAGGTGGTTAAATTTTAAGTCACATCTGCACAGGCCTAGGGTGTTACTTTATAATATAAAAATACTTTATAATATAAAAATACTTTATAATCGATTAATCATTAAAACAATTTTCTTGAAATTTTTGAATAGTGGAAAAAGTCATATTAAAAAGTTTTATGATTCTATTAATTGGAAAAAGGTTTATACGATTAAGACAGCAATTTTCTGTTATATAAACCGTAAATACACGTAACTGTGATTAACGAGACATTAGATTACACTAGATAGAATTGAATTTGTGTTTGAGGTCATCAGCGATACCAAAAAATACTATTATCAGAATAATTGAATGACAAAAAATGGTTATCAAAAATTATCCAAGATTGACCATGGTTACCAATATACAAAATTCACGGCCGTCCTGTTTTATAAAAACTAATCACTATTCTATTATTTAAAAAACTTTAAATAAATAATTTGCACCTAAAAGTGTTTCAAAAGAATTTCATTTGAAAGACAGATAATAAACACTAATATAATTACCTTCGTTAATTAAAAGAAAATGATAAAAATAATCTATTTCCCAGAAAATCTATTTAAGTTCCAATAAACTATAATAATGAATAAGTTTGTGGTGTAATGCGGTGGTGGCTGTGGCTGTGGCGGTCGCGGCACGAGTAATTAAATTGAACAATGTGACAGCGTGAAGAATATTTTCGGTGCAGATGTACGAATATGTGTGTGTGTGTGTGTGTGTGTGTGTGTGTGTGTGTGTTTGTGTGTGTACTGTGCTGTGTTTGTCATCATTAACTTTTCAAGGTCAGATATGAATTATGTCATTCGGTAACCATGGATTAGTCCATTCAGTGTACAAGTAGAATAAGTAGAATAAAGTGTACACAAGTCAATAAAGTAATTAAATGAATAGACGTATTAGAACAACGAGAAATGGGTGTGAATCAAATTAGAAAATGCTGAAACTCCCTTTGCAAATACGGAATACCACCGCATTGTTCTATTATTAGCAGTGCAATCATTACCTTTTTCTTCTTAATTCAAAAAAACATGAATTAAAGAATATTTTCATGTTTTTTTGTTATTGCTTTTATTTTTAATGCAGTTCACTAGTAGAATCATTTTTCTTCTAAATTTAAATATGATCCTCCTATATTATAATGTTCCATGTATATTTGTATGTTTATATATTCTTATATGTTTGGTACTGAATTTTGTATGGTAGCTCGAAAACGGCTAATGGGAAGTTTTTAAAAATTGCCTATTTCGTAAAGAAAAAAAGACTTTTGGCGTTCCCGGATTTTTCCCTGAATTTCTTGGAAATCCGTAATTTTGGAAAAACTGGAAAAACAGTAGGCTCTTCTTTGCTATACAACTTTTTATTCGTAAAAGACAGAAAGGTGAAATTTCGCATGTGTATTACGCTATTGAATGCGAACATATTTCAAAATTTAAAAAATGGAGTGCCAAGAAAATTGGGGGCCTGATAGGAAACTTTGGAGAAAGCTCAAATTTTAGATTGTGTAATAATTGAATATAATTTAAAAACAATAAAATTCTAAATTCAAAAATTTTATTTGGGAGCACGGGGGCGGTTTTTGCCGAGGCTAAAAATTGTGCTAGAAAGTTTAAATTTCGAAATCGAAAAAAAATTGATCAAATTCCGAATAAATTGAAAATGTTTTATATTTTATTGAAAAAAGTATATTTTTTTAATCAGTTTATATGAAAAATGAATTTTTGTTATATGTAAAATTAAAATAGAACGAGTTTAATATTGCAATTTAAAATTTTTTATATTGCAAGATAAACTTGTCTAACAGCGCTGAAATATTATCTGAGATGTCTTACTAATGAACTAGAGAACTAGAGTAATGACATACTAATATATGACTTGCCATATTTGCAATATTTGCCTATGTTTATTAATCTTTTGATAAACAAGAGATTTTAAAAATAAAATCGATAAGCTTCAATAACCGTCGATATCTCGTCGATTGGTTGGCATCGAGTCTGCTAATTTAATGGGTCACATAACACATAACTCTATTTAGTACGAGTTGGTATAAGTTGTATACTCGACTCGTACAATTGTTGAACAACTCTAAATTACTTCATTTCATTTTTATGTTCATCAATTAATAGCATGTGACTATTATGTTACAGCAGATACAGGGTGTACCTCGAATGTTGGAACAATTTATATAAGCTATCACACAGAAGTCATTAATTAAACGCATAAATTATAATATATTATTTCTTATCACCTTACTTAACTAGAATTGTTTATCCTATTAATTTTTATTTCTCGATAATTCTAGTTATGTGCTTATGGAAATTTACGATTCAAATTTATTATTCAAATTGCAACAGTTATGATGCAATCGTCGTCAAGCAGTCTAAATAATTCCAAGCGAGTTATTTAGCATAATATTACGGTATTTAACATCAAGGTAATATTAAAGTAACAGCGATATATCAGATACGTTTATATATAAACTATGTTTAGTAGGATATTTTTGCATTTCTTTTGTAGTGAAAATGATCTTCTTTTTAAGCGTCGTTTTTTAAATAAATTTTGATATATATGTATCAAAAGAATCAGAAATATTTCCATTATTTTACGTTTTATTAAAAAACATTACAGTCAGTTCTTATTGAAACACTCTTACCTACGAATACTTCACTAAGCAACTTTAAAATATTGTATATCATTGACCACACATATATTTCTCTTATAAAATTTAATTATCAATAAAAAGACACGGTACTCAATCAATTAATATCACGCTGTGGGATATCATCACGAGATACCCATTTTACGATCCAAAAAAATAACATTACAGTCAGACATGATGGTACTACAAGTACATAACAATATTTGTTAGGAATTTAAACTGTCCCGCATTGTACTGTATGTCTGTATAGTATCAGCAGGTCCCAGACGATAAACGATAATTAAACTGTTGTCGTATTAAATGGCGATTTAATTTCTGATTAATCGTAAGGATGAGGCACGACCCGCAGACGCAGATGCAGACGGGGATTTCAATACTTTTCAGAATATTTTTGGTCGCGACACTAGAAGTAGAAAAAACGAGAAACATCGACTAAGAAGAGATAGAAAGTTGAAATTCGTGCTATATATTATAGCTCAAGAGCCCAGGTCCGCCAGACCTACGTCATTTTATAAAGGCTGAAAACTTTTCAGAGCAAGTACACTACCCAGGTAAGAACAATTGGCTATTATGAACTTTGAGTCGTGCTGACTTTGCCAGGTAACAGGTAGCAAAGGTGTACAAATTGGTGCAAAATTACGTCACAGTATAAAGGCTGATCTTTTTATATTTTCTACGGGGGAATATTAGAAATCACGTCCATCAATGCCAGATCAGTGGGTGGGGGAAAACTCTTCACCAGACCACTTCAAAGTTTAATAAACTGTGTTAAAATTACGTTATAGTATAAAATTTAAATTTTTTATATGTTGTAGATTTATACATTACATTATAATATACATTAACTCGCAATGTCGTTTGACAGCTGATTGTGAATCAAGCTAATAGAAAAATTGCGAAAAAATTTATTGAAATTTGGACAACTCCTTTCGGTCAGCTAGTATTTAATATAAATTATTTCATTGCTTTAAATATTTATATTTCTTTATTTTTCACAAGTTGAAAAGTAATGTTACAATTGACTGATTGTATGTTATAAACTCGTTCGATAATTATACTTATGTAAAGAAATTATATTTCTTTAGTTAGTACAAAGCTCGTCTGTCAGTGAAAACATATACTCATGAACGCAATAGATATCGCTGTAGGAATAAAGGCCAACACAGTTGATATTTGGAGTCGACAGAACTCACGTTTTTAGTTATTTAGTTACTTAAGTGCATATTGTGAGATTATAATAAAATTAGATGAAAAGGAATTGACAATTAATTTATGGTAAACAATAAACTTTAAATGTCGTTTCTTTAAATGTCAGGTATGATTTTAATTAATAAAATATGTATGTAAATTATCAATATAAACTTTAAATTTCAGAAGCAACACCTGAAAAATTTACAATTCCTTATAAAACTGAAGACATTGTCTTATACTTATAAAACTAAAATTAAGTAAAATCAGTTACGTTTACGTAAAAGAGTTTTTGGTGAAATCATATATTTTTTTAAATAATTTATAACTACTTATGTAAATATTGTCAACATAGCACATTTAATATAGAGTCGTTGATAGTACTATCAACTGATACGAGTATCACCGTTTCCTTCATTTATTTTATCATCCTGTTTTCTAACTCCATATCAGCTGATGGTAACAAGTAACATTCAAATCGTGAGAACTAGCAGTCGTTCAATTTCAACTTAAATTTAATTAGAGACGGCTTTAAATATGAACCATGTACCTTAACGCCTTAACGCCTTATTTGAAGCTCTTATTTGGATAATCCTTATCTTGTTCCATAGGTGTTCCCTTATCACTTTATCAACAGAAATTATTTATGTTACCATAAAACTACATATACTCGTATTCAATATTATAATTCATTCATTCGGATTAAAATGTAAAGTCCAATGTAGACCCGTATTAATAATTACTTCCTAGCTAATTCTTTTATGATTTAATTCCACAATGGTTTTTGCACGGTCAGTTAATTACTGTAAAGTGTTACACTGTATTTTACAATTTTACACCAGTTTTAACCCTTTTTCGACTATGATTAGAATACAAAAAATGTTGCAAAAACACAAGTCGATCGTCCAGTTCATTGGTCAGACAAGTGCGAAAAATATGAAATTGCATTTAAACGTAAAATTGTACCTCTATTTGATTCAGTACGCAGATAACTCATAAATACAACCAAAAAAAAATGCAATGCAGATAAACTTGTCGAATACCGCTGCCAAACGTATAACTCGAATATTTTTAGCGCCGTGATCTCAAAATTCAATTCTTGGGGTTGTCCGACTAATGAACTGGACACTCGATATGACCACATTTAATATACAGAGATATCTCTAGTAGTTTTATCTAAAGACAGTCTTATCTTTACTGTCAACACAGCCTAAAGACATATATAGAACTGTGACTGAAAAGATTGAAATTCGGGAAAAAAATTCTAGTAACGTGCAAAAATCACTTGTAAAGAACAGAGATTGTATAGTTAAGAGAAAAAGACACAAAAAACATGAGAAGGATTGCCAGATTGAGATTGGGAAACGAGGAGAAAGGACACAGATACTGGGCAAATAGCGAGAAAACGATGTGCAGTGTGTGCGGAACGGAGATATGAACGTTAGAGCACATTAAGTTTTCCTGTGAGAAAAAGGTAAAAAGCGAAAAGAATATTGTGCAGTTATTAAAGGGAAGTAGTGAAGGGAAGAGATGGATGGCGGAGATAGAGAAAAGGAGCGAGGAAAGAGAAGAAATGGCAGAGTAGAAACAGGAGGGAGAGTAGCAGGAGGAGCGAAGCAATAGCAGTTTTGTTTTTATTTTTATAAGGATATTATTTTTTTTCTTTTGGAAGGAATGAGAATGTTTAGATATGGTAAGGATCAAAAATGAATGAAAGTAGAAGAATGTAGTGCCCAATGGCAAAAACATTAAAATAAAATAAATATTATTAAAATTAATATAACAGAGAGTGTCTTAAGACAATCAAAAGTCGAAGGTATGGGTGACCTTGCAGTCAGTCTCAGTGCAGAACTGACTCGCTAAGAGAAAACACTAATAGATGACGGACACACAGAAAGATAAATTAACTTTTATGACAGATATGTAAAGAAACGAGAAATCTGAGAAATTATATAATGAAGTAATTTGTATACACGGTAATTGCAACTGCAGGTGAAAGTAACACACAAATCCACGCTACACTAAAAAAAGAAACGAAAGTCAACAAAAACAAAGTCCATGCTGAAGGAAACTTTGTTCACCTCAAAATAACGACAACCTTTCTTTCGATATAACTTTATACATTGTTCAGTATAAGTATCACTAAGAAATGAATCAATAGAATTACCATATCCTTTGTGGATACAAAGTAAGACGCAATGTGCTCTACAACTGTATGTTATTCGTAATATACTATGGCCAAC
This sequence comes from Panorpa germanica, assembly GCA_963678705.1. Taxonomy (NCBI): domain Eukaryota; kingdom Metazoa; phylum Arthropoda; class Insecta; order Mecoptera; family Panorpidae; genus Panorpa; species Panorpa germanica. Next base: position 15,823,077 of record OY783215.1, on the reverse strand, counting down.
TGTAAGAACAATGTCTTGTTTTGTTTTTTGTTTGATATTTGCAAGTTATCTTTGAATTTCAAGTTTATGAATAATTTTCGTTTGTTTATTCATAAGTTATAAATAGATCTATTACGTTCTGTTTGTTTCTGCTGCTGTACTGTTTTCATAAATTTAACTGTAACACGTGGACATGTCAGTTTTAAATTACCACCACCGCGCCACGACCACCCCGTTTTGTGGGCGGGTGTTTATTAGTTATTTATTGATCAACTTCTTTACATACTGACCATAGTTTACTTAACAACTACAGTGTAAAGTATGGTACACATACGTGCAACTGAAACATGCGACATCCAACATTTGTTGTAAGAAGTTGTACAACACGTCCATACTAGTGCGACATGCAACTTAATACGTCGGAAACTTTCATATTTCGAACGAATTCCTTCAACCTGCTTTAGAAAAGAAAAAGTAATAAAACTCAGTTATTTAACAAAGTCTCTGCTGACTCATGAATACCATTGTCAAACAGTTTGGTAAACTAAAAAAAACGTCAACGTACACTGAGATTATACTGAAGAATGAGTAGGTACTCGACCATTTTGTTCATAACCGTAATTCCTTTAGATGTTCCGACTTAGGATTGAAACATTTTTGTTTTATAAAAATGCTACCTAGAATTTTTAACAATAGTGTTTTATTAGTGTCGCATGTTTATGTCGCACCAGTCTGTACCATACATGAAGCCACGATTCTGTGTGCTTGCGAAAATATGTATCAGACGATATAAAAAAAATGGTGGAAAAATTTTACTGCACGATGTTTGTATTATTAGTCAGAATTTTATAATTCTATATCTTGTGCGATTTACATATATGATCTGTCCTCAAATTCTAAGCTATTTTCAGACGAAGGAGAAGATTGTCTTTAGATAAAACACTTAGCTTTGTCTCTGTTTATTCAATATATTCATATGGTGTTGTCTCATATTTCTACTATCTTCGCTTATTTTAGCATATTAAGTTAAGACTTAGGGACTTATTCTATATCTTATTTTCACCGGTTTTAAAATCTAAAAAAATGAATGCATTCCTGTAAAAAGGGTCATGTTAAGTCAATTAAGTTATCACTGCTGAAAATAACATACTCGTACACAAGGATCCAAGTAAGAAGTTATTATTTTTACAAAGCTATATTAGACTTTACATTTTAATCCGAACGAATAAATCAAAATATTGAATATAATTGGTAGAAAATTGTATTTGTTAATGAAAGTTTCACACAAGTTAACGTGCCACAAACTAATTCCAAGGTTAATTTTCTAACTGGGACGTATTTTTATAATAAATTAAATAATTTATGTTGATAGAGTACTAAGTGAATACCTATAGAACAAAATTTATCTATAGGGAAGAGAAGTAAGCGATGCTACTGTCTTAAAATATGTATTAAGAATTTCTCAAGAGATCCGCGTCTTCAGAGTGCAGTCGCACTAACATTGTTGCCTATGTTTTATAGTTTCACACTTGTTTGCACTGTATTCGATTATGAATCTAACATAGAATTGCTTCTTTCTTATTTGGTTTTTTGTTTTAAAAACATTGAAAATATTTAAGGCATCCAACCACCGTCCCAACTCAGTTCAATTATACCTAGATACAATTGATTTTGCGTGGGAGTCAAAAATAATAGTATTTTCAGGCTAAAATATAATTTTGACTAGATATTATGGATTTCGCGTGGCATCTAAAAACCGCATCAGACCAACATTAGTTTCGGTACGTCACTCCACAGGAGATTCAATAAAATGCAAAACGAAAGCAAAACATGTTTTCTTAATAAAACATACTACGACACATGTTTCATTTAACCTTAAAAGTTCGTACCTCAACATTTAATGGACATTAATAAAGTACTAAGTCAATCAATAAATCAGATTAAATAAAATAACATGCAAATTAAAATCCATTCTAATATTAAAAGTCGGTTTTTTGTTCTTGACATACTAGAAAAGTGTATGAGTGTGTTTTTAATAATCACAATGAACGATTTAATAATAAACAACACGCAAATATAGGAGTCGAGTGCACCAGTGCAGTTATCACATGCAGATACTAGCTGTACTTTGACGGTAATTATACAACAATGCGTTATATAACTTCGTGATATGCGAGTAATTCGTTCGTTAAGCGATGTAGCTGTAGGTAGGGTTGCCATAATTGCCTAGCATTGATACGGGACGTTCAAGAGCTAAGTAAATAAAACATCCAAAAGTAGGAAGATGATGGTTTATTTTACTGTAATAATAAAATTCTTACACCAGTCATATTTTAAAATTGATTTTACTATTTATTATATCATTTTCTTCTTCTCGTAATTATAAAATTGGATACATGTCATTTTAAAATTATACATCAAAATTGTTTCAATTGTCATCTATTTCTTTCGTCCTACCATTGAATTGACATTAGGGAAAATATTTTCTCCACATTTGCTTTGCGAGCAATATGTATTCACATAGTTTTATTAGACATGACTTCCGATATACTATGTACCTGCACAAAATATCAGCTACTTCTCTTTCATAATATAACAAACGGGACAAACAGTAATACGGGACAAACAGTAATACGGGACAAATAGTAATACGGGACAAATAGTAATACGGGACAAATAGTAATACGGGACAAATAGTAATACGGGACAAATAGTAATACGGGACAAATAGTAATACGGGACAAATAGTAATACGGGACAAATAGTAATACGGGACAAATAGTAATACGGGACGTATGGCGACCGTAGTTATAGTACTAAAATGATCCTATACTCACAAAACAAGAAGAATAAAGGACTTTTAATAAAGTAATTTGTTATGAAAGAATCATAAATCAAAATATTTCGAACAAAATATAGGTTACAACGCAATTTCAAGATTTGTTACAGAGTTATAAGCACTCACCTTTACAAAAGTAACTGAAAATTTCTTGTGGGGGGTAGACATATTGGATTTTATAACACTTATCAGTTTTCTATATTCTATTCACCTAAAACTATATACTATTTGACTTAGACTATAAAATAATAATCTATTTATTACACTATGTTCTAAAAAACACTTAGCAGAGACTTGCAGTACTTATATTTGCGACTTTATGTGCATAACTGTCAATCTAGATGTATTTCACAAGTGGAGTGATAATAAACATAGAAAGCGAACTTTATTATCAGAACAGGTATTCAACAAACTTCTCCTTTTAGAAAAACACTTAAAATGTTTATTAGAATCAGGTAAATTGTAGTTACACCATTTTACTGGCAAAATAAAAATCTAAAGGTGATATACAACAAGAAGAATAAGTAAATTTCTATTTATACGTCAGCAGACAGAGCTCAAATCAGAATCAAAAACTTGTGTTCGTTGTTGTTATGCGTCGTCCACATCAGGACGACTCCAAAATGCGCCATCCACACGAGATTGTTACTGAAGTACCAAGTAATTTAATACATCCGTATGTTTTGTCCGTACCACGTATTCACTCAGGCAGTTTTATATATTTATAAAGATAAGTAATAAAATTCAGATCAATTCTTTAAGATTTGGCTCTCTTACATATATTGCGTATTATAAAACTAAATCAAATCTATACAAAAATTATAGAAAATCTAGAAAAAAAAAAACAATGTGTTTTTAATTTATAAATATTTTAAAAGTATTTACATTCAATAACTGTAATGCTAATTACAAGGTTTGTAATTAGTCAAACAATTAAGCTGACTGCATGGCAAACAAAGACATAAATAGTGGTAATAACTTATGAATGTATAAGGTATAATAGAAGTACGATGAAGATGTAAACATCATATAAATATTAATGAAAGAAAAACAAGTTTATGATTTTGTTATTGATCTTTGAATTTGATGGATTTTATGATATGCATGGTTCACTTCTATTATGTACTATAATTACACATTCATATATCTAATAAAAGGCAGAAACTATGAGAAAGAACTATTTTTAGAAGAATTGTAAAACCAGTTCGGTTTTACATAAAATCTATTAAAATTCAGCACGAGTCTCATAATAAAAATAAAGATTTAAGATAATAAAAGCATTGAAAACCAAACAACCCAATTTAGTGTCATAATCTACAACAAATCGCGACAAATTTAAAACAGTCAACTTCTATTGATACAATATATTTGCTTATAAACGATCTTTCACTATAAATATGCGGGTTAATTATCCAATTCAATTAATAAATAATAACATTTTAATTGTACCAATTTATTTATACGCCCCTATTCTTGAAGAATTATTATTAACACAACAAACATCATGTTTCAATTGTAAAAGACACAACAACCCGTGGCTGTTTAAGGAAAACAGTCGACATATGCATTGTCCTATTTTACATGTAACAACTAGTAAACAAGTACAACAAATAAATAAATTAGAAATAGATTTATTAAGATGAATAAAAAGGGCAACGACACTTCACTTGAAAGTATTTATTGCTCAAGAACCAATAGCTGCCGAAACGACCGATGGAATATTTCAGCGATCAAAATACTGATCTATACGTATAAACTAATGATGCTAAACACACTAAATTATCTTAATTAAACACACTTGGTATTCGAAAACAACTTCATTAATAGTCGGACGCGTATGGGTGGCGTCTATCAAAGATACGGTCTGAACGGTTGCTTAACATTCACACAATATTTGACGAGGTTAGATGACTTATTGGTTATTGCATTATTTATAGTTTTTACTGGGTAAACGCAAAACATACCACATCACCCAATAAGTTCGGAGGATGAAATATAAATGGTGCCACTATGGACAAATCCATATGATTTTTATATAGTACCGAGCCCAAATGCTTTAAGGGGGTTCTCCCGTGTGATGAGTTCAAAAAATTGTTGTTTTTTTGCATAAATTTATTCCTTAACATTTGTAGAATATGCAGGTAAAGTGATATTTTAAAATTCAAAGTCGTTATAAAGATATAGCAGTTAGAAGATGCAGCTGTTCGAAGCGCGTAGTTGAGTGGTAGGAACTTTAAACGCGTTTTTCTGAATCATATCTCTAGAATGGTGTGACCGATTCACTTAAAATTTATAGGATAGACTCAGCACATGCAGACACACTGAATGAACTAAAACCTTCCAAAAATTCAGAGTATTTCTAATTGTTTCAAAACGAAAAAGTGAAAAAAAAAAATGAAATTTGAAATTTTTTTTTCAGAAGTCTGCCAAAAACCCAATTTTTAACATTTTCAAATGATTCTAGTTCATTCCATGCACTTGGGTCTATAGATAAAAACGTCGTTTTTTCTTCTTTCTTTAGATAAGCCAATTAGCCGAAATCGTGGAGAAAGTCGGCGCCCCTTTTTTTGAGGTTTTACATCATTTGGAAATAGTAATAAATAACTGATAAAAATCTCAAAGTTTTATCTTTTCATTGGACATTAAAAAATGCTTAAAAAACAGGCCGTCACACGGAAGAAAACCTTTAAACTAAACTTTTAACTAAAAAGCAATGCTTCATCATTACACAAAATTCTGATTTTTTATTATTTTGAAAATTACAAAAGTGGCGTTACTAAAACCACTGTAACTCGTAAAGTCAATGTCACGAAATTTTAACAAATATCATTTGAAGGTTGGTACTATCTAAAAATAACATCTGTCAATAGTGGCGCCATGTCTTCATCATATGAACTAATTAGGTGATGTGATATGTACCCGGCAAACACAAAACACAGATATTTCCTTCAAAACATGTAACTTATTACTTAAGCGAAATTTAATCCAAAAAGTAATGACCGTTGTATTTCCACGCTCAAATATCTCTATAAAATATGGCTTTTAAAAAATAACTAAATTATTTTATATTCGATATTACTTTATATTGGAAGCCTATCTTAAATGACCTTTCCTAACCAGACACAATTGGCGCGAGTACGCAACCTGCGCCATGATTAACGGCCCTGGTGCCAAAGATATCAGATAGGTTATCCTTTGGGCTTTTCCCGGGTCTGCCCTCAACAAGGAGGCATCAATTCAGGAAACAATTCAGGGAAAAATTTACACCAAATATAATGGAATCGTATGACATTGATTTAGAGCTTGCAGCAATCGTTTATAACTTATGACTGTAGTAAGAATATCGAAGTTAATATTGAGGGGGTCTCCAAATTCAAAATTGCTCGAGGCTCCACGAAACTATACTGTATAGGACAGTGCCTGGCAATCTTATTATTCAAAAGAGCCAAATATCAGTATTCAAGGATTTAGATTTCGTCGCGATAGATTTGGTTTCGAGACAAAATAATGAATGAAGTTTTTAAATATGTAATTGTAGAAAGAAGAATCTTCATAAGAAAACAAAAATATGTATAGTTTCTTACATTCATGTAATATTTTATCCTAGTTATTTCTTCTAAAAGAAGCTACTTTACTAGCAGTTAATCACTAAAGAGGACTTACTAACATTCTATAATCCCTAAAACGGCAAACTAAAATAATTGTATGATTATGTTAATATACAAAAATGTCGATTTATTCAACAAAAACCAGTTGTATTTTAGGTTATGTGTTTTCGTTGGTAATATTTGTTATGTTAGATAAAGCTTATATACCCCTAACGCGAATTATGTATTTAGCGCGTAAAGATATTACAAGATAAAAGTAAAAGCTATATAACGACACAAAACGGCACAATGTAACCAATAAATCAGTTGCAAACACAACAACAATGTGACATTTTACGCATTAACTTTTATTAGTAAATAATTATTACCTAATAAATAGAAAAACTAACTGTTATTGCATACTAAACTAAAAATTATGCAAGCAAGCCAAATAATCTTACGTACATTCACAATCAACAGCAGAACTGAATACAGATCAGTGTGTTCCAGTACGGACGAGAGTATTGAAATACAAGTACAAATACCTCGGCACTGGTAAATATAAATGTCCATATGTCATTAAGTAATTTTCCTTCAAAATATGTTTTAAAACTAAGATTTCAAAACTTCTGTTTATATGCGACATTAATATCTCATTATGCTCGTATTATTAATAATTCAAAAATATAAGCTCAGATAATAAAAACGCTGATCCGAAAGCATGGCGATAATTTGGACAAAATGAATGATTGATTAGATAGAAAAACACAATAAAACAATGGAAAATATTGACGTAGGTAAAGCCAACGGATTAATTATTTTTGTTTTAAAATTTCGGTTTTGGATTATATATATTTACTGCAATTTGAATGCACTTATATAAGATTTGGAATATTAATTTCCTTTGTAGCATGTGTTTCAGATAACTTAGATATCAAAAAGCAAATAACAATGCCGTTCACGCCATGAACACGTTACTTAATAGTTGTTATTTAATGTAATATAATGTAACGTATAGCACGTTAAAAAATAACCTTATATGTATTCAAATTTTACGTGTTGTTTTAGAAATTATCGCATCTTACATTACATAATAAAAATTTGACATTGCTAACACGTTTACCTTCCCACAGTTCGGTACAGTAAACAAACCCTAAATCATACAAACCCGTTTGTATAAAATGTTTATTCGTTTTTTAACAAACAATAAATATAACTATATATAGCATCTAGACCAGCCATAATTTCAAAGATATTTTTATTATATTGAAATAAAACCGTATGACTTTAATTTTAATAATGAAACCTATTATACATATCTGATTGATACATGAAACCAAGAATATTTGGCAAAACATATATTTTTTGTGATAGTCAGTGATTTTATTTCCGCTTATTAGACGATTTATTATATTCTCAGTATTTACAAAGAATACAATTTTCTACAAAGCCATCAATAATTGGATATTACTGTTGATATCATTAAACGATTAAATCAGTTTTGTTTTTACGTTAAATCAGTAAATTATCCTTGAATAAATATATTCGACATTAATATGCAACCTTTGCTGTTTTGTAATGAGATATTTTTCGAAATAGTCCATAAGTTATACAAATAAATAGCTAATAACTAGAATGCAAATATATATTGTAATTTACAACACAAACGATAATGTTTTATTTTTTATTTTTGCAATAGCATTTACTTAGAAAGTCAATTGTAATAATTATACCAATATGTTAGGTCACGTATTTGTTAACAATAGCAGCCTGTTTAAATGACAAATTTGTATTCAAAACACATACAGAATCTAGAATGATACGGAAATATATCACAAACATATTTATTTATATTAACAAACCTTTTGTAAACACAAGTTGTTTAAACTGACACAAAGAACTTTATATTAATTCTGACACGGACACATTTATTGAAGTACTAACTTAAGTACTGAACTATGATTAAATATACATATTATTATTTAAAAACTTGAGAAACTTTAATTAAAACACATTTACTTGTCACGAGCACCGTATATAAAATATAATAAAAAATGGAGTCTTAAAACATTTAGTATAAATACTATTTATAAAAAACAATCACTAAAAAACATTTAAAACTTTTGTAAATTATTGATTAACTTCATTTTAAAAATACGTAGAAATTTTTAATTAAACTTATTTTGTAAAATGACAGCACATAAAGAAATAAAATGCAAAACTAAGGTGCTTGGATACGACGAGGCAACCGGTGAGTAATGTCTAGTTAGTTTCACGCAGTGTATGTGGTGTCCATACATTGTGAAGTTTACTCATTCAAATGTCATTACTAACAGAATTTCTGTTTCATTATTTACTTAATTTAAATAATTATACCATATCAAGAAATATGTATCATTTGTTTACACATTTTTTGTACAAAGCATTATGAAGTATTTAAAAAAATATATTAAGATTAAAGATATTTGAGTTACGGTATGTTTAACGTTTGTGCAATGTTATAACGAATTAAACCACGCATGACTACCAACATCAATGTTAAAATAAAATACGCGCGGGCTCGTTACAAATTTAAACTTTGTTATTGTACACTTTATTACAAAAATATCTTATCTCATAAATTAAATATATATTTTTTACTACAAACGAGCTTAGAAATTAGAATATCATACCTTATATTATAGAATATTTAAGGAAATATATTCTTCGTTATAGTTATAATAGAAAATGTATAATAACATTAGAACGTCAAAGAAGACACGTGCTCTCAAGTATATAATCGAAATATAATCAGACATATTACTTAAAGGCTTTAATAAAAGAAAACTGCATTAATTTTACTTTTAAATATAAAAATGTAATTATATAACTAATAGGGGAGTAAGAAATATTTTCTTGTCAAAACAAAACTAAACAAATAGTTCATTCAAAAGATTGTATATACAGAAATAAAATAATTGATTTTGCTATCGCATGGAAAATTCATATCAGCAACGTCAGAGATTTGTAGATAAAATGCAAAAATCAAAGCTGCATATAAAGATAAGAACTGACCTTTCCATCGTCAATGTCGAAGTCCCAATCGTCTGGAGCAGGTGAAGGAGACCGACTTCTGGGTGGCTGAACAGGAGTTGCAGATTCTTCTGGTATTACAGCAAATCGTCCACGTGTTAGATGTGGTGAGGGTGGACCGTATGTCGCTATAATTAAAGTTACACTTTATTAATTTCTAAATTAAGTAGCGTTATACAAAATCATAACTAGTAAAATTAAAAATATTACAAAATCGAAATGGGTAAAGAGAAATAATGTTGTTAGAGTTGGTACTTTCTTAATTGAATGTGACAAAAAAATATTTCTACGCCTACTCGTATAGGCAACTAATTTAACAGATTTAACCTATAAGATTTAATTTGGTTTACAAGATAAATTTCTAACTAATTTTTTAATCTATATAAAAAATGTCTGTTATTAAAACGTACTCTGAAAGGAACTAAATTGTGAACTTTATTGTTGATTGGTGATAAGTATTTATATGGTCATTATAGTAGGGACCTCATTATAGTCGTTGTGATTTGACTATCGCACGGTTCAGACGTCAAAAATCACTGGTCGGACGATTTTTCATAGTCAATTAAACTACGCTTATGGCATTAACCTAAGAAATAGAATTTTCAATTCTAGGTATTCTGATCAAAGACCGACCACAATTATCAGGGCCGTCTTTAACCTATTGGAGGCCCTGGGCATGTTAGGATAATGGGGCCCCTATGACTTTGACAGAACACTATTTTGTTAGAATAGACAAAGAAACTAGATAAACAAGGTTAAATATTTATTTTTATTAAAAATCACATGAAACGAATAGATAAATGTAATATAGTCCACAAAAGTAACTCTTTTAACATTTACAGATTAGTGCTTAAAAATCTATGTTATTTGAAGAGGAACCCTTCTAGACTTCAGATGGGCAAAATCGTTAATCACTTCTTCAAAATCTATGCTTTTTAGCACATCAGATTCTATGGACCTCAGCGACAAAATGGTTAATCTCTCTTGAAGCATTGTACTTCTTAATTCATTTTTAATTCTTTTTAATTTGGAGAAGGAGCGTTCTCCACTGCAGTTAGTTACCATCATGCTTAAAAAGATTCTCAATGCGATTTCTACATTTGGAAATGTGTCTTCAATTTTGTTTCCTTTCAAAAGTTGATATATTTTTAATATACAATCCTTATTTTCACTGTCATCAATTTTCAAGTATTCTGTTAAATGCAAACATTCTATTTCTAACTCTTTCTCATTAACATCTTCATAATAAAATTCAGCAAATTCTTTGCAACTTTGTCTCAACTCTTCAGAATTGAGAGTTTTCAAGCGAAAAAATAAATCAAAACGATTACTGATATTCTTATACGAATTTAATCGCTGTTTAGACGTCGAAAAAAAATTCTCAAGGACATCCACACAATTTGTTCATGGAAACTCAAGGTATTAAGAAGGAGGATTTGGATCCATCATACCACACTTATTTAGTACGAAAAGAATCGTCATGTTGCGAATGCCTTCTCTGTCTATATTGCGAATGGATATTTGACAAATTATTGTTTTTATGTAGAATATACGGAAGTAATAATGAAGAAGTCTACATTTATAATAAAAAAACCTCAATGTGAACTGAAGTTCTCAAAAAAACAAATCTATCAGATCACAAATTCCATTGTTTTATTAAAATTCATTGTAAATAAATAAAATATGTACATATTATTAGCATTTATATTAGACTGGGCCAAAAAAAATCAAGTATTTTTTTTTAAAGGTACATTGAAAATCTTATTCGGGATGTCAAAAAATTTTTTTTGTGAAAGTTTGACCCCTTAAAATCAAAATTAACAGGTCTATCATCGCAATTTTAGATTTCTATTCTTCTTTCAAATTCTGTTTTAAGAACTTCTAAACCATCAAGCTAAATTGAACTATATTTATGCTTATAGGAAATTAAATGCTCTACAAAAAATGATGAGTGTACCACTGATGATTTTTCTTTAAAATGGGTATGTGCTTAGTATACCATTATATATTTAAATTTATCTAAGCATGCTGAAGTCGGAAAGCCTAATTTTTGGGCGAGAGTAGAATAGCTTCGCGCATTTACGAGTAAAAGCGAGAAAGTTGGTATTTTAGTCAGTAATTTAGGTTCGATTTCTTCGAATCAAATAAGTTTTTTGGTAATAAATATTGGATATCGTTTGATGATCTGACAGGAACTAAGAACTTTGTATTTGATCTGAGGGGGGCCCTATCGATCGCGGGGCCCTGGGCACTTGCCCAAAGTGCCCAATGGGAAAGAGGGGTCTGACAATTATACTAACGAGAAATGTAACCCAGGTGCTTGGTTAAGCTACAGTTATGTTCGACTCGAAACAAGAAGTATCAACCAAAGTTTATAGTAAACCACGGTTAACTGACTATTGAAAAACGGGTTTTATGAAGAGTTTGGCATCATCAAATAGTGTATCAAAATCGGTAGTCTCTCGGTGACAGGTGCTCGTGTTAACGTTTCATCAGAGAATCAAATAATTTTAATTAAACCCAACGGTTCTTCTTTCTAATAACTATATTTCTCTGGCGCCAATAAACCAACACATTTGGCATGAAATTATCGATTTCTCTGATAATGTGACAGTCTGGCTGCACTGGCTCTGACAATTTTACGACTGTTTCTACCCTCCTACTTGGATTATGCCCTCGTTCAGAAACAACCCTTGTTTAAAAATACCCCTGGAGATATACAACATTTATTACATTTTGAATCAAGAAATATCCTACGTCGTTTGTTTTGAAATTGATTATAAGTTCTTAAGGCGTGTACAATACAAATTCAGCACTATTTATACTCTATACTACTTCGGTTCGGTTTATTTATACTGAGTAGATTTGATTTTTCTCAAGAATTTTGTTGACAAAACAAAAAAACATATTTACCATTTTGATGTGGAGACAAACGAAATCTTCCCAAGGTGGTTTGTTCCGGAGGCGCCTGCAGGGACGCATTAGACACCCTAAAGCGCCCCCGCTCAACTGTGGAGTCGCCAGAACCTTCAGCATCTCCACCTGTAAAAAGAAATGTAACATTATTAAATAACTGTTTACCGTAATAACGACCACATATGCGAGCTGAAGAAGCGTACACGATCATTTGGCAATCCAGCTGTCTGTACATGTTTTTAAAATATGACAAATATTCAACACCCGTCATTTAAATAAAACAAAAGTTAGGTTATTACATTTACTTGTTACTATAACATAATCATAAATACTTGGCAAAAATTGTTAATTATGGGTAATAAACGTTCAGACACGTTTAGACTGAGCATTGTAGGTTATGTTTTAATGTCATAGTCATCACTGCTTGTCTGTACGGAACCCCGAACATGGCCTAATCAAATATCCGAACCATTTGATTTGTTCTATTTACCACACATGCGTGTTCGCCTATTCGTGCTCTTTACCGATTGTCATATTCCTACGCTTTGATGTGTGATATTTGCATGCATATGTGTGGACGTAAGGTAAAGCCGGTTTCAGGGACAATGCGGTAACGTTTGATTCAAATGTTTGCCTCCAACGTGTAAGTCAAGTATTGGAAGATTGACATGACAAGTTGCCTACTACATGATGGAACGAATGTTTATTTATGTTTATTTTATAAATTTGTTGATATTATTGACAATGACACTGTTTAACAAAGACTTTCAAGTAAATATGGAAACCTTCAAGTCTAAAACCTTCCATTGTTGGACGATTCGTGCAGGAGTGCATGAAAAGTGTGTGGTGGGGGTAGAAAAATCCCTTTTGACGCGGGTCAAAAGACCGACAACAGCCCGAACTTTTTTCAACGTGAACGTTGGACACATTTAGTTTCAGCATCGACCACACGATGCGTCCAACGTTGAAAGGTGTTCGTAGCATCGTTTGGAGCCGGTTTAAGCCGAAACGTTCGTCTTCGTGCGCGGATTTAAAATGTTTACCAAAAGAGTCCACACATGGGTGATCGTACACAAAAGATGAATATTCAGACCCAAACACGCGTATGTGGTGCATACATGATGCAGTCTACACAATGAATATCACAACGATTTAGAACCTTAAACTAATCGTTAGTAAATACTAATCCTTACTGTTAGAACTAAATATTAAGCGACTTCAAATTCAAATTCGATCGCACTACTTGCAATATATGCAATTTAGGGATGGTGTTTTGAGATCGATTAATCGAAGAATCGATTTTTTGAATCGAAAAAATCCCGGGAAACGTTCTCAAACACTCGAAAATCGAGATTCAATTTTTTTTTTGTAAGAATTTTATACAATGGGCTTGTGTCCTATGTCTTAATTTCTATAAAAGTGTACTATATATTGATAAAGTGGGTTACTAGAACCTCAAATGTACAATTATTTATTAATAATTCCTTATATGTTAAGAGATATTAACAATTAAAAAAGTCATTTTGTCTCTTTAATTATTAAAGGAATTCAACGTTGTACACATTCCAAATGCATGTGACATCACAATCCTTGTGTAAGGTTACCAACCTTACAGATCATAAATCTCTGCTATATATATTTATATATCAAAATATCAAATATTATTTACAGTTATTTCAAGGAACAATAAAATTTCAATATTATGTCTGCCTTAACAGGGTTAAATAAAGTAAAAACTTATTATTCTTTGACTTGACTGGATTGTTTGAGTACCAACAGCTACAAAACATTACCACAGCACTGACCTACTCAACAAATAACTGACGTTAAAATGCATTTCATGTCATACAAATATGGGTGACCATTTCTAGCGCTAAAACTACATTTCAAATTTTTAATTGCTATATCTCCGTCAATATTTAGATATTTAATAAAATAGACACGCCAATACACATTTATTAACATCAATTTCAATCAACAATTGAAAAATCGACCACTAAAAAATGAGGACACAAGCCCATTATAACTATACAATTATTTACATTATTTATTATAAGCTTGGACATGAAATATTGGGAATTATAATTATTTTATTCTATAATAAATAACGTACATGATTTTATTGATTAATCAAAAATCACTCTTCTTGTATTCTTCACATTGACTAATCTTGTTTTTATTCAGGTGTTACATATATTTAATGGAAATATCCATGTTTTGTTTTTACCAGTTATTTATTAATCATAATCTAACAAATAGTTTTTGCCATAATAAAACAGCTGCTGAGTTAAGAGTAGTCATTGACAGATGGGCGGATATAAATAATTGTTAGTAATATTTCCAGCGCTAGAATTAATTAAAGCGTCGAAATAAGGCGCCGTGTCTATCGAAAAGTTCTAAATCTACTAAAGTTTTATATATTTTTTATCGTGGTATACTCGTACATAAGTATTTTGATCGACGGCAGTGGATGTTTATGTTTTCATTCTGAGTGATTTTGACACTTGATTAATAACAATTTTAATCCTTCAATTTATTTTAAATTTATTTTGGTTAACCTTTTAATAACCTTAAAGAAATCAACACAAATACAAGGCTTAATACCAAAAATCATTACACCTAATACTAACTAACACTTAGCACTAAATTCTATAAAATGGTACTATCAGGACCTCACATATCCAATCATTTTTAATCATTCACAATATTATAGGAGATATTAACAATTAAAATAGTCATTAATAATCATTAAAGGGAAAGTTATAAAAAGCAAGCAACCTGTTGATGACATAACATCCAATTCCTACCTTCCTCTCTTCTATGAATTGCAATCTGTTTTAAACAAGAGTGTAATTTCTAGCGGAAGGGCTAAAAAATGGGCACGTCATTTTTTATTGCATATTTTTAATTCTGTTTTGAATGGTCCGTCAGTTACTTGTGGGTAATGATTGTCGGTATTGTCGGTAAAATTATATCAGTTACTGTGACCTCATATGCAGAACGAACCCAAGCGACAGTAACAGATATTCAAATTTTAAATATAGCTCAAATTACGAGAGTCCAGCGGCGACTCATACTTAAAAGTAGTTGTGCGGTATAAACTGCCGATACAAATAAAAAGCACTGACTCACTAATTTTTCTATAATGTGTATAGAAACGAATAAGATAAAATTCATTATCGTATTATAGATTTATACTCTTATAACCTCTTTTAAGTATAAGTCGCCGCTGAACTATCGTAATTTGAACTATATTTATATTTCTGTTAACTTTTAGATACAAAAAAAAATAAAAACGTCAGTACGTCAAATTTTCCCTAAAATTACATATTACATATTATTAGTTCAATGCAATTTATGAGAACACGAAAGTTAAAGGGAAAAGAACATTTTGATATTTTTACATGCTATCTTCCAATATTTATATATAAGGTAATTCTGAGTGAACAAACCTAATATAATTTAACGATTAATATCAGGCTCTTCTAATAAATAATGAATTAAAGTACTCAACTGTTAAAAAACGAATCCTAATATTATTTACGGTAAAAAATAATTTAAAATTTTTAAATAACAACATCTCCGTCAAGTTTTGTTTTTTATAAGAAATCAAGAATGAAATACAATTTCTAGTAAAGTTTCACAACATTAAATAAAAGTTGAGGCACGCTTCACCAAGATATGTACATAAAGACATTAAGAAAATTTTGAGTTCTTTCAATAAAAGGTCTTTTTACTTTAATACAACTTACATACCTATAGCTCAACTTATATCAACAAACTTATGCTTGGAATTTTCATTCAATGCTTCACTTCGTAGAAGTAATTATTGTTGCCTATATAATTTCCTGGAGGGGTTTACTTAACAAAGTGAAGAAATATCAAAAGATAGAAATATTTAAAAGGTTTCTCGTTAAGATAATGAAAGGGTATACATAAATAATAACTAAGAAGAATATTAAATACTTTTATAAAGAACTTTTTATGTATTTAATGTAATATATAAATGTGTTTTCATTATTTATTTTATAAAATATTTATCATTTTATAACATACAAAAGAAATAATTAATAGCTATGCATTATTTAAAATTTTGCTTTAATTTCTCGTATAATTTAACTCCGGCTAATGACGCAGTGTGCGTCTGCTCCTACATCGATCATTTCATTTCTATATTTCTTTATTAATATAGGGACACCCACATGAAATTTTTTATGTTAATATTTTTTTAGATCATAAATAACAGATGTCTTATTCCTTAATCAATTTTTTGAAGTGGTTTTTATATTGTTTTTTAAGCACTCCACCAATGACGTCATGTATTTGCTTAGACTTTTGTGAGATGTTTGATATTTCAATAATTGAATTGCATGATTATAAAACTTAGAAGACATATCCAAACACGACATTCAGTGACCGATTGTCATACGAGTATATGTAGATCTGCAAAGTCATGTGGTTCTATTAGTGAAGCAAATATTCTGTGTTCTGTGTTCAGCTTGTGAACGCACCTGGGACGCTTTTGCACGTCAAAAACGGTCTAAAATTCAGTTGGTGAAAGTGTAGAAATGGCAAAGAATACTTAAGGCAAATTATACATAAGAATTTAAGCCGTCCGCACATGGGTCGACTGATTGTAAACGCGAGCCCCGAATCTGCTCGAACCGAATGAGAATGCAACTGTATGAGAATGAAACTAAACTAATTTCAAACTGGTTTTGAGCACGTTTTGAGCGACTGTATTTCTCGTTCGCAGGGAAATTACGTTGCATGCTATTGATAGTGACATCATGAGCAGAGATGTGCACAAATACTATTCAAAAATATTGAAATACATACATACATACAAATACCTCAGAATACGACACAGAAAAATTCACAATTGCCATTATTAAAAATTCTATAGAATCACGAAACACGGCTCGACATGGCTCGTTTTTCGTTTTCGTTGGAAACTTTGTTGCGGGACTAGTTTGCAATCAGTTGACCCGTGTACAGATGGCCTTAAGTTGCAAGAAGTGTGTGCGAAAATTCTCGCAATCGAAAACTATTCGCTTTAGTTGTCACCGTGTGACTTTTATCTAATCCAAAAAATAAAATCTGCATTAAAAAGAATTAAGTTCAGACCATTGTAGCTGTAAAGACGTGTCACACAAAAACGGCACGCGTCATGAACGGGCTCACACAAAAAGGCTTCCCGCAAAGTTTCCAACCAAGGAAAATGCACATAGAGCAATGTAGGAATAGAGGTGAGATTTATATTAAAGGGGATATTAATTAAATATGTATTAATTAAAAATAAAAAGTTTTACAAAATCAGTCTAGTTTATAAATAAGCACACCTCGTATAGTACAGTTTTATAGAAATTAAGACATGGTTCACAAGCCCATTCTTTGTCTCTCAATATTTTTGATATCAAGTTAAAGTTTAAAAACAAAAGAACCATTCCCAAAAAATAATTTGGGCTCCTTTCGAAATCTAATTTATTAAAATCAATGAATTTTTTTCATGAAAAAATTGGCTCACAGTCGTTCATATGAAATGTCTCTATTAAGAGCTACGAATGGCGAAACCACTTCACCGGTCAGAATACAAGCGGCGAAAATGTTGATGCGAACTATTGTAGACTTTTTGTATTGACTGAAACTTCACATAGGATGACATTTTACTGGATTGTGTATAATTAATTATTATTATAGACAAATAATTACTAGACAGCGGTGTAATTTTCTTCAAAAAATTCTTGTTTCTTAGTTTAAAAAATTATGATGAGCAAAATAATTAGTTTGAAATATTATCATCGGAAAAAACTGTAATAGCAAAAAAGATCTCTCATTCCATATTAGTTGTCATTTTTTTTCAAAATGTCATATTTTTTGTTCAACAAAACTTGAACGTATAAGTCATTGTAATTCGTATATTACTTACATATTATTAGATTATTTTACTTGTTAGTTATTGTAACGGTCATTACTATGGAATGTCTATATGATATCCAATACGATAAATTAATTGACGAACACAATACCACGCTGGTTAGAACCGGCTGCTACCATCTTGTCTCAGTTTTAAATTATGTAGTTCGCTACCAAGTCATTACTTGTGTGTTTTTTAAATTGATTATAAATTACAGTAATACACATTTTTATTGCCAGTACAACAAATTAATCAAATTATTTATGACTCATACAGTGGAAATATTACGAAGCGCACTGTAAAAGAATCAAGAAAAATACGTTTCCATTATTAACAGTGTAATTTAATTTAGTAATTACGATTAGTAACAAGTAATTACATTATTTTTGCAATCAAGTGTTCAAAACGAAATAAAATGATCAAGGGGCGTTATTGCTGCAGATAGCAGATTACTAAATACAGTTAGAAAACTAACAGCGGAATTATTATTCACTTTCAATATGTTTCATTTGCGATTCCCACATGCGAATTCAACATTCAATTGTTGATTGAAATTGATGTTAATAAATGTGTATTGACGTTCTATTTTATTAAATATCTAAATGTTGACGGAGATATAGTAATTAAAACTTTGAATTGTAGTTTTAGCGCTAGAAAAGGTCGGCCATATTTGTATGACGTGAAATGCATTTTAACGTCAGTTATTTGTTGAATATGTCAGTGCTGTGGTAATGTTTTGTATCTGTTGGTAGTCGAAATAATCAAGTCAAGTCAAACAATAATAAGTTTTTATTTTATTTAACCCTGTTACGGTAGACATAATATTGAAATTTTATTGTTCCTTGAAATAGCTGTAAATAATATTTAATATTTTGATATATAAATACATATAGCAGAGATTTATGAGCTGTAAGGTTGGTAATCTGTAAACTTTCCAGAGTTCTATGTTGAATATGCTATCTCTTTTACGCTCTGTATAAAAGAGATAGCAACTAGTGGCTGTGATGTCACATGCAGTTGGAATGTATACAACGTTGAATCCCTTTAATAATTAAATAGAAAAAATGACTTTTTTAATTGTTAATATCTCCTGAAATATAAGGAGTTATTAAAAAAATAATTGGACATTTGAGGTTCTAGTAACCCACTTTATCAATATATAGTACACTTTTATAGAAATTAAGACATAGGACACAAGCCCATTGGATCGTTTAATATCCTGGATAAGAACCAAAAAAAGAAGGTTTCGTTTCACTTTGCTTAACCAGTGTTTGTCGTCAAAAAAATCCACGTGTGTGTTCAGCTCTTATGACGAAATAGTTCTATTATTGGATTGTAATTTCGTTATTTATTGTAATTGACTGAATATTTGAAATGTATATAAAAATCAATAAGAGATACTTCATATATCTTATAATAACTTAAAACAAATGTAAAAGTTTATATAAAATGACTTGTTTGTTAATTCAATTTCGAGTCAAAAGCAACAATCAAAACACTCAGAACTATCACCTGGGATCGATAAAACATCGCGTGACTTAAGGCTTATGTACAGTGATTTTCTAGAGCAAGTAAAACATGCGGTTGTGCCGCCCGTGTCCGTGTCGGTGTCGGTGAATGTTTATTCGCGGGAGCCAACCGGGAGACAGCCCCGTGCCATGACGATGTTCCCCAAGCCTCATGCCTCAAGCATCAAGCCCCGCAACCGACGTCCAGGTTGACAACGTAGTGTCGACGCTCGCCAGAGTGCCAATAATGATCGTATTTATAGACACCGCGACGCGACGACAAAAATAAAGCAAGTGTCATTTTAAACTAATTGTTGTAATATGTATGTTTTAAAGGTGAACATTCAAAATAACTATTATAACATAAATAATACATCTAACTTTAACATTTATAGAACATTTAAAGTTTTACCTGTCCTATTCCTCCAAGATGATTTATGGGACGCCGTGATTGAACAAATTACTAACTAATTATGAATTGGATAAACTAAAGCACTAGTCACACCAGCAGGCACATTCTTTTAAAACTTTATTTATTTTTATTAATATTACACTTTAAGTTATGCTATATCATTTATTTAAATATTTAAAAGCCTATACATACATGGGTATATGTTATACAATGTAAGAAAACATTCAACTTAATTTAAAACACCGAATTAAACGTGCAAGACGTGCGACTTGCATTAATTCTTTATTTTCTGCATACGCCTACAGCTGCCAAATAATGCAAAAAACTATCTGAAACTATCGAACCAACGAGTAGCTACATACAACGGTTCGTACTGTAAAATTTCTCTTCTTTTTGTGTAGATAAAATACGTAATAAACGTAAATGTAAATGACAACTGCAAATAACACAAAAAGAACTAAAGCCTTTATTATCACAAAATAAATATAAATTACTTTACATTATAAATAAAGATAATGTGTCACAAAACTACATAAACAAAATCACAAACACTCGTAATGCGGTTAAATTCTAAACTAGGCCACCATCATAACCAACGTTGATTCGATCGTCATTTTTAATACATTTATAAAATAAAAACATGGCGCTATTTTGAGATATAAGTATGGAACCGGGTGGTTTTGCAAATGGACTCATCGTACCGACCGTTCCGACGCCGTACGAAGCGTCGCGATGCTGCGAACTTATTCCGACTCGCATCGAGCAATGCCGATCATTGTCGCATTGTGTGGGTTGTTGGATGATTGATCTAGTTAAATATCCCGCAATATTGCTAATTAAAAGAGTTGTAAAGAGTTTTTTATTTTTGAAAATAATTTATATTCTTGTGGTAGGCCTCTGTAACTACACTTTCTTTCAACTTACAAAAGCATTTAAGTTTTTATCAAACACCGAACAACGTTCTGAACATCATGATATTTAATATTATTATAGGCTCTCAAAGCTAAGCTAAGGTACCGACAATATGTGACAATTTATTGTGGCCAATAGTGCTGACATCATTCATGCTCTCGGATTCAATTCCCGTGCTAATTTAAACTGTGATTGAGTGTTATTTCTGTTATATTTTTAAGCTAAATATAATTAACAGACATTCATTAGGCAGCGGAGTAGTTCACACAAATCCTACAGGACAGACGTTGATAACAATGAGTTCATATACATTGACAATTCCAAATCAACCGATATTTGCAAAAATTTCATTTATTTCTTATTTCTGCAGTCCCGATAATTCTGTAGACACTCGAAAAATACTTCCTAGCTTTCAGAATACGAAAAATATCTGGAATACAGAAACCTTATATAATCAGTCACAACGACCGACGTTGACGCCTGACTGCTGTGTCTTTGAGTTTGATTCTCCAAACTTTGCTACATTCCTTGCGTTTGTTTGTTATTTTGTTTAACTGATTATTTGTTATGGTAGAGTACACATAATACGATTCCCAGTAAACATTTTGGAGTCACTTTGCCATCATATCGAAGATGCGCATGACTTTTTTGTCATGAAAAAGTTCATTTACAGTTCAGTTTCTGACAGTCGTTCATATGAAATGTCTGTTTTATCGACTACAAATGGCAAAACCACTTCACTTGTCGGAATACAAATGAAGATAAAGTTGATGCGAACTATAATTGAAGTGCAATAGTGATAGAATCGCCAGAAAAAGAGACACTTCACCAAATTGTTTACTGGATCGTCTCGTTTATTAACAAGACATCTCCGAGAAATCGAAATTTGAGTTGAGTATGCAGTTATATGTAAAATTGTATCCATTCAAAATTCAGATAACTCATAAATGCACCCAAACAAAAGTTATAATGCAGATAAACTGCTGAAATAATTGAAACTCGAATATTGCTTTCGTCGTATTCTCAAAAACTCAACATTAGGTGATGTCTCACTAATGAACTAAACGATCGATTTATAAGACCACGACACAATGAAAGCTGCCAACAGCAGCAACTCCTCGGTGATTAGTCTAATATCAGAAATAAATTGACGATAAATAAAATAAACTAGAATCTTATTCTCAGATAGAAAATGTAATGCTATGTTACACTTGAATTAGCACGCAAGCCAAAAGTACAAATTAACTTTGCCATTAGCTTGTGGTTGGCTAACATGAATGTGAATGTGAAATTCACACCTGTGAATGTGTTCACAGGTGTGAATTTTCTACCAATGTTGTTGGAAAAAAATAACTATAAAAAGTTCATTGAGAGAATAATTTATTCATGTTCCCTTCAATTACATTAAATAGTCTAGTATATAGTATTATATAAATTGTACTGTGTACTATGTAAATTGTATTATGGAACTTATAGGTAAAAATATAAATATTATGCGCGATTTTAAAAAAATATATGCAAATTGTTGCGTTCAAATTTTTCCTAATTTGTCTAGAGACTATTTCTTTTCCTGTATAGGTGACGATTTTGTTTTGGCGGGCTTTTTACCATAAGCAATATCCAAGAAGAGCCCTACAAAAAAAGTAAAATTATGAAACATTTATTAGTAATTTGGTAAAACATATTATAATGTTTGTTACCTGAAAATACAAGTATTGCTCCACCCCATTGTCGTAAAGATAAAGAATTTCCGAAGAAAACTACGGAAAATAGCACTGTGAAAAACTTTCTGGTTGTAGTTACGACTGAGCACGCTAGAGGTCCAAAATTTGCCACCTGTTAAATGAAAACAAACAATGAATTTGTTACTCTTTTAAATTTTTGCATTTGATCATAGCAAAAATACTAACCATCAAAAATATAAATAGTTGTCCTAATGCTCCAGCTACCGCCAAAGCTGCCAGTTGCCCAATAATTATAGGATAATCTTGAACAAATTGAATGAATTGGATTCCTTCGCCACTCGCAATCAACCCAAATCCAAGGAAAAGAACAGACCAGCCATTCATTGCAACCATCATCTGCTGAGCTGAAGGAGCACTATGGGATCTCATGCGTTCCTAAAAATAAGAAAACCTAAGTGTGTTTGTTTCTTGGATAAAAAAATAAATGATTATTTTTCTATTAATTACTTGAATTGCTCCAGTAAGTCCATCCATAGCAAGTGACATTACCAGGAGCAGTTCGCCTACTCCTCCAGAACTTTCAGCAGCTCCTACAGATTAAATTGCACAATTAGAATGCATATTTTAAGTAATTTTTTTGCGATATTTAAATCGAACTTCATTTTACCTGTCTTTCCATCTTTATACATGAAGAAAGCACAGCCTATGACAATGAGAAGAACACACATATACCGTGTCAATGGATATGATTTTTGGCTTATTAATACCCCCAGAAGCATAACAGGTATTGGCTTACCCGCCTTGGCAACTACCTGCATTTAAACAAATATTACTTGCCTATTAATATACTTATACATTATTAACAGAGATTGTTACTGTTTGGTACTTAAAAATTACCTGTGTTGGATAAGAAACCCATCTTAATGCCATATTTGAACTGACCATAGCCAAAAGGTAAGTTAAAGCTGAACTTGCATAATAAAATGTAGGGGTTTTATCTACTTCTTGCGGCCAGAAGAATAACATACCTTTTGCAAATAAGTAATTTACAACACATTGCACAAATACTAACGCTAATATATTAGTATATTTTTCTCCCACAACTCCATTTTCATCAGGCTCAGTGCCATACCTTCCTCGAGTTATCTTTTCTTGTAAAATACCAAAATAGAAATAGCAAACAAATATACCGGCAGCGTAACATAAAAACTTGGTATTATCACGCATTTTTAAATATTTTAACTGGGCTTATGAGTAAATTAATTCAAGAATTAATTATAATTATCTACACCAACTGGACTAATAAAATTAAAACAGTTCAGATTAATGTTTATTGAGGTTATGTTGATATTATATGTTCTATCACATATCACTTTAATATGATCATATTTCAAATTACGATAATTCAAAATGGGTAGGTCAATACAGCACTTTACAAGTTAATATTTAAAAAACAAATGAATAAATAGGATTTATAGCAACGTCTACCGTATGTGCTACAAGTACACGTCAGTTTTTTAGCCAAACGTCATTGAAAAATAATACTTCAATCCGTTTAATCCGTTTATGTGGCACTCTGACAATGGTTGCTAGCAAAGACGCAGTGTTTATGATTTTCATTATGGTTGTCAGATGGAACTGTCGACACTCCAATATTTCTCGCGCCTATTTTTTAAAAGTTATTTATACTTTAAATTAATTACGTGAAATTAATTATCAGAGTACACTACCTAGATTAATATAAATATTGCTTCCTTGATGGTATATTATTTAAATCATTCATAGAGAGTAATAAATTTATTAAAAGAAAATCTAAATTGCGACATCTATCACTGATAATATTTTTAATTTTTTGTAATCTTTTAGCTTGATTTATACGACATACTTTTAGCCCTAAAAACTAATATCTGCACCTGTTATCAGATTAGATAAACGATTTCAGAAAATATTAGGTATGATAAAGAAATCAGACGCGAATTGTAAATAATACAGTATGAGGTTTTATGAATTTCTGGAAAGTAGTAGAATCCTTACTGGAAGACAGCCCCCTTTTATAAGTGTAACACAAAGAAAGCTACCGAAATATTGGTAGAACAGATGGTATTAATCATTCGTGTTAGAAACATTTTCAGCATGACTAATTTAATATTTAAATATTAATTAATTACACATCTTTACATGCATGAATAAGTCGCTAAGCTAAAGTGGACAGTGTCTACTGCAAGCATGTCAAACTCCAAGGCTGACATGGGCCGCAAGATTTACGTCAATGTGGGTCGTAAAATTCAAATTTAAAATCTTGAAATGTTGTTTCAAATTTATTTCTCAGTTTCATCTAAATCTGTCCTATGTCTTAATTTCTATAAATATGTACAATATATTGATAAAGTGGGTTACTAGAACCTCAAATGTTCAGTTATTTTTTAATAAGTCATTTTGTCTCTTTATTTGTCTCTTTAATTATTAAAGGGATTCAACGTTGTACAACATTCCAAATCCATGTGATCTCACAACCGCTAGTTGCTATCTCTTTTATACAACAGAGCGTAAAAGAGACATATTCTTGACATAACTCTGACCAGTTTACAGGTTACCAACCGCTCATAAATCTCTGCTATATGTATTTATATATCAAAATATCAAATATTATTTACAGCTATTTCAAGGAACAATAAAATTTCATTATTATGTCTGCCGTAGCAGGGTTAAATAAAATAAAAACTTATTATTCTTTGACTTGACTTCATTATTTCGACTACCAACAGCTACAAAACATTACCACAGCACTGACCCACTCAACAAATAATTGACGTATAAAATGCATTTCACGTCACACAAATGGCCGACCATCTCTAGCGCTAAAACTATAATTCAAATTTGTAATTGTTACATCTCCGTGAACATTTAGATATTTAATAAAATAGACACGCCAATACACATTTATTTACATCAATTTCAATCAACAATTGAAAAATCGACCACTAAAAAATGAGGACATAATCCCATTTGATTTGTTCATGTGGCATGTCGGAAAGTTCGCAGAATGGTCTGTTTGTGAGACTGCCTGGAGCCACCAAGGGTGGTAGTAGCAAATACTAAAACTAGCTTACAGATTATTTAATCTGTCCCTTAAAGGACCTGTACCGTACAAGTAATCATTAAGACCCGCATGCGCCCGCGAGTCTAGAGTTTGACAACGCTTTGTCTACTGTTTTAAACGTGGTACAGACTAGTGCGACATCCAACATTGATACATTTTCATTCGTAAATTTACGTTATTTAGACATGAGTGTACTAAATTATGAATGAATGTTGGATTCTCATAACTCTGTATTTCTAATAATTTATTCCGTGCTGCATCAACTCCCGCATTTTATACACACGAGTATATGACGTCACACATCTTACACGCCTATTTCAGCTCTGCACAAGATTGTAGTGGGGGACAGTGGGGTGTAACCGGTGTAACGTCTGACAACACATCGCACACGGTCGTTTCATCAAACACAGCACATCGCTACATCGTATTACAGACGCAACAAATATGTCAACAATAGTTTAATTCGTTCAAACAACAATAACATTCGCGTAATTTCACGGTAAAATAGAACAATAGTGTAATAAAATGAATCAGTATCAAGCAGAACGTTGGCTTACAACATTATACGGTGTGATAATTTGTTTAGCGTTTACGTGTTCCGTGGCCGTTGCGATTGTTTGGAATCATTGGAAATATGTGCTGGATACTTGTGTGAACTCAAACTGTGGCTGCATTTTTCATGGACAGTCTACATTTACCTTCTTCAACGGTGGAGATGTTACCCATTGCCATTGGGCGGTGTATGGTCTTATTGTTCCAATCATTGCTGCTATTGTTTTTGGTATTTATCATATGTATAGGGTCTGTATCAACAACTATGGGAAGCCTGCTAGTGACAAAGGAACTACAACCGTCAGATCGACGAGCAGGTATGAGTGGGTTAGGCTTTTAGTTGTTTGTTTACCAACAGGTGTGCACAGGCGGGAACGGTTGAATTTTAAATTTAAAAATAACGTTTACTTTATACGTCCATGTTCTCACTCGTTTTAATTTTAGGCGAAATATAAAGAAACAAAACGAATTATATTCAATATAATAATTTATATTAAATAAATATAGTAATTATTATTAAATAAAGTATATTACTGACGAACGACGCATGATTTCGCAACCTGAACCTTACATTTAAGATAAAAACCTAAACTTAAAACTAAAACTCTGTGAACGGGAATTATACTTGAAGAAAATTAATATTTTCCGGGAATACTTAGTTACACCACCTTTCGCTGCTAAAATTTAATTTTCGCTAATGATCTTTTCTTAGCTCACACTCTGGATTCAATTCTATCCTGTGTAAATTATTAGTTATTTAGATCTCCCCGTTAATTCAAATAACAAAAATAACATATATTTTTAAAAACCTTTGACAAATATTTTTCTCTTTAGGTTTATACAGTCTATGCCTTATACAGGGTGCTTGGTAGCAAGGTGCAAAGCCTTAAGGGGATAGTTGACACCATTTCGAACATTTTGAGCCATACATGTCATAGCCGAAGTCTGCTTATTTATTTTTTACTGCAATTTTTATGTAATTTTTATAAAAACACAATTTCTGACATTTAAATGCCAACAGTGGCCCAATAAATTGGTATGTTAATTGTTCTGAGAATTAGTAAGATATCAGCTTAAATGATACCTTAAAAGAAAGTCCAATAACCGAGCATGTTTTTAAAAAGGTTTGAATGATTGAGGCTATTTTATTTGTTTTTCTAAATGCCATAAACAGGAACAGCTTTTTTAAATTTTAAAAGTTTTTTCAACTTCAAAAGCCTAGTATTTTTTTTTAAATAACGCAAATGCTTGGAACTTGGTTTATTAGTTTAGGTACAAATCTGACAAACGCCGAAAAATAAAACAATTAACATACTAACTTAAATTGTACCACTGTTGGCATTTAAATGTCAGAAATTGTGTTTTATAAACATAAGATAAAAATAGCAGTAAAAATAAAGAAGCAGACTTCGGCTAAGACATATAAGGCTCAAAATGTTCTAAATAATGTCAACTATCATCCCCTTAACGTTTTGCACCTTGCTACAAAACACCCTGTATATGCTATTTAATTTTGTATATGATACAGATATAAGGTAATAATAGACATGTAGGAGCCTGGCAGCACTGCTTCAACACTTTCATAAAAAGAAAGCTTAAAATGTAGATACGTTGTTCATCTAACTAATTGCAGCTTTACGATTTTGATTCGCGTTTATAGTTACTTACATAAAACGATTTAAACATAAAAAACATGGGTTTTTTAATAATATTTAACCTGCTGTATAGTATCGCTATCTATATTTCGCGATCAAAAATGGACAAGTATCGTTTCACCTTAATATATAATCAAGACATTATGCTATATTTGTATAATTATTCAAAGTTATTAATAGAAACAAATTGTTAATAAATATGTTCTTGGTTTTGAATAACAGATGGCGACCTGGTACAACGTGTAGAATTTTATTTAAAAAACTATGTCTTAAAACATTGAATGATTATAATTATTTGAATATAATATAATAATACCTTGAAAGAACACATAACTATAATTTTGTACAAATAATAATGACAATCCATCTGTTGTATGTTGTTACACAGATGTTACTACTTCGTCCTTTCGTTAAAGTGGGATTTTCATATAAAATAATATTCTTTCCTCGAAGCTAAAATATTAAACCTTGTTTTTAATGACGTGAATATAATGTTTTTAAACGATATTTTCAATAGTCTAACGCAGATTTTATAATTTTTGTTTATAGACGTGGAGAACACATCACCATGGTGACCCGCACTGAAGATCCTCGTGATGACGACGCAATATTTATGTGCTGGATTCCGAGTTCTGTTTTTTGCGCGGTGATGGTTCTATACACTATTATTCACGCCGCCATGTTAACAAATGGATATTATCGTTCCTGTAACCAGTACCGACTTGAAGTTGTCAAAATTACCCGAGCATCCGGCGGAAACATGGTGAGCCTAATCCAAGGAAGGTTATCCTGTGCTGCTATCTATGATTACATGGACTATTTGGTGCCGGATGTCAGAGATAGAAGACGGGGTGATTTTATAAACACGGCGGCTGCTCTTCAAATTGCCATGGTTTGCGCTTGGTTTGGAGTAATCCTGTGGATTTCCACTACTGTCATTAATGCTATCCAAGCCAGAAACAGCAGAACAATCAGACAATAGTTTTACTGAATATAATAAACATATAACTGTTTGTATGTCACTGAAATGTTCGAGGTATTTAATAAGGCTGAGATGACGTACGATTTTGTATATTGCTTTCACTACGTTAGGAAAACCATGTGTCATAAAATATATTAGTACAAATAATACATTCTTAGGGCTTCATCGTGTCTGTCACATCAATATTTATAGTACTTCACTGCAGCTTGTTTCGGAACTCAAAAATTACAATTTACATATGTAAATACAATATGGTTTTAATCTGTGAACTTGTCATTTACGAATGTTGTAATATATTCATTTTTTAAATAAATACGTAAATCAAATAAGTGTTTTTGATTCGAGTAATTTCAGTTTTAGGTCACTATATAATTAGAAAATAAATTGTGACGATGTTAAATAAAATATAAAGATCGACAAATATAATAATAAATACAAAATATAATAATTATGTCATATATTTTTTTATTAATAATAATCTTGAAATCAAAATGTTCTCTACATAATTATGTAATTTGTAAATAAATGAATTAATTTTAAGCTTGAACTTAGTGGGTTTGTGAACCATGTCTTAAGTATCATTCCCACTCACTGTTTTCATTTTATTTTGTATTTAATTTAAATTGTTCATCATATGGCATTAAGTTTTTTTAAGTTTTTTTGTTTTTTTTTAGAACCTTACAAGGTCCAATGTTTCTAAATTAAAAATACTAAATTTAAAAAAAACTATATTATATTATAACCCACACAACGTAACAATCTGCTAAAATGCAGTAGGATTTATATTTAAAAGTAGTTCAATGTTAGTTTGTCAAAAATAAAGAAATAAAAACAATTTTTATTACTAATTGTCATTAAAAACAGCAATTTTAAATTATTCCACATTCAATTTTGTTCAACTGTCGAACTGTTAAAATTCATATTACTAACGACGCAACATTACCAACTAAATTAACTAAATTCAAATTAAAACACGAATGCGAGAAAAAATGCCTATTCAGAAAACGTGAAATCTAGATAAAAATATAAAATAAAAACGTAAATTAAATATCAAAACAGTGAGTTGGAATGAGGCTTTAATTTCTATAAAATTATGCTGAAATTCAAATATCCAATTACGTTGCCATCTTTTTTATACAATAAAGTGTAGAAATTTGAGGTCAATTCAAACCTCAAATACTACGTAGGAGCCATCCATAAATTACGTCACACAAATTCATGATTTGTTAACCTTACTTCTTGTTGTCTCACCTGTTGTGAAGTCACTCATTTGAAATAACAATCTTTTGTGTTTGATCCTTTAAAGCTGTATCAAGCAACACATAAAGTTTTAAATTAGGTTACTTATAATTCTACGAATTTTAATATTATTCCTATGACGTCAATCTTCGACGATATGGACAAAAGCGGAAAACAGAAATCTGTATTGTAAATAGCTGTATATCTCCATTACCTTTTGGATTAGGGATGGCGATCTGAGATCGATTAATCGAAGAATCGATTTTTTGAGTAGATAAAATCGATTTTAAACAATGGATCGATCCCGTGAATCGATCTCAAACATTCGAAAATCGATATTCGATTTTTTTTATTAACTGCAACGTTATTGATATTGGGAATTATAATTATTTTATTCTATAATAAATAACTTACATGATTTTATTGATTAATCAAAAATCACTCTTCACTTATTTTTTAATTATAAGAAAAGCTTGTATTTTTTCGTTTCCTTTTTTTTTAGATTAGTGTCATTTTTTTATATGAAAACTCAAAAAGAATCGAAAAATCGGTTTTTGAGAAATCTATCTTTTAGACTTCGATTTTTTTCTGAATCGATTCTTTAGACTTTGATTCGAATCAATTAAAAAATCGATCTTTTTTAAGAAGAATCGCTATTTTGGGTATTTTAGAAAAAATTAAAAAGTCTTTAGACATTAATTATCATACATTTCAATAAAAAATTAAAAGAATCAGCCTAATAATTCACAAGCTCATTATAAGCCGAATATGTTTTAGATTAGTCAACATCCGGATACACATTTTTCTCATTTATTAGCGTGGATCCGATTCGGACGTTATTCAAGCAATTTACCCAGAATAACCCCCGCCCGATCATTTACATCAGCAGTATTTATCAAAGATTTTCCTTCGTGGAAAAAGGTGTCATATCTGACCTCTCCCAACTCAATCATATTTAACTCTTTGGATACTTTCAACGGAAGTGGATTGACACAAAAAATAGTCGCCGCTTGCGGTATCTTATCATGTTTTAAAACGTACTGTCCATCGCAGACTTGATCTCTCTTCAATTCTCCATTCTTTAGTTTATACGCTAGCTCCATGGAGGTCTCCATCAATTTGCGGCCTATTCCATTCCGACGATATGTCGGCATCACGGACAGCAAGAACAAGTCGAAGATGCAATCCACGTTGTACACCTCGAATGGATCAACAGCTTCGTTGCCTACAAGGATAAGGCGTATGAGTGCTTTTGCGGCTTCACCGCTACACCTTTCCAACTGAAATTTTTCATAATAAGTAGGTACTCCCGGTTCCGGACGCACCTAGAAATACAAATTTAAAGTTAAGTATATAAAACCAGTTATGTATTATAAAAAGAAATTTTGAATTTTTTTATTTAATAAATTTGAAATTAATAATTCTTTTATACAGATGTAAACTATTTATTTTATCAAAATAAAATTCAAATAAAAGTTGTAAAACGTTAAATATTCTTTCAAACGATATATGATAAGTTCATATACTATAATGGTAAAGAGCATGATGATGTACGGAGCAGAGACCATATCTCTGTTGGAAAGAACAAGAGAAATTGAAAAGAATCCAGGAGAGATACATTAAATGGGTACTAGGGCTGAACAGGTGGAAAAGGGACAAGATAAGAATAGAATATTCAGGAAGGTGGGCAATAAAAGAACATAAGAAGAATCGCAAGATTTAGATTGGGAAATGAAGAGAAAGGAAACAGATACTGGGAAAATAGCGAAAAGGATGTGCAGGGTGTGCGGGAGAGAGATAGAAACGCTGGAGCACATTAAGTATTCATGTGAGAAAATAGTAAAAAGTCAAAAGAAGAGAATGCTGCTATTAAAAGGAGGCAGTGAAGAGAAGCGGTGAATGGCGGAGATAGAGAGGAAAGAGAATGAAGGGTAGTTAAACTTCACTTCAGAAAATAGAGGATTTACGGAGTGGGGACAAGGAAGACAAGAGGTAGATGACGGAGATAGAGCCAAGAAGAAAATAGTAATGGAAATAGAAATAGCAAGGAAATGTGTGACTTCACAACAGAGGGGACGGGGCACGCAATGTGTGACCCCTAACAATGAAGAATAGGTTTATGAAACAATCAATCCTATACGGTTGATCCATATACGAACAAGCAACTGTGTAATATTACCCTGCCACGCTGTAAAATGAAGCCAGAACTAAATCACAAAAAAAACACAATAATTTACATATTATTATGTTGGTATACTTGAATAATTCAATAACTTCATATCATATCATATATCCAGTGTTTCTTACCTCGATTTTGTTAAACAGAGCTCCAGCAACAATTCCAGTGCTTTGTTCTACAGCTGCGAGACTGACTCCGTCACTTGCAGCATCAATACATAAGTTTACTAATTCGGAAACTGCCTTATCGTCAATCTTAAGTGCTTTGCAAACTCTCTGGTTAAAGAAAAACTCTCGCATAACCTATAAATATTACAGCTATCTGAGATTCCCATAGTAAAAGTTATCAATATATAATAATAAACATAAATAACAGAGTTCTGTCAAGAATATATCTCTTTTACGCTGTGTTGTATAAAAGAGATAGCAACTAGCGGTTGTGAGGTCACATGCATTTGGAATGTTCTACAACGTTGAATGCCTTTAATAACTAAAAAGACAAAATGACTTTTTAGTGGTTAATATCTCCTAACATATATGAGGTTTAGTAGCTCGCTTTATCAATATATAGTACACTTTTATAGAAATTAATACAAGCCCATTACATGTATTTAAGAGTTCTCTAAATTAAACAATATTTACAATTATACAACGTTTTGAAAGCTGTTTCAATGTTTTTGCAGATTATTAGAATCGTGAAAGTTTTTAAACAGCATTGTTTAACGATTATAAAACCTGAAGAAGATTATAAAATCTTTTTAACAATTACACGTTTATGAGTATCCGTATAATACGTTTTAAAGCAAACTTTTTATATTGAATAATTACTAGGTTTCAGTTAAGTAAAATATTACATGTTTCTTGTTTAGTAGATTCGGAGTCGATATTCGATATTCGTGAAAACTATTGACTATGTTACAGATTAATTAATATTTTTACTTACTGGAAAAGATTCTTTTAATAAGTCAGGCGTTAGAGGAACTATTTCAAATTGACCTGCAAAGATTAAACTTTCCATTATTTGTTTGTTCATTAAAATACACCACGAGGACATTTTAAAATTAAACTATTTACCTCCATTTATAGAGGCTAACACTTTTCTTGCCGGCTGATGTTCCATCATTAATATATAAATATAATTTTCTAACAATATGCTACTTGATGTTAGATATGTACAATAATGATTATTAAAAAATTGCAAAAATCTAATTAAATAAAAATAAAATCTAATTTATAATCATTTTAGAGATAAGATAATAAGTCAAATTAAAGTCAAGGCTCTTTATACGTAGCAACTACAGGAAATGACGAGGTCCATAAAAGTTTATTAGTGATAATAGTTTTGTAGAGAAGAATAAATGTATTCAGCTAAAATTTCATACACCGTTCATTATCTCGAGCCGTAATCAATTAGGGAAATGTTGTGCAGCCTAGGACTAGAAGAAAATGACGTGTGACAAAGCAATTGAAAAGGTTAAACACATATTGGAATAATGCAACAAATAAATTGCAGAAGAATCATTTTTAAAGTAGATATAGACTTAAGACGTACTGAATAGCAATATAATAAGATAATAAATTTGAGGAATATATTACCTGTAAAGAAAAATATTGTTAAGATATTATTTAACTTAATAATATGTATGCAGCATGTAAAATGACATTGCACTTGTATTTCAGCAAATAATGAATTAAAAATGTATCTACAACTACACCACTAAATACAAAATATGGATATTACCTTACACAATATATAAAATTGTATATAAGCGAGGTATACGAATATTTCATGTATTATTTAACATAACGTTACGTTTCATGGAATATTTTTTACAGAATGTTACGTTTTATTGTAAATGTAATATTGTATTAGAAGTTAACATAATTTTGTTACTCTTCTACAATACTCTTAAATCTTAAGTTTAATTTACGGCAGAACATGTAAATTTATATTAAAGAATATTTTTTTATATAATGTCATATTATATATGTATAAAAATTACAGGTAAACTTTTTTGCATGTAACTGTGTCATCAGGACATTCATGGTTTCCTTTATCTTTCACAATCACAAGAAATCGAAGTTAAGAATCTTGGTAATTTTTCTAGTCACACTATGTATATACTACGTGTAATTTAATGGCAATTAACGAAATCTCCGTAGATAGTATTCCAGGTTTAAATTTTGTGAGAGTACACTACGCCTGATTTAATGGCAATCCACAGAACCAATCCGGACTGTGTCATCATTGTTTTTAGTAAAATTCAAATACTATTTTTTATTTAACTGGACCTGATTCTGATCTAAGTTCAAGTAAAAGGTGTTAATGCATAATGTGTTATATTTTGTTCCTATGTCGCTAGAAATATAAAGTATAGAAAATGAAAATATGGTGTTTGCATGGGGACTTTGCGTAAAACATAGTGTTTTATTTGTAGAACTTAATGGATATAATAAATATAATAGCTATTTATTACAATAACGTACGAAAAATAGTTTTTTAAATGGAAAAAGTTATTATAAATATATAGATTCCAGTCAGTAATAAATAATCATATACATGATCAGAATGATTCTAAAGGTGCGAAATTATTTAAATCGGGTCATGTAACATATATTATTTAAATCGGGTCATGTAACATATATTATTTAAATCGGGTCATGTAACATATATTATGTTGTGGAAAAAGTGACGATAACTTGTAAAGTTGTACTCCAATTTTCTGATTAATCATACATTATGTGGTTATAGAATTTTGTTTTGAATTGACTGTTTGAACAGTAATTTGACTACTTTGTTTAAGTACCAGCTGGTACTGGCTCACTTTGGAATAAACAGGAATGAAAATGAACTAAAAAAAATATATCCAAGTGTGAAAGAAACAACTGCTACTTAATGAATGATGTTGGAAAAAGATAAACTATTATTATGAAAAAAATTCTAACAGCTAACACAAAATTTGTGACAGGTGGGGAATCAATGTGAACTTGCTAAAACTACAGATATCAGATTTTATTTCACAAAATCTTGACAGGTAGGGAATAAATTTGAACTAAAATTGGTTTCTGTGTTGTTGCTCCAACTTGTAAAACGTTAGAATTGAAATGTACGAGTGACTAGAACTTCACCAAGCCATTCTATTTCACTAAATGTTTACTGGGAGTTCACATAGGTAATTCTATAGAAACCCTTTAGGATATGACACTTTCTAAATCTTTATGTTTATATTTCGAAACCCTTATTATGTGACACTTTCTAAATTTTGATACATATTTGTTTCTAAGAATAATGGTTTGCTTCATATGTTATGTACAGTACAGGATAAACTTGTACTATATAACTCGCAGTAATTAAGAGAAAGTTTTCATTCAAAAATAGTATTTTGTACAAGAATATTGAATAAGTTTGTTAATGTTTGTATCCATCTGTCTTTTGTAGTTAAGTATTTAACATATTAATTTAACATATGTTTGGTGTTATTATTTCATCCGATGAATCAGCAAGTTACAGTCCGTTGCTGTCGAGCAAATTAGGTTTAACGAAAATTTGTTAAACAAGAATTATCCAAAACAAAGGCACTTTGTACAGATGGGACCAAAAATAAGATACAAGGTAGTGATTTTTTAATATGTTACCATTATTTACAATTATTTAATTGTTAAAATTATAAAATCAAATATCTTCAAAATGTGAAAGTAGGTAAATAGGGAACAAATTTTCATATCCTGGTTTGTGACGTGTAACATACGGGGCACACCCTGTATATATATATATATATATATATATATATATATATATATATATATATATATATATATATATATATATATATGTGTGTGTGTTTACTTGAATTAAATTAATTATTGTGTAACTAAAAAGTTTATGGTTCATGTGCAAATTTTGATGTTTTTTTAATTATTTGAATGCATCTACTTTCAAAAGTTATTAGCACTTAAAACAATATATACATTTATAAACATTTACAATACAAAATTTACAACTTATATACAAACATACTTAAAATAAAGAGGTTATTGGTTTTATTTATAAACTCAATAAGGTTCTTAAAATTTTCCTGCTTTTAAATATCAGCCTACATTCCTCCGGCAAAATTTTGTTGTTAATTTATAGTTTATTTTTATAATTTTTGTACTTACAGTACTGTGTCTATTTCACTGTAATATAGAGGTAAATGTTCTAGAATATTAAATTAAAAAAAAAATGAGAGGGATAAAGTAAAATTTTATACAAAAAACAAATTCTTACATACAAATATATCATTAAAAGTTAGTAAATAATTTTTTTAGTTTTATTTATAAACTCAATAATGTTTTTCAGATTTTATCTGCTTTCAAATATCAGCCTTCATTCCTCAGGCAAAATTTTGTTGTTATAGAATTCCTGTTATTTAGACTGGTTATACATTTGCGCCACCTAGCATGCGATTCACGCAGTCACATTAGAATGTTTACTAGGGACATTCCAGTAATAGTGGCGCCATTCTGATAAAGACACGTTGCATATTTTTTTTATTATTATTAACAGGTAAATATTATATTCCTATAACAGATAAATATACAGAGTCGTATTTTACAGCCGTGTACAAACTAGGCAATTTAAATAGATATTATTGATATGTATTTATTCATATCTTTTTAAGTGTTTAAGTTTTAACATTAAAATTCAGCCCTGGAGACTGAACTTGCTATATAACAATTAAAACGATATTAATTTTTTATTAGTTTAGGAGCGATATTTGCATTTTTACTTTATTATTATCATAAGTAACTTCACGTTTCAGATATTGTAATTTATTACTCGACGTTCACTACGCAAAGATGTCGATCGTAGAAACGGAAACATTTCCCAGAGTTATCGGTGGTACTGGTAAGTATTTTTGTTAAATATCATTTCAAAAGTAACATTTTATACAAGTAAACTTTTTTTTCAGATCAATTTGAAATAGTTGTTTTAACAACTGATTTAATACCTGGCGCTCTGAAAGTAAGTTCACAAAATAACAAATTTATATTCCCAAAATACAGAATATTCTTTATTAATTACAATTTGCTTTTTTTAGACGATGCGAGAATTCTTTCTCCACCAACCTTTTTGCTCGGCTTACAAAATAGATGCAGAATCAGTGGCTGATCTAGAGAAGCTGTGTTTGCATGTTGCAGCGGAAGGACTTACTCTTGCCGCTGTGCATAAATCCACAGGAGTAGTGGCAGCAACAGCCTTCAATTCTTTACATGTACAGGATTAGTATAATATATATTTATATAAATATATCCATACTCGCTATTAGAAAACAAATCATTACATTTCATACTCTAGAAGAACTTCGATTCCATTTTCATCATGAAATATATGTACACAACAATGCCACTATGCTGAATCTATGGTTCTTGCCCTATCGGGTACAATCTTTTTTTAAATTGACCTGAAATAATCGCAACTGGAGCAATTTTCTAACCAAAAACCAAAAAGAAAATATTTAATTTTTAGAAGTAAATATGATTTTTTTTTCTAAATCCCTCTTAATTCATTCTTTGTATTAATGTCCCCTTTAGTTATGCTTTTTACCTGAATTTAATGTTTCTAGAATCTCAGCTGTCAACGTCTTTTATGATTATAAAAGGGCCCACACCACAGTCTTAAACAACAACAAAGGCTTTTTCATTTTAGTCTATTGAAAATAAATTTAATTACTAAAGTTAAACAAATAATTAATACACAGTTTTCTTTTTGGTACAGCCTATGAATAAAAACGGTCCTGATATAGTGCAGTCAATATAGTAAGTTCACCTCGGAATTCGAGATACCCAGCTGTAAGTCTGTAAATACTTGTATATTGACACCCTAAAAGTTGTCTCAAAACCTACATATGGTAGGTACACCCTACCACTTTTAGGGTGTCAATATACAAGTATTTACAGACTTACAGCTGGGTATCTCGAATTCCGAGATTCTTACCTAATTTAAGCTTAAATGACTGGACCAATATATAATAAATCACTATTATCCTCAACTTTTTGTTACGTATAAACTTTTATCATTACTGCTTTTGCTAATGCATCCTTCACATTTACAAGAGTGTGAGGGTTTTTTTCTTGACAATGGTAATATGCTATTCTTCGAAATCACTATGCATTTAATAACCATCACTAGAAACATTTTCATATTCTTCGCTTCACTGTATGTCGTTGAAGAGTTTGTCAAATTATTCCAAGCACTGTTCTATCAACCCCTCTACTTATATTTTTATATTGAAAATCCATCTAATCTAGATGTTCTTTCTTTAACTCCAGCAAAAGTCACACTAGATAGGATGAGACTATTTTAATGACCATACAAAGACCCCCAATACTATGAATTTCAAGTATAAGTGAGATTACACTACGCCTGATTTATTGGCAACAAATAAAACTTCTATATAATGTACTATATATATATATTCAATGTGATTTTGATTCAGGAGAACATATTTACTACAAATAATTTTTAGATACACTGACTTGCATTGTTAATAAATTAAAATTAATAATTTTCAGGTAAAACTGCAAGAGGGAGAATTATCTTCATTAGAAACGTTCATCAAACATCATTGCAAACATGAAAACTGCAAGGAACTGTTGAGATTCTTCGACGACATAGATTGTAAGACCAACATAAACTACCACTACAAATCTGGCTGCGTTTTGGAAATGTTGTTTATATCTACGTTGCCCGAGTATCGCAAAAGAGGCTTGGGTAAGATTCTAACCGGCCAATCACTGGAGCTGGCAAAGCGCTTGAAGTCAGGAGAATTTGTAATTAAACCTTTGGAAATAGACTATCAAAATAAGAAAATTATTGGAAAAAGCAAAGAAAATATAGTCCCAGAAGGTTTTATTATTACTTGTTTGTCGAACGTCCTGACCAGGGTTACCACGGATTTGAAGATGACTCTCCTGATCCAACTTGACACGAAGACGTTTTATGTTCAAGGAGAAACTCTTGCCAGCCGTCTAGGAAAGGAGAATTTGCCAATAATCGTACAGGGGATTAGAATATAAATGATAGGTCTTTATTTAAGAAGCTAAAGGATCAGCAATCAAAAGGACAAGCAATCAATACCTTTATTTAACTTTAATATTTTTTATAAAAACTGAACTGAAAATGTATTATGGAAAATATAAACCTTGTTTCATTTTTTATTTAAATTTAAAAAAAAAAATTTTTAAGATTAATTTAAAAAGTTTTATTGTTCTTAATTTTTACAATTCTTTATTATATTTTCATTGTTCGGTTAACTAATTTAAACTTAAAATTTAAACCGTATAGTCGTTGTCAGTTATTGTAATGTCTAAGACTTTTGTCCTGTTTAATTTTGTAGTGAAGACCTGGTTAAAAACCTACTTTTCTTTGGTAAGTTTCTAATTTACAATCTGTCTCGTGAGAAAATATCCAAATTTTGCTGAGGTGACATATATATGACATGGGAGATTGCAATCCACCGATGACGCACTCTGTTACTTAACCTATTATACGAGTATTAATATTATGTGTAAATGAAATGTTATTTTAAAGTTTTATGGAAACTGTAATAATATTTGTTTATGTAAATTAAACATTTGCATTTGCATTGCAGATAGTTAATAAATAAAACCTAACAGCTCATAAATCTCTGCTATATGTATTTATAAATCAAAATATCAAATATTATTTACAGCTATTTCAAGGAACAATAAAATTTCAATATTATGTCTGCCTTAGCAGGGTTAAATAAAATAAAAACTTATTATTCTTTCACTTGACTTGATTATTTCGACTACCAACAGCTAAAAAACATTACCACAGCACTGACCTACTCAACAAATAACTGACGTTAAAATGCATTTTATGTCATACAAATATGGCCGACCATTTCTAGCGCTATAACTACAATTCAAACTTTTAATTGCTATATCTCCGTCAATATTTAGATATTTAATAAAATAGACACGCCAATACACATTTATTAACATCAATTTCAATCAACAATTGAAAAATCGACCACAAAAATGAGGACACCAGCCCAATTCTACGCCTGAAACTCCAATAACAAGATATTAAATACAATCGCTACCCATCTTTACCATTTAATTTAACATCAGTTTTTCCTGATCACAAATGGATTATTTAATTCCAAAGATTCCACTTATACTGTTTTAATTTATTTGTTTGTATTTTAAATATAATAAAAACAATAGAATGAACAATTAAAATTTCAGTTAATAAATTAAATGGTTGTTAAACATAATTACTATATAAAGGTATGGGATGTTGTTAATAATGGTGAGTGCATAAATGCTTGTACAAAAAATATTATTTCTATCACTAATTCTACCTTCCAATACATTAAATCGCATTAAATCATAATACGAGTACTATTTCTATCTACCATACAAAATGTATTTTTTTCTTTAATTTTATGATTGCTATGATAATGAAGAAATTATTTTAAATAAATTGCAGTATAGTGCTTATTAACTATAAATCTTGTAATAAAACTTTGGACATTTAGAAGAATTGAAAAACCTATATTTTGCTATTTTGACATAGCACCACACGCCTTTTGTTCCTGGGCGAAGATCCGCAACTAAGCGCCACTATTTAAACACCTGTACATATTTTATTTCTTCCAGGCAAGTATGAAATTGTATCTATTACTCCCGACTTGGACGACACAGTGGGCGAGAGCATTGATGCTTGACGCCGACTGCTGTGTCTTCGGGTTCGATCCCCGGACCAGATATATATTTTCTGGGTTTGGTTATTATGAACTTATATTGATTATGGTCATACATAATCGTACACTTATTAGGCAGTGGTGTATCCCACATATATGAGGCCACGACACCATAAATACTGCCAACATTGAAGGAGGTCGTCGGTGATAGGACTCAGCATCGGAAATAGGCCGACGTTAAATAAATTAAATAAAAAAAAAAACTCCCGACTTGATGCCAGGCACTCTGAAGGTAAGTAAGCTTTAGTAGATTTTAAATAATAGTGTCCTTTTCCTTAATCTCTCTTCCTTTCTCTCACCCGTACTCGTTTCCTGCATGGTTCCACCAATTTCTTATGTTTTCAATACAGAAATACATATTTCACAGGCTATGCGAGAATTTTTTCTCAACGAACCGATATGTGCCGCTATAAAAATGACAGTGAAAGGGGCTCAGGAAATGGAGAAACTGGGCATCTACGCAGCCAGCGAAGGAATTAGTTTAGCTGCTATTGACAAAGAAGACAACGACGAAGTTGCCGCAATTCTCATCAATCGAATAGACGTAAGCTGTGCAACATCTCAGATATCATTTGCAAGTGCAAATTTGTAACAGAATTTGCCAAGGGTAGAACCTACACAACAATGGGGTTGCCTTTTCGCCTTGATACGAAAGGTACTTCTCTAATAAAAACTCAGCATTAGTTTTAGCCTATGCAACCTAATAGCATATATATCACATCATTTTCTAGACACAATGATTTATTTTACAGGTTAAACCTCCACCAGGAGCTCCAGAATTGAATGAAGCGTTTCAAAATCAATATTGTACACAAAAGAGTTCAAAAGCGCTAATCGAATTTTACAAATCGCTCGATAAAACTATCGACTGTTTTGATTATTACCATATAGATAGTTATTGTGAATTGATGTTCGCCTCCACCATGCCAAATTATCGGAAACAAAGTCTTGGCCGAAAACTATGTGAAGCATCTATCAAAATGCTAGCTGAAGTCCGATCTGGAGAATATCTGAAACAATGCTTTACGCTAAAAGATCAAGACTTCAAACATGACCACACCTTACTAGTTCCTGTTCCAAAAGCCCTTGTTGTTACTTGCTTAAACCAATATTCTCGAAAAATGGTTAAAACATTAGGTATGACTAGCATTATTGAATTAGGTTATGAAAATTGGTGCCATGAAGGAAAATCTTTTAAATTTTTAATCAAGGAACCCTCAGTGGTAATAATGGGTAAAAGATTGTAACATATGTTTTTTTTTAGTTTGTAACATTCTTGAAATAAATGACAAAGTAAACTCGGTTATCATCTGTGAGGTAAAATTGTGTTGATAAGACGGACGCTTTACACATAATTGTAAGGAGAGCTAAAGCTACAATATAAATGTACTTCCCATAAAATGCTGAGTTTTAAGCAATAAACGTTTATGTGGATTTCCAAGTTTAATCATTTTACACCATCGGTGGTGCAATCAGAAAGACCAGAGGCGGCCTTAGGGGGTGGCAAGCAGGACAAACGTCCAGGGACTCGCTCTTGTAGGGGCCTCGCATTCTTGCGGAACAACCCAAGTAG
This sequence comes from Panorpa germanica, assembly GCA_963678705.1. Classification (NCBI taxonomy): domain Eukaryota; kingdom Metazoa; phylum Arthropoda; class Insecta; order Mecoptera; family Panorpidae; genus Panorpa; species Panorpa germanica. The sequence continues at coordinate 15,780,197 of OY783215.1, read as the reverse complement.
AACAATTCATTACTATATATGTATTTGAATCTCAAGCCTCGTGCTTTAGAAAACCCGTTTGAATCACTGCGTATATCTTCCCAGTAACCATTTTGGAGTAAATTCGACTTAATTTCTATTACATATCATGAATTTTTTGTCTGGAACGTGTTCGTTTTCTATTCAGTCGTTCAAAGGAAAGGTCCTTTTTATGAGCTACAGACATTGCAACGACGGTTCACTGCTGAATTAAAAGCGGAGTAGGTTTATGATTTATGACCGGATAATAAAAATATACCCATGTGGGAAAGAAACAGAAATACTTAATGAATGATGTTGGAAAAAGAAAGAATATTATTATGAAAAACTAACACAAAATCTGTGAGAGGTAGAGAACTTGTAAAGCGTTAGAATAGAATTGTACGAGTGACTCGAACTTCACCAAATAGGACACTTCACCAAATTGTTTACTGGGTTTTAAGGCATTCATGTACCTTAGTTTATATTCACTATTATATGTCGCCTTCGTGGTTGTTAAGTCTTATAAGTCTTCTTCCAATATAAAATTTTAAAACTAAATTTATTTATTTATATCTTTTGCATTTCTCGTCAATCAACATAAAAAATACTTGCTTTCAATTTACATAAATTACACAAAGAACAAGAGCCTCGCAAAGATCTGCCGCCCGGGCCTCTCAACGGCTAAGGCCACCCCTGAAAAAGACTGAATGTCATCTAACTGGTCGATTAATTCATGAACAAACATGTTAAACCGCAAGTTTATTACAAGACAAATAGTTAAATGATAAAAACCTCTATTACGGACTAGTACTAAAACAGATAAGAAAAATAAAGCATAACTCTCGCAGTGGTACAGTGCGTTTTAAACACGATTTGAACTTACAATAGTTTAGATTGTGAGTTATTTCATCGTTTATTCAACTTTTAAAGCTTATGGTTGAAATACAAAACAACTCTTGTCCACCATGAACATTAGAGCTGGACAGAAACTCACCAGCGTCATCAGCACCAAAGGTAAGTGGTTGATTTCTATTCTTACAAATTATTTTTCTCTCTTTCGAACACCTTCCTGTCACTCTGATAACACTTCCGCTACAAACTTGGTTTTGCGAGTGCCAATTTTATCATGTTCCCTTCCAACAAATATTAAACAATTCTACTGTCTATTGATGAGAGCATTTACTCTTTTTTAGTGGAATAATTTTGTTTGCTGCGTATAAGGTATTAACTGACAATTTGCCTGAAATGAGTTATTGTACGAGGCATGTTTGAATTACAGGGCTACTCAATGGTACAGAGATCAAAGTCTAATTTGAATACTGAAATTTGTTATTCATCTGTACCACTTTAGGTTATGTGAAAAAACACAAACATGTACGTATAAAAAGGGTTATCTACCAATAGATGATAAGAACAACAAAAATAAATTGGGAAAATGTTGTCTATAGCGTAGTTGCTGAATGCATTTATTCTGATACTTGTGGAGTGGACCCATCCCAGTAAACAATTTGGTGAAGTGTCCTATTTGGTGAAGTTCGAGTCACTCGTACAATTCTATTCTAACGCTTTACAAATTCTCTACCTGTCACAGATTTTGTGTTAGTTTTTCATAATAATATTCTTTCTTTTTCCAACATCATTCATTAAGTATTTCTGTTTCTTTCCCACAAGGGTATATTTTTATTATCCGGTCATAAATCATAAACCTACTCCGCTTTTAATTCAGCAGTGAACCGTCGTTGCAATGTCTGTAGCTCATAAAAAGGACCTTTCCTTTGAACGACTGAATAGAAAACGAACACGTTCCAGACAAAAAATTCATGATACGTAATAGAAATTAAGTAGAATTTACTCCAAAATGTTTACTGGGATGTTGCTGCAATCTGCATTGTTGCAAACGTCGGTATTGGAAGAAATAGAACAATACATTTTTAGTTCATGGTCACACTCAGATGTGCTCAAATGGAGTGCGGTACTGCACACTCCTTGATTGTAACAAAATAAAAAACACTACAATTGAAACATTACTCCTCTACTATATAATATTCGGTTTGTTTGTTTATTGTTGTAAGAATCACAAAAATATCTTTTTTAAATTAAGTAAATCTTGAAAATTTTGGTATTGGACTAAGAGAAGTCCGTTTAGTAGTATTTTATTTTCTTTATTTTTATTGTAATGTTTTTGCCATTAGGCACTACATTCTTCCGCTTTAAATAATTAAATTATATATCATTTACATTTTGTGATGCTTAATCTCACTCCTTCCAAAAGGAAAAAGAAAAATACAAACGAAACATATATTAAAACCCCTATTTCTTCTCTCTTCCTGCTACTCTGCCTCCTGTTTCTACTCTGCCCTTCCTTCTATTTCCTCGCTTCTTCTCTCTATCTCCGCCATCAACTGCTTCCCTTCACTGCCTCTCTTTAATAACTGCACAATCTTCTTTCTGCTCTTTTCTCACATGTATATTTAAGGTGCTCCATCGTTTCTATCTCTCTCCAGCACACCTTGCACATCCTTTCCTCTCTATTTTCCAGTATCTGCTGCCTTTTTCTTCGTTTCCCAATCTAAATCTTGCAATTCTTCGTATCTTTCATTACATTTGTATTATTACTATATAGTATTAGAGTCATAAAATGATGTAAAGCACGAAGTTAGGCAAGGGTTAAGCCCTTTTTAAATAAAATACTGATAAGATTGGTTTAATTAAATTATGTTTTACATATAGTTAAAATAATAAACAGCTTATAGTTAAATCCTTACATGAATTGTCTCATTTTCAGGTCAATTTGACATAGTCAGCTTATCGAATGAGTTAATTCCAGGAACTTTACGTGTAAGTTATTAAATGGAACCGTTTTAATATGACACGCACTAACTAACTATCTTTTTCAGGCAATGCGTGAATTTTTCCTTTATCAACCATTTTGTGCCGCCTTCAAAATAGATAACAAGTCAGTAGTCGATCTGGAGAGAATGTGCCTTCACTTGGCTACAGATGGTGTCAGCCTCGCAGCAGTGGACAAAAATACTGGAGTTCTAGCAGCTTCGCTTATCAACTACATACACGTACTAAACATTTTATTAAATCAACATATTTTAACAAATCCTCTCTCCAAATGTTGTTTTTTCAAAATTTGTTTTAGTTGCAGTCGCGAGGGGAAAGGTGTTCATCCTTTTTTGATAATTACGCTCAAAATCATACTAAGCACGACAGCTCCAAAGCATTATTGAATTTCTTCACAGACATGGAAAAACCGTTCGACGTATTCGAACATTTCAACGAGGACTGCATTTTTGAAACGATGTTAGGTTCAACCTTGCCAGAGTATCGGGGCGTTGGCTTAATGAAAATCTTAAAGAGCGAAACAGTAGAACTGGCAAAGGGTCTTAAAACTGGAAAGTATATAAGAACACCTTTAGAAGTTAATCATGAAAATGAAAAGATTGTAAGCCAAAGTAAAGAGAAGAAAATCCCGCAAGCCCTAATTGGATATTCTCTGCATGACACAATAACTAAAATTGAAATTGATCTAAATTTCAAACCACTTGCAAAGCTAAATCCAGAGGATTTTAAAATAGTTGATGAAACTGTTGTTAATCGCCTTGTGAATAAAGGTCAGCCTATTGTTGTACTGGGAATGAAATTGTAATTGGAAGTCGTATATCACAAACCACCCAAAAAACATTTTCCCAAAACTCCATCCCAAAAGATACGAGTACGTATTACAATCTATGATGTTTTGTCATGCACGAATTTGCTTACAATTCAGTTGTTTATAATGCTGTGAATGCTTTTTTATGATCTACAAATTGCGAAACCACTTCATCTTTGAGAATCGAAGCAACGTCGCTTATAATTTATCTGAAATACAAAAGAAAAAGTAAAATAACTTTCTGATTAAAATTGATGAAAAATGCTCCATAAAATAGCGACTAAATATTCTATGTAAGTTACATATTCTACCGACAACACTAGCCAGCTCTCCTCTAAATTATTTGGAGAGTGCACTTCAATTGTAGTTTGCGTTGGATTTGACAGGTGAAATGGTTTCACTATTTCCAGGACATACCAACAACATTTTAAAAGAACGGCTGTGAGAAACGCAACTCATAGCGAACTCTTTCACGACAAAAATTCATAGATTTTAATAAATATGATTTCTAATGGAGTCCAAATTGTTTACTGGGGACATATCTATATGTTACGATCAATGTTTATGCATAGTGTTGATGTTACATGTTTTACAATTTGTAATATGTATTTTCTGTTTAAATAATAATACTTGTATGAATTCATAAACTGTGTTAATTTTCTAAATACATATTCTATAAACCTATGCGCACTTGGAACAAGACTATCTTAAGACAGTTGTTAATATAGGGTTCTCCCTTATTTTTGTACGAGAAAGAGTTAATTGGCTTAAGGCAATTGTGCGCTAAGTCTAACTGCATATACGGTATAACTAGATATTTTTCATTATTCTACGCCGGAATTGTATGCAACTTAATTAACAGCTCTTTATTTAAAAGTGTCAGTTATTTTTTTCCAAAAACTATTTCTCAACATTTAGTGGATTAAGAACGACACCTTTTCTTTATTTACATGAAATATTTAGTTCAATCATCATATCGACGGGCACCTTAATATGAGATTCTGCTGGTTATGGGAATCATTGAACTTCATACAGGTTTTATTGTTTTGGTTATTTTTAAGCACAACCGGCCATGTGACCTCTCCCGTTTTGACTTTATTCGCTAAATTAACGGAAGCTTCAATCATTTTGATTTCTAATTGATTGTGCCTGTACTCTGGTAAAATTAGTAAATTAAATATTGTGAATGCGCAGTCGATATTGCAATACTCAAGAGAGTGCGTAGTACGTAGTGTTGTTTCAAATCTTTGATGACCGCATCTGTTCTTAAGAATAGTGGAATAATTCCATGGCTTCATCTTGCCATCTTGTGGTAGCACCTGCAAATAATAATATAAAATATAAAATTTATACCAGGTATAAACTGATAGTAAACCCGTCCGGACGGAGTTTATACCTGGTATAAATTTTATAACAGGTTTATTAGTAAAGCGGTAAGAGTAGATAGGTTATAGGGATCCTACACCAACCCAAAAGAAGACGCGCGTGTGATTCTTTTGTTATCTTGTCATTTCCGGCAGAAGAGACATCATCTTTCCGGTTGGGGTAGTATCCCTATAACCTACCTACTAATACGAAAATTAATTGAGGTGTGTACTTATTCTAAAATTCGATAAATCTGTGCTTCATAGTAATACAGATTAATAAAATATTTGCAATTAAAGAGACAAACACTACGTCATTGGGAAAGTCTGCTGACGTCATATTACGAGTAAGTATATAGGATTATTACATGAAGTTTGTTAAAAATAACCGCTGCCACGTTTCCAGTACTTTTCTCAACAGCTGCAAGGCTAATCCCATCGGCAACTGTGTGCAAACACAGCTGTTCTGTTTCTGCAGCTGCAGCTGCTTCAGGGTCACATTGCATTTGACATCGTGAGAAGATACTCGGCTGCGTTTCCTATGAACAATAATATGAAACATCTTAGCCTGACTAAGATACTAAACCGAGGATGGTATTGTGACGAGATTTAAATGAACACTCCCCGTGGATTAATGTAGCGCTACAAACCCATTTTGTAAAAAGATAGTTATCAAACTTACTTAATAAAAAGGAAAATTTTACCTACTAGAAAGACCTTTCGCATCAAGTGTGGCATCAAGGACAGTATCTCAAACTCACCTGCAAAATAGATAAAACTTAAATTTAATTAGTTTAGTACCACGTTGGTCCAAACAGTAGATCCAAAATTGATGAAAAAAGGAAAAAAATTAATAACATTTTAAGGAAGGTAATTTTCGCTTTAGTGCTACCTCTGTTTACAACTCCCCATATTTTGCTTCCAGATCTGCTGATCATTGCTCTGTTATCATTCTGTTAGCGAACTCAAAAGTTTAAGAACTATTTAAATAAATATAATATTTATTAAATTATTAAATTAATTCACTTGAAAAAATAGTTTTGTTTATTATTTTCTCCAGTAGAAATGTGCAACTGCATCCTTTATATAATCTTAGGATCTTACAGAAATATCGCGATCAACAACTTGTTTTTCTCATTAAGAGTAATTATATACCTTGTTGTTTTTCTAAATATTATTAGTTATTGGTTTATATTTAATTGCAGAGACTATTTTAACGTGCAGTTGTTTCAATGCGGTGTTCTAACGTAACTATAGTTGCAAGTAACTAGGCGCATTATTTGATATTTTTGATATATACAAAAGATAAAATTATTTTTCTAATTCTAAGTAGTAGTTATAGTTCGAGTTATGAGAGTTGGTGGGCGACTCACACTTAAAAGGGTTTATACGAACCACACAAATCTACGATACGATGGTGAATTTTGTTTTATTCGTTGTTTATATATATATATATATATATATATATATATATATATATATATATATATATATATATATATATATATATATATATATATATATATATATATATATATATATATATATATATATATATACAGGGTGTTTGGTAGCAAGGTGCAAAGCCTTAATAATAATAAATAAGGAGAATTTTCATTTTTCTCAAAAAATATTTATTTATTCATCAATTTCTATTTTGTCCCCTTCAAAGTAGTCCCCCTCAGATATAATACACTTGTGCCAGCGTTTTTTCCAATCCTCGAAGCAGTTCTGATATGCACTTTTTGGTATGCTCTTGAGCTCTCTCAGCAATTCGGTTTGTATCTCCTCAATAATCTCAAAACGCCGTCCTTTCATGGGTCTCTTCAATCTTGGGAACAGGAAAAAGTCGCAGGGGGGCAAATCTGGTGAATACCGTGGCTGAGGCATGATTACGGTGTTGTTTTTGGCCGTTGACGTCATTCAACAATTCCTGAGCGTTGCTCATGCGACGATTTTTTTTGGTCAAAATCGCTGCCACACGCTTCATGCCCAAAATTTCCGAAAAAATTGCATGGCATGAGCCAACCGATATGCCGACATCCTCAGCAACTTCTCTAATAGTGATTCGACGATTCTCCATAACAATTTCCTTCACTTCCTCAACATTTTCATCGGTTGTTGATGTGCTGGGGCGGGCGTCCAGGGCGAGCGTCGTCATTCACATCTTCTCAACCTTCTGTGAAAAGCTTGTACCACTTGTAAACATTTTTTGGCTTAAAGTAGACTCACCACTTTCAACATTTCAAGTGTTTTGGAGCACTTGATTCCATTTTTCACACAAAATTTAATGCAAACTCTTTGAATTCATGTTTTTCGACAGCAGAAAATCGCCGAACACGCAAAACACTTCTAACTTTTATGCCTCTCACAAACAAACTGAAACAAACTAAATGTGCTATTTAGCTAAAACTGTGAACATATGTTCAAGACGAGTGTACCAACATAACAAAATAAAAAAATCGATAATCGAATGTACGTAGCCCGCGAAATTTTTGCCTCACCTTATTTTTTGAACAGACCTCATATATATATATATATATATATATATATATATATATATATATATATATATATATATATATATATATATATATATATATATATATATATATATATATATACATAAATATGTAATGCGACTGTGTTTTTTAATATGCTGTAGATTTATGCGGTTCCACTTGTATTATGCATGAGGTGCCGACGAACTCTCGCAATTTAAACTATATATTTATATCATTATATGGGTTTTCTTTTCTGACTCAGTATCTAAAGCTAGGCGCATACTTGCTCTTTCGTCTCTCCTTGAATAATACTGCACCTAGTCCAAAGTTACTAGTATTTCATACAATATTTAGCTATAACTTTATTTTTACATAACTGCTACCCCATCTAGCATATTCTCCTGATTTAACCCTCTGCGACAATTTCCTGTTTCCAAACCTGAAGAAATAGCTATGCGGTAAGAGATTTGGGTCTAACAAAGAGCTCATCACTGAAACAAAAGCCTATTTTGAGCGCCTTAAAAAAATCTATTCTTTGGAAGGAATAAAACAATTGAAAAAACGCTGAACTAAATGTATCGAGCTTAAAAGAGACACTATGTCGATAAATTAATCGTTTTTTGCCAACAAAAATATCTTTTATTGAGAAATGAAGCGTAAACTACTCGTAGTATCAAGCTTCAAACGATAAGTCAACATTTCATGACATTCCGACAATTAGTTTACAAGTTACAGTGATTTTAGTGACACTACTTTTGTAACTTTCAAAATAATGGAAAAATGTGAATTTCGTCTGTTGATAAAGCATTTAATAACACTTCTCAAGCCATAGCTTTGTTTGAGTGGTATTTTTCCCATTATATTTTACATTGCAAAATATAAATATCATATTGTTAGGAAATGTTATTTTGATGTTATGAAATTTTTCTTTGTTCCTTCAAAAGCAAATACTAATTTATTTAAGAATAAACATTGCATGATGATTGCACGAATTTTTAATCGTAATCTAAGTACATTGCAACAAGATAACGCAAAAATAAAAACAGATTATTACCGTGTTGCAAGAACAATTCATATAAAAATAGAGAATTTGTACTTTTTTGATCAAAGAGAAAGTTGAACTAATTTTGAGAACCAAAACTTATAAAAAATAAAAGTTGCAATGGTTTCTAATGGAGGCAGACACATTTTTGGGCTGATAAATAAAGGTAATACAATACAATATCATTTCTATAACAATTGAAATTATATATTTTTAAATTTTTTTAAATTTCTATTGGAACAATTCACTAAGTAAATAATCACACTTTGAGAATTTTTTTTTATTATTTATTTCTTTTTATTGAATATTATTTTTTTTTAAAGCTGTTTTTAAAATAATTTAAAAAAAATTTACTCACACGAATGGTATTTCTTGGAGGCTAGACGCCCACTAAATACAAATTAAATTTCAAAAAAACATTTAATTAAACGATATTTTTTTTAATTTTTTATTTAGATTGCTGCACAAACATCTTCAGGCTAAACATTTTTTTATAAATAATATTAACAAAACCTTAGATAAAACACATAGGGATTAAGATAAAAACAAAAAGCAATGTAGTAACTAACATTAAAATATTAATACAGTCACAGAAGTATTTCTGACTTAAGAATAAAAAACTGATGTATAAAACTAATGTATAAAACCAAGAATAAAACACTGCAATTCTTGTGTAATGCTGCCAGTTCACTCTCGGCAAGACATTTGTGGATGTGCCGAGAATGAACATGGCTATTGGTCCCACCTCTCGTTTCCTTTGACTTGTGTCAAAAGACCACTCATCAACCGAGGCAAGCCAACGCTAAGCGAGATAGGCCAAAACGAGGCGAGAGCTACTGTACACACTCGATCTCGCCTGTCTCGGCGAGAGTGAACTGCCGGCAAATGAAATTGGACGTTAAGGCCTTCCGCACATGAGGTGACTGATTGCAAACCTTAGCCCCGAATCTGCCCAAACCGAATGAGAATGCTATGTTGTTAGTGAGAGAATGAACGTGTATACGAGTAAGAAAAAACACACGGCACGAACGAAACTAAACTGGTAGTCAGAAACAATTTTGAACAATAGCATAATAGGGGATTCTATTGTGTCGTATTTGTGTGTATGTATGTAGTTAAATATTTTTGAATAATATCGGTGCACATCTTTGCTCATGATGCCACCATCAAAAGCATGCAACCAAGCATGCCCTGCGACATACAAACACAGTCGCCCAAAACATGCTCAAAACCAGTTTTCTTTCAATCGTGCTGTGTGTTTTCTCTCACTCGTATACACGTGCGTTCTCTCACTAACAACACACTTGCATTCTCATTCGGTTTCGACAGATTCGGGGCTAAGGTTTGCAATCAGTCGCCTCATGTGCGGACGCCCTAAGGATGTTGCAACAATCCTTCCCTACAAACAATTTGTCGTATCTTAGCAATCTCGTATCAGAGAGCGGTTAGACAGTAGTCAAACAGTGTTCGGGAGAACATATGCGGTAGTACTGGGTAGTACCACGACTTGCACCTCGGCAAACCTCATTTGGAAAGTATGAGGAAGGCAATCAGAGGGGGTACGGAGCGTTCCGGCCGGTGCAGACATACTGACCAAAGCTTCATGTAATGTCTCACTAATGTCTAATAGGATTCCAATCACCATTCAGAGTGATACGATTCCTCATCTAATTGAATTCCGATCAAAATTGTTTGTAGGGTTATTAATGTTTAAAGAACAATATTCTAGTGTGAGCTCTAGTCTATTCTGTTATCTAACCACGGTTCTGTAGCAAGAATAGATGGTTCTTGCCAAATGAAAGTATGTTTATTAGGCTAAGAGTTCGTAAGTTACACCGCACTTTAATTGCCATATTTTGGTTTTATATTTGCAGGTCAATTCGAAATTGTAAGTTTAACTCCACAAATAATGCCAGGAGCCTTAAAAGTGAGTAATTTTCGAGAATATTTTAAGAAGATATTTTACAATTTTATTAAAATAGTTTTCAATATTTTCTTTAGACAATGAGGGAGTTTTTCCTTGGACCAAATTTTCCGCCAGCGTATAAGGTTGATGCCAATTCCGCTACAGAGCTGGAAAAACTTTGTGTATTCACTGCAACAGATGGAGTCAGCCTTGCAGCTGTGGAAAAAGCAACAGGAATTGTTGCCGCGACTGTATTTAACAAAATACACGTATGAATATTATTGAATTACAATATTTAAGTCCTACTTAAAATTAGTTCATTGTAATTGACATTTAAATTTATTGCGTCAGCCATAACTTACGAGAATATTTTACAATCTCCCTTTACTTTACATTAATGTAATATTTTAGTTAAACAAAACCTACTAATATTTCATCTAAAAAGAGTCTTTTTAAGAGTATTTAATATTTATAAAGGGTTTTCTAAGATTTTATAATCCTTAAAAAGGTGCTCTTACTAAATTTTATACCCGCTAAGCACAGTTACATATATGTAAGGTAAAAATTTTATGAAAAAGGTAAACTTTGTTAAACGGGTTAAAATCAGAAAACTTGCCCTGATACCGCATTACATACAATAATAATAATATTGTTTAATTTTGCAGGTACGTCCCAAACTCGGTGAAAGCACTTTCTTCGAGAACTTTCTGAGAGATCATTGTACATGCAACGGGTCCAAGAACGTCCTGCGTTCCTTTATTGCTGTCGACAACGCGTTCAATGTTTTTGATCATTATAAAACTGACTGCTATTTTGAAATATTTATTGCATCAACTTTACCAGAATTTCGTAGCCAAAAACTATGGACAAAATTGACTGAAGCCACGTTCGAATTAGCGGAGGACTTAGCCACAGGAGAACGTTATAGAGAACCGTTGATTTTGAAGCATGAAAACGATATCATTGAAAATTATGGAACTGCTGACAAAACTCCAGAGGCCGTTGTAGCCGTTTTATTAAATGAGGTGGTTGCAGCAGAAATCCCTAAATATAAGGTCAACATCATTGCCAATATACCAAAGAAGAAATTGACTGATCAAGGAGAAACTCCCTTGTCCTCAACTAAGGAAGACGCAGATCATTCATCTATTGTTGTAGTTGGGCGATCGTTGTAAGCAATATGTTTGTCTTAGATAAAATAATAACGATCCCGTTAGACACAGCTAGTGCATTTAAGGTTTATCTAATATAGCATAACACAAAATACCTGTACACAATACCTGTTCACTGCATTTTCAAATCTATATATATTGACAGAGATAAAATACTTTTTTTAATTGTTAATATCTCCTAAAATATAAGAAGGTATTAAAAAATAATTGGATATTTGGGGTCTAGTAGACCACTTTATCAATAGTAAATGGTAAAGTTTTAAAGATATCTATATGAATGTCGCATTGATTTGAACGATAAAAGTTCAATGGGTCCAGCACACTCATACCTAAAAAATTTAATTTGTAAAAATCCTATATCTAAAATTATTAGTAATTATTGTTTAATTATTGTAATTAAATGTTTATGTATTTTCATTGATTGAGACAAGACTATTATCTGCACAGACAGAAGAAATTAAAATTTTAAGATTACTTATAATACGAGTATATATATATTTAGTTTAGTTGAGTACATTAGTATTAATTACTTGTTAGATAAAGATGCCTACTAAGAAATCTTTAGCAATAATCACAATTTTCCTGTAGGGTTAATGATTATTAATCTTAAGTCAATATTGAAACGGAAATGGATTATTTTATATCACAAATTTCACTTACGCAACTTTATAAATTCTTTGTTTGCACTTTAAATATTATAAAAACAATAGAATCAAACCGAACATACCGCAGAGCATAGAGCAATTATGTAGCGCGATTTATTTGCAGTTTAAATTTCAGTGAAATAATTCTATTAAAAATTAAATGGTTGCAAAATACACATATTACAGAAAGATATGGGATGTTGTCAATAACGGTGAGTTTGATACGTTTTTAAATATTTATTCTACCAGCGATTCAAAAAGTTTGGGTACAAAAATATAAACTATAACACTGCTACACAAAATGTTTTTTTAATTTTATGATTGCTTTGATAATTGAGAAATTATTCAAATAAATATCATAGCTCAATGATAGCATACAATGTCAGGTAAAACAGAAATTTGGTTGTGAACTTAGGTACATCATCTAAAGATTTCAAGTATATTTTGTGAATCATGTCTTAATTTCTATAAACGCCCCCTTTTCCAATTTTTCAATTTCTTATTTTTAAAGAATGTTAGCAGTGAACACCGTAATACACATGCCAAATTTCAACTTTCTATCTTTTACGAATTAAAAGTTATAGAGCAAAAAGTAAAAAAAAATTTTTTAGTTTACCAAAACTACGGGTTTCCAGGAAATTCAGGGGAAAATCCGAGGACGCCAAAAGTCTTACAATTTTTTTCTCTAAGTAATAAACAATTTTAAGGAAAATGCGCGAACCGTTTGGAGGCAACATACGAATCGCGTAAACATATAAACTTTCAATTGGAACATTATAATACAGGATAACTTATAATTCAATCAAAAATGAAGCAAACCACTCCTAAAAAATGAGTTCACAAATCTATTAGAATTCGAACCTAATAAGCTAAAATCTAATTTAACTCTATGTGTTATTTCTTCCAGGCAAGTATGAAATTGTATCTATTACTCCTGACTTGATGCCGGGCACTTTGAAGGTAAGCTTAAGTAGATTTTAAATAACAAACTTATCCACTTCCCTCCTGCGTCTCACTCACCCTCTCTCTTCACTTTCTCTCACCCGTACTCGTTTCCTGCATGGTTCCACCAATTTCTTATGTTTTCAATACAGAAATACATATTTCACAGGCTATGCGAGAATTTTTTCTCAACGAACCGATATGTGCCGCTATAAAAATGACAGTGAAAGGGGCTCAGGAAATGGAGAAACTGGGCATCTACGCAGCCAGCGAAGGAATTAGTTTAGCTGCTATTGACAAAGAAGACAACGACGAAGTTGCCGCAATTCTCATCAACAAAATACACGTAAGGATTTTAATTAATGAAATAATTTTTATCCATACTAGAACATCTCTTTGCGACTTAATTCAAGAAATAATTATCAATTGTATCCAGTCACAACTAATCCTCGCCGAAACCAATTAGATATATTATATCATCTCACAATTGCCTTCAGCGTTAAGCCTACTTCAAAAAACGACCTGGCGCAAGTACATCATCTGCCATTTCAGCCTACATAATAAGTACTCTAATATGTAGGCTGAAACAACACTTGCTCAGGCTAATCGGTATAGTCTGTTTGGTTTAGACAATATTCTAGAACAAAATGATTTATTTTACAGGTTAAACCTCCACCAGGAGCTCCAGAATTGAATGAAGCGTTTCAAAATCAATATTGTACACAAAAGAGTTCAAAAGCGCTAATCGAATTTTACAAATCGCTCGATAAAACTATCGACTGTTTTGATTATTACCATATAGATAGTTATTGTGAATTGATGTTCGCCTCCACCATGCCAAATTATCGGAAACAAAGTCTTGGCCGAAAACTATGTGAAGCATCTATCAAAATGCTAGCTGAAGTCCGATCTGGAGAATATCTGAAACAATGCTTTACGCTAAAAGATCAAGACTTCAAACATGACCACACCTTACTAGTTCCTGTTCCAAAAGCCCTTGTTGCAATTTGTTTAAACACACATTCTCAAAAAATGGTTAAAACATTAGGTTTGACTAGTATTCGTAAATTAAGTTACGAAAATTGGTGTCATGAAGGAAAGTCTTTTAAATTTTTAATTAAAGAACCTGCAGTAGTAATAATGGGTAAAAGATTGTAATATTGTATATATCATAATATTTTTATTAATGTTTTTGTAAATTCTTTTGTAAATTTTTAACTTAAACTTAAAAATTAATTTTCTTTTAAAAAAAGTTAATAATAAACAAATAATAGATCATATAGTATTCTTATGACTGAAATTTATGAATAAAAAATAATTTTTATACAGAAATATTCAAAAATATGTATATTTTAATAATCAATCTTGAAAAATCGATTTAGTTTTATTCCATTATCCCCCTTAAATTAAACAATAGATTTACCAAAAAGAGATTTTATTGCATTTTGATATTAGAAAACATGTATCTTTAACTTACAAAATATATAAAAATTCATATTTTTCTATTTTACATAGCTTTGTTAAAAAGATTGTCACTTAATGGTAAATGTAGAAAATAACTATTTGGTTTTAATAAAATGAAAAGGTTAATGAGAAATATTTAACTATGAAAGTAAATGAGTTGATCGATTAATAAATTAATTCGGTTTTTGGGAGTGGTGGGTATCCCTATTATCAGGGTCCCTGCGTATATTTGGCTGAAAAAAAATTTATGTTTATTACTTTTATTTTTAATAAAAATTGCTAAAAGCAAATATATATACCTGATGATTCTGTGGCGCTACTGGATATGGCTGATAGCCACGGTTGGCCCTAGCACCTTCTACAGAACCTTGACCTCTTATCGGCCCATGAGGTACTCCTCCAACATTAACATATTGATTCGATGCTCTGCTTGCAAAATAAATAAAACAGGGAAATAACAGTGAATTAAATTTGCATCAACTAAGACAAGATTTATATTATCCTCAAATCCATTTCTTACCGGACTTGTCTGTATTCTTGTTGGCCGCCATTTTCCGAAGGGTTTACTGCTGCTCTGAGGACTCCACCGCCTGCATTTCCTAATAAGTATAAAATTGAGCTCATGTAATAACAATATTTCCTATAAATAATATCAATCTTTTTACTAAATTACCTGCAGGTATTGGTTGTGTTAAAGGAATTGCTAATCGGGCATTAACTGCTAACAAATGATCTCTACGTGCAACTAGTGTGTTGACATGGTCCTCCAAGCGAGCATTTTCTGTACGTAGCTGATGCAAACAGGACAGCAACGAAGCAACTGTAATTTATTTTATTAAATTAACGATTTCAACTAATCGTACTTTCCTAGAAAATATTGAAAATCGTACTATCGAAATGTTGCGCCTGCTCCATTAGAAATTGAGATCCTTGCTCCCACTGTCGCTCCAATAGCTGGTCTAGTGATTGAGGCACAGCAGCACCCAATCCATTACCACCATTACTACCTGCAGCACCCACATTTCCACCGAGTAAATTTCCAATGCCAGAACTAGGAGCAGCAGCAGCGCGAGTCTGAAAATTATACTGGTACATATAAAAATATCTCCATAAGGAATAACAAATGTAATTTTAATGTCAATATTTAAATAAAATTGATAGTAACAATATTTACAGATCCTGTGTTCCTCAACAATGGCGGTCCGACTAAAGGGCCTTGCGGGTTGTTTTCGTCTGTACCAATTGCCATAGAACTGCCAACAGATTCGGAAAACACCCTATGTGTTTCTAGTTCATGGTTTAGATGATCAGACATCTTTTGCGCCATGTTACTATTAGGATTTAGTTGATTACCTAACATATGAGGAGCATGAACACCGTTTTGAAAACTGAAAAATAAGTTTATGTTACAATGAAAGCAAAAAATTAAATATTAATGTTATAAATAATAAAACATCTGAATATCGATAAGGCTGACACTATACGGTACTATTACAGAACCATAAAAAATAAAAAACGGCTAAGTATTCTTTGATACCGCAAAGTATATTGAATATGATATATGAAGATAAACTATCAGTTATAGTTATAATAGAATCGCCAGTTTTTGTATTATTCCACAAGCTACTAAGGCGTGTGTGTTGCTGCTTTAAATTGTGTATTAATAGTTATTTCACAGCATATGGCATATATAACTCACAGTTTTACATCTTTTACATCCAGTGGAGATGAGACAGTGTTGCTCTGCACCGCTGGCTTTCTTCCCTTCCTTTTCTGTGGTTGTTCTTCAGGTGTCGGGCTGCTCGAAGGAGATTCTTTAGGAACACTCATTGCAGGCACGCTAGCAACAGGAGGCGGCGTAGGATGCGATCTCGAAGACCTTTTATTTACAGTCGTAATTTGAACTTGTTGGGACTGTGCAATACTTTGTGATTGTGTACTATGACTGGTATTTGAATCTGTACTCGTTATACTGTGTGTATTAACTTGAGTCGTAACGGATGTTGACGGGATATTTAAAGATGCTTGTTGTTGTGTTACGGCAAAATTATTATTAAATAGTAGTTGAGAATTATTTGTCGCACTTCGTCTTTTGTTAGATCGTGGTTTTTCCACGTTTTTATCCGAAGAATGAGATCTAAGTAAGCAAGCAGAAAAGCAAGGTTTTATTAGTAATAAAGCAAGAGCCTTACTGAAGAATGAACCTCTACTCGAGTAATTACTTGAAGTATATAAATGAAATACATATGCCATGCTTTGCAATCTGAGCCAACTAGTCTACATAAATATCTAATAATCAAACAGAAACAAACACCAATGCATGTACACAATAACAATATATGATATTACACTAAACAATATGTACGTATTTTTTTCAATGATACTTAAATGAAAACAATCTCTGAAACAAGAAACTTTTAAAAACCATTGCCTAGAGTTGAATAGAATAGGTATTTCCAATATGATTATGAAAATGATTAATAAAAATGAAAAGATAACACAATACATACACATATACGCAAATTAATACCAGGAATACATTTATTCATCATTTCATAATTTATCTTACAATTCAGTTGTAGTAGACAATTAACCAGACAGACACCTGCATGCTGGTTATAGTATATGTATGGTTATAATATTTATATGCAGCTTATAATTGATTGTGTGAAAGTGATTGAAATTCTAATATAAACTACCCCAATAATTGATACATTATATAGAAAGACAAAAGGCTTAAAAATTAATGAAATGATATTTCTTGAAGTGTGACTACTAGCTACTAAGCATGCTTTTAGAAAGTAACGGATGTCGGAATGTAACATCTCTTCCTGTTGGTCGTTGTTATACTTTTATTTAAAATATTTGAAAAGTCTCAGATGCAACGCTAACGTGTTAAGTAAATAATTATCAAAATTTATCTGAGAATGAAAAAATGTTTAAGTAAAATATCTATAGTATCTACATAAGTAATGTGAAGCAGCAACACATATTTTAAGCTACGGATACGGTAAAACCATTATACACAAAACATTGTAACACTCATATTCAATACCTTAGCAAATAAAATTAAACCATTAAAATAAACTGGACGAATCAGAAAATACTAGAGCAAAAATTTGTAGTTCTAAAAATTATACTCCTTTAAATACGTAAGCACACATTTACAAGTTTAACCATTTAAATCAAAAAGTCATACCTGGAACGCTTTATAGGTTCATCAGCTTTAAATTGCTTCTCGAACCCGGTCTTCAAAACACTGCCGCTCATTTCTGAAGACATCGAAGACAGGGTATTCAGAGTCGATCCACTAGTTGATGAATGCACAACAGATTGATTAATAGGTACACCCCCAATCTGATGATGCATTTGAACAACATTCTGACTAGGCGAGATTCCTTGACTTGTGCTCTGTTCATTTAATCGACCCACAGCACTCGTCTGACCATGCATAGCATTCATTGAGCTCATTGTAGCACTACCACTTACTAATTGATCAACTAACGGTGATTGTCGATCCATTTCTGGTACTCTAGGTGGACTTCGTGGAGGATTAATCACCCTATCCACAGCAGGGTCGTTTCTTACTAATGGTTGATATACACCCTGATTTAGTAACGAAGGATCAGCATTTACCAGTGGTACAGACACAATTAAAGTAGTTGTACTAGAATTTGGATTTCCACTTAGAGCTGGGGCTACAACTTGTGGTACGGGGCTAATGTTATCAGTCTTTGAGACTCCTTGTGAAGTGCTTGTTACATGTTGCATATTTGATGAGTGTGAGCCAGCACTCATCGAATGCAAAGTTTCACTTGGTGAAGATGGGGGGCTCTCTTCAGTTTTTGCCTTTAAACAAAAATATTGTAGTCAATATTATTTTCGTATATTCTAAAGATGATAAAATATTTGGATTGATTTTAATATTATTACATTCGATTCATAAAATTTGATAATTATTAATTTCTTACCAAACAAAACTTCACATGTTTCTTATTACCCTTTGGCATTTTAAAATTAAATTAAAAAATGCAAAAAAAAAATTAATGATACACACAACTTTCTACAAGCAAAAAAAAATATATAAAATATAAACCTCCCGCGTATCGGTGCCAGATTATACAAAAATGCAACCTATATTCAAATCATAAACAATTGTATAATTTTTCTAAATTTCAACTGATTGTTCTTTTTTTGATAGAATGAAGAAATGAACTCAAGGTCAAATATCTGTCACATTGTTATAAAAACATTTGTTAAGAACAAACAAAGAACTTGTAAATTTTAAATAAAATATGTATTTTAAACATATTTTGAATAACTAATAAAATTTTACATTTTATAAATTTTATATATTTTCAAACCTTTTTGTGTTTCTCCTCCACTGCTTCTTTTGCATCGGAAAGATTAACAATCACGTTTTGACTTAATTGGTGGTTCATATCATTGAGATGATTTTCTTGCATAGGAACTGGAGTAGAAGTCCGAGATTCAACCTTTCGCTTCTTCATCACAGAAGTCTTAGATCCAGGTGTGTAATCCTTAGTATCTCCAACCATTAAATCTGGAGGTGCACCAACACTGTCAGTGTAATTTGTATTTGAAAATTTTTGATTGTTATGGTCCTTGGAATCCTTCTTTGATGTGTTTTTCTCAGTTACTTTCGCGTTTTCTAAGACTGGAGTCTTCCTGCCCCCTGCATCTGTTAATTGGGATGATTCCTTTTGTGATTTATTATTCGACGATGTACTTGACGATGTAGGAGTTGACGATTTTTGTGACCGACTACTTTTATCCTTATCATAGCTTTTTGTCTGAGTTGTACCTAGATATTTAAGAAATATTTCAAAATCGTCATATCTTAATTCATTATTAATAAGAATTATAATATTTGATAACTGTACCTTTTGAGCTTTTAGATATATGCTTGTCTTTAGTTAGACTGACTGTAAGATTCTTTAAACCCGCACTTACAGAACTACTACTAGAGCTGCTACTACTGGCTGAACTAGACACACTTTTTGAACCCGAACTAGACTTTCTACCCGAACTTTTAGTTGGTTGAGGTTCAGATTTTGGAACAGGCGTTGGTTGTTTCGGTGGAAGAGTTACAACTGGAATACCAACCATGGGGGTAAGTATTGGCTCTGGTTCCTTTTCTGGAGAACTATCACTAGAATTCTGTTCAGTCGGAATTGGTTTGTATGGCGGAATGGTTTTAACGTTACCACCTTTTTTTAATTTACTATAATGATGCTGACAGTAACCACAATATTTAACATTGTCTAAATAATTTCCTGCTTCTTCACACAAAAGTCCTAGTGCTTGAGCACAAGTTACGTGAAACTGTTGTTTGCAACCGGATTTATTACATTGCATGCAGGCACCTACACTTGCACGACCACCTTTATTCATTTCCTGACATATATAGCAAACCTGCAAAACATTCAATTAAAATTTCCATATTAATCAAAATTATTCATGCTACAAAAGAAATAAACCTTATTAAATCTCTCCGGAGGAATAAGTTGCAAAATAATTGGTTCCATTGTAGTAACATTGCCGAAACGGACTTCTGGAATATATAATGCACATACAACATGTGCCCACCCTGAGCTGTCTGTCCTTTTAAGAGCTCCATCTCGGGAAGGACATAAATCACAACGAACTCGTGCAGCTCTTTCCTGGCTTTCACATTTTCGACAATACCAAGGACCCGTAGGAACAGTTACTATACCATAACAAGCTAAAATAAAAGGTGATATTAAAGCACAACCACACATTAACAATATTCATATTATTTGTCAGAAATTCACATTAACAAAACTGTCAAAATTATGTACCAGAGTAAATAGCATGCACTAATAATAGTTTTCCTAACTAGAAGTGAATTTTATCTTCAGGGCGATTGTAATTTCTACCTTGATGAACAGCAACAGTACACCCTTGTCCATCACAATATACCAACGGGTTCTCGGACCAACCCCTCTCGTCAGAACAAACACAGCATCCGCCAACCATCTCCTTCATGCTGCCTGACTAGAGCGGGTAAGAAAACACCATGCCACCGCTGTCTGGAAGAATGTCTTCAGGAAGTAAATTATGAAGCACACAATATTCACAAAAATGTTTGATTATAACACTCTATATGAAATAGGTATAGTATTCGTTTAACACCTCTAGCTTTTTATTTTAAAAATTATCATATAGGAAGTCTTACATATTAAAAAATTAGATCTAAATTATTATAAACATAACCTCAATTTCACCAAATTGAAACTTACATTATAAACTAACAATAAAGTAATTTTTTTACAAAAACTTTAATAATAAAATTCATAAACATTAAATGTACTGTTTAAACATTTAGTTTTAAAATTATTTAGACCTCATTGTATGAAATATTTATTCAATCATACATGTTGAAGTAGTGTGCATTATATAAGCTTATATATATATTTTAAAAACACATATATTTTAAGCGACATTTTAAAAAACTGCAAATATTAAAGTTGTTTTTATTCATAAATATTCGTTTTACACATGTTTACAAAAATTTTAAATAAAAGGAACACGAATACTTTATAGACAACAAATTCGGCTTTAGCTTCTTTGTTTACACGTATTATTTTTTAGTTCTAAAAGATATTTTTATTTATATTTTTCAACGGTTTTTAATGGTGCACTATCCTACCAATATTCTGCCTTGATAATTATTTATATTACTGTTTAATAAACATAAATGCATATATATTAACAACACTATACGTTATGGTAAATAGAACAGCACAGCTTACCGGCCATTTTGTTTTGAGAAGATTGAAAGCAATTGAAAGATTCTAACCATTGCAGTATAGGGATTATAAATTGTAACCGTTACTTCACATTACTTGGCTTTACTTCATCATAGTGAAATAGACTAAATTGATTGAAATTGATATCGATCGCAATTGATCGTTACTGACAGTTACTGATCGTTACGATCGTTACAATCAGTTATAATTTGGTTATAACCATGGCAGAACGGTATGTAAATTATCTTCATTAAACAATAATGCCAAGATTTTTAAGTTATTTTATTGTCAGTTACCTTCGTATAAATAGCTTAATAAATAACAGAAAATTAAATTTTCAAAAAAAATATTTGAATATTTCACAAAAATTTTGTAGTGAATTAACTATGATTTCTTCCGCATCTTTTCGGTTATGCGTTATTTATTTTCTCTATATAAGTACAAAAATATCTCAATAATCTTGTTACATCAAGTAAGTTCGACATATTTATATGTAAGTTTTATTTTAGACGCAGCAGGTCCAAGTCTTTTTTACCAAAACCTGTCCAAGAAAAGAAAAGGTCCATGTCAGTAGATGGACGCAATTCATTTGGTTGGCGCGGTAGCTCAAAATCAGTTGGTGATGGACATCAAGAAACAGTACGTTCCAGCAAAAGGAGTCGAAGCCTTATTAAAGCAACGTCTACACCACTAACCTCTGGAAGAGGAAATAATTTGCAAGTAGGTAGTGCATTTTCGGCGGATAGAAGCCGACAGAAGTCACCCTCAGAACGAATAAATTCATCAGTAATACGAAAAGATACCCGACCTATACATGACAAAAAATGGGTGGCTTCACAATCCATGAGAGTACAAGAACTTGTACAGAGTGTGCCAGAATTGTCCCATATAGTGTTTAAAGGTCAGTTAAAAGCAATGTCAGTTTCTCAGTTTATAGCCGTTTTAAATTATTTAATTGAACCTATTCTCGGATCTAAAAAATATCTAACTAATGCAAATTATATAGATGAAATGTTGATATTTGTTAAGAAATATTTTTATCCTGGAATAATAACAAAGTCAGCCTTAATGACTCCAAATACGTCACATTCGTGGCCAAATGCTCTAGCGCTAATAACTTGGTTAATGGACCTGGGAATTGATAGAGACTCCTCAGAAACAACTCAGAATAAAATTCATGATATACAATTCCAAATGTTTCGCAGTTGGAATGAAAATGATCAAACATCTCATGATGAAGACTACGCTGAGTGCATTAATATAATGTTAGAGGATAGTGAATTTGTACAATATAGCGCTGAAGAAGAGAAATGTCATCTCGAAGAGATTAAGCAAGTACAATCGGAGAAATGTTCTTTGAAGAATAAATTTGATGCCATAAAGATGGAGTATGAAGATTTCAAGAATCTTAAGAAGGAATTTCACGATCGTGATAATTTAAGAGATAATCAACAAACGAATATAGCAGAACTTCAGCAAAATATTACGGAACTCCAGACCGTCCGAGACGACTTAGAACGTAAACGTAGTGAAATATTAGAAAATCATAAAATTAATCAAATTTCTTACGAACGCAAAGTACAACTTGAAAAAGAAAATAGATCTATGAAATCCGATATCGATAGAAATTTAGAATTTATAGATCATCTTTCTAAGGAACTCTTTGAAAAAAGAATGAAAACAGCTGAATTTAAAAAAACCACTGGCGATAAAGCGGACCAATTCAGCAGAATAAAATCATTTTTAGTTAGTAAAGTAACTTCTATAGGAACAGACTGTGACGAATTATTAGCTAATGATGAACACTTAACGCAGGATCTGGAGAAAATAAAATGTATTATTCATCAAGGTATTCAACAACGGAGAAAATTACGACAGGAAAAAGAAGAAAAAGAAATTAATTTAACAGAAGTTGAATTGCAATTGAGTAATAAAAGACAGTTTATACAAAATCAAATTGGAGCTTGTGAAGAAGAAATTAAAGTAATAAAAGAAAATTATGAAAGAGATACTGGTTTACTACAGCAAGAAATGCATCTCGTTTTACAGGAAACCGAAAAGGAAAATGAACTTATTAATCGAAAAGCATTTTTGCAGAAGGAACTTGAAAAGCGTAAAAAAGTAATAGATGAAATGCAGGATTCTACTAAAAATTATGTAGAGGAATGGAAAGATGCACTTGCAGCAAAACATAAAGAGTTTGATGAACGAGCACTTGCTGTACGAAAGCGGCATGACGAGGAAATAGAAAAACTACAAGAAATAAGTAAAAAACAAACCGATTTTTTACGGGATTATGAAGCAAAGAAGAAAGTGTGGCATGATCTGCGCAATTCTAACTAAATTATATATTGCATATGATTCAATTATGAAATTGGCTTTCATTGCCTGTCATTTTTTTTTATGTTCTAAATGTTGAAAATAAAATACTGATAGCGATATAAAGACAAAGATATTCAAACCATATATAATAATTTAGATTTATTACAATAGAATGATGTGTTGTCTAAAATAAAGCTTTAATTATGGGATTTAGATAGGCATTCATTATAACAATAAACACTTTATGGAACTTAATTATTTTTGTTTAATATTTCTTAATACTAACATTAAATATATATGTAAATATGTTCTCCGAAAATAAATTATATTGAGGAACTCTAAATAAATTTTTCTCTTGCAAATTCATCTATTATTTTAGAAGCTTCGATATTTATGACACATAAGAAATAAGATAATTAAAATAATATCCATGTTTGAAAAAGTTGATGCCATCTCTTTTGTCGCCTGATCTGCTGCGTTTTTAATTTGTCTTTGTCTTATGTCACAAAGTTTATAGAAAATTTAATTTAAAATTGTAGTTGCATTTATCGACTTGAAATATTTTACATATGCCAAAACTATCATTGACTCGCATCTGATAATAAACAAAGCATGACCGTTATTACGACATTGATTGTAAGTAGGTACTTAAAAATAAATATTAATAATTGTAATGTAAAAACTCGTGAAAATGATAAGAACATACCTACCTGGAAAACCCCGTTAAAGGTAACAGTATCCTAACAATCATTTGTTAGTGCAGATCCACCTAGACTCTTAATTAATTTAACCAGGTATGTACCAATTAGTATTCATAATCATTTCTTATAGAGCGATAGGAGAATCGCAATCGTTACAATGATTCTGATATTTACATAAAAATTGTAACCTGCCAAATTAAAGTTATAGTAAATGTTCGAGCAGTGGTCGCATAAGCTGTTTACGCTAAGTGATTCAAATACGTGTTTGCCATTTTTTAGGCTTAGATCGCACTGTGGAATAATTCCGCGTGGTTTTTTCCCATAAACTAACCCGCGCGGAATTCGCAGTGAACTTATGTTCATATAATTTCATGTGTTACAGAATTCGTGTTTTTTTTTCCGCGCGGAATAATTCCTCAGTGCGATCTAGGTCTTATTCATGGCGACATAAATATTTTTACAACATAAAGAGCAGCTACACTCATGATAGCTAAAGATTTATGTTAAAACGCGCGTTTTATGATTTGATAACTTAGTTATATTATAATTTAGTTTTTCAGCATTGCAGATTAAATCCATCGAACAAATATGGCGGACACATTTATGAACTGGAGAAGACCGGAATCCGTTCAATATCCTAGCGTTTGGAGACGCTTTGAATGGCGGGACCCAACAAACAACAATGTTAGAAAATTTCGAATTCAAGATATTACAGAAGACTTATTCGAACCTATCATCGATCATATGAAGAAAAACTTCATGCTTGATGAGCCCACTTGTGTAGCTACAAGTAAGATTTGTTTATTGGAACGTTTGTTTTTTGCTTATTAATTTTTTTTTAGTGTTTGCGCCAAGCATCCCTCTTCAAAATTAATCAGGCACTGCCTTGGGATATATCAAGTTTTAATAAATAACAGTCCATACTTTAGAGCCCTGATCCACTTCAGATGTAAATAAGGCCATACCACATGGTTGCCAATACTTCAAAAATATTATCGCAATTGTTTTGAATTGTTTTATGCAGTTTTATCGCAAGGACAAATTTCAAAGTCTATATTAATTGTTTAAAAAAAACCTTGCGTAGTTTGATTAAGTTGAAGTTCGATTAAATTCAAAAACACTTGAAAAATAAAAAAATAATAATTGGATTGTGTTTTAAATTCTAAAAAAATATGCTATATATTGATAAACTTATCCCTCTATCAGCACCTCAAGTGTTCAATTATTTATTAATTAGCCGTATAACAGTATAGGAAATATTAACAGTGCTCAAGAATGGCACACTTGATGCCCCCACATGAGCTTGTGTACTCGAGCTTGTGTCCTATGTCTTAATTTCTATAAAAGTGTACTATATATTGATAAAGTGGGTTACTAGAACCTCAAATGTTCAATTATTTTTTAATAACTCCTTGTATGTTAGGAGATATTAACAATTAAAAAAGTTATTTTGCCTCTTTAATTATTAAAGGGATTCCAATAAAACGTTGTACAACATTCCAAATGCATGTGACTGCACAGCCGCTAGTTGCTATCTCTTTTATACAACAGAACGTAAAAGAGATATAGTCTTGACAGAAGTCTAACAAGTTTACAGGTTACCAACCTTACAGTTCATCAATCTCTGCTATATGTATTTATATATCGAAATATAAAATATTATTTACAGCTATTTTAAGGAACAATAAAATTTCAATATTATGTCTGCCATAACTGGGTTAAATAAAATAAAAACTTGTTATTCTTTGACTTGACTTGATTATTTCGACTACCAACAGCTACAAAACATTACCACAGCACTGACCTAATCAACAAATAACTGACGTTAAAATGCATTTCACGTCATACAAATGGCCGAACATTTCTAGTGCTAAAACTACAATTCAAATTTTTAATTGCTATATCTCCGTAAATATAATAACAAACAATTTTCAATAATTACAAACAGATTTAAAAGACGATGCAGAATCTATTGAAGAGATCTCCCAGTTCTACCTCGCTGTAATTCTTCCTCAGAAAGCTGGTCTGGTATGCTTTGAAGAAGGTCCCGAAGGTCAAATACTGAAAGAAAATGGAATTCCAATTATTGCCGGGTGTAATCTGACTGGTATCACTACGAAATCTGACAAGGGAAGAGCCCCAGCGGTAAGAAAGTTTACTGATTGCAATGACAACGTTACACGAAGTAACTGATGATGATTCACTGCCAAATTAACTGCGCTTCTATCACCTACACACCACACATCGCCTCCGATTTTCCTAACTCTTTCAATTTTATATTTACTATTACATGTAACCAAACAGGGTGTAATTCATTCATATATTTCATGTTTATTATTTTTTTAAAGTCTTCAAATTAAGATATGCAGTTGCACTCAGACATTCTGCAAGTTAATTTACACCTCAACGAAACTTTGCACAAGAGCCAAATCCTCGTCCTCCTATATTATAATGTTCCAAGTGAAAGTCTATATGTTTACGCGATTCGTATGGTGGCTCAAAAGCGGCTCCGCACATATTCTTGAACATTGTCTATATCGTAGAAAGAAATTCTAAGACTTTTGACGTCCCCGAATTTTCCCCGGAATTTCGTGGAACCCGTAGTTTTGGAATAACTAAAAAAATTTTTTTTTTCATTTTGCTCTATAACTTTTAATTGGTAAAATATAGAAAGTTGAAATTTGGCATGTGTATTACGGTGTTTAATGCAAAATTTTTTTGAAAAGTAGAAATTGAATGAAATTGTATTACGGTGTTCAATGCTAACATTTTTTAGAAATAACAAATTGAAAAATTGGAAAAGGGGGCGTTGAGAAAATTAGGGGACCCGGTAGGAAAAGAAGGTTTGGAGAAAACTCAAATACCTTCAATAAAATTTCAAAAAAGAAAAACGAATCATCCAAATTTACCAAAAATGTAAATGTAAATCTAATATAAAATAAACAATCTCTTTCACAGATAAATGGAAAATCAGTGAGAACCATGTTTGGTGCTATGGCCTATGTCAGCGACATGGTGGATGTGTTCGAGAAATATGGAGTAGATGCCTATATGACAGCTTTCGGATTATCCGTCGGTAGAGATTACAGAGGGAAAGGGATTGGATTAGAACTTCTGCTTGCAAGGTTTGTTAATTTTCAAAGAGTACATTTACGCTGTTATGTATATAAATGCTGTTATGCGACTGTTACATAAGTGATACGTAAATATTAGTAGCGGGTCGCTATACTATTCTAGCAAGTGTTAATTACTGAGGAGAAATTAGGATTCACTTATTTTAATTTCAGACAAGAACTTGGAAGGGCGATTGGCATTAAAGCAACTTCGACTGTGTTCTCAGCAGTCAGTTCACAGAAGGTAGCCGCTCGTGCCAACTTTGAACTTCTTGTTGAAAAATCATATGAAGATTTGGAAAAGGAGGTTCCATTTCTTTCATTTCCAGGAATTACTACAAAGATGATGCAAGTCATGGCACGACGACTAGACTAATATAAGGATATTACATTTGTATAGAATAATATATAACATCTATTATTTTCATATAAATCCCACCAATGTTAACAAATATACGAGCAAATAATATATCAACTGTAAAAATATAATTTTCTCTTCAAAAAACGTCTTAAAAAGAGTTTTAATATTTTCAAAGTAGGTGTACTTGTGTTTATAAAGCCGTATTAAGATAATAAAATTTATTTGTAATATATTAAAAGTTATCCTTAACTTCATATTATATTACGTTAAATTAAAACTTTTTTAAATTTAAATTAAGGTGTGAAGCTATCTTCAAAAGACCAGGAATTTTCCGAAATATACATGATTTCAGCATGATTTCTGATGTTATAATATTACTGAATATTACAAATTGTAATGAATTGTAATAAATGAACTGAATGTAACCCAATGTAACCATGTAAACATAACCCATACATAACCTACAATATATGACAGTTATTTAATCAAAATGATTTTAAGATAATAATATTTTAATATTAGTTACATTGTTGATCTAAATCAAAATGAATTCACGTTATTTAAACGCTTCATACTGTGTATTTACATCATTAGTTACTATGCTGTTATTTATACATGGATTTTTTCCTATAGAAATTAAGAATAAAGATTATTCAACAGTTAACAGTATACCTGAGAGTGTTATTAATTTTAAGTAATGCTATACACAATTAGTTTATGTATAATTTATATTTTTAACATCATTTTAATATAATCCTGTCATTTACAGGTTAAACAAAACTCTATACAGTACACCGGCTATCAGTCGTGTCGTTTTAATGGTGATAGATGCTTTAAGAAGTGATTTTATTTTTCATCCAGATGCTGCACAAAATATGCCATATCTTAACAAATTAATTAACACGCAAGATACTTGTGTTTACATAGCGAAAGCAGAAACTCCGACAGTAACAATGCCACGACTAAAGGTTACTTTCTTATTCTATTAAAACAACAAATTTTCTACTATTGCGTTCACTGTTTTATTTCTAGGCTATGACGACAGGATCAATTCCTGGTTTCTTTGATCTAATATTAAATTTTGGAGGAACGTGGACAATTGGTGACAACATCATTCATCAGATAAATAAAATCGGCCTTAAAATGATTTTTTATGGAGATGAAACTTGGTTAAAGTTATTTCCTGATACTTTTAACAGGCACGAAGGAACGACGTCTTTTTATGTTACCGATTTTTATCATGTGGATCATAACGTTACACGTAATGTCAATATCGAGTTAAAAACAAATGATTGGACCTTTATGGGATTACACTATCTCGGCCTTGATCATATTGGACATGTGTATGGTCCTAAAGGCAAGGATATAGGACCCAAATTAAAAGAAATGGATGATGTGATAAAAAGTATCCATCAGTATATGGAACAATGGGTTAATATTACTTGTGAAATATACATAATATCGGAAAATGACAAACATGGATAACATTCTTGTTATTACAGGAATCTATAGACAAATTTCCATCGTTATTTGTTATTGGAGGAGACCACGGAATGCGTGATATTGGAGGTCATGGTGGCGCATCGCTTCCGGAAACATTAGTCCCATTGATTTTTATTGGAAAACATTGTAAAAACTCACAGATGAATATTAACGAGTATATAACAGTAGTTAAGATATTTAAAAAGAATTATTATTTCAAAAACGTATTTATTCATAATATTTTAAATTTTCAGGGTAACACAAGCCAATCAAATTGATTTAACTCCTACATTATCTGTCTTACTTGGACTTCCAATACCATCTAATAGTGTTGGAAATATTTTAGATAATGTAGTGAATATTCTACCACTTGATAAAAAACTTTACTCTTTGTTATACAATACTAAACATTTAGTAAATAAACTAAAGGCGTCTGTATATGATATTGAAGACAAAGGTACTTTTGAGTAGAATATTAAATGTTCTTACAGTTAGTTACAAAATTATTACTTTTGATATTGATTATACGACTATATTTTTCTTTAAAGAATACTACAAACAGTATCTAGATGCGTTAGATGCGCATAATAAATGGTTGATTTCACTAAATGACGTTGCTGCTATTCAAACAGACAACGCTTTAGCTAAACGAGCTTTAATGTTATATAAATCATCTATGTCGAAAATGACTCAAGAGTTGATTAAATCAACCAGCACTTTTGATATGTATTCATTAATCATTGCAATCACTATGGCATGGCAGGTAAGAAAGTGAAATAATATGATATATTGGTTTAAATGATATTCAAATCAATTTGTATTGTTTTACAGGTTCTCGGTATTTCTATTTTGCTATTATTCACTAATTACGATAACCAATTAATAAAAAATAAAAAAGATGTTTTATATACAACATCAATAATGATTGCTTTAAATTTCTTTGTAAGCAAATTATTTGAAGTGGATACAGTACTGTCTTTTAAAAATGAGATAGATATAGGAATAACTATATTTATTGCAATGCTATTTGCAATTAATTGCCAAAGTATCATTATATTATTTCAACAAATTTCATTTAATAAGGTAAGGTATTGCTATTAATATAATTACGAATTTATATTTCAATAATCTAAGTCTTACTAATTGCAGATTGTTGTGAATGAAAGGACTGCTTTAGTTATTGCAGGTTTATTTATGCATATGCTTAGCATGACATCGACAAGTTTTATAGAGGAAGAACACATGACTTATTATTATTTTATTACAACATTTATTTTTCTTTTATGTTACAAAAACATTCTAGTCTTATACTCCAAATCTATTAAAAGCAACAGTAAAGATTATCATTATGATGAATTTTTACATATTATAAAGTTATTATTTATGTTAGTAGTAATTAGAATACTACGTCAACTAAACAGTACTGGAGATAAATATCAATCACTTCCTGATATTGCAGATTGGTTAACAAAAGATGTAAATAAAACTGCACTTAGTTTAGTATTTCTGGCAAGTAAGTAGTGTATTTATATGCATTTTGTTTGAGTTGTATTTTAATCTAATAATATTTGTTGTTTTACATTTTATATTTTGTGTTTTTAAATATTTGTAACAATTTTTAACTTATTTTTATAATTTTCAGGTATTTTCACTACGTATTTAATAGCAATATTTGAAGCAAAACACAATTCTAAATTAAAACACGTTGTTTTAATATTCCTATCGATTTTCATATACCAATACAAGTCAATATCTGGTGGTTTACTTCTTATACCTATTAAGTGGCCAATAACACTTGATCACACTTCAACGTGTATTTATTCCTTATTGATTTTACTATTTATTCTTAATATGTTTAATAAAGACAGTTTTTTCAAAATTGGAAATATTTTGCAAGTTGCTATGTTTTATACAATATTTTTACATCGTCCTTGCAACTCGATATTAATTCCAACTTTAGTATTATTAACGAAGATCTTAGTACAAGAACAAAATAAAATAAAAGAGACAGGAATAAAAAATATATCGAAATATATTGGACTTTATTGGCTCAGTGCTGCATTTTACTTTTTCCAAGTAAGTCTACTAACTACAACAATATTATTAAGGAACTTTTTTCTACTTGAAAAATTATTTGCAGTTGTAATAATAAAATAATTGACCATTTAGCATTAATACCAATTAATACTTTCAGGGTAACTCAAATAGTATAGCTAATATCGATATAGCTTCTGGATATACAGGACTATCCTCTTTTAACTACTTCATGGTGGCTGGACAGATGATCCTAGTTAATATTACAGCTCCTGTTATTACTTTTTTAACATTCCTAAACCATCAAAGGTAAATAAAGTTCATATTTTTTAGTAGAATGCCTATTATGTATTCTTAGAATAAACAAATATGTTTAATAACTTTTGCAATCACAGCACTGTGGATAAAGACGTAGAGGAGCTTTTTAGTGCACTAACTGTGATAAGAACGCTTCCTTCAGCCCTATTGTTGAGTGTTATATTGATACAACGGAACCACTTGTTCATCTGGTCGGTCTTTTCTCCAAAATTAATTTATGAGACTGTTTCAACTATATTAATGTTTACGGGTATGGTGATAGTAAATGTACGCATTAATTAATATATTATATAATAGTGTATATCAAATAAAATAATTTATTCTTAAATTAGCTTTTATTTATTTAAAAGAATAAAATAATACACTTTCAGATAAATACAAATGTTAATAGTCTTCTAATGGAAAAAGTTCGATTTTTAAATATTAATTAAGAATAAGATCCCTCCTTTCTTGTAACGTAGATGTTTTTAATGTTATTTAAAAAAGTCAAATCACCAAATAAATTTATACAATATAAACATGAAACAAATTTAAATTGTTTGTATCCAAAAAAAATTTATTTTACAAAACAATGTTTTACAATAAAATTAAATTTCTATTTCTAAATTTCATTAATAATGAAATGAATTATTCACTGAATACAAAGTATAAAGACTTTAAATGAGAAGTATTTTATTATATTGGTTTAATTTTAAAATGAAGACCAATTAACGAAAATACAAGACATTTTAAATCTTGTACCAGGTAATAGAAACACCTCAAACCTTCGGGGTCTCTAGATTGGTTGACATCAACAAGAGAGCCTGTCTTCGAGGTAGTAAATGAAATATGCTCATCTCCAATGACAATTTCTAACTCTTGACGTCCAACACGGTCCGGTTGAGGCCACTGAGAATCATCTTCTTGCATTATTTCTGAATCGTGTATTATGCGTTTTAATTCCTCCATAACGCAGTTTCGCACAAATGCTTCTTTGCGGATCATTGTATCATTTTTATAGTTGGAATTATTTGCATACCGCAGCTTGCCATCAGGTCGAAATTCAAACTCCAAAAATTCATGACCAAATTTTCCTTTGTGTCCAATATAATAACGAATGTAAAAGTCTTGAGAAGACATATTTACACACCAATGTTTAATAATTCCGTCGCTATTTGCTTCACTACACAAATTGACAGAAATTTCACGAGTTAGGTTAGACCCGTTAGATGTGATAAATAAGGTTAGTTGAGAAAAGCTTCACAAATGCGCCAAACCATCATGGCTTCAAGTTCACCATGAAATACGCAAATGGTACTGAAATTTGTTGTTATTCTTTCTTTCTTTCCTTCATTTTGTTTGAAAATTATGAAATATTAAACAAGTTATTATAAATTACATTTATTATATTAATCTTTCTCTATTAAATATTATCTCTGCAAAATTTTCATTTTCGAATGATAAATTCCGTATTCAAGTTTTAATAATTAGGGAGTTTTTATCATTTTAAGATTTTTATTCTGCATGGAACTTCAAGCGTAACATTTCAAGCATATGTCAAAAAAGTCATATGTTACTTCGTGCTGTCATTTGAACTTTTGTGTTTCAAGTTGATTTAATCATTAATGCCGGTAATTAAATTCTATTAAATTAAATTTTATAAATTTCAAATCTTACAAATTAGCAAAATGACATCTATTGAATACATTAAAAACACTTATCCTATTCACTGGCTGGTGTGGAATAACGATTTTGATAATTTGAAATTGGAGTTGGAGAAACACGTATGTATTTTTTAATTAAATAATTAATTAATTACCTATCTTTAATAAAAAAGTTGTATATTATTTTGTTTCAATCATATAAGAATATATTGACTTTGCGTACAAACATACAATACTTTGTCGAATAGGATTTGGAAGCCACACAAATTCGGAATAATCAGGTTGTAATCTTATTTGAATAAAGATGTTAATAAATATACTGTGGGCTTCGAACTAATTTATTATTTGGTTGATTGTTATGTATCCTGTTTATGTTCTACGTTATGTAAACAATCCATTGTCTTATATGTAAAGTTTAAAATTCTCAGTATATCTCGTGAGCAATAATGTAAACAGATAATTATAAAATGGTTGAGGTTTAGTACCTGTTATGATTCATATATATGATAAGTTCAATTTTATATGATAAAAATATTTGCTTTATTATCTGTTCATTTAATTAATCACTAATGTAATAATTAGTTGCCCAAATATTGTTATTGCAATGATAACCGTTTTTCTAAGTTAATTTCTTACTCTTGTTAAACTTTTTTAACACAAATTTTAGCCACACATTGAAATATGTGATCCCCGTGGTCGTACTCCCTTAATGCTTGCTGTCACTTTGGGATACGTTGAATCTGCCCGTGTTCTATTGAGTCATAACACAGATGCTAATGCAACAAATCCAGAAGGATGGACGGCTGTACAAGAGGCTGTTTCGACAGGAGATCCCGAACTTCTTTCTATGATATTGGAACGACGTGATATACAAAGACATAGTAATAGAGTTGGTGATGTACCAAAGCTTTTGCAAATGCTCAAGGAAGCCCCAGATTTTTATATAGAAATGAAATGGGAGTTTACTAGTTGGAGTAAGAAATTTTTATGTTTCTCCATTTTTATATGAATAGTTTACACATACGAGATAAAGAATTTGTAATTTTTATATCCGTTTTCAGTGCCTTTGGTTTCTAGAATGTGCCCGAGTGACACTTATAAAGTTTATAAACAAGGATCTAACGTAAGGATAGATACAACTCTACTCGGATTCGACCACTCTAATTGGCATAGAGGAGATCGTTCTTATATATTCAAGGGACAAAGTGCGTAATTACAAAAAATGTTCTTAATTTAATTTTCTTCAACATAACTTATTTATTATTAATTTGAAAAATGAACAATCTTCATATTATAAAACGGTTGTACAGCATTTGTTATTACTCGGCAATACACGGTTTCGTATTCTTAAATAATTTATTTTTCTTTGGATTGCATGCTAGACTTTACACCTCCAATTGCGGTTTCTTGTGACCGCAGTTATGTTTTTCGACTTTGTGATGAATCAGGTGATTTTCTTTTCGAATTAGGCGAACTGCTTTTTCTTGCAAATTAATATGGCTCGTTGCGTATCTTGACTTTTGTCATAACTAGAATAGAATGTATTGCTAAATTATTATTCCAATAAGAATGTATCACTGGCTTCAAGCCAGGGTTAAATTTGCAACCAGGCTTTAAAATGGTTAAAATTTTAGGTGATAGCGCCACATTAATGGAAGTCGATCACGAGTCCTGTACTGTAGCAGTGGAGACGATGAGAATGATTCCATTGGAGGGAGCTATCAACGGCAGTTTAATGCCTACGGATGAAAGTATATCAGCTCGATTAACTGCTCCTATAAGTACAAACCACATAGATACTGAAAAAATTAGTTTTGAAAGGTTTGTTTTATTAAATGTTACCCCATTAATTTGTACCTAATTAATCTTACATCTTTACTACGTTTTAAAAGGAATAAATCTGGCATTTGGGGTTGGAGATCAGATAAAGCGGAAACCGTAAACGGATATGAGTGTAAAGTGTTTGGAGCGAGTAATGTTGAGTTTATAACGAGAACGCGAACAGAACATTTAACAGAAATTGATAAAGCAAGGGTATGGTTTTTAACTTAATATCTCTGAAATAAAATTATAATTTAAAGAAGACGTAACTCATATGAATAAAAATGTAATATAGGCTAGAAGTCCCAAAACACCGCTACAAAGTTTTCTTGGGATGGCTGAAACGGAAAATCCGCAACCAATATTGGAAACTGGAGTGTCCAAGCAAAATACAAGTAATTGGTGTTTCAGTGATGTAAATAGTGAATATATACTGTTTGAATCCATCAATTAATTCATTATATTTAATGAATCATTTTTAGATTCCGGAAATATTACACCGGAAGAATACTTTTCCGAAACAGATTTACAAGGAAGAGATATTGGTAGGCCTAAAGAAATGACAACAAAGGTAAACAATAATTAAAAACGAAGTATCATCAATATATATTATTTGAACAATGTTTAGTGATCATATTTTAATAAAAAGGTGCAACGTTTTCGTGCTACTCTTTGGTTATGTGAAGATTATCCCTT
The DNA here is from genome assembly GCA_963678705.1 of Panorpa germanica. Taxonomy (NCBI): domain Eukaryota; kingdom Metazoa; phylum Arthropoda; class Insecta; order Mecoptera; family Panorpidae; genus Panorpa; species Panorpa germanica. The sequence continues at coordinate 15,744,216 of OY783215.1, read as the reverse complement.
GCAATTGCAACAACAAATTCTTCCTGTGTTAGACCTAATGGCTTCCATGGCATCTCCACATATTAATAAGTTAAAAGACTTTGTAACCATGCAACTGCCTGCTGGTTTTCCAGTGAAAATAGGTATGATTTATTAATAATTTGACAAAAATATATATTAGGTCCTTTATATTGTCTCTTATTTATTAATTAATCTTACAGAAATACCATTGTTTCACGTTATGAATGCCCGCATTACTTTTGGTAACATTTTCGCTTTAGACACTCCTGTAAACAATGTAACAAATATCAAAGATGGAAATCAGATGAGTTGTATTGTAGATGATGAATGTTTTGTAGCACCAGCGCATTATGTTAAATTGGGTAAGAATGTGTTTGAAGTCTCATGTAGGTGTTATGTGTATTTGCATATAATTTTTTTGTTTACCTTTTTGCCTAGGTGCCGAAGGTCGACGCCAACATAGCTTTGAAGATGAAGATGACTTCTTACAATATGCTATTCAACAAAGTTTAATTGAAGCCGGAAGTGAGCACGATCAAGTAGATATATGGGAAGCACTACGAGCTCAAAGACCAAGTACTCCTGCAAGTTCCGTTGGCGAAGAAGAGCGCCAGTTGCAAAGGTATAAGATAATGGCCAATTTACTTGATTTTATAACGCATTTCTATATTTTTATGATTTTTCAGCCTTCCTTTTATTCACAGTCCTTATAAGGATTCCAAAAAGTCTCCCATGCGAAAGCTTTTTAAATAATGCTTCTATAATTGTTCTAAAGAACAATATTGCTTTTGAAGGCTTATGTATATCATAATCCACCTTTTTTATATTCACTATATCTCGCTAAATATAAAAATCACTTTACTATCTATTCCAAAAATACGTGCCTTAAATGAATATAGTAACTTAAATAAATGGTTTCCTCTTACACTGCCCTGTTTGTGTACACTTAATCTATGTATATATATATATACACTGTATGTTTCAATTTCTTGTTTAATTCTATATATTTTTGCTAGATTGAAAGTAGGCAAGGCATTTGTTTTTTATTTTTAGAGCAATACAGGAAAGCTTAACACAATCTTCCACAAACCAGCTAGAAACTAATGGTGACAACATTCCGCCACAATATGTGGATCCCGATCTACAGCTTGCATTATTGTTGAGTGAGCAGGATCAAAATGAACGAGAAAATCAATCGAAGAGAGAACAGGAAATTTTAGAAGAAATAATAAAACTATCAATGACCGATAAATAACAGATAAGTAAAGCTATTATTTTAAGTAATATATTTATACGAAATATTATATGTTTAACTTAACTTAATTACTATTATGACTTATTATTTAATTTACTTAAAACATCTTAAGCGCGTTCAATGCTATATAATACACTTCGTGTCTTATACTTGAACGTGCTTCCGATTTGTTTTACATTTAAACATATTGGATAAATAATTGGATTTGATGTATCAGTTTTCATATTGAAAGAAACTTGATACGGAACTTTTGTACAACCTTCAAGAAAAGTTCTGTTTAATGTAAACAACATTGATCGAAAAAAGTATACTTATCCAACAATTAAAATATTCTTGTAAAACATCTTTTTATAAGATAAATTTGAGATGATAATATTTTTGAATAATTTTATAAATTTATTATACTGATTTATAATATATAAATCTATTCCAATTTTAAGGCATTTCAAACCTAATATTTTAAAGAGATAATGATCCTAATGTATATGCTTTACTATAATGAAAAATATGTATTTTTTATTTATTTCACATACTGTAGTTAGTTACATTATGTTAAATAATAATTGAACTATTTACAGTCTGAAACAAAATTTGTACATTTACAAACTTAATTTGTTATTAATTATACTTGTCGATCTTAAATGCAACCAACATTTAGTGAATAGTTACATTAAAGGGTGTTTAAAAATTCTCAGAATAATTCATTTATTATACAAAATAACAGACCAAGAAAGGAATGACTATTGCAGTTAAAATAAATTTTTATTTCAATAAGTTTTATGAAAAATATGAAATAAGGTTTATACAAATTTGTCCGACTATTATATTGAATTTTAATACTAAAGATAAAACATATTAAATATCTCCAATGATATACATTTTTATATTAAAATATATATCTCTACTGTTTTGCTATAAAGATAATCACTCATTAGATTTATATCTACATACCTAGTTTCCATATATTTAAAATTCAACTGAATATAATAGTTTTTCATACAAATGCAAATGATTTATAATTACTTTTTTTTGTACATAATGTCAACATATGTAAATTCAAGTTTAAATATAATTTATTTATTAAAGACAAGTTTTTATTATTTTCATCAACATTCCACAACTAGGAACAAAATCAAAAGACATAACATTTGTTCTTAACATATTAAAATGCGAGTCTTTTCATTAATAAATACATGTGTTGTTCAACTTGAAATCCGTGCAGATTATTAGCATCTCCTTGTAGTCGCATAAGAAGTCCTCCAAATGATACATAAGCTGAAAGTCGTGTAGACGACTCTAGATGACTATCATCACCTTCGATTCTATATATTTTTCCTAGAAGGTATAAATTGTTATATAAGAACAAAATTGTAAACAAGTTAATACATAATTTCAAATTATTTTTACCGGACATAACATATTCAAAACTGTCGGCTCTGGATCCTTCTCCATCCATGGGGTTCCAGTCAGTTCCACCTCCATCTGTGTTAAAAAAAATTAATATGTCATTAACATATCTAAATTGTAGCAAAATAAAATAAAAGTTTATTTTCATATATCTTGCCTGGGTATCCGTCTTCTCTTAAAGTTGTTGCCAATACAAGTCTAAACTTATCCCCAAGTTCCATGGGATATAACCAAGAGTTAATATCTAATATCAAATCCATCTTAAATGATTCAGATTCGCAATGAAGTCTACTAACTCTGTCAAACTTTTTGCCTTCTGGATCCATATCTTTAACGTTAAATATATCTTCAAATAATACTCCTGCCATTTTGAAGGTTAATTTTCCTACACGTGCAAGAACAAGTAAAATATCACTCAACTCGCACAATAAATGTTGATAAGAACTATTGCATATAATATGTGTTTATTGCCACTATGTTATTAATTTAACTGTAGAAATCACATGGAAATCACTTTGTTAATCATAACCGTATTTCACTGCACTTTCTTTTGATGAATTTTGTTTGAAGCTTTGTTTTGACGGCTTCAGGTCAGAAATAATACTTCATATGCATCGTAAATTTTCGCTTATTACAATAATTGAAAAATAGATGGCTCTGCATGGTCTTCTTTGATACTGCTCTGATAAACATCAACTTCATTTTTATATTTTCAAATCCATTTGCTATGTCAGTTGTGTTGTTTTTGTTATTTTTATAGATTACATTTTATTGATAGATAAAATAATTTAACAATATAATTTATGTTTCTTAAATATTTACTTTTATTAAAGAAACTTATTGTGGAGTTAACTGTTTTTGTTCCAACTTAAACCTTATATTTCTAACTTAAAGCAATAGTCCACAATAGTCGAACTTAAATATATACAAACTAAACAGTATTAACCACTGGTATTAACTACTAACGTATTGTTCAGTATTGTGTGGTATTGTGTTTGAAACTCATAAGATTAACTATGTTTATAATATAATTTTATATTTGTTAAAAGTTTGATAAGTACAATGCGTAAATCAGGTGCGCCTTCCTACAGGAAAATATCTTCAAATGCATGTCCAACAAATTCTCCTGTCCATCCAAAAATTAATATTGTAACCTCTAAATCTCCAGATCCAAAAATCCCAACATTTAAATCTCCAAGAAGCACCTCTAGCATTCTTAATTTCTTTTCTGAAAAAGAAACTTGCAAAAGCGAAAATGAAAATCTCAATAATGAAACACAAACATTACAATGTAATTTTGGCAAAAAGATTTTTAATGTAGTATGGGGCAAGAGAACCACAAAAAAACACAAGACTTGGGAAGGTGATGGAACATTAGAAGTTGGGGAAAAGACAGTTGTTTTGCGAAATTTAGAAGGAACAATCTTAGGTCGAACTGGAATGAAAACCATAGACTTAGAAATTGGAAGTAGAATCTGGTACTGGTCTTGTGCAATGGCTATTTAAATATGTCACAATTTTGTAAAATATATTTATAAATGAATTTATTTTAGTGTCGGATCAAAAGAAGTTGAAATAATAGAAATTGCTACGAATCCATTGCCTTCACCAAAGGAAAATTCGCCTACAAATATAGAACCACCTCCAAAAAAATTCAAACCAATTAAAACCACTCTGTTGAATCCGAGCTCAAATAGAATATTAAAAAGAAAAGCTGGTGCTTCAGCACTAGATTATGTACCTCTAGTGATGCCATCACCTAGCCATGAGCTTCAAGTAAGAATTGTTTTTTATTGTCAAAATATTTTGACTTTGTTCATTTTATATATTCATCTCATAATCTTCAGTGGAAGAACAACAGTGAAAAGCGTCCATTAGTTTCTGTGTCGGTCGATCCGTGCGTGGCCAGAGCTTTACGACCCCATCAGAGGGATGGTGTGGTGTTTCTTTATGAATGTGTAATGGGGTTTCGGCAGGAGGATTACAATGGGGCAATTTTAGCTGATGAGATGGGACTTGGCAAAACATTGCAGTGCATTGCTTTAGTATGGTAAAAAAACAGCAAACATTTCCAATAAAAAAAGTAAAATATTTTATTGATTTATTTGTTACTCTATAGGATGCTTTTAAAACAGGGGCCATATGGAACACAAATACTGAAACGGATTCTTATCGTTGTACCCAGCAGTTTATGTTCTAATTGGCAAAATGAATTTATGTTATGGCTAGGAAAAGAACGCATCAATACATTTATAGTTAATTCTAAAAATAAACCAAACGATTATGCAAAGTATTCCCATGTTCCAATAATGATAATATCTTATGAAATGTTTGTTAAGTAAGTATAAAATATTAGTTCCTATAAGCATCTGCTGCACTATTTTAATATCTTTTTAATAACAGATACTTCGAAGATATCAATAGCATCAAGTTCGATTTACTAATTTGTGATGAAGGCCATCGTCTAAAAAATACGTCTATAAAAGCCACGACTTTAATAAATCAAATCGAATGTAAGCGACGTATTATTCTTACTGGTACTCCCATTCAAAATGATCTGCAAGAGTTTTTCTCTCTCATTAATTTGGTTAATCCAGGAGTTTTAGGATCAGCGAATGAGTATAAGAATTATTACGAGAAACCTATTATAAAATCTCAACAACTAAATTGTTCGCCTGATGAAAAAAATTTAGGAGAAAATCGGGCGAAGGAATTAAATCATAAAACATCAAATTTTATTCTGCGTCGAACTCAAGAGATAAATAATTCTTATCTTCCAACTAAGCAAGAATTAGTTATATTTTGTAAAAGTTCTGATTTGCAAAAATATTTGTACAAAGCGGCTCTAAACTACTATGAGAATAGATCTGAATTAAGTGACACTGTACATTTACAAGTCATAAATTGTTTAAAAAAAATTTGTAATCATCCATCGTTAATTAAAGCTTCTATTTCTGATCAATCTAATAAACTGAACGATTATTTGACAAATTTGTTACCAAATTGGGACGAAATGGGTATTGAAGATTCTGGAAAACTGAAAATAGTTGAATGCTTATTAGGAAATGTATCTAATACTAAAGAAAGAGTAGTTTTAGTATCGTATTTCACAAAGACGTTAGACATGCTAGCTGGTATTTGTGATCATAATGCATACAAATATTGCAGGTAACTAGAATTGCAATCAACCCACTTCTTTTTGCTATCTGCGTAACGTATGTATTTTATAATTTCCAGGTTAGATGGATCAACACCTGTTTCAGAACGTAATAAAATTGTTGATAATTTCAATAATCCAAATAACGATTTATTTGTATTCCTGTTAAGTGCAAAAGCAGGAGGTACTGGATTAAATATTATTGGCGGATCCAGGTCAGTTAATACAACATTCTATGTGAATATGGCTTTTATATGCTTATTTGAAAAAAATTGACTATTTTTTCAGACTAGTACTTTTTGATACTGACTGGAATCCAGCAACAGATTTGCAAGCCATGTCTAGAATCTGGAGAGATGGTCAGAAAAAAGAAGTTATTATTTATAGATTGTTAACAGCAGGTTTGTTTATATGATTTTATGTATTATAAGTTTTATGTAATGTTTGGTTTATATAAAATAATATTTTATTTGAAGGAACCATCGAGGAAAAAATGTATCAGCGTCAAATATCAAAAACAAATTTAAGTGGTGCTGTTGTTGATACTGCATCAAGTTCTGTGAGCACTAAGTTAGAATTATCTCAAGAGGACCTTAAGGATGTATTCTGCTTTGAAGAAGTAGAATGCTCCACACATGATATGTTGAAATGTTTCTGTTTGGGCAACGGAGAGGTACTCTTAATATTAAATATAATTCGACCTCATACTGTTTTTGTAGTACTAATGTAAATATTTGCCAGGTACCACCACCACCGTCTGGTTCTCAGAATTTAAAGGATTCGGTTACTGAGATCGAAAATCGTGACTGTCAATTAATATTGGATCCCCTAACTGCACTGCCTACGCAAAGTCTTCGAATGCACCAGTTGTGGGAATGGGAACATCACAGGAATCCAATTAAAAAAGAGATATTAAATGTAATATTTGAAACCAAAAATATTATAGCTTGGCTACAAAAACAAAATTATTTATGACAAGATTTTTTTTTTTTTTTACAGATTATTGGTTTAGCAGAAGTAGCTGAAGATATATTATTCATTTTCCGTAATCAATGTTCTACTAAATAATGTGAGTCAAAATATATTGTATGTTTTTTTCTAACAAATAATATAATCCGATGTAGTAAAGCATAAATTTATTATTCAATTAAATACAAGTAAATAAACAATAAAGTGATAATGAAGCAAATATGTATATTGAAATGTTAGTTACGTTAAATGAGCGGATAGTAATATAATTGATCTTCTCAATCTTCATTCTCTAGATTAATATGATTTCCAAATTTACTGTATAAATGTTGTTTAAGATCGTTCATTACATCCAGCAGTTCTTTACATCTTAGACGCAGTTGTTCAATTTCCAATTTCTTATTTTCAATAGATTCATCGAGATTTTTCTAAAAACGAGAAAACAAAATACTAATCTAGAAATGAAATCAATATAAAAATTTGGACATCAGCTTCTTGTTACCTGAGTTTCCTCAAGTGTTTTACACATGAATACTTCGCCCACTAGATTTGGAATGGTGCTTTCAACAGATATACTAAGCTCATCGACAGCTTCTTCTAGGTTCTTTAGTTCATTTTCCTTAACTTTTAAGTCATCTTTAACATCTTCTAATCTTGCATTATGTCTTGCAAATTGATTAATTTTTTGTTGATCTTCATAAGAAATGTGAACATCTGAATCCTAAATTCCCAATTAGGTTATGTTACAAATAGTTTGTTAAAAAAAAGACATACGACAAAAAAATGTATAAATTACCGGTTGAAATGTCCCCTTATTGGTTTGAGTTGTAGTGGCCATATTATTGTCTTGATGTAACAAAATAATTCTTAATTAATAAATAGAATGAGCAATTATGGTAAATTAGCAAATTATGATAAAAGCACCACGAAATTTATGGTTATATGCTTAGTGTTGCCTGATGTTAACAAAGCCTTGATTTAAAATATTGCAAAACACTCTCGTTTTTAAAGATTTAAAAATTATTAGCTTAGAAAATAGTGATTAGAAATACATTAATTCTAAAATAAAAAATATATGCTTAGTATGTATAGTTTCAAGTTAATAAATATGCAAATGGAAAAATGAAAGTCTTGTATTTGATGGAAAATATGTAATTGTATTTTATCAAATATGATTGATATAAAATAAATTAGTACATTATAGGATTCTTCTTCCTATGTGCCTGAAGACAAGTTATTGTACAAAATCTATCATTGTTGTATTCAAAAGGAACTTTCCCAGTAATATCAGCACCACATAAAAAGCACCGCGATAGAACAGTTGTGTGTGCAGCTGGATTACTCAAAATTCTTCTTTCTGCTGCTAGTGCACGCTGGAAAAATTAAATAATATTTAATAAATAAATCTTTTATCATACAATAGGAAGTGATGTAAATAATGTAACAGATTATACCTTCTCTCTTTCACTTAAGTTAATGTAACGTTCCTTTTCTTCAACTTCAAGTTTTTTCTCAAACTTTTCTTGTCTTTTTACTTTTTCCCTTTCTCTCTTTGCTTTATTTAGTTGCTTCTTTCTTTCAGCTCGTTCCTTAGATGCTTCTTCAGATAAAGTTTCAGGAATTTGAGACTAAATTATTTACATACAGTTATTAGACTTTAGATTACATTATAATTACAGATTGTGTCTTTATTTTTAGTTTTAATCTTAAATGCAGAGATATGATTTTTTCAAATACAAATATAAAATATCTATTTTCTATTTTGCATTTAAATAACTTTTTAGAAAGCGCGTATGTATTTTGACTTTGTATTTAAATGCTAATATGAAAATTATTTTGTATTTGAAATGGAAAAAATTTTTTTAAAACTATTTTTGAATATCTCTGCTTAAATATAAGTTTCATGTTGTGACATCATGCGCCGTTCTTCACTGATATATACGAGTACACCTACTGCATTTAATAATTATTACTATTTTATATTTAATAAAATAATTAATTATAAGTCTTCTTCTGTAATATAACTAATTGCCTTCAATATAATAAGATATTAATAATTATTAAATAAAATATAATATTGACAAATGACGCATGATTTTACAAGTTTAAACTTACATTTATGTTTAAAACATAAAATTAAAACTTATACTCAGTAAGTGGAAATGTTGCTTTAGTAGTAATGTATAATTAATAGTTACCTTAAAGTAATTATATTTTTCAGGATTTTGAGCTCTAAATTGTTTAAAAACGTTTCTTACATCTTGATTATAAGTCATACAATATGCAGTCTTTCCATCATTATTTTTCTTGGACGGTTCTAAACCATTCTTCAAAAGTTCAACAATTATGCCCTCGTGACCAGATTGTGCCGCTATGTGCAACAATGTATTATTATTTTCAGAAACAAATTCATTTAATATCTAAAATTATAACTCGTTAAATTTTTTAAGACAAAATTAGTTTTAGCGATGTGGATGTAGGTTTGTTTGCTTCAATATCTTACCGTTGAAAAATCTGCCATACTCCATTTATATTCTTCTTTTTTATCCAAATCCATTTCCACTATTTCACCCACTAGTTTAATTTCTTCTAGGACTGCAGAGATAGAACAACGCAAAAGTTCTAAATCCTGCATACTGACCGCAGCAAATAATGTTTTTCTGAAGTCTTCCTGTTTTACATTCACTTTAGGTTTTGGCTTCCTTCTCCCTTTATTTTTTTTCTTTTGTTGTTTTAATTCTTTTGGAATCGAGTCACCAAAAGATTCCAAATAACTAAAATCTAACTCTGCATCCTCGATCACATAATCATCTTTATCTATTGCAATGTCGCTATCTGATAAATGTTCTATTGGTAAAGGTCTTTCCACGACTTCTCTTGATTTTGCTCTATTTATGACACATTTTTTTGGAGACACTGGACGACTTTTCCGTTCATTTTCATTAGACTTTGTGGTTGATTCCAAACTAGGTTCCCTCGTGACTACATATAAAAATATTTACTTAATAAAACAGCAACAAAGAAATAATAAACGTAACTCTTATAACTCACCGAATTTAAAATTATTAATTTCTACTGTTGTAATGATTTCGTATACACGTTTTACTTCGGCGTATGTTGCGCGTTTGGTTGGAAAAGGAATGGTACGTAACCTAGAATCGGTTTTGTCCATTGCTGGAGCTTTGCCACCAAAAAGAACTTGCCTATTATAAGTGCCACTTGCGCGATACAAAATAACATTACATTCAGCCATTTCTTTTTTCCACTTCGCCATTATGTCATTGACATGCTAAAAAGTTTTACATTAAAAATTAGATGAAAAATAACCATGAATAAAATAGGTTGCCTCCCATATTTTAATTACCTGAGCCAATGCAGCTTCATTATATCTTCTTAAAGAAGCTCCTGCACTTTTAGATGCCACACCCTTATTATCTCGTGACGATTGTGCACCTCCTTGCCCAGCTCTTACAGTATAACAATGAAATGTTTTATGCACTAACACCGCAGACCCTATTTAAAATTTCAATTTAATTCAATTTTCTTAAATCCATATTTACAAACACAGATTTTTGGAATCTAACTATACCTCTAAATACAGCTGCTGCAAAATGTCCACCACCTATTAAAACAACTGCAGAAGTTATATTTGTCTGCCATAGATTTGCAAGGCTAACTAATGTTTTGTCTTCTTCAGGTGCATTCTATACATATGGAAAACAAACATTATGTATATATGTATGCTATGCTTACTTTTTATCTAATTTAAATATAAAATTACCTTCTTTGTATGCAGTAAACATCTGTATATGGAAAATAAGTCTCCGTTTTCATTTTGAAAAAATACTTGACAATGTTTTGTTGCTAATAAAATCAATTGTTGATTTTTTTCATTAATTTCTTCTTCATTTTCAGATTCGCTGGAATCTACACCACTTTCATGTTCCTTAAGTTCAGCTTTTACAACTTTACTGATATCAACAGTCGTCGTGTTTGTTTCGTCGTCTGAACTTGATATTTCACCTGTAAAGAGCAAATAATAATTCAACTAACAGGTATGCAGACATGAACAAATTTATTTCTATTACATATATTTATTTTTACCATTTTTTTTTTTACACTCAAATTGCTGTTTCGACAAACTTGATTGTCCAATTAGTTTTCTTTTTAAATTTTCTCTATGCCAATCTAATTTATAATGCCCTCTTTGATCTACAATATTGGCAAATTGTTCTTTGCAGAAAGAGCAATATAATGAATCAGATATAGACAACGATTGGAGCTGAATTAATGTTTGCTCTGCATCTTCTGTAAATTTATTTAATTACTATTATTATATTTTGTACCGTATTTTCTATAACAGTGAATTTTTTTAATGTTGTACCTTGATATTCTTTTTCATTTTTCATACAATCTGCAACCTTTATCCCAGCACATAATTCAATAAAATTCTTGTCATAAATTTTAATAGCTTGTTTAGACATTTTAAATAAATCACGGATTATTACTAAAATTAACAACTTGAAGCTCAATTAAACTATACACACGTACGTACTTATCAAACTGAATACGATCACGTGGTGTAATGTATTATATATAAAATAATTGCACAATATGTTAAAATAACATCCTATCACTACTTTGTAATAGTTAAGTATTGCACTGCATGGGTTAATTTTTAATATGTTTAGTGTTACGTAAACAGTGACTTAGAGAAATAATGATTTAAATAATAAATAAATAACACATGGTTGCGATAATCTACAATAAATATTTAAAAACACTTTTTTCAATAAGAATTTAATAATTTTCTAGGTTAATCCCCTGAATCACTGACATGTCACGTTGAACTTTAAATGAAATAGATAGCGGCAGGAAGGGTAAAGGGAGTCCACTTCAAAATATTTACACTTCACTCCCTTCACCCTTCCTTCTCTTCAGACAGGGGTCGCCTAAAGCGGTCTAAGTGTTAGTACTGATGGCGGGCATGTTAATTTTTGAAGTCTCTGGTTTTTCGTCATTTACTGCCTTTGATTTAGTTTATATATTGTTTTGTTTATATCTAGAAATTCAAAGATATTAAGGCGAGAGATATTAAGAACTTTTTTTGGAAATTGTTATTATTGTACAATAATTTTAAGTTAAAATTTTTAACCGCAATTAATAAAATACTTAAGATTTCACTGAACATCGTTTTAAAATATCCTTTGAAGAGACAGTTTTACTTGACCATGGTATTACGTGATTCAGGTTTTGAGTTGAGCTATCGATTTTTAATATTATTCAAATAATTTGATTGTACAATCAGTCAGCCAGGCTATCGACCTTATAAAACCTTCAAGATTTCCATAGGTCATTAACACTGGTATAGATATCAATATTTATGCATTTAAAGTGAGTTGGTATTTTAGTATTATAGAATAATTTATGTTACCTAAAATTTGCAATATTTGTTACGAAATAAATAATATATTATTGTTATTTTACATACATTAGTAAAATGTATTTCACTATTTGCTATAATACATGTATTATTAACTCGTCCTAAATTTAATAACTTCACTTTAAGGTCTTCTTTTATGCTCAGGTGGCTTTTTTTTAGCTCTCATCCCGAACACCATTGTTCATAAATACGTACGCCCCCAAATAATTTTTATAATATTTCTAGTCTTAACAACTATCGCTAAGTGGAAATTTAGTTTTATATACCAGTCCAGACCGTTACCAAACTTTGCAAACAACTATAGTAATGAATGTGAATATATGTGAATGAATCTACTCTGATTATCATAAATCTAAACTGCATCTTAATTTAATATATGAGTTGTCTATACCCACAAATATATTTGGATACAGTGCCTGCAATTAGTAGAATGCAACCATAATAACCTCTTCAATTTTATATTAAATTCTATTTACCTTCCAGGCAGTGGTTCATTGGAAAATTATGAGGGATCGTTAATAAACCAGAACCTTCGAACCGATTTTATTTGAAATATATCCTACATTCTTTAGGCAGGAATATAAAACAAACAAGAAGTAAGATTATCGATGGTGCGATGGTACCGAAAATAGATCGGATTTAAAAAGTAGATAAGCAGATACATTTAAATGGGCTTGTGTCCTATGTCTTAATTTCTATAAAAGTGTACTATATATTGATGAAGTAGGTTACTAGAACCTCAAATGTTCAATTATTTTTTAATAACTCCTTATATGTTAAGAAATATTAACAATTAAAAGAGCAATTTTTTCTCTTTAATTATTAAAGGGATTCAACGTTGAACACATTAAAAGTGCATGTGACCTTACAGCTCATAAATCTCTGCTATATGTATTTATATATTAAAATATCAAATATTATTTACAGCTATTTCAAGGAACAATCAAATTTCAATATTATGTCTGCCTTAGCAGGGATAAATAAAATAAAAACGTATTATTCTTTGACTTAACTTGATTATTTGAATACCAACAGCTACAAAACATTACCACAGCACTGACCTACTCAACAAATAACTGACGTTAAAATGCATTTCACGTCATACAAATATGGTCGACCATTTCTAACGCTAAAACTACAATTCAATCTTCTAATTGCTATATCTCCGTCAATATTTAGATATTTAATAAAATAGACACACCAATACACATTTATTAACATCAATTTCAATCAACAATTGAAAAATCGACCACTAAAAAATGAGGACACAAGCCCCATTATGCATTTGCTTTGTAATTGACTTGGGTAATAAATTATTCATTAAATAAAAATACTGCAAAGTATAGTAATAACTTTGATCTCAGTTTACATTCTTTAAAGTTCATGCGTTCTCAATTCCACAATAAATTATATTTTAACAATAATAATATATGAAATTCGATCAATTATCTATACCCTCTCTCCCTCACCATTCTGCCCGCCTGTCTCAGCAACAATTCAATAATCGCGCAGACCCCGAGGCGTCTAAAAACCTTGCTCGTTACAGGTTCAAGGTTGACTTTGGTTTATGTTTAGTGCTTAAGACTCCGCTTTGCTTTTAGAACAGAATAGAAAAAGATAAGTATTTTAAAACATCATTCAATCATGTTTTTACTGTTAAAAATTGTTGTACCTAGCGAATCATGAAACGCGAATAACAATTTGAGTCTAGCATTGACTGTGGATTTACAAAACCGAACCGCATTTAGCGGTGGACTCGTTGGACAGTTGGATCACTAGGACTGGCACGCTGACCACTATAGTCACTAGCAATAGCAGTCACTAGTAATAGAGTTAGTAGAATCGTTGAATTTTAATGAGAACAACCTTCAGTTGAATTTATATGATTTGTTGTGTTTGTGCGTACACATAACTACGTATATATACTATATATTTAGAAAAAAATACTAACGTCGTCGTATAACGATTTTAAGTCGTGCAACGGTGTACAGTGCGGTTGGCTCGAAGGACTTTGTTTACAAAATGGGCACAGTAAGTATTTACACTATTATTATATAATTTAGTAACAAATAGTTGTCAGCGATGTTAGGTGTAAAATAAAGTAATACGTCTTAAGAAATACAATTCAATTTCTAGTGAATTCTTTAAAGAATGTGTTTTTTCAATGTGTATTACTTTTTTGTTTTTGTGGAAATAATTTAAAGAATGGAATGTGATTATGATTATACATTCTTTTTAATATAATAATAACAAATTGAACATTTTTTAACATAATGAATTTGTACATCGTTCATATTACCAATGCACCTGTCGTGGCGTTTTTAAATCAACACTTTGTGAACGATTTGAAATGTTTAAAATGAAAAACTGCTTTTCGCGTGTTTGTTAAATCTAATACTTCCGGTTACAGTAATTTTTAATTAATAAAAGTTTGTGTAAGGAAGCAGCATTTGCAGAAAATTATACCGAATATCGAAGCATTGTAATTAAATTTACTGCTCCTATAATTTAATAGTTTGTGTTTTAATTAAATTATTTACTAGAAGTTAATCCGGTTTCATTCATCAGGCGTTAAACATTGATTATAGTAAGTTTATAAATTAAAATTTAAATTAAAATGTGAGTATTGTAGGTTTATTCTGCTTTTACTGAGTTGATAAAATAAATGGCACACTGCTCAAAATGTATGTCAAATTATATTTTAATAATTTATTGGAAAAATATATTTATAATTAATAAATCTATCGCCAAATAATGTTGTGTCGATTATGACACAGTAATTGAACTTTGTATCAAAAGAATCCTCTGGTTTAGTGTTAGTAAGTACATAAATTTAACGTCAGGAATAAATTGCGACGCGTTATGCAAATATTTTCAAAATGAAAATAAAATCATGCAAAGAAAAATTATTATTCGTTCAATATTAAAATAATTTTTCACGTAAATTGACTAAAAAAATATATTTTTTTCAACAAAATATAAAATATTTTCAATTTATTCCTTATTTGACCAACTTTTTTCCAAAATTTTGGTATTTTTTTTTCGATTTGTAAATTAGGTACCAACGAGACCAAATATAAAATTTCAACTTTCTAGCCCAATTTTTACCGTCGGCAAAAGCTGCCCCCGTTTCCCCAAATATATATATTTTTTTAATAACATATTTCATTATTAAACAATCCAAAATTTGAGTGTTCTCCAAAGTTTCCTATTGGGCCCTCTAATATTCTCAACGCCCCCTTTTTCAATTTCTAATTTTCAAAAAATTTTAGCATTAAACACCGTAATACACATGCCAAATTTCAACTTTCTATCTTTTACGAATTAAAAGTTATAGAGCAAAAAGTAAAAAAAAATCTTTTTAGTTTTTCTAAAATTACGGATTTCCAAGAAAAAATCCGAGGACGCCAAAAGTCTTTGAATTATTTTCTCTACGAAAAAAAACAGTTTTCAAGAAAATGCGCGGAGTCGTTTTCGAGCCACCATACGAATCGCGCAAACATATAAACTTCCACTTGGAACATTATAATATAGGAGGATAGGATGACTGTATTTAGCGCGTACATTAATAACTTAATAATTATTTCGTTCTAAAAAAGGCAACAACCTTATTATATCCAGTGTTAAATTTTCAAAAATAAATCGTACATTCCATAGATTGAGAAGAAGTACAAGACAAGAGAATAACTATAGTTTACAAGTATAAACACTAGTTATAGATGCAGTGCCGTGTTGCGTGAGTCATACCTATTATTGAATACTAATCTAATCCTAGTAAAACAATTTTGTTTTGTGTTCGGATTCAACATTTGCAATAACACCTTTGTTTAAATAGTTTGTTAATAGTTAAAAACATATTTGCGTGTTTGGATTTTTTGATTACGTATTGAATCTGATTCGAGGAGAAGCCTGAGGGTTCCAGCTTATAAACAAGTGTAAACGCAAATTTGACTGTATTAAGAAGTAGCTACGTATTTTCTGGCATTATATTCTGTATTTACATTTTATAAGCCAGAGATTTGCAAATAACGGTCCATAACATAGTCCATGGTCCATACCAGTCCATGCTAGTATAGTTGCTTGCTTATAAGGGGTTAAGATTTGCAATCAGTCGCCTCATATGCGGACGCCTAAAGTGCTCTGCGTGTCCAACAGTTGCCCTCAGACATCCGTCCTATGGTCAATAAGTACCGAACCAGCATATCTAATGAATAGGCACCACTGTCCCTCTACATAATGCCATGATCAGGTCTGGGGTGAAGTAACAGCGATGTACTGAGAGTATTCATGGGACCAAATAGTGCTAACTCCACTGTACAACATTTTATATGTAGTATCGTATAATTTCATTAATTTTAGAGCAGTTGAATGAATATAATAATGGGCTTGTGTCCTATGTCTTAATTTCTATAAAAGTGTACTATATATTGATAAAGTTGATTACTAGAACCTCAAATGTTCAATTATTTTTTAATAACTCCTTATATGTTAGGAGATATTAACAATTAAAAAAGTCATTTTGTCTCTTTAATTATTAAAGGGATTCAACGTTGTACAAACTCCAAATGCATGTGACATCACAATCCTTGTGTAAGGTTACCAACCTTACAGATCATAAATCTCTGCTATATGTATTTATATATCAAAATATCAAATATTATTTACAGTTATTTCAAGGAACAATAAAATTTCAATATTATGTCTGCCTTAACAGGGTTAAATAAAGTAAAAACTTATTATTCTTTGACTTGACTTGATTGTTTGAGTACCAACAGCTACAAAACATTACCACAACACTGACCTACTCAACAAATAACTGACGTTAAAATGCATTTCATGTCATACAAACATGGTCGATCATTTTTAGCGCTAAAACTACAATTCAAATTTTTAATTGCTATATCTCCGTGAATATTTAGATATTTAATAAAATAGACACACCAATACACATTTATTAACATCAATTTCAATGAACAATTGAAAAATCGACCACTAAAAAATGAGGACACAAGCCCATTATATTATAAACGATATATACTTAAATATTATTATACTGTTGTTCTCGATCCCACGGTGTACAAACATAACGATGATGAAACAAGATTTGGTATGTGTTTGCACTATTTCTTGTGTGTTTCGTTTTGTTAAATATTTGTTAAGATTATATGAGAATATATAAAGAATAACTTGCGATTAAAATAAAAATATGTTTACATGATTATAAATAAAAATAAACAATTTACGTTACTATTTATTTAAATATGCGATAAAACTATATCCATCATCACATACGTGTGCGATTACACTGTAGTAGTGTATGTATGCAATGCCATTGCATAATCAAAGTAAATATTAAATAGAATTGCCGGTTAGAACACAACGTATGCGAGTCACTGTTAGTTTCGTCAGAAATATTAGTAATATCAGTTTAATTTCTTAATTTATTGTTTCAGATCGGAAAAATGTCAACAAACACGCTGCAAGATCGAATCGGAGGTTTACTAAAGTCATCTCAATGGAGCGATTGCAAATTTCAAGTAGAAAACTCAATTATCCCAGCTCACAGAATAATCCTAGCTGCTGCGAGTCCAGTTTTCGAAGTAATGCTTTTCGGACCGATGCTTGAAAGAGCTGAAATCCAGATTCGTGATATTAACTCACACACCTTCGAAAAAATGTTAAATTACATTTATACCGACGCGGTAAATGTAATAGATATTGAAAGCGCCTGCCATTTATTATACGCAGCCACTAAATACATGCTGCCCAACTTGCAGAGCGTCTGCAGGAGTTACTTGAATAACGAGCTAAGCATAAGCAACGCTCTACTTATATTCGACTTCGCAGATTCCATCCAAGATGAGAAGCTACTCGGCGTTTGTTTGGATATTATTTGCCGACACACCAGAAATGTTTTCAGTGAAAACCATTTTCATCTGAATGCATCAACTTTAAAAGAAATCGTTAAACAAGATAATATTAATATAAGTGAATTAGAGTTACTCGATATATGTGTAAATTGGGCCATTAAAGAATGTGAATTCAGGAAAATTAAAACGACTAGTGAAAATCAACGATACGTTCTAATTGAAAGTGACTTACTAAACAGAATCCGATTTCTAACGTTTTCTGTAAATGAATTTATGACACTTGTTCAAAAATATAATATATTAAGTTCCGAAGAAATCAGTTCGGTTCAAGAATATATCACAAACCATTTGAAAAATCCAAATCTTAAGACTTGTTTTGAATTCAAACCGAGGAACAGCATTAAACTAATATGGCGTCACAGCGCTAGGCAATATTTTAAATCTGCGCATCCATTGTGGATCTCTGAAGTCGATAAGATGACTAATGTTGCCTTTACGTGCAACCGCGCTGTGCTGGTCAAAAGTTTCAGCATTCCTTCACGTGTTCCGCCTGCAGATATTACCAAATACTTCACAACTTACACTGAAAATATAAGCATCAAGGTTTTCGATTCCGAAGGCAATGTTGTTGCCGAAGCAAAGTTTAACGAAATTGTGGAATACTTTAGTACTATGAATCTAAATCTATTAAACCCTGTTGTTTTGAAACCAAATCAAAAATATGAGATTTTGTTTGAATGGGATTTCAAAGATAGTCCCTACGTCACTGCGCATTACCCCCAGCAATTTGTCTCCGACATCGGAACAAAACAGAGTGTCATGTTTTACATACAAGATCAAGACGCTAGCTTTCTCAGCGGAATTACTTACACTATGTAGCATTTATTTTCTATTTTTAATTAAAGGTTTCTTATATACTTCATTATATGGTAATATATTTTAGTAGCAGCCAATTTTCGTTATGTTGATTTTTTATCTATAATCGAAATAGCAAATATTATTTGTAATAGGATAATACATTTAATTATTCATATCATAGGTATATGACAATATATTAATTGTTACAAGAAATTAATTATTTATATTAATAATAAATATGGTTTTATTTATATGTAATTAAAGCAAAAAATGATAATAAAAACGACAAAAATCTGTGATAAAACTTGAACACTATTTTATTCTATTAATATATCAAAATAAATAACAATGATTAGGGCTTTCTCGCACTGCAACCAACTACTTGTGACGTCGACTTTTTTAGTAGTAGTAGATGAAGTTTCTACCTTAATGTTTATCAATGTGAATGTTTATCAATTTGTTGTGAAATAATCGTGACTTCATACATTATAGGCTCATTTTATGCTTCATACGCACAGAGCCACATTCCCTTAGTACGTGTATTGTATGTTTCTAGTCTTCAAGTGTGATTTGATTAAAAATCAGCATATCTTCTTTTGAGAAATTTGTTTTTATTTTTTCAGAAATAAATATTTAAACAGTTCTAGATTAATAATAAGAATCTAAAATAATAAGGAAACAATTTTATTAATTCTAAACCGTTTTTTAACGACTGCCCCAGTCGATTTTCTTAATAAAATTAATTTGAACCTAGTACGACAAAAATTATTATATTTGATTCTATTCAAACATAATTAAAAGAGCGGTATATTACCAGCGCCTCTGGTGATACATATTTGCAATTAAATCAATAGAGTACTGCAGGCAGCAAGTGTATAAATTAATTCCGTTTTGACATTTCTGTGACGTCCACAATAAGTCAACGACAGGCTATACACAAAATTTGGAAATGGATTTTAACGTTAAAAAATTAGTGCGTGATGCAGGAACAGCATTTAGCAGAGTTGTTCAAGTTAGTATATCCAAAGTTTTCGCATTTATTATTTGTGACTTCAGTTATTCTAAACCACGCCTGACGTTTTAAATCTTATCATTACACCCCCACATGAAGAATTCGAAGAATTCAGTGATATTGCATTGTGTGAAAATTTTTCACAATTATTATGTATCTATATATATTAATCCTTCTATTAATTTAATGGCTAGAGTTTCATTGAAGCAATTTTAATTATTTCCAATACCATTGACGAACTATTGCCTTTATGTTTCTTTTTGTACACAGCTCACAGAAGAAAAACTTGGTACAGCTGAGAAAACAGAATTAGATTCTCGATTCGAAAATTTGTGTGAACGTTCTGATTGTGCAAAGATATGGACCGAAAAAATAGTGCGAGACACAGAGGCTGTGCTTACACCAAACCCTGGAAATCGAGTTGAGGATTTTATATTCGAAAAAATAGAAAAGAAACGTCCCAACCGTTTGAGTAATTTGGAATATCTTGGATTGAATATGATAGAGGCAAAATAACCAAATAATGTTGTAAATGTTGATATTTGCTTTTAGTATACATATATATCATATAAATATATTTTTAGGCGGGAAATGAATTCGGTGGAAGTTCTGCTTATGGTAGTGCTTTAATAAAAGTAGGATTAAGTCAACAGAGGCTTGGGCAATGTGAACGAGATTTTATTGGTTCTGCTGGTTTGTGCTTCACACAACCATTGAGGAAATTTTTAGACGGAGAAATGAAAACAATTGGAAGGGAACGTGGAATTTTAGAGAGCAAACGGTAAAAATATTATCTTTGTTCTATTATTGTGTAATAAAGGTAGATAGTTGACATTTAGTAAGCTATAAACGCAATTATCCTTTTCCAGATTAGATCTGGATGCCTGCAAAAACAGAGTGCGAAAGGCACGTACGATGCTAGGTCAACAATCGGTAAGAATATATTTAGTTTAAAATAATAATACTGGAGCATTATTAACAAATATATGTTTTAAATGCTGCTTTTGGTAGAAGGATGGTATTTCACCAGAAATGGCATTGGACCAGGTTTGTCATTATTAAAAGAAATGGATTAAATATTGCTTTAAATTCACTGCTATCGTTAGTATATGTAATTACCAGATATTGTAATAAAGAACTTGTTTGTATAAGATTCCAACTAAATGTACAACCTTGTTTTCATGCAGGCCGAACGCGATTTACGAATAGCACAATCTGAATTTGATAGACAAGCTGAAATCACAAAGCTTTTATTGGAAGGAGTCAGCTCCTCACAAGCTGGTCATTTACGTTGTCTGCAGGATCTGGTTGAGACGCAAATGCGACATTATGAACAGTGTTATACGATAATGGAAGAACTTAAAACAGAATTAGACAGGTAGGAATTGCAATCTGCCGTATTACACATCAAGAGCAATGTATGTTGGCTGAAATTTTATTGAATTGTGCTCACATGCAATCTGATTATAAATACATAATAGAAATCAAAATATTTGAAATTATTTATATCGATTTTATATATGATTTGAATTAAACTAGATAACAGAAAAAGCGTGGGCATAATTGAACATTTGCATTAATATTGATAAGAATATTATTTAATGGTGTTTTTATGTTTTACTATTTACATGGTTTTCTGTGGGTATTATTTCACCTTGAGCATGCATTTCAGTGAAATGATTTCACAGCCTATTTCTATTAGTTTGGTGTTTTAATAGTTGTATGTAAATGTTTTTCAGTGTCCAAAAACCAAGTCCCCGATTGCGTATTAACAGTGAAGATATAGATCTATCAGCCCCACCTGTTCTTGACACTACACCTTCCCCTAATCCTGGTTCACTCTTCTCTGGTGTTTCTCTATCAGACGATAGAGCTAACATAAGCACATTATAAACAATACGTCTTGCAAGAAATTCACTTAAGCATACATAACACTTTTTTCTTTCACAATTTTTTATCGGAATACTTTGAAGAAAAAGAGTTTCATAATATTTGATATTAGTATTTACCTTTTATTATGTATATTCATAATATTAACAGTACCTGGCTTAGAATTTTCTCATCCAATATTTTTTCACATAGTTGTAGACTTATAATTTTTGCCATTCTATTATGTGTTTACATAATAGAATATAGTAGCTGCATAATAGAATATATTATGATCACATCTAAGAAAATATCGCCAGTCTATTTCCGATATAAATCCTATCAGAGATGACCTCTTGCTATGCAGTTTTTATAGTGCCATGACCACATTATGTGAACTACGTCGCTGCCTATCTAAAATTATTAGAATGTACATTACAGTAATTAAAAGAGTTGTTTCTTGGTCTATACGAACTTTTCCTTTGTCTTTCTCTCTCCATTATTTTGTATTTTCTTTAATTGTAAACTGCAACACACTAAATTGCATGGAGTTTGTCGTGACAATATTTACTTCAAAATGTAAATATATTATCTATTTGATTGAGAATTTGATTTACAAGTAAATACATATTGCTTGTTAGTTTCATTTAGGTTCTTCAAGTTTGACATCTTTTTGCTTTTCTTAGTTTGGAATGAATAAAGGAGTTTCTTTAGAGAAAATATTTCATTTTGTTATGTACAAATGTTTTCCATTTGTACATAACAATATACGGTATACCTGTAGTTGTTTTCATATAGCAATATTTACTATATGTTACAACAGTCTCAATATAATTTATTATTTTGGTTTCTGTTAAATTTAATTTTAGTTTTGGAACTCCTAAACCAAATTCCTCTATTCCTGAGAACTCTGGTATCTCTGGTGAACGTGCAAATATGAACACAAATATCAAAGGTGTAAAAGCACGTGTGCTTTGTGACTATGATGCAAAAGATAATACGGAACTCAGTCTCATGGCAGATGAGGTAAACAACACGATCTATAAATAATATTTGAATGAATATGTAGACCCCCATATTTTCCCGACATGAACAAGGAAAAGTTTTAGATTTTTAATAATCCGAACATCAGCATGTTAAACAATTCGATTACTAATATTATTTGCTACTGATTACTGATATTATGTTCATATCCGAAGAAACTTAGGAATTTCACTACTTGTGTTATCTGTTTTTTGTGAGCTTTTTTTTTTGTGAATTACAAATCACTACCTACTTCTCTCTTTAATTTCACTTTCTTATTTTATGCTTTTATATGTATATAGTTTAGTTTTGTAAACATTACTTATTAGTTTGGTAATATACGTTATTGATATTTAAAAGCAGAAATTATTTTTACAGGTAATTCATGTAACAGAATGCGTTCCTCCAGATTCTGACTATATGACAGGACATCGTGCGTTAAGAAGTGGAAAAGTACCCCGAGCATTTTTGGAAGTACTTTCCTCTTAAATTGTATTTAGCTATAAGAAGTAGTCATTTTAAATAGCAATAATATTGTTGCAATATTTATTTTTCATAACTTACATATATTCATTATAAACATTCTGTTGGATTTTTTATTCGAGGTAAAAAGTAATTTTTCTGTTATACCATATTTTAAGTTATAAGTTTAGAAGTATTCCTCCATTGTATTATTATTAAGATAGTTTTCTTAAAGGAATCCGAATTGTTTGAGCAGATCACGTCAATTAAATTGTGATAATGAAAAGTTTTAATTCGGTGTTCTTGTGTTGTTGCTATTAAAATGATACTTTTCTTCATGAATCTCTCACGTGCATAAAAGAAAAAGACAGTTTTGTGAATACCGTATGTTCAATAATAACGTCAATTTGTAGTAACATTACGTACTTTTAGTAACTTGCGTTAATTAGTAATATCAAATAAAAAGACATATTTAAAGAATCCTTTAATTTAGATTATAAATTATATATGTTGTGTAATTTTTGTATCTTTTTATGGCTTATGTTAATTTATTAAAATAGACTTTTATCAAGAAAATATTCTACTCTTAATAAATATATTTTTAATTGCTTCGTATTTTGAAAACGTGGCAGATATTATAAATTATAATTAAATTGCACATGTTGTAAAACATTTCGAGCAAATAGA
This sequence comes from Panorpa germanica, assembly GCA_963678705.1. Classification (NCBI taxonomy): domain Eukaryota; kingdom Metazoa; phylum Arthropoda; class Insecta; order Mecoptera; family Panorpidae; genus Panorpa; species Panorpa germanica. The sequence continues at coordinate 15,720,207 of OY783215.1, read as the reverse complement.
AAATTGAGCAGATAAAAACTCGAATAATTATTTGTTCGTAAATGTTTTGTATATCGCATACGATATTGTGAATTTTTGATATTAGATATTTTAAATAAAACCAAAGGTAAATATTTGTTAATACTCTTTGCTAAAAAAGAATCTCCTTTTTATCAGTGCCTAAGAATAAAAGTTGGCAATAAAATTAAATGTTGTGCATATATCAGACAAATAATGTAGCACCTTAGAAAATGTAACTATGCCACATTTATAGTCTAGTAATTTTAATGTAAAGTTGTATATATTTTAAAAAATCTGGCTCTAATATTATTGTAAATGATGTTGAAAATAAATTAAAAGTATTAAAAATGCAAATTCTTTTGAATTAACTTAAGAAACATAACTCTATTAATGAATAATGTATATTTAATATACCAAAATAAAAAGAATACATATGATGTTGTATATAATTACATATATTTAAACCAATTATAAGATCCAAAGAGTAAAATAATCATATACAATAGCATTAAATTTTGTAAATAGATTACTTCTTCTTGGAGACACCGACAGTTCTACCACGGCGACCAGTAGTCTTTGTGTGTTGACCACGAACTCTGAGGCCCCAATAATGACGCATACCACGATGTGCACGGATCTTCTTCATGCGTTCTAAATCATCACGAAGTTTGGAGTCTAGATATGAAGATGTAAGCTGCAATAATCAATTACATTATAAGTAAATATATATATATATATATATTGTTGATTAAATTAGTTCAGACACTTCAAGAGATATTAAATTATAAGTTATCGATAACTTTTGTTTTGAAAGTTAAAAAAAAAACTACTGTATTTTCGTCCACATGTTATACGGTGTTTATTCTACATTCAAAACTACAAATCATACGTAATATTCATTTTATCAATTATTTAGAAATAAAAAAAATATAAATGTTTAAAGTTTCTTATATAAGTGAAAATGGAGACATATTTCACATTTATTGGTAAACTTTAACAATGTATATTTCTAAATAAAAATTGCGCCATATGAAAAGACATAGTTTTTTTTATAGATTTAAAACAAAAAGTAGTTATCGAATACCAAATTTTTAAATTTATGTTTATTAATAATATTGTAGCAAGTTGCAAGAAATGCATTGAAATATTAGGTTGTAGTTCAGTCATGTTGCTTCTCAGCAGATTGCTCTCTCCAGAAAATGGAAGATCATAAAGATCACTGATTTACATACATGTCTATTCTGACAAAAATATTTCGATTTGCTTTTAATTTAGCACATGCTACCAGCTGTATTAACATGAAAGTTTAAAACCGCCGTTTTTAATGTGCAATTGAATTTATAGATAAATAGAGCCCCCGTTAAGGACTTTTCTAATTGTACAAATAACAAAAGTAAATCTAACCTGGCTGTATTTTCCGTCAACAATATCCTTTTGTCTGTTGAGGAACCAATCAGGGATTTTGTATTGTCTAGGATTACTCATAATAGTGATTATCTTCTCTACCTAGAAATAAATAAAATTTAATTACAAATCTATTTGTAAGAGACTGCAGTAAAACATTTTATAAAACGATTCTCACTTCTTCTTCAGTGCATTCTCCAGCACGTTTATCTAAGTCAATGTCTGCTTTCTTGAGGACAATGTTAGCGTATCTACGGCCAACTCCTTTGATAGCGGTCATGGCGAACATAACTTTACGTTTGCCATCAATGTTCGTACCCATGATACGAAGAATGTGTTGAAACTTCTCTGGAATTACGAGAGACTGCAAAATAAATAAAAATTATAGTTTACAAACATAACTGTAACCTAAAAATTTGTTTTTTTACTAGAAAGAACTGATTGTGACAGTTCGTAGCTTGTTTTATTCACTTGCAATTTAATATTTCACTACATGTTACAATTTTAATTAAAAGCTTTTACAAACAAGTTTTTAAAATCACGGATAATTAATCTAAAAACTTTACACGAATAAACAAAACACATGTTTTCCCTTTATATTGTATACACCACGGCAAACATACCATGGTTTTAATGAAAATACACTAAACTAATATCTAAAAGATATGAAGTTTTTTAAATATGTTAGAATTTGCTATTGAAATAAAACAATAACATTCTATAATATAAGTAGATTATTTAGATTTTTATAGATATTTTGTTAAAGAATATAACCCACCATGTTTAAGCCGCGCACAGAACAAAAAGATCTAAAATGATGGTTGGATGGTTGACGTTGAACTTTCTTTAAGTAGTTGGCCACACTGTGGTACGAAGTGAAATAAAACTCGCGGTGCTGGCAACCTTGCCAACTTTTCACCCCATCTATGAAGTATTCATCAATTCAATTGATTTATTCTGAAAATATTTTAATGAGGTGTCAAATTATTTCTATTTAATTTAGTTCATTTAGTTATATTTATTAATAAAAATGACGGTAGCAATATATAAACTTGTATTAGTCTGTGGATTTGCGGTATTATTTCACTCTGCTTATTCCGCTGCACAGCGTAAGAATTTTTTTATTGTATAAGAAATAAATAATAACCTAAATTTCAAAATTTTCATTTATTTCCAGATCGTACATATTTAAGGAATACTGATCAAGAGTTCAGTAATTTGCCAATTGATGTAAGTTCTTTATTAATTAGTCAACTATTCAGTTATGAAGGTTTTTAAACATTTTATATTAAGTCTATTTGTTAATGATTTTCAGATCATTGTTCAAGGTATTACAAGTTTACTTGTGATTATGTTTTGTATTTTACAAACTTCTGGAGAGTTTAAGGAAATAAGAGCATCAGTTGATATGGGTGCTAAATCTTGGGAAACATATAGAAACATTCCATCGTTCTATACGTTCAATCACAGAGGCAGAGCACTTTCACCCAATTACTTGGAAATTAATGATGAAATGAATGATATAGAATAAAAAAATATGTTTAATTTATTGTTTTTGCTTAACTTTGTAAAATAAAGTCAATAATAAGATATTTACACTTTTTATTTATTACACAAAGTATTTTAGTTATTAGAGTTACTCACAAATTACCTTTTAAATTACATATATATGGATAAACATGTATAATTTAATACAGTTTTATAAAATCTATTATTTCTATTCTAATCTATTATCTGTACGATCACGACTATTGTTCGCAAGACTCAGGAATAGGGCCCCTGGTGAATATAAAAGATATTCTAAAAAAATAGAGCAATAGATATTTAACAGTAAGAGTTGCGCCTGAGATATACACTTCTAAATTGACACGCTACAACAAACAATGAACAATGATTTAGCGCCATCTATTAGATAGTATATTGAGGTAGTTTGGCCGTAAGCCCACTATTCTTAAGAATTTTATAAAATTAAAATACACAGAAGGTGTATTACTATGAGGCGTTTAGATTCAAAGGGATGTAAGTGACAAAACGGGGGCAGTATTTGCCGAGAGTAAAAATTGTGCTAGAAAGTTGAAATTTTGTATATAGGCTAACCTTGGTAACTTATTTACGAATCGAAATAAAAAATCCCAAATTTTGAAAAAAAGTTAGTCAAATAACGCATAAATTGAAAATATTTTTTATTTTGATAAATTGAAAAATTATTTTATTATTGTGCGAGATTATTATTTCAATTTAAAAATAGAATTAAATATGAAATGTAATTACGAATTATTTTATTGAATTCAAATCATACGCGTCAAAAAAAAGTCGCTTAGCGACGGGGGTAAACTCTAGTACTATATTATAATGTTTCAAATGAAAGTTTATATGTTTAAATGTTTGCGCGATTCGTATGGTGGCTCGAAACTGTTCCATGCATCTTTTTAAAAACTGCTAATTTCGTAGAGAAAAAAATTGTAAGACTTTTGGCATCCTCAGATTTTCTCCTGAATTTCCTGGGAACCCGTAATTTTGGGAAAAAAAAATTGTAGTTTTTGCTGTATAACTTTTAATTAATTTTAATAAAAACGGTTAAATTTAATTGCAAATTGGTGAAAAAGGATGTAATATTTCTTCTGCCTTCAGTCTGTAAATATTGTCAGAAAATAATAGCAAAATAGATTTTCTTGTGATGTAAATTTTGCTTGTAAGTAATGTTGCCGCTCTGTCAGGCGCAATGATGTCTACGTTTTATTTAGATGAGGTCATTTCTTTTCTAATTTTTTTTTCATTCTTTGATAGTTTTTGATGCAGTTATGTTCCTTATGTTCTAAAATAAGAAACCGTTTCATTACATTTTAAATATCTACGCTATTCTGGCTTTTACACGATTTTTTTCTAGTTGAAAGTTATATATAAGATTAAAACAAAATTAAAACTTAAACTCCACAGCTGGGAATGGGGGTTTAGATATGTTTTTTCTAATAAATAATGAATAAAAGCTGTAAAATTACTTAACACCTGAATTGATGCAACCATTCTTACTCACTTCTGTCTTAAGAGTAAAATAGCCTTCTAAATAAACCTTCTTTTCGATGATTTGCTAAACTTTCAAATTTATTAGGGTCGGCCTATTGTTTTAACCACAGCCTTGCTACATTCAATTTCTTGTTCGTAGCAATTAGTGCAGTTGACTAATCAAAAAAACTTGTTATTTCCAATTTTTCTACAAAAAAATATTTAAAACATAGAAATTATATTAGAAACGATACACAGCACTATTTAGAAATAAAACACAATATTTGAATATTTATATAAGAGTGTTTATATTCTTACGACTAGATTTACACAGAAGATACAATTACATATTTGATGGTTATACTCGTACAATAGAATTTACGATAATTAGGTAACTTATAATATACATTCTAAAACATAACTTTATATTCAAAATTATACGATTAAATACAAATCTATAGTTATATAACAAATAGTCACATATTAATTTAGTTTAAAAAAGTTATAAAACAATTTCGTGACGAGTAAAATCAATAAAATTAAAACATTATAACACGCCCACACACAATTCACAAATTAATCACAATTCTTAATTAACTTCATAATGAATGTCACATCGTCCTTCCGTCATGAAAGCTGTAGTGTTAAAGTGTTACAAATTTATAAAATACAAATTATTGATTTGAGTTTTAAATCGAATTTATGAACTTATACCACTTTCTACAAATTATGATATAATGGAAATGTTAATAGCGTATTGGATGTATATACTTTGCTAATATTTTATTGGCTTAATTTTCTCTTTTATAACAAAGAGTTAAGAATTTTTAGCTATTTAGCAGTACATCAAATTGCAAATGTTTATATAACCATTCTACATACAACAATTATGTAAATAGTGAGCACAGAAAGAAGCATACATATAATTAATTAACATGAAACGTCGATAATGAATCCATACATCAATATTTGGGCACATTTAAAGCTAATTACTCTTTTCAGGATTATTATAAATTACATATTTTTACGTAAAACTGTAAATATTTAACAATACTATTTATAAATCTTGATTACAAAAAATTATTTACTTGCTTTTGTTAGTTTATTTATGATTGACAAGATATCTATTTTTGGCAGATTCTTTTTTAATTCTTTTATTTTGAAAGCAAATCTAATCATTTCATAGAAAAACTAATCTTTTAAGTATAAATTGGACATTTAAAACCTATTTATAAATTGGTCAATTTGAACACGATCTTCTAATATTACTGTTACATACATCTATAACGACATGTACATTCGATCCAAAAATTACTTTGTAAACACGAATCAAATAAATATAAGTTTTGTAATCAAAAATGTTGCTATTTGCTTCTGTATTCTTCTCCTTTTTTACTACAAGGTACACTTTCATATTAACTGCTTGAGTATAATAATCTATACAACAATTACTTTAAGGACACCTCCTAAAAATCTTATCAAATGAGCAATACATGACAATACAATGCAGACTTGTTTTGTCTTTGCAGTGAGCAATACTAGCTTAGAACCGTTGTTGACGATCTGTACTAATGTGTATTAAGTAGAAGAGTACTACGTATAATAATGTAAATTTATCTAAATGCCACATATTCTACTAAAATCAGATTTTGTACACATACAAAAAAATACTATAATTTATAGTAAGTTCAGATTTCTAATAAGGGTTTAAATCTACAATAAATTGTAAAAAAATTACATTATAATAAATTAGTCACTTCACCATACTAAATAGCAAAGATAAATTGATGAAAAACTTTTCCTTATTGCATCCTCTCATTAATTATGGCACATTTGTATGAACGTATATTTTCAAATGCTTAAAAAATATCAAAACTTGTCTACGCTATTAAATTAAAGTTAAATCTTACTTTCAGAAACGATATTATTACTAGAAACATCTATCTTAAATGAAATAAATCTATAGGAAATATATAATACATACATACAAAATGTAAAGACATCTAATTGGAAGTTAAAGGTACAAGATTGGTAAAAGACTCGCGAGGAAGATGAAATTATGTACAAAATCATGGTCTTATTTCTTACGATACATACTTTGACTTTAATAAATTACTATTTGTGGAATGCAATACAAGATAATGTGCATTTAAAATAAATGTAACATATTATTAGTGATTTTAAAATGTATTTCTCGTATTTGATTCAGATTTCGGTTTGATATGTTTTAGAAACTGTATTGTAAAATATTGGGAAGGGATGTAAACGTAAAGTAAGGGTTGCTAGTTAAATTAATTCTAAACTAGATACAACTAAATTAGTTTTGATCAAATTTTCGTTGAATATAAGCTGAGCTCGTTAAAGATTCGTTGATTTTTAATGAAAATAAATAAATAGTACTGGTAAAATATTAAAGATAATTACATAAAATAATTGAGATTGGCAGCTTTAACAAACTTTAGATTTTTAATTTATTGAATGAATTAATTTTATGTTAAATTAACAAATATTTAAGGGATATGTACATAAATTTTTACTATTTGCTGTTTAATTTTTCAAAATCAAATTGTAAAAAGTACATAATACTTTCAACAATATTACATAAACATTTTTACATACTTCAAACTATGCATATAATTTTTGGAATATTTTCATCAATATTCATGTAAAATCATATAAACCTATATAAAATATATTAACAATGTCATACTATAACAAAAATACAGCAATCTATAAACAAAATTATAATTTGTATATATATATTATTCCATAAAAAAATAACTAACATATGGAATAAACCAAATTCCATCACAGTCTAAAAGTAATAGCAAAAAACCATTTTAATAAATAATTGTTCATGTAATTCTGACGAATTATAATACAAACGGATGATTACTATTGTAATCATACTCGTAGCAGCAGAATGCACACAACAATTATCCATCCGGTCACACAGGCCAGGTCCTCATTATCCAGGCAGGTCCTCAGCCATATTTCTTGTTTACTTAACATAAATCTGCGCTTTTTCCTTTTGATATGTAATCCAATACTACGGTGTATTTTATACTACATAAAATAATTCATTTTATTTTACCGCTTTGTGCACTTAAGCTCCTGCAAAGCCGTACACTTCCAGAACCCGTATTTCGAAATCTCCACTTGGGCATAAGGGGGGATTATTGAATGTCTGGCAATGATCTGTCTTCCCAAAACGGATGTTTTCATCCATCCAAATAGCCTGACCCTCACTGAAGTAATTAAGAAAAATATTATAAAAATTAAAATTAATTGAATCTAATTAAAAAATATATAACGTTCGTACGTACCCTCCGCCGATTGTAATCATTTTAGCATCTGCAGCCATAAACAATTCTGCGCCGTGTCCAAGTCCCTTGTCACCCTCCATTCCCACCCAAGGATATTTTGCTCTTTCAGGGTACAATGAAAACAAGAAAGTTTCTCCAGTTCCAAAATATGCTTGACGTTGTCCTCTGTCATCTTTCAAATTTCTTTCGTACCACCTTGAGGAGCAATATGCTCCAAATACCTGGTGGAAAATGAGCATTTAATATTTGTTACTGAGCAAAATTACATACATACTGTTAGTATTTCAAGGAGCGTACTTCATTGTTGCATGTTTTTATCATCAGCAGCGTGGGCTCGTGTTGTTCTACGCGGACGTAGAAAGTCGTTAAAGAGCAGCCGTGCTCCTCCGTGGTGTACAACAGCATGGGCTGGTACATGGTGATCCGCACTGGCAGCCAGGACCAAAGCGTGAACAACTGTTCAAGAGATTACACAATTAATAAAGGATACTCCAGTATACAGACATGTACGACATTTACAAATATCCATTAGTAATAACAATTCAGAACTATGAAATCAGAAATCATTTTTTTGAAAAATATAATGGACATTTTAAGCGCCTTGTTCGTGAAATGTGAGATTTAACAACAAACATTTACATATTTGAAGCCAAAAATCGAAAAAGTTAATAATTTTTAGCATAAAACTCAGAAAATGTTTCGAGTAATGGCTTTAATTTATTAAATAAATATCATGCAAATCAAAAACAATAATACTACAAAATTATATTTAGTTTAATGTGAGGAGTGGAGGAGTCTTACTTCTTACATTATTTAAGTTATCAGTATCATCTTCAAGGGAAAGTAGGAGTGAAATTGGACGAGGAAGGATAAGGGCATGATATATCTGAAAGAATTTAAAATCATATGTTATAAAAATAAAATATAATTAGGAAATCCTATCACATAAGAAATTGTCTTACTATTGCGGTTTTATACATGAATCTGAACAATTTTAGGAATAAGTCTGTTAATTTAAAAAATAGAAAAATAAAATCATATTGATTAAAAGGTCTTAAACTATTACATTCTACATTACAGTAGCTGCAATGGTGGACGTAGCAGCTTTAAGAAAAAGAAGTAAAAGCTACAAAGTACACGTAGCTGATTTGAAAAGCAATAAGTAGCAAAATTTATGCAAGCTTAGAAAATGTAGCAGCTACGTTGTAACATTTAAGCTGCTACGAACACATTCATAGCTTCGATGGTAAAAACTTGTAGGCGTAGCAGCTACAGTACAATTACTACGAATACCACGAATAGCTTCTATGGTAATATTTGTAGAAGTAGCAGCTATGGTACAATAACCGAATATAGAAATGCATCGGTTACATAAATTAAAGGTTCATTTTAAACAACAGACTTACATCTTGTTGAGCAGTTATTTGTGACTTGAGCTGTTGAATAGGATAAGTCCCCATAGAGAGCACACGAGCTCCTGGCGAGTGTGCCCCCTTTTTATGTTAATATAGATGAAGAAGAATAAGAAGAAACAATCCAGCAGCACAAGGAAAAATGACACAATAGCCACGCAATTAGTTACACAAAATTTAATATAAAGTTTCAAGAGATACATGTGATTTGTTTGCTTCAAGATATATCTACATATACATATATTTGAAATCTATACATAGGTATATTTAAACATTAGGAACCATTTAGTTTTGGAATTGTGAAATATTTTATAAAGATTCATGCACGTTTTTCGAAAAAGTCTACAACATACAACTACACATTTGTTTTTCTCTGTTCGAACATGAAGAAGTGTTATTTATTGAATGGAATATCGCAGGAGTTATGTACGGCAAAGTGTTACTCTATTCTTGTTCTTTCCTGAGTGTAAAAGTGTGTACAGTTGTTGGTGTAAGGTAAATAACATGTTGATTTATGCCCCATTTATGACAAATTACATTTACTAACAATTTAATGACAAAATACAACTTATTGAAATGAATATGTCGACTATAAACGTAACAGATAAAAACATTAAATGGTAAAAACATCAAAAATATTCATGTCTTATTTTTATAAGAAACTTCGTGAAATGTTTTTTTATTTTGTTACAAGTTAGTAAAAAATGGAATATTTACAACATTAAACATAAAAATTAGATAAAAAAACAATTAAAACATTTATAATATAAACAACACAATTAGACTACATTTAAAAATAATGTTAACCAATGATGTAAAAGATCATCTTTAAGAAAATTAACATTACTTAAATGCAGTATATTTAACAACAAAGATATTAATATAAAAAACAAAAACAGACAAAATCTCAAGGCATTGTTCACATAAGATTTGCCAGTCAACATGTATTTTATAGAAAAAATAAATACCATTTGTTTGCATGTGTCTTCAGACATTCTCTGTAATAAAAACAATAATATTCAATCTACGACCCCATAAAACAATAAATGAGTTACAAAATACGAACAGAAATTCCTTGATACCAGAGCAAGCATGCCTTAGCCACCACCTTCACCATCACCACTAGGATATCAAGGAAATTCATGATGATGAAAGATCCCAACGTGTGAGTGTAATGAACACTTTAATTAAATATTTCGTGCGAGTGGACGTTTATTTATATTTATTTAATTTCTCAAGCAGGCATTAAACTTTAAGACGGACGTCTATATTTATATATATGATTTGATCAAAAGCTAGTCATACAGATAAAAGATATCTTTGTTAAAATAGTTTGTGTTCCTGATAAATAAAAAGATTTTTACTATTAATGGTTTGTGCTTTTACTAAATAATATAAAAATAATCAACAAATGTGATTTTACGATACAGAAAAACTGAATATAATTTATAATTTAAAATTTAGTACTAAACCTTTGAAAATAATACATGCACATTATTTGTCAATGATCAAATCACATGAGTATAGACAATTGACACACCATTATTGGTTAAGTATTTAACGTGTAATGTTTAATCCCCCAAAATAATTTTGAAGAAATTCTTCTGCAACCTACCATCTTACAACCCAAAACAGTACCGAGGCCGAGAACTCTAAATAATTCCAAATTTGGATCAATATCAACAGAGTCATTTGTAGATGGATCCGCATTTGTGGGTTGTCCAAATAACTTAAAAGAAAAATGTTTGAAATATTCTCGAATATTTTGTTGCAAAAAAATAAACACATAAAAAGTAGCCTGTGAATTATTACAAAAAAAAAATATACCGAATATATTTTTTCTAATTTTCATCTGTGTTTTTATGTGAAGAATGATTGGATGATTTTGCATAAAATAACAAATGAGAATTGGTTCACGTTATGAGTACTTTCGTGTTGAATTAACTCAATCGCACTCGCGAAAGATAAGTTATTCAATATACTCGTACAATAGAATATAAATAAACCGAAGATAAAATACTGAAGTCACATAGTAATTGAAGTCATAGCCAGGTAAGATTTAAATAAAATTGCTTTTGCGAGTGCGAATTTCTAAGAATGATAATTCCACATAATTCCACACCATATTTATAAATGATAATCGAAAAATCTTTAGAATAAGTAATAATTTGTTAACTTCTAAATGAACCTTTTCCAGATTGAAAGATAATGATTTAAAATTAGTTATATTATAAAATATATGTACCTCACGGATCGTCAGAGTGTGCGACATCATTTGAATATTGACTTGAGATTGACTAGTAGGAAGATTGTCACTGGATCTAGAACGGACGAGTTGCCGGGACCCGCTGAGCACGGACCGACTTTTGAGGACCATCTCGGTTTTAATAAATATTCGAGAAATGTATGTCGAACTAAAATTAAAATTTCATTTTATGAATAATTCTCCTAGAACTAAGTTATGTTTTCGGCAAGATTCCACTAACCTTAAGGCTCTTATATTAAAAGCAGTTCTTAATAATTTCGTTGGTGTCACTGGAATATTTTTGCAAAATTTAATAAGGGTGTTATCAACACCATTTTTTGATATTTCTGCGGCCCATGTTGAATTTTGCTCTGAGGAATGCTTGTGGAACATTAAAAGAATTGCCATGGCAACTCTATACCAGACCTGTAAATAAAACAACAATAGTATAAGAAAAGATCAGTTTATAATGGAAGGTATACGTGATTGAATGCACTTACTTTGATCCCTTCGTGGAAAAAACAGTCCATGACCCTAACCAGATGAGGAAACGGAAGTCCTGACAATATCCACCACATCCAGTCCATGTAGATACGTTCTGATCTTGCTGCAGTGCATTGCCGGGACAAGTGAACAGCTGCGGCTTTCTTGTAAATAAGAAAAATGGTTTTAAACAACAAGGTTCGTGGTCAAATATATGCTACAGTAAGATGTGAACAGAGGACTTACAACATATTTCTTTGATATTTGCATGACGGTTTTCCATGTTACTTCGTACAGAAGTTTCGTTTGTGTGATGAACATCTTATCTTTAGCAGCAATCAAACTCGCCATGCAATGGTAACATTCTTCCTCTGCAAATAAAATATTTGATGTTATTATGCTTGTTCATTATTGGAATCTTTCTTGGTATCAAAAATACTCTACTAATATAATTCCGTATAAATTGATGACTAACAAATAACTGATGACTAATAAATAATAAAATACAACTAAGTATTTATATTTAAGGATTACATTACATATATTTACTATCAGGAGATTTACTTAATCTATATACTTCCATCAGTAATCAAAAATATCTGATGGATTGAGTCACTGCCAAAAAACTCCGAGAAACTTTATCATCAATAATGTTGGGTCAGCGTATGACGATGATGAACGCCAAGCAAATGGCAAAAATCAGTGTAACAACAATCAGTCTGAAATGCAGGGTTATCTTGTTGATGGATTACCATTTTTATTCGTCATCAGAGTTGTTGACAAATTGCCAAATATTCTACTGGGAAAATTCGACTGCCGCGTCACCATAGGAACTATAAGAAAATTGGGAGATTTGGAAGATTTGAAAATAGTTCTACAAATATTTGTAAACTTCAAATTGACAAAGATATTATTACATTTCTGAGAAAGTGATTGCGATTTTAACTATTAGTTTTTCGAAAGAACAGATTGGATTATATATTTTCCCACGAAAATCTTAGTCTTCTTGGAATCTATTATTATAATTTTTGAAAAGGTTTGAATTTACTTTTATGATCATATAAAGGTAAATAATCAAAAAAAATCCAAATCCAAAAATAAAATTTAGGCTCTATTGGATATTGTCAATTATAATCATTCAATAAAGGTGCTTTGCAACGAGGCAAATATTATTTATATTAGCCCGTATTTTTATTAAATTAAAAATGCACTTTATTCAAAGCAATATAAAAATACATGGAAAAATGATTAAAATGAACATGACGAAGTGTATTGCATGTAAGAAATGATTTGTTTATTATTAAATGTTGATATGGAAAAACTGATTGAACAACAACGCCATAGAATTTCAATTAAAAAAAAACAATCAGCTTGTATTTACTTGGTTTAATGTTTGAACAAAGGAACTTAATGGATTAAACGTTTTGTTACTCATCTATTATAGAAATAGATTCATAATTCATAATAGGTTCATAATTCTCCTAAAATATATCGAATTATTAAAATAGAATTGTACATTTGAGATCCTGATAGCCAACTTCATTAATATATAGTACAGTTTTATAGAAATTAATAAATAAGACATGGTTCAGAAAAAATTGAATCGGTTAAAAACAAAATGCAAATAACAAGTAAATAAATGACTTTATGCACTCAATCAAATAAGACTGTAAAGAAATACTCATTGAGCTATTAAGAAACGTACTGTTATGAACTGCAAATGCTTAAACCTGTTCAAATTTACATTTAATTATACAAATGTTTATACAGTAGGAGTATTATTGCATAAAAAAGTAATTAAATGTTAAAGAAAGAAACAAAAATCAGTTTTAAAAATAACAAATAGGAGTATAAAATAAAGAGAAAGAATATAAAAAGTTATTATGTAATGGACCGTTGTTTTCGCTATGCGAATCTCGTAAACTTAATGCTGATGAATGCAAAGCATCTGACAATATTCCAATATGTAAAAGCCTCGAGGCACCTCAAGGACTGCGTTGTTGGGCATGGCTCGGTGTGTTGCCAGTGGTGGGGCTTTGGTGTATTGTAGGTTGCTTATAAATCAGGCGGATATTCAAAGAAAATAGCTCACAAAATATATTGAGTTTATTTATAACGAAACCTAATTTTTTTTAAGTTGGTATATATTTAGTTCATGAACTGTTGTATATCTATGTATGTATCTGTTAATACTTAATAAATAATTAATTAATTAATATCTTTAATGCGATATTCCTGGACGTTATGCAATCATGTTTATTCTGATGTTTTAAGAAGAAATCAATAGTATCTTAATATTATCAAATAGTAGTTTCGAATACGTTATACGCTATCATTTTAAATCAAACATCCAAAATACAAATATTAAGAGAATTACGTAATTTCTTTGGTTTTAATAATTTGACAGGTCCGGGCTATTTTTATCGGGTTATTTTATTAAAAGAAGTGTTATTTAATATTAAACCGGAACTCATCGATCACTTAAACAACTGGCAATCATTAATAAATGCGGAAATGTAAAAGAAATATTAGAAGAAAGATGGACAGTATATGTCACAGAAGTAAAAATAAAAATAATTCATTTTGTTTTCTAATTATAATACATTTCTCTAAAGGCAGTCTTGTGCCAGCGATATTTAAGGCTATGAATACTCCTAGTACAACTCCATGATTGCAAGCCAGGTTTAGCGATGGCATCATTTAGAACTACCAAAAGACCCATTCATTCAGAGGTGGTGAATATGCCATTCTTTGACGGATATGCAATGGGCTTGTGTACTTATTTTTTAGGGGTCGATTTTTCAATTGTTGATTGAAATTGATGTTAATAAATGTATATTGGCCTTTTTATTTTAATAAATATCTAAATGTTGACGAAGATATAGTAATTAAAAATTCGAATTATAGTTTTAACGCTACTGATGTCGGTCATATTTATGACGTTACATGTCTGTACTATTAAGGTTAGCTCAGTTATTTTTTCTATGGATAAGAGTTCTGTCTTGAATATGCCATCTCTTTTACGTTCTGTTGTATAAAAGAGATAGCAACTTAGCGGACATAATGTCACATGTCTTAGAATGTTCTATAACTTTGAATCCGTTTAATAATTAAAGTGAGAAAATGACTTTTTTAAGTGTTAATATCTCTTAACATATAAGGAATTATTAAAAAATAATTGTACATTTGAGGTTCTAGTAACCAAGTTTATCAATACATAGAACAGTTTTATAGAAATTAACACATAGGTCACGTGTCTGAGGAACTACACGTTTTGGTCGACTCTTGGACACACTGACTACATGGGGCCTTTAAGTTAAGAGTTCGAGATTCAGCTTCGGAACTTTGACACATACAGACCGGTTAAGAGACCTGACGCTACACATATTGGATTGGAATTAATTATTAATAATTGAATGTTGATGTGATTATTAACTTTTAATTGTGAGAACTCGGACTAGTTTAATGCTTCCGTAGATTTGCACTAATATTTCTGAACTGTCACTTTAAAGCTGGTGGTTTTAATTTTATTTTTAAATACGTTGTGAATCATTTTGATAGATTTTTCTAGTTTAAACCAGTTTCGTTTCTCGGTCGATATTTTATATTAATAAAATTTGCGAACATCATAAAATTTACAGCAGCTATTTTAATAAATAAAGCCACATGCATGACATTTCATTTTGAAGGATAAAAATTATATAATATTTAAAGAACGGTGATTACATTACACATTTATTACGCATAAGAAGAAATTAGATTTATTATAAATAAAATGATGTAAATAAGCTGAGTTGTGAAGAAAAGTAACAGCAGTGGAGACGTGCCATTGTTAAATCAAAGGTAGAGTTACAAATATTTCCATTATGCAGTTCTGTTCGTACGGTTGCATAAGTTTTATATTTCATTGGTTTCATGACACTTCTTTAGTATTGAATTACGTTACATTAAAATAAAACGCTGAGTAAATTATTGCATAAGTACCAGTAACAAACAAGCGTATAGAGTTGCATGGCACAGTGGACAGTGGACAGAGGACAGTCACAGTGCCACCTTAGGACTATTGTTAGAAACGAGAATTTATACAGAAAACGGTAAACGTTACAGCACAGGTCGTTTGCTAATTATTTTACTGGAATATATTTGCATAAAATGATACTTTGTATTTTTATCTATTTGCAACTTTATATAATTGAAAAAATGAATGAGCACGGTGTTTGTTCCTTAGATTACTAATACTCCAGCTGGACAGCTACTCGCACAGTATGACTAAATTATGTGAGTTACTGGCATGTGTGATTGCGGGCCAGTAGCTCGCATGCGAGTTACTGTAATATTTATTTGTTGCCCCGAGTACGGTGTTTGTTTCTTAGATTACTATTACTCCGGCTGGACAGCTACTCGCACAGTGTAACTAAATTATGCGAGTTACTAGCATGTTCGATTGGGTCAATAGCTCACATGGGAGTTTTTACAACATTTATTTGTTTTACTGCAATTTTAACGTCAACACATAACACATTTTGCAGAAGTTATATGTTAGAACTCTAGAACTAGAACCGGCTAGAACTATCAAAGCAAGCTGGCTCCTGTGTTCTTTGCATGTGTTGTGTCACAATACATACATACCACGTACCGATACGACAGTACGTCTAGTCAAACTTGTGTACTGTAGGGTGTATTGAAGTTGTTTTGTACTAACATAATTTATCATGAGAGCAAACTTTTATTTTAATTTTTATCGATACACCACTTTCATGAAAGAAACTATTGCATTCCCTTTCAGTCTGAGACAACCGATTGCATTTACAAGGTTCGGATAGGTTTAGCGTTGTAGCATGTATTCGCTTGATTAAAGTTCGTTTAATTACGCCTACAGTATGAGAGCTACGTACGCCCGTATTTGGTCGGCTTTGTCGCCTGTAGTATTCGAGGGTTCATTACATTTACAGGGTTCGGATAGGTAAAGCGTAGTAACGTGTGTACGTCCGGTCAAAAGTGAGCACTGAGACTTTACCTCTGTTCTTTCAATGTCTTCATACGTTGTTTTTTTCTAAATTTTATTCTTAAGACCGTCGTGTCTTCAGCGGTAACCGTGCTTAAGTCACTGACACCAAGACAGATATCGCGCGATATCATACAACGCACTCACACGTCAGTCGCACGCAATTCGCGCGTAAATCATTCGATGTGAACACGCTCTAACACTCGACGCCTAGTTGTCTAACTTTCTACATGAATAGCTAAAGGAAGTAATTTAGGAAACAGTTGGCAGAACGATTGGATTTATCCTGCAAGTGGAATTAGATGTTAAAAATAGAATAATTTGCATAAGAGTATAAACTCGTACCGGAACATAAATTAATGTTTTCTTTAACTTTAAACAATTAGATAACCTGTTTTATTTCATCTTATTATATCGTCTTTTTAACTTATATAATAGACATTTTAGGTATTGTAGCAAGTCTTACTTTATATAAAGGTGAGGCGTTGTTATTATGAACTAGCAATAAATAGCGCAAAGTTGAATGAGGGCCTAGGGAAACAATAAAGTTGACAATCAGTATCTCAGATGCAAAATTACGTAACCGCGTGAACGGCGAGCCTGTACTCGCCGACCACACCCAGAACTCAAAACCAGAGTCTCGATTCTATGTTTATGCAAAATAATATAATACACAATGTAAAGGTCAAATCGGACAATGAACCATTAAAAACATAATAGTATTCAGATTTTAAAAATAGAACGACAAAAAGGTTCATTTGGACAACATTTAGAAACGAGTTAATAAAACCGCAGGACAATAACAATAACAATGTATGACTTGTACACTGTACAGGCAAATATTTTGAAGTTCTTTTTAAACAACAAACTTAGAAAAATAGATAACCATTAGTTGTTTCGTTATCACTATGTTTCACCTACAAATATTTGCGTTTAAGGTATATTTTGGATTATTCAAAATGAAGGGAGAAACAGTTACCTGAGTTTAGCTGTTGACTAACGGGTCTGATACTAGTATAGGCTACTTGCCGAAATTCAACTTCTTCAGTACGTCATAGTCGCCTTAACACACTTTTACGGGCCTATTTTTTAACTGCTAACCTGACGTCTGCTAACTTCTGACATTTTTCAAAGGCATGTATTTTCTAAACTAAGCTACGTACGTTTACACAAAACTATCAGAAGACTTTAAATAAAGAGCAAAGTGGATCCCATACCTTGAAACTCGCGTAAGTAGCCTAATTTGTAAATTATAGGGCTTTGAAAAGTCGTCAAAAATTAACAGACGTCAGGTAAGCAGTTACAACATAGGCCCCTTAATTTCTATAAAACGGAACTATATATTGGTAAAGTTCACTATCAGAACCTCAAATGTCAAATTTTTGTTTATAACTCGCTTATAACATTATCCATCTCTTTTATACAACAGAGACGTATACGAGTGTGTGAATGATACATCATTTACTACTAACAGGTGGTTTGTGTATCCCATGAAGTATTATATTACGATAGTTATGAAAATGGAAATACTCGTATGAATAGCTAAAAACAGGAATTCAAATTTGATATAGCTATAACTCCGTCAACTTTTACATATTTAAAAAAATACAAACGCAATAAACAATAAAAAATCAAGAAAACGACCCCTAAAAATGAGTTCAGATTATATACTTCGCTCGCTGCGTTACAGTCAGTACATTTACTTTATAAACAACACTGTACTGGTATATGGTATTCGTAGTGAATCTACCTGATGTGCGAGTAGGTAACGGTGCCAATAATTTGCAAACCACTGAACGGGTGTGTTTCATACCCGTCCTTACCAGAGACTCACTTTAGCTGGTAGTTGGTAGTTGGAGTTGGCAGTTGGCTGTTTAACAATTTACATTGTTTTTACGACTGTTTTCTGGCATGGCGAACATGGCGTGTTTTGTTCGCACGGGATCTCTGTGTAGTGTTCTCGTATGTTTATTTTCTCTATTTTTGCACATCGCGCTGTTCACTGATTGTAGAACATTTTATGGTCAAGCGTTGTAATGCATACGAGTAGTGTAAGAAGTACACCATGTGTTATCGCCATGTGTCAACGCTCATCTGCGTGACTTACAGGGTTTGATAGCGCTAACAAAATCAGAACATATGTATATTAGAGAGACATGGTGAAAATTCAATCAGTAAGCCGCCGCTACATTATGATGTTATATGTGGTACAGATAAGTGCGACATAAACATGCGACACTAATAAAACCCTTACTTATGCTATTTTTAAAAATTCTTGTAGTACGTTTATGAAATAAAAATGTTTCAATACGAAGTCTATACATCTAAAGAAATACGGTTTTGAAATACATCTAAAGAAATTACGGTTTTGAATGTGATCTCGAACAAAAGGGTCAGTCTCCATGTGTTTAGTAAATAAATAAAAATAATTGAAAATGGTGTTTAAATGAACAAATGAAATAGATCTGAACAATAGACTAATCACGGTAATAGGGTAATCACGAGTTAGCAGAGACCTTGTTAAATAACTGGCTTTTATTACTTCCTTTTGTAAATATTTTTTTTTCTAAAGCAGGTTAAAGGAATTCATTCTTAATATGAAAGACAGTTGCATGTCGCACTAGTGTGGACGTGTTGTACAAGTTCTTACAACAAATGTTGGATGTCACATGCATGTGTACCATACTTTAGGATTGGCACACGCTTGCGACAAAGGTAATCTTGTTAACGGTGTCTCTGTTTATCTCAATATTTCAAGGATAAAGACATGTGCATGTCTAAAGACAAAATTAAATAAGGGTCTTTGTTTTGACTTGCTATTCCTGGCGGTCTAATGTGACGTGAAACGAATATGATTATAAAATAAACACTTTGTATGGTAGTTATACGAATACACTCTTATCAAACTAGAGTCCTTTACTGATTTCCGTGTGCATTAGCACTCTTTCTTCAAACTTTTCTACCGCACTTCCTTCTACACGCTGTAGTACATATCCGAACTTGATTGGAAACATGCATCGTATATAAGATTCGCGTGATATTTGTGTTTACTGTAGGGTTTTCTAATAAGGGCGGATCGATGTTGATAAGCTGTGGCGGCCATATTGTTTAGACGGTATCTGTCAAATCTGTTGTTCATTATTCAGTCAATGATGCCAAATCACCATGACAAGTTACACGATTGAGCAGCACGTCCAAATGGTAAAACTGTATTACCAAAATGAGTGTTCGTTATGACCCTAAGCGAGGAGGCGCATTTTTGGATGAATAATATGTTAATAAGCAAAATTGCCGTATCTAAGACGACGACAACCCACACGAGGTTCCTCAAGTGGTAATACATCCACAAAAAGTTATTGTTTGGTGCCGATTTTGGGCTGGTGATGTCATTGGTCCGTACTTCTTCGAGAACGACGTTGGTGAGGACATGGACATGGACAACATGTGGTTCCAGCAGGACGGCGTTACGTGCCATACAGCGAACGCTAGCATGAAGGATTTGAGGGTATGATAATCTCTTGCGGAGGTGGCGTGAATTGGCTACCAAGATCCTGTGATTTGACCACATTAGATTTTTTCTAGTGGGGTTTTCTGAAGTCGAAGGTTTATGCCAATAAGCCACAATCGACAAATGTCCTCAAAGTAAACATAATCAAAACCATTGTTCAAATTCAGACTGATCTATGATCAAGTGTGCTAGTGCGAAATAACTCGAACGCACTCTACTGGAAAAGATAGTGTCGCAATTATGCGGTATCATAGTGTATTTATAAAACTTTTGGGAAAACCTTTTTAATGTTTAAGATTTTTTTAAATAATAAAAGAAAACTAATACTAGTATGATACTAACGACAAATATACATAAGGTTTCTTTTACAAAAACATCCGTTTCACACCATATAAGAGTGCTAGAAATAAACGAATCGTAACGAAATACCTACAAATTAATCCTTACAAATAAGTCTATTTAATTAAAGGGGTATTAAAAAGTTAATTCATAATTTAAGTATTATAATTGCGTGTTATAATCAACATAAACTTTTAATACACCTAATGTAAAGCACATAAACATTAAAACAATTAATGAGAGTAAATTAAAGACTGGGAGGCAAAAAAAAAATGGATCCTAATACATATAAATAACTTCATCATTTCTAATTATAATCCGCGCAAGTAATGAATGACATTCAAAATGAAGGCGTTGATTAATAAAAAGAAAAAATTTAAAATAAAATAAGTAGCTAAAATTAATCGTAATGGTTGCCGCGGACTTTTCCAATTTTAATTAACCTCGACACATTTAACCGATATAAAAGTGCAATTTAGTGTAGTACTACAGTACCACTCCCCTCTCCAACCGGAGACGCTCTCATGGGGGGGAAGATCATCCATCAGCGACTCCCACGGGATCTAGCAAATGGAAACAATACGTTCAGTAATTCAGGGATTCCCAAACCACCACAATAACACTCCTAATACCAGTTTCACAAGAGAGACAGTTTAATAAAACACGAACAACAACTTGTGACAACAAAACTGTTTTCAAAACTGTCTCTTTGGTCTGAAATCGGCATAAGATATTGCTGTTGATTCAAATATAAGGGATTCTAAAACTTGGTGACTATTTTAGTAAAATAGATTGATATTAAGGAAAATATAAAATTATTGTTAGCGCTATTTGGTCCTATGAATATTCTCAGTGCATTGCTGTGACTTTAATACGAACTTTACTATGACATCATGCAAGGGAACAGTGGAGCCTCTTCTCAGATTGCTGATACAGCAATTTAGACCGGCGGATACGCATTTGCACGTGGTCGAGGGCAACTGCTGGACACGTGGAAGGCTTATAGTTTTGGCTTTGGCGACACAAGACCACGGGATTCGTCATGGGATCTCCGACACATACTAATCGGTTAAAAGACCTGACAATGTACATATTCGTTTGGAATTGATTATTATATAATTATTGATTTTTAATTGAAAGAACCCTTATTTTATAAACTTTTACATCAAGTTTAAAGCAAGAATAAGATAGTGTATGGGTCGGTTGCTGAATTCATAGTTATCACAAAAGTTAGTTAACATCGCCAGTGAAAGAGAAATAATAGTACATCCTAGTTGTACTAGGTACTGGATCATTAAAAAAAAGTGATCCTGCGCCCAAATTCGAGCTAAAGTATGGTACTCATACATGCACCATCCAACATTTGTTGTAAGAAGTTGTACAACACGTCTACACTAGTGCGACATACAACTTAATACGTCGGAAGCTTTCATATTTCGAACGAATTTCTTCAACCTGCTTTAGAAAAATAAATAATTACAAAAAAAATCAGTTATTTAACAAGGTCTCTTCTGCTAACTCGTGATTACCCTTGTCAAACTGAGTCTATTGTTCAGGTCTATTTCATTTGTCCATTTAAACACCATTTTTAATTATTTTTATTTATTTACTTAACACAACTAAAAAAACGTCAACGCACAGTGAGATTATACTGGAGACTAACCCTTTTGTTCGAGATCACATAAACCGTAATTTCTTTAGATGTTCCGACTTCGTATTAAAACATTTTTATTTCATAGTAAGGGTTTTATGCACGAGGCATAATATCTCTGATAAAATCACGAAATATTACCTTAAGCTCATAAATCATTCTCAAATCATCTCAAAAAAATACTTAAGACAAATCTTATTTGGTCTAAAATAACATGATCCCAGTGAGAACAAACGAGAATTTTTTTTTTCATAATAATTCTTAACAATTTGTATGCGTTGTTGCACTGTATAGCGTTCTATGAAAAATTTCTCATGTCCCAAACTACATATGCTAAATTCAATACCAAATGCTTGTGAAAAATGGTATTAAATTTAAAAGAGTCTCCCCTCTTGTTTATAGATGTAACAGTAATTCCTATTTAATATATTTTGTGAGAAAACAAACCGAATACTGTTCGTGAATAAAAATAGATTATGTATATCATAAATATATAAAATTCAATATCTTAGATTCAGGATTCTTATGTCTTATATATTAAGCATTAAGCAATGAATATCTTACTAGAAAAACAAAACAAGCATCAGCATGTACAGTACGCGTTTAAAAATATCATATTATTTGAACTTGTCCTAGTTTCTGAAGCGCGAATGACTTTGAAATTGAAATTGACGCCAAAAAACCTGAGCGATCTACCGATTCACTAGGCATTCCTGAGCCAGGGAGGCGGAGATGGAGAGTGATGGGGAGGGGAAAGAGAAGACATCATGTTGTATTCATCACGTGCAATGTTAGAAATAAAAGATTTATGTAAACATCGATTTAAATAAATAAATATGCAAATTAAGTTACAACTGTATTGTTCAAACTCAAAAAATATGGTGTCTATATATTTATTCTAAATTGATCACATGTAGTATAGAATTAAGGTGATACACAAAGTCCAATTACTTTTTAATGAATAAAAATAATAATAATGAATCAATAAAGGTTTTTACTTCATTCATTTACGAATTAAAAACAAATTAGTGTAAATAATATAAGCAATCAATCATTGCTTGTAATTGGATTTAAAGATTGGAAAAACAAAATAATCATGATGATGTTCATTTATAGGTGTTATTAACAATCAATTATTTCATTTATAATCACTAATTGAAAGTGACTTTCTATAGGTATTGGGTAATGTGTACAAAGGTTAGACTGAGAATTAGGGGTAAAAATATATAGAGATCATTTTAACACAAGTACAGTTCCGCGATTGTAACAAATGGAAATTCTTAGCTACATGCACCAGTTTTCTGACCTAGATCCGTCGGGTTTATAAAATATTGGACCCGGCTAAGGCAGGTATTAAAACCCCGGGTTTTCAGAAGTTCTAATCGCGAATTTGTAATTTGAAAAATCGAAAATTGATTCTATAAAAATTATTTATTCCATAGGTTGGTTGCACTGCCCTCAATTACCATGCCAAACATGAGCATGATCTGTCAACCAGATTGTTTACAGCAGCTCGTTGACAACGAGCTCGCAGACATATAAAATAGTTAACGCGGGCATTTTAAATTGCAAATGTCCGCGATACTCTTTTTACAGTTTATTTTCAGTGATTATTTTTAATTCTAGATTAGGAGGTTCACATACTGACAGTTTGACTATCTAATGACAAATTCTGCCTTAGATAGATACAACATTATGTGAAGACATTCAAGAAACAGATATTGAAAAATCGATATTGTAGTGGAAATTAAAAGGAAAAAACTTCAATCATTAGGACATGGACAGAATCCTAATGGCTTGGAAAGGAACCCAGAGGGTGCAAGAGTGCGACGGAGATCAAGTGGAGGAGACCTAGAGAGAATAAGTGAGTGAGTGGCGAATTGAAAGAGGAAGGCAATTAATAAGGTGGAATGGAGAAAAACCTTAAACTTAAAAAATGATGAAGAAGCAGAGACAACGCTAACAATTCTACCAACTCCAAGTAGGAGCGGTCGCTCTTAGCTGTAGAAATAAATGATTTAAAACAAAGTGGAAATAAACAGTGTTTTTTACTTGTGAATGCAAAGTCAGTGTTTTTCCTTAAGTTTTATTTTTAAATCTGAATACAGAGAACAGAACGTTGTTCAACTAAAAACATCTGAAGCACCGACGCACGATCACCAACATAGCAGCAGCAGCATAGCTAGTACCATAAAATGATCAAATATTTGTAACGAAATGAAAATTCTTATGTTTACTATAAATAAGCTCGAGATAACAAAGTTTATAATTAACCAACGTAATTCGATGATGACGACCACGACAAAACACACAATGAATTCAATTTGCATTACATTCACTTGTTTATATTTTTATTATTCCGAATAAATTTGAGAAATATTTTATTTTTAGAAACATCTGTATTAGTTTGACACAAAAAAAAGTATTATTGTAATCAGTAGAATAACAAAGCAGGTTCAAGAATATATGGGAGGGGAAGTGGGGTCCAGATACACGGCGTTCACTTGGACACTTGTTCTAATTCTGCTAATAATTGGCAAGAAACATCGTTTTTAGTTAGAAAACCGGTTGGTAACATTTATTTTAAATTTATTATGAACACATAAATAGTCGTATGAGCATAATACGGTATGTAAATTCAAAAAATGGTATTATCGCGAAAAAGGTCTATAATTAGATTTTTTTTCTACTTATAAATAAATTGAGGCCGCAAAAAGGCCGCAATGAGAGATACAAGAGGATTTGGGAGAGAGAGATACCGGAATACATACGAGAAAAACACAGAAGGAACATACGAAGAATCGCAAGGTTTAGATTGGGAAACGAAGAGAAATGCAGTAGATACTGGGAAAATAGAGAGGAAACGATGGCAGGGGAAAGTGAAAAGAATATAGTGCAGTTATTAAAGGGAGGCAGTGAAGGGAAGAGGTGGATGGTGGAGATAGAGAAAAGGAGCGAGGAAAGAGAAGTAGTGGTTAAGTAGAAACAGGAGGGAGGTTGCAGGAAAAGGGATGCAGTAACGGTTTAAATTTATCTGTTTTGTTTATATTTTTATTGTTTCTTTTGGAAGGAGTGAGAATGGTTAGATATAATAAGGATCACAAATGTAATTAAGCACAATGATATGTAATTTAATGGTTTAAGGCAGAAGAATGTAGTGTTAATGGCAAAAACATTAAAATGATAAATAAATCAAAATGTGCAGTGTGTGCGGGAGATAGAAACTCTGTAGTAAATGAAATAATCACGCGAGAAAAGAGTAAAAAGTGAAAAAAAGATTGTGCAGATAATAAAGGGTGAAAGCAGTGAAAGAAAGCGGTGAATGACGGGGATAGAGAGAAGGAGAAAGGAAAGAGAAGGAACAGGAAGAAAGAAGCAGTCGACCATATAGTGTGCAAAGGAGCGATACATCGTGCTAGAATTAACGCAGCAGCTGTTGATGTGAAAGATCAAAAGAGTTTTATATTTCATATTTTAATAAACCACAATGATATGTAATTTAATGATTTAAAGCGGAAGAACATTAAAAATATACAAAGATACAACTCTGGTCCGAGGATAGAACTCGAAGACACAGCAGTCTTGCGCCAGGTATTATCTCATTTGATATTGGAAAGATAATATATAAAGGGCGTAAACCAGGCCTTATCTAATTGGCCTTAATACACATATACAAATAAAACAAAATTATAATACCCAACATTATTCAAGATAGATTGTACATAGCTGCGCATTAAATAATGCGAAAGTTTTTTATGATTGTTTTTTCAAAAGCGATTAATCACATTTAAATAGCTACTTCGCACAACCTTCCGACCGACGGGGCCCGCAAATATTCCAGATGGCACTATTTCCAAGCTATATAAGGAAATGAAACACATGTTCATTATACAGCTCCTCTTAAAATAATCCAAACAATAAACCTCGTTAACAGACGTTGTTTAATAAAAACGTTAATTTTTACATCCAGTTAAGATACATTTTTCTTACGCTCATCATAATGATGTGATTAACATTGATTGAAAGATTACACATTGCCGCGATGTTTGTTATGACATACTGTCAAGCACACACACACACATGGACTTAGATTCGTATACATATACGTTATGGGGCTAAAACAATCAGCTGAGGTTTATAACACGCCACAGGATACGGCCAATTGAACAAAACGTTCATGTCCTGTACAGTCCACTTGTAATCGATTTTAGGATACCTCTGCAGATACTGGACGCATAGAAGATTTATATATGATACACTGAAATTAATTTTTATTTATTTAACGTTTATTTTTCATATTCGTCTTTATCACAGAAATTAATATTCATCAAATATAATTAGTTATTAATTCAGGGTCTTGGAGGAAGTGGATCACTGGATCCACTACTCACAAGCCAGGACGCGGGTGACATAACATTTATTTAATATCATGTTTTTGATAGGTTGTAAATTAAATTAGTTAAATAAATAAAAATAAAAAATCAAAGTCATGAAATATTCGCTTTATGTTATAAATAAATATTGTTGGAAAAAGCCGCTTATCCTTTTTATATATCATTGTTCACTAGTGGCAATGGTAGACAAAAGTGTAGTCGGATATTAGGCAAATGTCTTAGAAGATAGTATTTTAATTTTTTCAGAGACTATTAAATATAAATACAGCGTTGATATACATATATAGACTATATAGAATCAAACTGTTGAGAAATATGGCAATGCTATCCACTGTAATGCAGCAACTTTTGTATAGAGTCGCATACAAACGCGGACAACATACTCCGTTGCCAAGTTGCGAGAAATATTCGTAATTACGCTAATGCTTTCATAAAAAGAAT
Organism: Panorpa germanica; assembly: GCA_963678705.1. NCBI lineage: Eukaryota > Metazoa > Arthropoda > Insecta > Mecoptera > Panorpidae > Panorpa > Panorpa germanica. Next base: position 15,692,996 of record OY783215.1, on the reverse strand, counting down.
ATCAATTTTAAACCTTTGTATTTTTTTTACTAACTGGCCAAACAATTTAAAAAATAGACAAAGAACTTTTCTCATTTATTCCTCAACAATATATAAGTTTAAAAAAAATAATTGTTGAACCGTTCTCGAAAAATACATTAAATCGATGACTTCCTAATATCTTGTAGAGTTTCCTGCATGTTACATATACTGACATTAATTACTAATTTCTCGCTTCACAACTGGTTAAAATATTCCAATTAAGTTAATGACACTTATATTAACATCATATTTAAATTTGATCCAATTTTTAGACCAGTCAAATAGACGATAAAATATGGGTAGATTAACTATAATTCACATAGAGCTGAAAGTTGGTATACACCTTGGGGATATTATTACAAATAAAACACTAAAAGTCTTCACCGATCGCACATCTGCATAAAAAGTTATTCAAGGTCAAAAAAGGTCAATAAAAATGGTTTATCCAATTTTTCCGGTAAACAGTAAATTTTATCATAAAAATAGATCAGAACAAAGTTGTAGATCCTATAAAAATCGTTCTTATACTTATACTAGCGAATTGAACAACACAGTGGGCGAGAGTATTGAAGCTTAGCACTAACTTCTGTGTTTTTGGGTTTGATTCCCTGACCAGAGTTAAATTTTTTGGGTTTACTTTATCCAATTAAATTAGTTATGTACGTACAAAATCGTAAACTTATTAGGCAGTGGTGTAGCGCACATACATGAGGCTTTGTAACCATAAATACTGCCAACAAAGTATGAAATCGTCAGTGGTAGGACTTAGAATCGTAAATAGGCCGACGTTAAATAAATAAAATTTAAAAAAATAGTGAATTACATTAAGAAGACCTTTTCCTGAATAAAATGATTAAAAAACAGCTATAAAATAATACCTCTTTACAAAAAATATTGCTAGATTACTAATAGTGGGCTATTTTACATTTCGATAACGTTGATTACTTTTACTCTCAATATTTCTATAAATAATACAGCATTTCCATGATTAAATCAAACTTCATTAATCTAGAAATGATCATCCTCCACTAATATCATATCAGCATCAAAATATTTCTTGTTGACGATGAGTATAAATATGTAAAACACATGTGGGCTTCTTAGATATTAACATAAATTACATGAAATTATTTTAGAATATTTTTTATTAATTATTTCGCATCAAATATTTGTATCCTCGTACATAAAATATCTTTAATAAATAATACGAGTATCAAAATTTGGAAATTTGACAAAATTAATTTAAACCTATTACCGAGAAATAAACAGGAATTGCGTAAAATCGTAGCAATGTGAAGGTCTGGAAATTATTGGAAGATGCTGGCGGAAATATCAATTAAACGTTGATTTTGTTTGAAGTTTGAAGTCTTGATTTATGACGACACGATACAATGTGTGATTATTAGCAGGAACATGAAACATTACTTGTTTATAGAGCAGTAGATATATTTCTTGTATAATTACGAGTATATACACTACATTTATTTTAGGTGATTCTAAATTAATTAAGTAAAGAAAATGGTAGAATAGATTTATAATTGTTTAAAATTATTTATTAATTTGTAAGCTGTTTTAAAACCATTAAAGCCCCATTCCCACTTAATGAGTTTTAGCGTTGCTTCAAGATTTTAACCTAAAATGTAACTTTCAGCTTGTGAAATATAAAGAATTAAACTTAGTTATATTAAATACAACAATTTATATTGTATAATGATAGTAATTATTAAAATATAATATATTTTACTGACGTATGACGCATGATTCATAAGTTTAAAATTACATTTAAGGTTAAAACTCTGCGTTTTTCTCTCTTTTCCTCTTTCTCCCTCTTTCTTCTCTGTACCTCTGCCATCCATCTTCTTCCTTTATTGCCTTTTCTCAGCAGCCCTTTTCATTAACATCCTTAATTTCTTTACTGCTCCCTCCAGTGGCGGTCTTAGCCATTGCGAGGTCACTGGGCGGTAGATATTTGTGAGGCCCCGGGGCGGCAGATCTTTGCGAGGCTCTTGTTCAAATTTTAATTTGTGATTTATGTAAATTAAAAGTAATTATTTTATTAATGATGATAAACTAACGTACATAAATGTCTTAAAAGATATACGCAGCGATTCTAGATGGTTTTCTAAAGCGCAAGGCGCGAGATTCAAATACAATTATTGCAATGACTTTATCTACTTCGGTTGCGCGAGAGTGCGAGGTCCCTACAAGAGCGAGACCCCGGGCGGCTGCCTCGTTTGCCACCCCCTAAGGCCGCCTCTCTCTCCCTCCACTGATATTCTCTCTTCTCCTCTACTTCCTTTCTTCTTCTCTGTATTTCCGCCATATCTTCTTTTCTGGTTTTACTAGTGAACTATCCTAAGACAATCGTGTGTGCACACTAGCACCAACAGTAAATAAGTTTTCCAGTGAAAATCATTCAAAAATATTTTACAAAAGGAAATTGATGAGTCAGCAATGTGACCGAGCGAGAAACGTTTCAATTCTCTTAACTAGAAGTGCTTGTATTCACAAAATTTTCCATTGTTTGCAATTCGAGTGGTATCTTTGTTCACCAGACTATTTTCGTTGTTGATATGATCCGACATTTATAAAATGTTTATTTATCATTTGGGGTCAAAAAATGTAAGTTGTTATTGTACATATCTGAAAGACAGATTAGCTAAAATACATCTCGACTTCATTAAATAAACAAGACACTGTTTACGAAGCAGTTAATTTATAAGTTCGAATTACTCACTAATTAAAATCCACCAACAAGTCTAAATTAAAATTAATTGCTATTTTTATTGAATATTTTTTAACCTCATTAAGAGTTACGTATATTGTTTTTTCGAATTTTTAAAAAACTTTTAATAATTAACTAAGATATTTTTCCCGCGCAAACACTGTCTTATGTTATTTTATCCATAACACTTAATAAGTTCGTAGGATGATATATAAGGTGGCGCCACCGAGTCCGAATAACATTTGTCAAGCCACTGCTTTGTTTGAAGGGTATGTTTCCCAATACAAAGCAATGTTTTATCAAAGCACAAAATGCTAAAGTAGCCTCACTAAATATACAGTAACATTAAATAAATTAAATTTTAAAAAATACATACAAAATTGAAAAATATCAAAACGTGACTTCAAAAGGCGAGTTGAACGATGACGTAGTGTTTGTCCTTTTAAATGTGTAGTCAACCACAAGGTATTGCAGGACAACACTTTATTAATATAAAATATACAACTTAGTACGCTGAGTACATTAGATACTTAATTTTTATTGCTTTACTTATACTTTATTGCTATAATATACGTGCTGTGTTAATTTTTATTAATAGCTAAAAAAATATCAAATGAACATCATTTTTGGCAAAATCATTCGCAGTTTTAACACATAAAAAACAAGCCATTAAAATAAAGCAAATAAAAATGAGCTCATGAAGTCAGGATAATAAAAATTAAATAGTTATTATTATTTTAGAATTATTAATTGTTAAACTGGCGACTTTCATGGTCAATTAGGGCATAAAATAGAGATGCGGAAGATAATTCTCGCGGGCCGAAATATGTATGGCTTAAACGTAAACTGGATTCCCAATGTAATGTTTTCCTTCTATGACGACGATTTTATAATTATTGTAATATGAAACTAATTATTAATTAAAATGAACACCCGAAAGATAATTTTTCTTGTGTTCATCTAGACCAACGTCAGAACAATTACTTAGCATACCATTCAATTAATTTAACTGCGCGCATTAATTAGTTGATATTCTAATTTGGTTTCATCTGGCTTACAAGCGCAATGTAAACATGGGTGCCCGCAGAGAGGACGAGCAGGGTTTTATCTGTCAATGGAATTCAATGGAATACTTGCTCTCTTCTAACTTTAACGGGAATGTAATTTGAAGATTTGAAAAGTGGTGATTATTTAGAGATTAGACAAATTAATTCAGGGATTCAGAAAATATAGGAGACTAATCCACACTCTCGAAATTATTTCTGGTTTCGACTCCGGATTAAAATCTGCCCCGTATGAGGTCGGGGTGACGAAAAAACTAGTGCAAGACCGCAGAACGTCACCATAATTTAAGGAGAAAAATAGCTTGCTAAACACAGGTTTATCTAACATAACAATAGTTACCTGTTACGTAAAGAATTTTACCTAATTATCTAATATAATCTTTTTAAAATAAATCTACCTTTTTGTCCATTAACATAATTATAACACTTCTCGCTGAACGCAGTTACGCGTATTTAAAGTTTATCTAATTTAAGAAAAATTACCTGTTACGTACAGGATTTTCCTTCATACACAACGTTCATTGACCTATTTTACTGTTTTTCTTTTAAATAGTTTTACCTTTAGCGTATTAGCATATGCATACAACTTTTTAAGTACACCTTTTTTAAAGATTATAACCTCTTAAAATGTCATTTTTAATGATTTAAGGCTTTTAAATAATTATAATGAATATTATGAAACTATTAGATTAAATATTACTGCGATTCTATCCTGTAAAATATTACATGAGTGTAAGGCAACGTTGATGTTTTGTGTTTGACGGTTGGGCAGTACTACTAATGTTAATAAACAAAATAAAAATATAGTTCAAATTACGAGAGTTCGGCGATAATTCCAGTTTACCTGAGGTTATATACAGGGTGTCCCAAAATTCAACGATAAGCCGGCACCAGAAGGTGGTCCTGCTCATGACTACACAAGAAAAAAAGAAAAAATTTTTTTATCTCATTTTGTTTAGGAATTAGAAAAAAAATAATTTTTTTTTCGAAAATTGAAACACCTTAAGATGTTTTTAACTACCATGACCACAATTTTTCAAATATTTCTGAATTTTTTTTTGTATCGGCAACCTAAATAGCACTGCTATCCGTCACAACCATTAAAACTCCCAGAATGCTATTTTTCTTGTGTAGTCATGAGCAGGACCACCTTCTGGTGCCGGCTTATCGTGCTCCCAGCTCCCAGAAAACTTTTTTTCTTGTGTAGTCATGAGCAGGACCACCTTCTGGTGCCGGCTTATCGTTGAATTTTGGGACACCCTGTATAAGAGTCGTATAAATCTACGATACGATGGTGATGTTTATCTTATTCGTTCCTATATACATCACAAAAAATTAGTGAGACAGAGTTATATCATAGATTTATACGGTACAACTTGTTTTAAGCATGACTCACCGCCTATATACTTCAAATTATCTATTAAATAAATGATATAGCAAGAGATTGTTGCAAAAACAATAGCAATTTTATAAGTATTTACTATAAATGAATTTCAAGTTGCTCTATTTACAGAAATTTAAATCAGATACAAACATGTACTCCATATTGAAGAGCTGACACCTTTTATCCAATAACGAGGATTATTTACTTGAACAAACAGGTAATCGACACTGCATTAAACTTCTTGGAACATTTTCTGATCTGAATCAACAAGAAACAAAGTTGCACACTTTTTGAGGCTCCAGGCACCTGATAATAGTTACGTAGATATTATATCACATCAATATCAGTACAATCAGTGGCGTCGATAATCATGCATTGACGATGATCACGTAGGGATATATTTTACTCGCGACATTATCAGCTACGTTTTAGCGTGTTAAAGCCTTCAAGGTATCGGGAATCATTTGTTTATTTACATTTGCTGATTTGCAATATTATTAATACACTAGTTGTCACAGTATCTAATCAATTTGATAACAATCTTCCCGCGTTATTGTTCGTGTCTTATGACTGATTAGAAAAGATCAGGAACTTTGATTACAAATAATTACTTAATTTGTCCTTGATTGTTTTAAGTGGAAGTTGATAGCGATGGTGGTTACTGTTGGAACACTTTCAAGAAGTAAGTATTGTCGTACGTAGTGTGTCAAATAACGATGAATTACTAGGTGGTAATTGACTATTATTAGAATTGAAGATTCAGAAACCTTAATGATAAGACGGTTAACTTAGTGTTAGTGTTTCCCCGTCTTGCCAATGAATCACAAATCTATAGTAGCCAAAATTTATAATACTGTTAGCTAGATTTAGTATTGGGCCTATGAATATTCCTAGTACGTCGCTATGAGTCAACGCTGGGTTAGCGACGACATCACGCAGAGTGACAAGGTGCCTATTCTTCAGAATGCTGATACTGATATTATGGACCAGCGGATACGCACTTGCACGTGTATGACTGACTTGGGCATGAAGAACACCTAAAGTTTCGGAGTTGGAGAGAATTTGGCATTTCGACAAAGAGACCTAACAATATATTTATTAGATTGGAATTGATTATTAATAAATGAATTTTATATAATTATTGACTTTTAATTGAGAGAATCCTAACAATACTTGTTAAATTTCTTGGAAAATCTTTAAAAAGTGTGATAGTCATTTTGGAAACTTTAAAATTTGAACATAAATAGTATAAAAAGACAAACACAGAGTCTGCCTAAGTTTTATTCTTTACACTTGTTCAATTGTGTTCTTTATTCAGAAAATTGTTCATTACAAATAATTATGGCAGATGATCCAATCGAGATTCAAAGAGAGACTAGTCAATCAATCAATCAATTTCTTTACAGAGCAAGATATTACACTTGCTAGGTTGTCGCAAGCTAGTTCTCAGATACATTTTCTACTTGTCATATAGAATTTGTCTTGCAATACAATATTTACACTTGTCTGATGGCTAATTCCAAGAATAATTTTCTATTTTTGATATAGAAAATATTTTCGAAAATAGCTTCGCACTTGCTAGTTTACTACAGGCTAAATTAAGTGTTACATTGAGTTACTTTTTCCATATGAGGCGTTTAGAAGCAAAGGGATGTAAGTAACAAATTTAGAAAATTTGAGATATCCAGCGCAAACGATAGAAGATGCACTAAACTATTTAGTGGCACAGAGATATAAGCGAAGACTTGGACAGATTTTACTATATAAAGTCAATTCTAAAACCTACTGAAGGAAAACGCCTGGATATAATTGAGTTTGGCAACATGAAGGTAAATGTCGTAAGTTCGTAATATCGTAAAAAAGGTGTAAGAGAAGGAAAGCTGAGGAGTGAGAGTGGTGAATGAGAGGATTAGTCAAAAGTACCATTTATGTTTTGTGTTAAATACTTTGCTTAAACGATATTTTTTCCCATTAAAAAGCAATGCTTCATCAACACACGTAATTCCGATTTTTCCATTGTTTTAAAAATTACAAAAGTAGCGTCAGTAAGAGCGCTGTAACTCGTAAACTAATGGTCAGAATGTTATGAAATTTTGACATATATCGTTTGAAGGGTGGTACTATCTATTAGTTACTTATATGACATCCTACGAACTTATTGACTGATGTGTTAGTTCTAATCGCAGCCAATATTGTTACGTGTTCGAGTTTCAAGATGTACTAAACTATTTAGTGGCACAGAGATATAAGCGAAGACTTGAACAGATTTTACTATATAACGTGAATTCTAAAACCTACTAAACGAAAACGCCTATACGATCTTAACTTAAAACTCGTTTTCTGAAGAATGTTACTTTTGCCACTTACATCCCTTTGCATCTTGCATGTTAGACGCTTCATATGGCTCATAAGCTATATAGCTCAGTAGTCGCCGTAAAACAACAAAAAAACGAGTGAAAATGCATAACTTTGACATAAGTTAAACCTATCCAGTGAATAATATAAGTATTTTAAATTTTCACAATAAGTTTTTATAAACTAGGTATAAATAAGTTGGCATCTTGCATTCTCCAGATTCCTCACCTCTTAATCCACCAGGAGTCGACCTAGATGTGTCTTTATGTCAGATGTTTGTTATCACCAAGCGTCAAGTGGAACATTCTACGCATTCTTTTATTTTATAGCGATTTTGAAGAAGAAATGATATTATTAGAACATGGTTTGATTATTTGGAGCAGTGATTCCCAAATATTTTCTCAATTATGAGAATTATTCAATAAGTAAATACTGGATGTATAGGGTGTATCAATTAGAGCTGATTATTTTATTTTTTTGATTAAAATAAAAAATAACAGAAGTACTTCTGATTTGTTTAATTTATTGTCAAAATAGCCGCCTTCTTCCACCACACACTTCTTTTTCTATTTCATCAAATATATTTTGTTTAAGGAAGTTTGTTTTTGTTATGCAAGGTTATCAGAGTAAAATTTGCTATAGTTCAAATAGCGAAAGTTCGGCGGTGATTCATGCTTAAAATAAGTTGTGACATATAAGTCCACGATACAATGGAAAAGCATTAGGAACAAATAAGATACATTTCATCATCGTAGATATTTATAAGGCTCGTATAATAACTTTTAAGTATGAGCCTTCGCCAAATTCTCGTAATTTGAACTATATCAAAGAAACCTAAAGACAGAAAGAAGTTCGATTGTAGTAATAAATCGTCAAAACGGGAAATTACGAGACAAAAAAAGAGAAAAGTGTTTTATAGATACAGATTAATAAATTTTTAGGAGTAATCAGCATTATTTAAGGTGTGTACATACTCCACTGTATACATATCTGTATATCAATCGTCCAGTTCATTAGAGAGACATCTCCAGTATTGGGATATCGCTTTTTTTTTTCTTCGATCTTGTGTCGTGCTCGTCCTTCATCCCACTAGTTCAGCCTTTATCTCGCTATAATGTTCATTGATAGTCTTCAAAAAAAATAATCATCTAATGCTGAGTATACGTAACGTTTTGTACTTAAATCGGTATATACTTTTTCCTATGATTACGACTTTAGTGTGAAGCGTTACAATATAAAGCAAACCTACTTACAGCTCGCACGATCGGTGTTTGGTGCGGTTGTGGCAAGTTTAAACCTATCCGGACCCTGTACATGTAATGAACCTCGCACACTGCAAGCGGCAAAGCCGTCCGAATACGGGCGTTACGTAGTTTTCACAAGTCCGTATTTAAGCGAATTTTAACCAAGCGAATACATGCTACAACGCTACACTCATCCGAATTTTGTAAATGCAATCAGCCGTCTTAAGACTGGAAAAAATATGGAAGGGAATGCAATGGTCTCTTTCATAACAGTGGTATATCGATAAAAGGAAAGTAAAAGTTTGCTCTCATGATTGCTTTCGAAATTATGTTAGTGCAAAACAACTCCCATACACCTTACAGTACACAAGTTTGACTTGGCGTACTGTCGTATCGGTACGTGGTATGTATGTATTGTGACACAACACATTCAAACAAAACAGAAGTCGGCGTGCTCCGAGAGTTCTATCCGCCGACTTACGCTCGAATTAAAAGTCGCTTAAATACGCTTACAGTGTGCGATGGTCAATAAACATTACAATAAATTGTGCACTCATTGCAACAAATGCTAATTGCGCGAGTAGGTTATCTATACGGTAAAAAGCTAAGTGTTGCACCAGTTATTGTATCACACACTTTATGGAAACTTACAAGATATTTGATCACGTTTCGCGGATATCAACGTAGTGCATCAACTCGTCTCTGATGATATTCGATATACGAAAGAATATGAATTTAATTGTTATTTGTTTACCATGAAATATGAAAAATAATATCACAAGATTTTTGTAACATAATCTTATTTTTCTAACAAATTACTCGTGCTAGTATTGTTGTCACTGATGTATGAACACGAGTATCTTGTACCGTATAACACTTACCGGTATATTGTATTTTGTAAAACGCGCTAACAATTTTAAAGAACGAACAAACATTTGCTCGGCTGAAACGTGATTATTTAGGAAGCTAAAAATAATCTTGTGTATTAATAAATATATTTTATGAACGGATTTCTGTTAATGTAAATATTTAATTCAGTGGTGGAATCTAGCGGGATTTCACTGAACTACATGGAACAAAATTGAATATTATGTATTATTTTTATCTAAAAAAAAAAAAACGAGAGATTTATACTATATAAAAAAGATTAATGACTAATAATAAAAATTTATATGAAACGAAATATATATATGTATAAACTTGACAGTTGTATAAATTATCATTTTTGGATAAACGCCAAAATATTAAAAAGGAATCGCATAAAAAGTTATATAAAAAGTCATCATCCGTCAATAAAATGTAAGAGGTACGTTTGGAAGGTTGACCACAAAATGTGCGGCTCAATGGATCCCTGTTTCACAACAACAGCAAGTAACTACTTTCTGACCCGTTGAAACGCAACGATGCGTTTAATATTATTACCGTTATTACATTTTTAAATGAACATTATTATCATTTTGTTTTTTAACCTTAAAATAATATAAATAAAAATAATCTTTATTTCATATAAATTATACAAAAAATACTTATTTTTTTTTAGTTTTGATACGCTGTTTGATCAGTGCTGTATTAACGCGATACGCAGACCGATAATAAAATTTACTGTAACTGGATATAATTGAGTTTGGCGTGAGAGCAACATAAAGGTAAGTGTCGGTAAGTTGGAGGGCTGGAATCAAACGCATTGGATCTATCGTATTAAAGATGTAAGAGAAGGAAAGCTGGGGAGGGAGAGTGATGGATGAGGGGATTAGTCTAAGGTAACATTTATATCTTATGTTAAGCAACTTGCCAAGCCATTACGTTACTTAAAGAGGGGGGGGGGGGTATTGGGGTATGAAAGTCAAATCTAAAAGCATATTTTCGATAATGATTTTTGACGACACTTAGAAGTCAAAATACCGATTTTACATTAAAAAAATCAGAAACTTTGTTATTTTAAAATATGGTAAAAGTAAAAAAAAAATCTACAGAGTATATCGCCACTTATGTAAGGAATGAGTGTGCAAAATTTCAAAAGAATCGGTGCGGTAGATTTTGAGTTAGAGAAGGCACCGACTCTGAAAAAGCTATGTGTGAGAAAACGCCTTTAAAAGTTTCAAATTAAGACGAAACCAGACTAGAGAGGTAAATACTTAAAACTCTGTATCTCCGACAGTTTTACTCCAATCGATTACAATTTTTCACACAATAAACTTAATATGTTGCAAATTATTATAAATAAATAAATAAAAAAATTGAGACCTTATACCACACTCCCCACTCTTCCTTAAAAAGCAATGCTTTATCAACACACGAAATTCTAACTTTTCCATTTATTTGAAAATTACAAAAGTAACGTCACTAAAAGCGCTATAACTCGTAAACTAATGGCCCGATTATCATGAAATTTTGCCACATATCGTTTGAAGTTTGGAACTACTTATATGTCACATGGATTTGTCAATAATGCCTCCATTTATATATGATATCCAACGAACTTATTGAATCATGTGTAGCTAACATTGTTATGTGTTCGATTATCAAAGTAAGAATATTTTTCAAAATTATACAGTTAAAATGAAAATTAACTAAGTCGTATTAAATTTGGCCAATGGGATTAACGGCATGTAAATCACATAATGCCGGCACCAACGTTGAACGCATCGTGTGGTCGGCGCTGGATCTAAGTGTGTCCAATGTCATCTGTCCAACGTTCACGTTGGAAGAAGTTCGGGCTGTTGTCGGTCTTTTGACCCACGTCATAGGGATTTTTCTACCCCCACCACACACTTGATCGACATGTTGCACTGCTGCACGAATTGTTCAGCAGAGGAAGGTTTTATGCTTGAAGGATTTTATTAAACAGTGTCAGTGTCAATAATATCAAAAAATTAATAAAATAAATAAATCATTCGTTCCACCGTGTAGCAGGAAACTTGCCGTGTCAATCTTTCAATATTTACCTCACACGTTGGAAGCAAGTATTTGAATCATTCCATCATTTTTATACTATTTTTCTTTCTTCTCTGTACCTCCACTATCCACCTCTTTCCATCCTGTCTCTTCTAACTCCTCTCCACTATCAATCTAAACATTTTCCGGTAACACATTTTGACTACTACCTACACCACTGGACATAATTTTACAAAAGCCATTGCAGTCTTCAACGGACAATATTGCTAAAACACATTTGTTTTAAATACATAAATAATGCCAATGTAAATACGACAAATCTTTTGGAACCAGATAAAAGCAGACAACAAGTAACTGGCCATAAAAATCTAACAATATGTGCAATAACTACTGGTCTTATTCCGCGTTTAGCAAATATCATAAACTATAGCTAAGAGATATGAAACATTTTTCTGTTTATAAAAATAATATTTATCTAGCATTTTCAGCTTGTCGCGAAATTTATATTTCCAAAAATAAACAAGATATTGTTTTAACATACGAGTGTAATGTTACACTAGTTGTCACTGTTTGTGAATTTATTTATGAGAATTTATCTTGTGAATAAATGTTGTGTTAGACATATGTTTTTGGGAATGGTTTGGTTTGGTTTGGTATGACCATTTGAAAATGTGTTCTGTGCGAAGATAACGTGCCGCCGCGCCTCCAACAATATCATTTACATAATATCAAAATAAGTTATGTAACAATTCTATAAATACGAGTACAATATCGCAGAATAATATATTTTAATAATGTCAATGTACTAGAGGAGATGTAAATACTAAGCGTAATTTTAACTAAATGTATCGGGCCCACAAAACCATAGTAATATTTAATCTGAAAAAGGACTTTATAAGATTTTATAATATAGCGGGGATATCTCCCTCGCTGTGAGAATTACAAATCCGTCCAAATTTAAAAGTAGATTTTTCGATCGTTATGAGAAATTGACTGATTTTAGGACTATTTGGGCTAAATCAAGAACAGTAAGACAATGCCTGAACAGTAAACAGTTTATATATATATATATAGTTAATATAATAGTTAATAGTTATATAATAGTAAATTTATAATTTTTAACAAATAAACATAAAAAAATTGAGTTTAAATTGAAATATTTTAAAATTTTCATTAAAGTGCCTTACTTTGCCATGACGTAGCTCCGTCCCTGTAAGACCCATAAAGAAATGTTGTATGCAAAACTTGTAGGGAATTGAGTCCTCTATAAATTTGATAATAACTATTTTTATCATAGGACGCACTAGTAACGAGATATGGCTAATAAACCGATTTTGGCCGGCATTTTTCCAAGATGTCGACGCGCCCCTGACGTTTGCCCGTGTTGGATAACTTAGGAGTTTTCATTAAAACTTTAAAATATATCCAAAAATTAGAACTACCGGCCCTCATGCCTATGCTCATGTAAGTGCCTTTTTTTGCTCTGGGAACCGCGCTAAATTGGCTATACTCGGTCATGGTTTTTTTCGAAGCAAGTATTGTTGAAATACGAACGATGCTGGAAGCAACACATTTATACGAGTAATTAGCTGTATCCACTTGCCTTCTCTTTCATGTTTGAACTCGAGATACATGGAAGCCCGATCAGGACTTGACAGGGTAAATTAGGTGAACTGCATCATAGTAGCAAGCCTAAATGTTTAGTACCTTATTTTACCTTTAATACCGTAGCTTAACTAATTTTTTAAGAGCTTTAAAGTGTCTGGCAATTGTGAAGGTTGGTTTTTAACAATATTCTATATAACATATATAAAAACCAGCCATCATACTTTCTCGTAAGCAAGTAACGTATGCTTACGTTCTAAACCACATACTACACTATTTATTCTCAAAATTTCAAGTTTACTAAAACGACGTAGCTGTAGGGGCTTTGTGATCTTGGCCATAGTAGGTAGGGCTGGATCTAAATAAATATTTACTACGAATTTTCTTTAAAACCCTTTTTATAAGTAACTGGAAAGTACGGCTCTGTCTGTTTATCAAGTAGAGGAGTATGAAATAGTAGATTGTGCAATAACATTATTTTCTATAAATAAAATCTTATAAAACACATGATTTTTGATATTTTATAATGCCCTCGGCTGTGTCAACAAAGACGTGTTGTTAGTGTTGGTAGTTGGTAGTTGTTTGGCGTACTCTAGTTTAATGACACGGGTCCATAACATACTATATGGGCATGGTATGTACAATACAATGTTGATATCTACACGGACCATGTTGGCCCGCTATCAGGTCGCGGGTCGCGGGAGACGGGGTGGGGTGAGGCAACTTTCAGACGCAGCTAAATCACGAGTTTGATTAAAATATACATATGTAATATAAATATAAATATTACATGATACTATATAGGTATGTATTAGTAAATAAGACAGCACATGTTTCTATTTACTGTTTTTACTAGCAACAAATATTTATTAAAAAAACTAATTGTGTAATTTCGTCTGGAGAAGTTTAATGATAAATGTTGATTAAAATTTACAGGATGATTTATTACAATAATAACACAGTAGATTTTTACATAAGTATTATATAATCAAATAACAACTCATAGCATATACTCATATGTATGTATTTACTTACAGCCGTAGTTTCAATTCTCCGTTAAACATGAGTTATGGCGTTCATAGGTGAAATTTAAATAAAAAAATGGATTTTTTATTTTGGCAAAGGGACCATCCATAAATTACATTACACGCAACTGAGGTGGAAAATTGAGAGAAGATGTAATAATGGAAGGAGAGGTCAGAAGCGTTGTGACGTCACATGCACTGTAAAATACAGAAAAAAATGGTAAAAAGAATTAAAAAAAGGTAATTTCCTGAAAAATGTATAAATTACCATGAGATCAAAAAAAAGTCATTTATTCTAAAAGCTATAAAATATTATAATAAACTTTAACAATTGAAGTGTGTGACATCATACCATCATACCAATTATCTAACAAAAATGTAACCCAAGATATTTTTCTGGTACCTTTGTTTTATATAGGTGTTGCACGAATCCGAGCAAAACTGGAAAACGTACAATACCACTTTGTATATGTACAACCACAAAATGAAAACGGACGTGCAACCTGATATTATTTTACAAGAGTGCTGGTCTATTGATAAAACTCATCTCATGATAGAAATATGCTACTACCACCAAGATCTGCACCGATGGCGGCTCCAGGCAGTCTTACGACCAGACCCTTCTGCGCACACCACCGCGACCCTCCTACTCATTGAGGCTTTATAATAATTATAACACGATATGGTTCAAAATATGACAGTTCAGCGGTTACTCATTCTTAAGAGGTTACAGGAGCCGTATAAATCTCGTATCGTATCGCAGATTTATACGGCGCAAGGTATTTTAAGGTGAAACATTACTTCATGGTTATATAGTTAGATGTAGATGGCGACAGTGTACTAAAATGACAATCGATTTACAAGTTTGTACTAGCACTCTATGTTGTCAAATATAAAAACGTTAATGACTTTGCACACGATTGAGCTATTTAAACCATATAAACTTTAGAAGTCAGATAAATGTTCAAGCTTTGTTTATAAATAGATCATTAATTAGTATATCAATTATTTAGAAACATATAGTGTGTTGAAAATGAAATTTCTATTTTCAAAAGTCACCGCTGAACTTTCGTAATTTGAACTATATATACAGTACAAATTTTAAAGAAGTTAATACCTTCTAATATCGTCAATAAGCAATATGCAGTGCTGTTAAGTATCTAGATACTTTTGTTTCATATATATTTGTATCTAAAACTGTAATATGGTACTGTGTCCTCTTAATAGCAAATTATTAATAACTTTGTATTTAATATGAAATATCTGTGGGTATATCTGAAGGCGAATGCTGAATAAATACGAGAATCAGCGACCCAAAGTCTGCAAGGTTGTAAAGTTTGCTTCGAGCTAAGCAAAGTGAAGATATAAATTGATTTGTTTATTATGTTTCATATAAAACAAAATTAATAAAAAAAAAATGTTTATATAAAATATTTACATTGATTATTTGTTAAGTTTATTTGTTTGTAGGCAGAAAAACAGAATCGATAACGCGATTTGCCGATAGTCGACGAATTCGATACTAAGTCCACTGGGGTCTGCGTATTATCAGTATTCGCAATTAAACTGGATCAAACCGAATGGTATTAAGCGTTGTCTATATTGGAGCAAAATTTATCTACAATTCTAAAAGAAATAACGGTGTTTTAACAAGAACGCCAGATTAAGTATCATCTCATATACAGGATATACTAAATGCGGCACTCTCATTGAACACCCTATACTACTACAGTGGTGTTTAATCACGTATCTTATTTTAAAATATTATACAGGGTGTCCCAGAAGTCGACGTCAACCCGGAAGTGGGTCATAGCCCAAGTCATAACAGTTATCAGAAAAATATTTAAAAAAGTCTAAGTTGAATATTTTAAAAATTATTCGCATTTAAAAAAATTCGGAAAATCTGCACCCTGTGACAGTCTTTTCACCCCTGTTGCTACAAATCTAAATTTCTTTAAAAATTTTGGGGAACTAATGAACGAGACGATATATATGTAATAAAAATATTGTAGGTATAGTGCAATAAGTCTGGTATCGAATCGTGCATTTTGCGAAGGCAGCGACTTGTTTTTCATCATGTAAAAGAGGAAAGCCTGGTTATAAATTTGAGTTGTCGGGATAGATAGGGGAGAGTTTTCTTTTTGCTTATAACTTTTTTTGTTATTAAAGTTGCAACAAAAAGTTGTGAATAAAAGTAATAGATAATAATATTATCTACAAAAAAGCTCTTTACTAAGCTTTAAAAGCTCTCTTTTTTGTGAGACTTACAGTTTTCAAGAAAACAAAATCCAAATCCAAAAATTTAAATTACTGCATTAGAGCACTAATTTCGATTTTTGAAATTATGCTTTCAACAATATATAAATGTTTAATACATTTCTTTTGGTGTATTTTGATACAAAATATTAGCGCTCTGACTGTAGTACGTGACGTCACATTGTGTGCTGAAATAATTTGAGCCGCCAATAATTATGGTAATCCGTGCTCCATCGAAGAAGCGATACGTATATAATTTAATTATATACCACATTATTTATTTTTAAATATTATCATAAATAACTAACTTGATAATATTTAGAAATACTATTTATAAAATAGTATATGCGTATAACAAAATTTTAAATTAGACATAATATTTTTTTAAAATACACTTTTAGATTGTTTAAGAAATTAACACTATCTTATTCTGAAATATTAGTCATAGGCTCTTATATGTTGAGGCTACAAAATAAATTCGAAAATAATTTAAGGGGTCTCAGCCCCCCTCAGATTTTCAAAAAATCGAAATATATTTGTTTGTTTAAATCAGAAAATGGTCTATTTAACTCCAGGTGATTATCTTGACAGTACAAATACGTCACTGCCGAACATCATTTTATTTACAGTAGTTTTATTAGTTGTTAACTAATGTTAAATTATTTTGTATTTTATTTTTAGATCCATGTATTTTTGTTGTTTGTAAATATAATCATCTACAGGTATTTGGAATTCTAGGTAATACTAGTAATACCCGGAAAAAGTAGGTATAGTCAAAATCACGAGAGTTCGGCGGTGACTTATACTTAAAAAAGTTATAAGAGCGGTATAAATCTATAATACGGTAATTGATTTTATCTTATTCGTTTCTATACACATTATAGAAAAATACGTGAGTCAGTGCTTTTTAGTTATATCGGCAGTTTATACCCCACAACTTGTTTTAAATATAAGTCGCCGCCGAACTCTCGTAATTTGAACTATAATTGTCGTGCTGCAAGCCATATCAACAGAATGTTATAAACTTTGATAAACCGTTTCGGATTCGAGATATATTTAATCAGAGTTCGAATCATTTGCATGAAGAACAATAAGAGTGAATGAGAAACAAATACATTTGACATGAAGTTACACCAGTTTTTTAAATTTTAATAATAATAAAAAAAAAACAGTATATTTTCTATTACAGAAACTACAATTCAGTCGATATGGTAACGTCTTATTAAATAGATCTTAAACAATTGCTAGTTTTTCCTAATATGGCGTACGTGTCTTAATGCACATGTTTTTGTTTTTGTTTCATTATTGTGTGTGTTCGTGCGTGTGTATGTGTGAAGATGATGGTTAAGTAATTACTGTTCATGATTTTGGTGGGCTCCAGCTCCAGCTCCAGGCGTTAAGGTCTGGCCTGGTGTCTATCACGATTGTTTTGATTTGAATGTATGTCAAACGAATGTACTTGCACCATATCAGTCTTGTTTATAAAGCAGAGGTTCTCAAATTACGGTCCGCGAACTTTCTTGTAAAGAACTAGGAAATTAATTTCAGTGAAGAATGCATTGAGTCCATTATATTATTTTATTTAATCCAGCCCGCGTGGTATTTTCAATATCTCACAAGTGGCTTGAGCCATTCAAAAGTTTGAGGACCAGTGCTATTGTAGTTATCGGTATCGCTATTTATCTATAAGCTACTGATATGTTGTGTCATATATTATCAATTAAATGTTAAGATTAAATATTTGTTTGTAATAAAATAAATAGATAAATGGTTTTCTTTTCTAAATCAATGAAATGATTTGTTAACAAACGTAACACAGTCATTTGCAATTGATGTAAAACTCTCAGAACCTTAAGAAATAGTTACTCAAGTTGCAGTGAAGCTGTGTAGTTTTCTCATTCATTTTATTTGACACAATGAATACATTTTATTCTCGTGATCATCGTGAAGTAGTAAAGAATGGACAACTTGCTGAAATTTTGTAAATTTGTTCTACGATTAATAAAAAAAATTAAATAACGAAACTTTTAAGGAAATAATTAGTTTTAAAAAATGGAAATTTCACGTATAAATATATAGGAATTCATTACCTTGTGCATTTGTTTGAAAATTTCATGCAAGTAATGGAGAAAATTATTATTTCTATTGAATATGGTTCAGAAAACATTAAGATTTCGATTAAAATAATAAAAATAGTATGTTTTCGAAGAAATAACAAAAATAATTGACATTTTTTATAAAAAATATAACCACAATAATCCGTCACTTTCGCTGTTCAAAAAACGATGTGAGATTTGGCAACGTCGCTTGCGCAGTTAATCGCCACATGAGTAACCGCGAATATTCGAATGGCATTAGGTCTAAGTTTTATGTAGTCCAGCGATGTTGTCAAATGTGCCTAAGCGATTTAGAGTACCTTATTTTTTTTAGTCATTTGAATGTTTATAAATGATTAGTAATTATTTTTTTTAATTTATAGTGTAATATTATCTATAAATATTAAAATTATTTTTCATATGTATAAAAGCATATGTGAATTTTTTTTAATATTTTCTTATATGTTTGGTTCGAATGTTGTATGGAAGAATGAAAATGGCTCTACGCATTTTCTTGAAAATTTCCTATTTCGTAGAGAAAAAAATTCTAAGACTTTTGACGTCCTCTGATTTTTCCCTGAAATTTCTGGGATCTGGGGAAAAAAATGGGCACTTTTTGGTGTACAACTTTTTATTCGTAAAAGATAGAAAAATGAAATTTTACATCTGTATTACGCTATTGAATGCGCGTATATTTCAGAATTTAGAAATTCAAAATTTTATAAAAGGGGCGTTGAGAAAATTAGGGAAATTAGGGCCTATTTGGAAACTTTGGAGAAAGCTGAAATTTTAGATTGTGTAAATAATATTGTTACGGAAATTACTTACACTACTGTGCTACTAGGATAACCTCAAGAGAATAACATATTTGTTTGGGAGAACACCAAAAAAAATTCTTTTGATAAAAGGAAAGAAATAACTTTTCATCTCGGCGGTGTGATTCATGGAAAACCATACAGTAAACCACAAGGGGAAAGGGTTTTGAAGAGCCCAAAATGGAGTTTCCTAATTTATGGACGACCCGTTACGCAAAAATCAAAACGTATGTATTTCTCTTATTCTAATAAACAACAAGGAAGAGGGGGGAGAGGCGTAGGTTTCTGAACATGCTCCCACAAACGCCCGATATTTCTAGCTACACCAATGCACCATATCCACAACAACTCTCGGTCAGTATCGTAGCCGATCCCATTGAGTATCAAAATAAGTTTTATATTTAAATATTTTTTATTTGCTTTCTTAGTTATCATATGTAAAGTGGTAGCTTACTACAGAAACCTTGATTACTCTAATTAAATGTACATACAGCCCAAGTAAATTTAAAAGCACAACATAACGACCATCGTGACGTAGACAAATTTAGAAAAAAAGGCATGTCAATATAAAAGTACAAAGTGCACATTTGTTCTTCGTACCAGTTATTGTTGATTAGTATTATTTCTCTTATTATCACAATTTTTATAAAAAGTTGATTCTTATAGTTAACATTAATACCTATTGTGACGACAGCAAATTAAATAAACATCTAATTATTAAAAATTACTAGTAAAGAATAGTGATAACATAAACGAATAGTAAATTAGCGCCAATTCAAAGTACAATGTTCGATCTACAACGTATTTACAAAATAAAAACAAATGGAAAAATTGTTTGAGATGAGCTAGAAAGCTAAAATTGTTTTTTGGAGCTAATAGAGTTACATCAGATATTTTAGAAATGTTCAATTAGAAAAAAAATTAGATTATTAGTACTGCTCAAACAAATGTATGTAATTAGGATTCAAATTATATTTTATATTTCCAAATAAGTATCGCTGGAAAACAAACCTTAACAACCTATTATTTTTTGTCAATATGTAGACAATGTAACAGCCCACTAACAGTAAAGTATATTATGCTTCGATGCTCAAGGTATTCGTCGCACAGAAAGCAGGAAAGTCTTAAAAATCTTATTGACTTTATCAATAAAACTAATTTAATCCCTTTATTTTAAATTCCCATACTCGTGGCTATAAGTTGTAAATGTTTATAAATGTATATATTGTTTTAAGTGATAATAAGGTTTGAGAGTTGATGCATTTTTAAAAAACCTATTATTTTGTTTTATATTGTAATAGTGTCATCCATAAATTACGTCACACATATTTAATAGTTTTCTTTACCAAATTCTCTCTTGTCACACATTGTGGACTACACTAATGTCACTAATTTGAAAAAAAATAAATTTGTCTTATATTCTTTTTGGACATCATAGTTTTCCTGCTTTGCGTGTGTCGAAATTAATTGATGACCCCGAAATTGTATATATCTGGCTGGTATACCATATCGTATTGTAATTGATCGCGAAAGAAATTCATCGTAATCAAACACCAATACCAGAAAATTAAACAAGATTATATGTATACTCTTACAGAAATCATTCTAAAATGTTAAAATTTGAAATTGATCAAAATATCAAGAATTGAAAAACAGTGTTGATCACTAACCTGCCATGAAGTGCAGCAGCAAAGAACAGATGGGGTAGAGACCGGGGCTGTATGTGATATCCGGGCAAGCGTATCCAAGAACGGATACCACCCGATCCGCAACGCCCCGTCCTGTGTGCTTCAGATGGTAAGGAAGACACCTCGCTGAATCCACGAAGGGAGGTAGCATCACGGGTTTATCAGGAAGCTCTGTCGTTCCAAACACCTAAAAACAACCAGCGAATAGCATTAGTGCAAAAGTAGCAGTAGCAGTTTTGTGTTCCAAACACCTAGAAACAACCAGCGAATAGCATTAGTGAAAAAGGAGCAGTAGCTTTTATGTTTTTATTTTTATAAGGATATTTTTTTTCTTTTGGAAGCAGTGAGAATGTTTAGATATAATAAGGATCAAAAAAGAATTAAGCACAATGATATGTAATTTAATGAGTTAAGGCAGAAGAATGTAGTGCCCAATGACAAAAACATTAAAAAAAATAGCATTAAAGCATCTAAGTTTACAGCCTTTATTACAGTGTTTTAATTTAAATTACTAATTATGAAATTACTTATTTATGCGTCAGTAATATATATTATTATATTTATTTTTCACAACCCTAAATGATAATTGTATATTTGTAGTTCTGGTAGCCAACTTTGTCAATATATGGTTCCGTTTTATAGAAATTAAGTCATGTTTCACAAGCCCATTAAAAGTCTAGGTTTTTACTAGCCGTAAGGTAGAGCTGTATGCAATATCTAAAACGATTACCATATATTATTGTATACCTAGTTATTCATTAATGACTTCACTATTGAAATATTGGATTTGTTCTAAAATGATTAAGAATATAAACTTGATTAACCTGAAGATAAAATATTTAAACTACGAGTATATAATAGTACTGATACATAATTTGTAAATAATGGAAAAATTTATATATTTATTATCTACAAATTCGTCATTGAGACATTCAAATTCTGTAAAAAAAAATATGAATGAATTTAAACAAATAGATGAAACAATGGACTAATGCTATTTAAAGTAAACAGTATTGTTCTATTTGGTATACCTGAATAAAAAAAGCGATTAAACGTATTTAATAATTTTAACGATCCGAATTTTAACGAATACATTATATTCATGTATATTTCTTTCAAATGCCGAAACTATACTGTAAGAAAATTAGTCAAAAAATGCTTCAGACGCCTCTTAGTCTTACTAAGGTTGCACAGCGAAAACGAATAGTACGAAAATAAATTCGTAATTATGTAACACACTGAATTATGTAAAGGTACACGCACACTGCTGATTTAAAAGTCGCACGTAGTCTGTTCCACTGTGAGACAGCCTAAGTCATACAATATCAAACATATTTAATTTTTGTCCGCTATTTTTTATTATCAGTAAAAACAGTTGACTGGAATGTTCAGTTATGCAAACAATTAGACAATAATAACAATGCCTGGTAATTGATAGCATCGCTCATTGTCGTCAACTCAGCTGTAACTTTAACTGTAACGACGCGACGGTAAAATGATAAGTGAGCGGTCGATGATGCATTCAATGCAGCTAACTTGTTTGCATCGATTAAATATTCGACCTTAACTAATCAAAGTGATATATAATTTGTTTATTATAAAAATGAAAGAGTAAATTGTTTGTAATAGTCGTAATGTGCGAGACCCTGAATTTAATCGTGTTGTAGTCCAGGCGTAATAAATAAGTAAATAAACAGATTTGTCACAGACTACTCCTATGTTGTTATTTCATGGAAATTTACAAATTATTTTTATAATGAGGTAAATGAGGATTCTTTATAAGGTTATCTAGACAAATATTGACACATAACATCTGCTTGTATATTTCTTTAAAAAACTTTCAGAATTAGAATTAAACTAATATTATGTTCACTTGAATTTTAAACAGACAAAATATATTCAACATTTGACAGCTTTGAATCATAATTAGACAAATTTAAATTGCTGTTATTTATAAAATTGGATCTTCTTTAAAAAGAGTTGTTGATTTTGAAAGTGAGGTAAGGAGCCTTCCATTAATTACGTCACATGCAAAAGTTGGTTCTGCTAAGTGCGACAATATGTGATAGGTGTAGGGGGAGCAGAGTTTTATAAGCTTTGTGAAGTCACAAATAATGTAAAATTCGACTAAAAAAGATTTATTTTTAAATATGTAGCGTCACAGCAGAGGGAGTGTGACAAGATGTGACAGTGATGGACGATGACATACTTCATAGATGACCCCTAACATCATTTTTAGTTAATAAGTTCATTTGAACGTCGCGCGAACCTTGAAATATTAACTTTTTACTAATTTCTACCGTTTGTTAGTTTTTAAAATGGATTTTTCGATAATTAGATGTTAATTATATCAGATGATTCGATGATGAAGTTTATTTATACCGGTACGACTGACTTTATAATCAAGAAAAGAGGTTCAGATAGACCCAATCATGAGTTTTGAAGGTACAATAATGAGCCACGTATTCTAGAGTTGTTAGGTTGGCATTAGTTTGTAAATTATTATCACTAATGTTGCTAACCTATTATCTTTGTGTTAATTAATAAAATAATCGATAATGACTAATGAAATAAATGAATTTGTTATGACCAAATGAAATTGCTAGGGCTAATCACTTAAGGCGGCAGCACACTACCCACTAAATATTTGGATTGATTGACTTTGACATCATATTGAAGATGCGTATGATTTTTTTGTTTGAAAGAGTTTATTTACAGTTCAGTTTCTCACAGTCGTTTATGAGAAATGTCTATTTTATCGGCTTTAAATGGCGAAACTTTCAATACGTACAATAGCGATAGAAACGTCACAAAACAAGACACTTCACCAAATTGTTTACAGGGCAGGGACGTAACTGTCTTCAAATATTTTAGGCTTTATTGAAAATAGTACAGAGAGCGCTAATAATTTTCATTAAAAAACGATTTCTCACTTATGTGCACGTCTTGTGGGCAAAAAACTAATTTGCCCTATTTTCAAAATAACGCC
This sequence comes from Panorpa germanica, assembly GCA_963678705.1. NCBI lineage: Eukaryota > Metazoa > Arthropoda > Insecta > Mecoptera > Panorpidae > Panorpa > Panorpa germanica. The sequence continues at coordinate 15,668,834 of OY783215.1, read as the reverse complement.
TCAAATATTAAGTATGCAATTAAAGAAGTGCAATTGTGTTTTTAATTATAATTGATAATAATTAATATTTGACATTGTATGATATTATTTATACTATAAGTGCTCCAACTTTATAATTATGGCGCATTGCAAAAATCTCTTTGTAGTCACTTTTATTAGTTTATTAAGCTGCAGTTGTTTTTTATTCTTATACGAGATAGATCAATAAACAAGGCGGTTCTCCTAATGCTCAAAGCTTGTGAATGAAAATAAATAACTCGATTTTCTTATGAAAATATACTTTGATGAGAAACTTTCGATAATTTTTTGCTTGATCTAATTTTACATGTATAAAGCCGTGCATTTAGAAAATGACCTCAGAAAAAAATCAAAGTGAACTGAATATTGTTTTTTTAATTTTCTTTTAACACTGTAAATAAGCTATCAACTAAGTCTAAAACGGGTATTAAGAAGAGTTGGCTTTCGAGTTATTGATATCATCTTCCTTTTTAGTATTAGTTAAAACTGTTTACGATTGTTAATCGCTTTAATGTTGTTGTCGTAACCTTTTAAGGACAAATGCAATGTTATACGAAGACATTGTCTTCATACCAACTTCAAACATGAGGGCACTGAAAATTAATTTCAGTAATGCCGGAAATTATTGCATAAGAAATAATGATGTAGCCCATACTACCATCAATCAAATAATCGTAATAGCCTAAAAGTAGCACCTCAGTTGAGGGTACTCTACCTCCATTTGAACCTGACTTAAAAAACTCAATTCTATGAAACATACATTAGGCCTTAATGTATGCTAGACTGATGCGATATAAACATGCGACATCCAACAATTATATATTTTCATTCATAAGTTGACATTATTTAGGCATGAGTGTACTAAATGTGTTGTATTTTTAACGTACAGACTAGTGCGATACAAACATGCGACACTTACTTAAAACCTTGCTATTTTTTGAAATTTTAGGTAATATTTTTATGAAACAAAAATGTTTCAATCCTAAGTCGAAACGTCTAAAGAAATTACTGTTTTGAATGTGATCTCGAACAAAAGGATCGTGTACCTACTCAGTCTCCAGTATAATCTCATTGTGTGTTGACGTTTCTTTTAGTTGTGTTTAGTAAATAAATAAAAATGATTGAAAGTGGTGTTTGAATGAACAAATGAAATAGACCTGAACAATAGACTGATTACCTGACGTGAAATGACAAGGGCAATCACGTGTTAGCCGAGACCATGTTAAATAACTGACTTTTATTACTTTCTTTTGGTAAATATGTTTTTTTCTAAAGCAGGTTGAAGGAATTCGTTCGAAATATGAAAGCTTCTAACGTAATAAGTTGCATGTCGCACTAGTGTGGATGTGTTGTACAACTTCTTACAACAAATGTTGGATGTCGCATGTTTAAATCGCACGTATGTGTACCATATTTAATACATTTATGTAGTAGCACTTTTACACGTCGGTAAATTGGCGTCAGTCTTAAATAATTCAAAGAAAAGTTTGAGCCAATGTTTATCTCTGCATTTTTGTACTATTATTTGATCAAGTTTTTAAAAGAGAATCAACAATTTAATTGCAACAATTTACTTGCTTATAAAATCAAATTAATTTTTGTGAACATTTAATATATTAATAATTATTATTTTTGTACACAAATTGTGTGAAATAAATATTAAAATAAAATAATAAAAAAGGAATATTTTCTTACCTGGTTCACCATGTCCCAGTAGAATCCATCCAACATAGATTTCCCATGCTGATGTTGAGCACAAAGTGCCGGCCAAAGTTGCGCCCGCACTGGACTTTGAGGAGGCCACGCATTTTCCCGAAGTGTAATTTTTAAATCACGTTTACGGCTTTGTTGTATTAAAGTGTTCACTTCATTAAATGTTTTAAGTGCCTGCTTCTTTCCTACAACAAAAGAAATTAAATATTTTAATTAAATATTTATTTGTCCAATATAAATAACATGTATAGCACCGCTGCCTAATAAATATTGACTCCCACTATGATAATATTTATGAACCGTTGTTATATGATGGTAATATTTCTAACACATGTAAGTAATTCCATATAATCACAGTTTCAATTAAAACATTTAAATCTATCAGCAAACAATGCGTCAATTCTAAATATAGGCAGAGCCATGCAGCTAAACCCTGTGGCAACGGAAGGATTAAATCCTTATCAAACTTTCAAAAAATAACAGTGTACACTTTTTCTATTTTAATTTATTATATAACCGATTCCCCTGTAAAGACAAAAGGTAAACAACTCATGTGTCATTTAACGTAATGTTTTTTACTTAACATTACTTTTAATTATTTACCGAGGTTTAACATCATTAATAAATACAAAACACATTACATTTTTTCTGATATATTATTTAATAAGTAACATTAGGTAATCTTAAATAAAGTCAGAGAATGTAAATTTATATCGAAAGGTAACTCTATTATGTTAAATAAACCATAACAATGTTAAGCTCCATTGTCATTCACTGTTTTTAGTTTTAATTTAAAGTTTTAACCTTAAGGTGAAACATTACTTCATGGTCCTATAGTAGATATAGATGATAATAGTGTACTAAAATATTAAACTATATTAAAGCTACACCTTAGATCATTAAGTAGTATATCAATCGAATATTTGATTCGATTTTGAACTTGTGAAATTATGCGTAATGCGTCAGTAATATTTATTTATTTTGATTTAATATAAATTATTGTTTTTAATATACTTAACTTTATTTCTTTATATTTTTTATCACTGTGTTTAGCGTGTTTTACTTTACGTTTTAATTCATCACTTAACGAATACATTATTTGCGTAATTTGTAAGAGATTAATTGATGATGAGGCATATGTGTATCTGATGACAATGATTTTAAAGAAACACGACACACTGTAAGACTATGACTAACCAGATTCCATGATTTGAGTTTGATGCAATAACGATGATGAAAGCGATCACATATTTGTAGTTTACTTTGTGTTTCCTGTGTTACGTACAATCATCATTTCATCATTTCAATAAAATTAAACACATTATATTCAGGCAGGTAAGTTTGGTATGTTAAACAATTATTTATTAAGAAGGTATACAAACAAGATCTTTACGTAAGGGATTAAAATTTCGTTAAATTTAGATGATCGATAAAAATAATTAAAACACACGCTGTCGCAAAATTTTAATGACCAAGAGTCCATTTAATTTTAAGAGTCCAGATTTAATTTTTTTTGCATAATTAAAAAACAAAATTATAACAATTATAGATATTTACGAAAATAATTAAATAAAAGCAGACAGTTACAGTAAATGTGGCTTATGAAATGTTGCAACTGGTATATCGAGAAGGAAAATCAAAATAAAAGAAGATCATACTTCAAAAAATGAATAAAGTTACGCTTATAAAGTATTACAAAATCATATGTTTCTTTTGCACCGTTGATTAAATTAATTATTATTACTTTTCACAAATATTTAATTTGAATTTGGATTGTATTAATATGAATTTAAAAAAAATATATAGGTAATTTTTATAATTATTTAACTTAACTTTTATGCTATATAAACGCAAATAGTTATTAAATTAGGAATTAAAAATTTATTTTCAAAGGTACAAACAGTCTCGCTAAAGGTTTATACTCCTATATTTCGTATTACCCGTAGGTTAACTTTTCACAGTCCTGTATCTCCTTAAACTACTTTTATTCGAAATTAAAAAAAAAAGTAAAGTAATGTAATACTTGAATCGGCTTGTAGTAAACTAGTAAGTATGAAACTGCATTGCAAAATAATTTCTATAACAGAAGTAGAATCTTAAACCTTGTAATCTTACTAGTAAAATTGAATCACAATAAAAGAATAAAGAAAGAATTAATTGCTTTTCAGATGTATAAAGGAAGGTGTAGCTATACTATTGATGTAATTTTAACACAATCTATGCCACGGCTGAACAGTAAGACAATTTGGTTGGCTAATTTTAATACAATTGAATTTGACATGAGACTAAAGAAAGGTATTATATTTCCCAATATAGTGAATAAGGCTGTTCTCACACTGGAACAGACTTATTATACCACTATTGGCTAGAAGGGTGTATTTTAATTAATGAGAACAAACTTATATCACAATGTTTATCAATACACTACTACGTTAGAGAGGTAAAAGTACATATTTTATAACTGTTAGTTTTCCTCTCTGCCCTATGCCTTGTCCATGATCTTGTACACACAACAAATTATAAATAGAGGATCTTTTTATGTCTAAATCTTGAGTAAATATATGACAAAAACGTTTTTTCGAGATGCATAGTTTCTGTTATGTGTCCAATCTAAATTGGAGGGTCGTCTTTAATCTTCTCGGTAGTGGTTGCAGTTCTTGGCAGCCCAGCCTCGCTGCCTTGGTGCTCCTGCCTCGCGTTGGATTGCTTCGGTTGATGAGCAGTCTTTTCACAGGAAACGAGATGTTCATTTTCGGCACATCTACAAATGTTTTGACAAATGTCTCGCCGAGAGTAAACTGCCGGCATCAGAATGCTGATGCAGCAACATGGACCAGCGGATACGCACGGGGAACAATTAGGGTTTTGGCTTTGGCGACACAACACCACGGATTTCGTCATGTGACCATCGATTCCATACATACAGACCGGTTAAGAGACCTAACACTATACATGTTCGATAGGAATTGATGATTAATAAATTATTGGTATATAATTATTGACTTTTAATTAAGAGAGCCCTGGTGCTAGAATATTTTTGAGGAGTAACATCACCTTCATGTTAACTTCATCTTTAATCTTCAACCACGTTACAACGACTACATGCATAGTCGAAAATAAAAGCAGATCTTAACTTTACTAGTTGCGCAATCACAAAATGAGTTTTTGTCGTTCAGTTGTAAACAAGCTACATATATGTATGTAATATTATTGTCATGCATTCAGATGTTCTGTAGTTACCTACCGTAATGAATATATTATATAACTTATTTTTATTATTGTACAAGAAATAACAATATGTAAAACGACCGTACTCGCGCTGGATTATGCAAATACGACGTTAGACCGAGCTGGGTTGATCTGAACCACATCTGAACTGAATCGAGCGTTCAATGCCCATTGAATATTTTCTACTGCGTATTTAGTTGAGTTTCTACAAAGAAATGATGACGTCACACTTTACAATTATTTCATACATATTTATTTTCTAAAGCTGAGTATCCACCAAGCGTACATTACAATAATCAGTTAACATTTACTAGTGTTTCTATTAGTTGGTACGTCAAAGGGATTTTTGTGTAGAGACGTAGTTTATGTATTATTGCGTGCGTTCTTGGTATAAGCGGTATTTTACATTCACAAACTAACTGTTTAGACATTTGGTACTATGACATCAGACGATGTAAAAAGTGACAGCACCTCCTACTACAAGACATATTCAGGCAGGAAGTTAGATTCTTCGGAAGCAGAGGACAGGGTCACGTGTGCACTTGGACATTTGTGAAAGATGCAGTTCACGACAAGGACCTCTGGATACGGTTCGGAGGGGAGAAGTTATACATTAGCTTTAAACCGCGACCAAACGATGCGGGGAACGTTTGATTCAAATGTTTGCCTACAACGTGTGAGTCAATATTGGAAGATTGACATGGCAAGTTTCCTACTAATCCAAATGATTTATTTATTTTATTGATTTGTCGAAATTATTAATTTAACACTGACACTACTGAATAATTTCTTTCAAGTAAATAAATAAAACTTCAAGTATAAAACTTTCTTTTGTTGGACGATTTGTGCAGCAGTGCATGAAGTGCAGTCGGTTCAAAATACCGACAACAACCCGAAATTCTTTCAACATGAACGTTGTACACATTACATTGGACACACTTAGTTCCAGCATCGACCACATGATGCGTCCAACCATCAAGCATCCAACGTTGGAAGGTGTTAAAAGCATCGTTTCGTAGCGGTATTATACATACTTCAGTACTCAGACCTCATGACCTCAGTCAAGAGAGGTCTTAGGCAAGTTTTACGAGGCTTTTGTTCTTTGTGTAATTTATGTAAATTGAAAGTAAGTATTCTTGATGATGATTGGCGAGAAATGCAAATTGAATGTAGAGTTTGAAAATGTTATATTGTAAGATTTATAAAAGTTTACAAGCACAAAGGCGACAAAAATTAATGATGATAAACTAAGTAAGACACATGAATGCCTTAAAAGATATAGGCAAAGATTCAAGTGGGTTTTCTAGAGCACGAGGCGCAAGATTGAAATACATATATAGTAATGCCTTTTCTACTTGGGATGTTACGCGAGGGTGCGAGGCCCCGGGCGTTTGCCCTGCCTGCCACCTTCTAAAGCCGTCTCTGCTCCCAGTATAACCCGCGGCTCCAAACTAGACCTAGCGATGACATTCGGAGCTACAAACCCCATTCGCTCAACATGCTAACTATGCAACTCCTGACAATGGACTAGTACAGCGGTTCTCAAAGTGTGGGGCGCGACCCCTAAGGGGGGCGCAATGAAGGCCCAGGGGGGGCCCAGCTTGGTTGAAAAATTAATTAAATTTACTTACAAAATAATAAAGCAAACTTTTTATTTTTAAAATTACAACAAGTGTATAATTTTTAGTCAACGTCGTAAGAGTGCCGAAGATTTTATTTTTTTTAGTTTATCTGAAAAAAGATGCAAACCTTCTGCAATGGGCTGAAATGGTGAAAAGCTTTGTAATGAAGGTAAGTTTGTATGTGGGCGATCTGAATAGTGACAGTTTGGAGCTATTTCCTAATCTTAAAATTATGATTGAAAAAATCGATCTCAAAACTATTCCAACCAATGCACAGAAATGCTTTCTTAAACACTTAGAAATTCTTAAATCTTGTTTTGAAAAATATTTTAATGAGAACTTGGATGGTTTGGCATGGAATCAAAACCCGTTCAAACCATCAGTCGATGAGTGCTCCCTCAACATGAAGGATAAATAAAATCTCATTGACCTCCAAGGTGACACAGGGCTTGGAATGAAATTTAAAGAATCTTCTCTTACATCCTTCGGGATTGGTGTACAAAAGGAACATCCAATTTTGAGTGAAAGGGCATTGAAAATACTCACTACATTCGCAATACTCAGTCACTCTTGTGAAACTGGGTTTTCTGCAATAGCTGCCATGAAGAGTAAATATCGCATAAGACTGGATGTGACCAAGGAACTCAGAGTAGCGTTATCAGAACTGACACCGCGTTTCAAGAAACTATGCGCAGAAAAAAAGAAGCACGTCCTTCGCACTGAAGCTTTTTTTTATTATTATTGCTTTGAGTTACAAATAACAATTATGTACTATAGTAGCTAAAATACCTACATAAATTGTAATTCTTTGTATAGAATTTGTTGTTTGATTACGATTAAACCTAATGCCCCATTAGAGTATGCATAGAATGTGCAAAATATAACTAAATAAAAATTGACTGTAAAATGTCAAATGCGACTCTCTTATAATATGTAGTACGCTTACATGCAGGGGGGCCCGGCTTACAGCTGGATTATGCAGGGGGGCTCGGAGTAATAAGTTTGAGAACCGCTGGACTAGTACATACTAATGTGTGTAACCCCATGTTGAATTTGCTAGAGATAGTTTTTTAAAACATATTCATAAAATATATGCTACTGTCGTTTTCATTTGATTGAATATTCAAAAATTAACGGAGACTTAGCTATTTAAAATTTGAATTTGAAACGTTTTTCAGTTTAGTACCCAAACCAATTACTTAAGACACTTAGAGAGTCGGCTTTGGCTTCGACATATACCGATTGCTTAGGAATTGGCCATATACATTTTCGATTGGAATTGATTTATAAATAAATGAAGGTTAAAGTTATTAATGACTATTAATTGAGATAATTTTTACGGTGTATACGTAGCTTAACATAACTATAAAAGTTTTTAAAAATAAAGTAGGTCGCCGTCGATTCTAAGAAGGATGTTATAATTAGAAGTAAAATCAGTGAACCAATTCTTTATGTAATTAAACATGAATTATCCGCATTGTAAAATGTATAAGTGTAATTGTGTTATAAATTAATAAAAAATAACTGCACTAATAAAAAAACAGCTAAGAAAACGGATGTACAGTACATACTGCTACTGGTACTCGTATTTGCATTAATAAAGTTATTTACAGTTTGAATTTAATTTGCAATATATTAAAAACATTTAATTTATGATTTTCTTATTTTAATATATACGAGTATGTGTTCGAGAAACAAAAAGTGTACACATGAAATTGCCAAGTAATAGTATCCATCCGAGCAAAGCACAACATCGCAGAACAATTACAGAATATCATGACAGATCCGGTCAAGATTGCAGCACTGCGAGAGTTGTATCAAAACGCACCCTATAAATTAAGGACACTAAGCGACAAATAAGAGACAACCGTAAAATAATAGAGAAAAAGTGTATCAATAAGAGCAGACTGTTTTCAATGTGGCATCATTTGGCCCCAGTACCATTTAGATATTTGAAATTTCACATCTACAGTTTACAGACATGGGAAATTGATTACGAGTATAAATAGCTTATAAAATATATTATATAATAACGAAAAACTTTGTCGAAATTAACTGATCACCGATATCGTGTATTTTAATACAATTGATTTTCTTTCCTCGAGGTTTTCTTGAAATAAAGTCTATACTAACAACAGCGATTCTTGAGCTTAAATATAATATCTGGTTCTTCTTCGGTATGTGGGACATTTAATGCAAAGGTCAAGGACACATGGTAAAATATACTTATAAACTATTTTTACATCATAGTATAAAGACTTAAATTTTTCAGCGCAAGTACACTACAACAGGTAAGAACAATTAGCTACTATGAACCTTAAGTTTTGCTCGCTTTGTCAGGTATTAGGTAGCAAAGGTGTATAGATTGGTGCACAATTACGTCATAGAATAAAGGCTGATTCTTTTATATTTTCTACGGGGGACTATTACAAATCACGTACATCCATTGCCAGATACTTGGGTTGTAGGAAACCCTCCGCCAGACCCTTTTAAAGTTTAATAAAATGTTTTAAAATTAAGAAATAAAGACAACATTTCTTAACTCAAACTTGACACAAAAGTCGCGCGTCTTACCCAATAGCTTACACAACATACACTAATTTCAGTAGTTTCTACCAATTCTATTCGATTCTATGAAATGAAACTTAGCTAAGCTCAAGAGCCAGGGCCTGCCAGAGCGACGTCATATTATGAAGGGTTTATATAGTGTTAACTCAATTTTTCTACGACACAGGCAATATTGCTAATGCCGGATTCACACCACAGAGACAGTTACGTTAATACAACACGAACAAAAACTTGTTTTCCTGAACAAAAACACCAATGTTTACACCAAAGAGGCAGTTCTTACAACATTTTTGTCTTTTGTTGCTGTTTTAGTAAGGAAAACACATTCCCATCTGGAGTAAGAAAGAACAAAGAAAAACACGTTTGTTGTTGTTTTTTAGTCTGTTTGGTTTGAACACGCAGTTTTGTTTTTTGTGAACATTTGCGCATGTCAGTTGTTGTTTATCATATTTATAATTTTTATGAGACAAACAGAAAACCACAAAAACAAAACCAGTGTGAACAGTCTGTTTTCAAAAAACAGAACTGTTTTAAAATAAAACAACACATGTGTTTGTTTTGTTTTTTGACAACAAAACTGTATCTTTGATGAAACCGGCATAAAGATAGTCGTGTTTCCAATGTGTAACTGTCTTTAGAACATTATAAAATATGTCGGCGCTGTTGGTAGTTGCTACATTAGCAACTATTACTTACGACACTATTTATGATTAAAGAAACCATTCACAACGACCTAGAAGAACCCAGGGTCAAAGACAAAATTATAAAATAGAGACCGACCGATCTGACAAAATCAAGAAGAAAGCGTAGACTAAAAGGAAAAGTACCAAGCGATTTAGTCGACGATTAAAATACCCAGCAGTCTAAGATATTCACTTGTGCATTCCGAAGGAGCACTACCTTAGAGCGGGATATATCAGTAGACATATCCTTTCATTCTATGTATTCGTAATTTACTGAATAAAAATAACTTGCGACAGTGTTTAGTAAAGCAATTACCGAACTAGTTACAGGTACTGGCTACTGACAATACAATAGTAAATATTTACGTTTATTTTAAAGCATTACCTGTAATTAACGATAACACCTGAACTGCATCACATTTAACATCGTTTAAATCACCGACACTTGCATATAGATTGTTATAAGTCTCTTCCACATAGGAAGTTGTATTTTTAATATCGTCCAAACAAACATACTCCGAATACGGTAAGTCCTCATCAAGCATTATTTTCTTAATCTCTAACATCTTAAAATCACTATAAAACTATAATTTACAAATATTAACACAAACTTATATAATAAAAAATTATTTAAACATATTTTTTTTCATTTAATCACTGGATATATGAAATCACGTGCCCGCGCCGATCAGAAGCAGTGGGGCTCGTATTATTCACATGAAATCATAAAATATTAAGAGCTGGTTGTTGTGTTGTTGTAGAGTCGACTGAGATTAAAACACGACTGAAATATTATTTTCAAGGTACAATACACAAGCCACATAGGCTAAGCACTAAGATGTTAACAAAAGATACCAGATTATCGTATGTATTGATATATAGAAAGTTTGAGTGTGTTGTATCAACTGTGTGTATTTGTAATTACTATGTTTGCATGTGTGTGTGTGTTCAAATATGTATACATTATAATTATTTAAAATGATATACAATTGTGTTAACAAATATTGTAAATAAATCCGGGCTCCACTAAGTACTCGTACTGATAAGATATTATTTTTCGGCTCTTAGTTTAAGGGGGTATTCTAGTCTAGAAGTACAAATTTCAGACGTTTTTTCAAGCTTGATAACCAAAAAATCAATAAATATTTTTACTATCTATTTTTAAGAATTCATTTAATCGTGTTTTAAGAATACACAAAAAAATATCATAAAAAATATATACAAAATTTACAAAGTTACAGGCATGTTTTTTGACTTATTGCAATTTTTTTAAAATAAATAAAAATCAAAATTTATATTTATAGCTATAGAGGAATATCATGTCAACTGTGTTGAAAAAAAGGAGTTTCGAGAAAAACGCCTTTTTCGTAAACGTTTTCGTTTTGAGTAAATTAGTTGCCAGGTCGCTAAAATAGCTATAACTCTGTAAAGAATACGAATTTTATGTCTTAATGTCTAAACTTTCAAAATATGCAGGAAAAAAACTTTTCGATTTTTTCAAATTTCTAGACTAGAATACAGCCTTAAAACGTGATTTTTTAAATTTCGGGAATACGTATATATATGTACTTAGAAAACTGTAAACACAATTAAATAGATTCTAAGTATAAAGTTATGTACTCTGCTTTTTGAATTTACTTTAACGAACGAACAGTTACGTTATTCAAGCATAACTAAAGTTACCTATTACGTAAACGATTTTATGAAATACATAACGGTTTCTGAGTTATTTTACTGCTTTTTGAAAAATAAATCTATCCTTTTGCGCAAGTATGCTACTCATAAAACCACATTCTGAAAAACGTGATTTTAAAAGTTATAAAATCTTTAACAAGTCCTTTCTAAGAATTGGAATAACTATTTGATTTAAAGGCTTCCAGAATTACTATAAAATAATAATAGAAGACCCTTTTAGAATAAATATTACTAGGTTTCGTTTAAGTAAAAAATTACATGAATGTAAGGTAATATCAATGTACGGTAAAATGTATCTCGATACGTTCAGCATTTAGATGTTTTAGATATGAGTGAAAATTTATTCAGTTCACTGTATCTGTATCTAAAATTAATATAAAATTGATCTAGATACATAGTGTTACACACCAGGTTATTAACTTATGTCTTACTTAAGTTTTCTATTTAGAATTTATTTTTTATTTAACGTCGGCCTATTTCCGATGCCAAGTCCTATCAAGAACCAGTACTTAGGCAGTATTTATGATATCGTGGCCTCATATATGTGGGATACACCGCAATCTAATAAGTTTATGATTATGCATATAAGTAATTTAATTTGATAACAACCAAATCCAGAAAATACAATTCAATGCAACATCAATGCTCTTGCCCACTATGTCTTAACAAGAAATTTTAATTTGTTTTATACTTTCTTTTGAAGGCCATCCATTTTTTTCTCTAAAAAATGATACTATCTTTAGACCTACAGTCGTTTTTCAACGGAACACAAAAATAAGTGTACTAACCTAAAGTAATAAAGAGAAAAAATGCAAAATGAATGAAATATTTTTCTTGAATAGAAAATACCATTAAATAATATAAAACTGAACTGTGAAAACAGGACTGTAAAAAATTAATAACATTTTTGCACGATAATACCTACTAACAGAATATTTTTTCAATTTAGTTAATGAGTGAGTATAACCAGTATTAAACAAAAACAATTATTGTTAAACCAGCTGTAACTAGTTCGACTTAAGAATGACTCACATCATGACAATACATACTAGTGTAAGTTTAAACATTAACACCAGATTATTTTTTAGTGTTTTAATAAACTTTAATTATAATTAAAATTATAATTTTCAGTATTATAGTAAAGTAGTAAACAATCAATTTGCAAAATTAGTAATCAATCACCTTGAGGTATTTTTGATGCTTCGGTGTTTAAATCCTTAACTAGTAGTTTGATGTAAACGCAACGATAATGTGTAAGATCAAGTGACGTCATTTAGGTCAATATAAGCTGGCACACAGATAATGTTTCCTTTCAGACATGTAACCCTAACGCAAAATGTAAAGTGCTATGTAACATTTAACATAAAAATTTGTACCTACATTGTCATTAAATAAATGTCAAAGATATAAGACATAAAATCTTTTGTAAGTATGTTTATTTAATATGTATGGACAACGTATTATCTACATAAGTGTTACACCTACATGAGACATACAACATTTGTTGAAAGGGGTGGTTTAACACGTCTAAACCGAAGTAACATGTAACTTAATACATCGACATCCTTTATCGGTATTACGTATTCACTCCAGGCAGTTTTATATGTTTATAACAAAAAAATAAATTATGTAATAAAAGTCAAACCGTTTTTGTTACACTTGAGTGTGATTTTCTACGTCTGGAGAATACATGAAGTATTTAATTTTTTAAAGCCTCAAATATTGTGTGATTATAGTCTACAAAGGATTGCACATTTACCGACAACCCGTGAAAACATTTGAATATAATAAAAAAGAAACCCTAAAGCCTCATTCCCACTCACTGTTTTGATATTTAATTTACTGTTTTTATTTAATATTGTAATTTAGATTTCAGGTTTTCGTTTAAGCACTCCTTTTCACATTTGTGTTTTAATTTAAGTTTAGTTAATTTAGTTGGTGCGTATGCATCGTTAGTAATATAAATTTTGACAGTTCGATAAAATTGTATGTGAAATAAATAAAATTGCTATTTTTAATAACAATAGAAATTGTTTTAATTATTATATTTAAAAAAAACTGACATTAAACTTATTTTAAAAGTAAATCCTACTGTATTTTGACAGATTGTCACCATTTGGAGGTTATAATATAAATAGTTTTTCTTAATTTAAAATTTTTAATGTAAAACATTGGACCTTGTAAGGTTCTAAAAAAACTAAGAAAACTTAAAAAAAAAAATTAAATTAAAAATGGTGCGTAAACAAATTAAATTCAATACAAAATTAAATTAAAGCAGTGAGTGGGAATAATACTTAATGCGTCGTAAAGTTTTAAACATATCATACTTCTATATAAATGTTGGATTGGTTTGGACCATAAAAGTTTAAGAAATATAAAACACTCATGTCTAAAATAACATCAACTTATGAATGAAAATATATGAAGGTTGAATGTCGCATGTTGGTGTCACAAGGCCGATGCATAACATTGTATACTCTTGCATAGAAAACTTTATTAATGTCAGAAAATGTAAATTTATGTCGAAAGATATCTTGTGTTATATATCCTTACATTATGTTAACGTAAACGTAATATTATGTAACAAGTAAACTTTTTTATGTTAAATAAACCTTAAATGTTTATATACCGTTGAAGCAAAGGAATTATCTTGCCAGTCTAATTTGGAAAATGCAATGCTTTTTTTGTTCATAACACATGAAATTCAGATTTTTCCATTGTTGCGAAAATTACAAAAGTAGAGTCAGCAAAACCACTGTAATTCGTAAAATAATGACCGGAATATCATGAAATTTTAGCACATGCCGTTTGAAGGTTGCTACTAAAAATCATTTGAATTTGCCAATAGTGGCGCCATCATCCTACGAATTTATTGAATGACATGGTAATTGGTGAAATAACATTTTGGTACACATTATACTGAAGATTAAACAAGACATTACACAAAATAACACTAATAACCAATTATACTTTAAAATAATGTTGTCTAGTGTCCAGCTTTCTTAATGAAGTTTGGGCACGAGTGTACTGATAATAAGAGTCAAGAAGAAGCTATATGTAGAGCGTGATCTCAGATTAATTTTAGATAACAGCGACCACTCCATTTTGCCCAAATGTTCATAACTTTAATTATGCCATGTCTGTATTTTTATTTATATTTACATATTTTAATCTTTATTTTTATGTAAACATTTATTATTGACCGTGGTAAATAATTATTTTTTTTTATTCTTCCTTAATAACCATTAATTTTTTTTTTGTTTTGGTAAAAAAAATTAATGTAAATCTGTATAATTACTGAACACTAGAAGAAACTAATAATACAGCAATTAACTGTAATGAGCCAGGGTCTAAAATAGAGTGATCAATATCGTACAGCAAGAAAAAACCATCTGAAGAATTGTCCAATTCAGTAAAATTGTATTTTTTGTGTGATTCAATACTCAGATAATTCATAAATGCAACCAAATAAAGTTAATATCCAGATAAACCTGTCGAATATTGCTAGAATGCTCGAAACTAAAATATAGTTTTCATCGTTATATCAAAACTTAATATTTGGAGATGTCTCACTAATGAACTGGACGATCTTTAGAGTGAAATTATGGTGAAAGACCTAGTTTAGTATTAGAGAACTGTTCCATCTACATAAAATCTTATTTTTAGTTGTATTAATAAATTTTACTCTAAGACTAGAATTGAATAATGTTGACCTGATTAGAACCGTGATGGGTAGAACCCGGTAAGACCCTTGTTAGGCAGTCGCGTAACCGTCGCTACATCAATACATTATACTTAGCTGGATCCGTACTACATCTAGTGTAAAATTCTACTCAGGATATTGACTATCCAATATATTGCAAAAGTAAGTCGGTGTAATACCTTGACAGCAGTGCTGAAACTTGAATTATAACATATTTCATTATAATTAAAAGAAAGACTTCCCCTGGATTGTTATTAGTCTCGTTTTAAGACCGAAGTAACATTATTTCTGGTTCATTAGCTTCTGATATCCATACAAGTAATTATCGCGACAATTTGGTTGACTCTCCCTTGCGAGGGGGTGTAGTTTATTTACAAGACAATTAATCTCTATTTTAAGAACCCCCATTAGCTATTATTAACCTTTTCATTCATTACCTTCACTTAGTAAACAACAAAGAATGATTATTTTTAGTAAACCCATCGATTTATCTAAATATAACCGCAATAAATGTTTACCTCATGCTATTCATTTAGAAATAGTCTAAAAACAGAATTTAGGATCAACAACTGTTTGGTTATATACGTAAATGGAAATGTAATTAACTACATGAAGATGCACGCGAAGCAACAATTTCACTTTCTTTTAAGCCTTTAATTATATATCAGAAGTCTTATCCTGTTCTAAATTCCATTTTATAAATTAATGATTAAAATTCAGACTACCATAGGAAATGAATCGGGCGCATGCACAGTACTATTGTTCAAATTCATGGTCATTACATATTAATATGTGCAGTGGCGGCTGCCCTGCTGGCTAGCTTATGGAGAATTATGACTTTAATTATTTTATTTTAATAAGCTCCGGTAATTTCAGTCTCGTGCGGCGCACGATCAACGCCAGATTCGTCATATAGTTTGCAATGAGTATCTTCTGTTTCACGGGCTAGGCGATGTATCGCAAATTCCATAGTAGTTATACTGAGCAGCTACGTGCGCTGTGGAGAGCGCACGGGGAATATTTCTTCGAGCGAAAATTAGTTTTAATTAATTCGGTATAGAGATTAGGTTGATTCTTTGCAACTTCTTAAGTATAAAGTCAATATGTAATTGGGGTATTATATAATATTTTGTGATTCTTTCTACTTTTCTAAGTTATAAATATTTGGTAGAGCAGCGTACGAGTGCACTTAAGCTACAGCCGCCTCTGAATGTGTGTATTCTGTTTACTTATGATAGGCCTCTTACAGGATCAGGTGCCTTGTTGACTATCTATTATCTATTGGGGTGATCCCCAAAGTGTGAGCTTCATGACGTCATATCTAATGTAAAATTTGTCTTTTTAAAAAAGAAAAAAATATGATAAAGATATAAAATAAGGCTAAAAGAAATTGTTTTTCTTTCAAATGTGTGACGTCAGAACAGGGGTGAGGGTATCTATAATGTGGGACAAGGCATGACAAGGCGTTTTCTTTTTTAATAATACCGTAAAATATTTAGAAATGATTGCGGTTCAATCATTAAGAACGTATTGTATAAAAATATTTTATTATTTAAATAACATTATTATGTTTATGCTAATCAATAAATGTAAACATTGATAGACATAATCAGTAGATACGACTTTTAGTACAATATTATTTACGACTATATCACTCTGTATCGTATATACATCTACAATTATACACGTACTTGCCTCCGGAAATATTTTATTTATATATTTGATATTAAATAAAAGTGGTTATTTATTTAAAACGCATAAAATAATGAATGTACTAAAAAGAGAAAAATTATTTATCATATATATATAATAAAAATAGCGTGGGGTATATTACGAGTATTTATTGCATATCATTATTAATGTCGAATAAAATATTATTGAACTATATTGCATCGTCATATATAAAAAGAAAATTCATAGATCGGGAGCTAGTGACCGCCAGACGTATGTGATAGTCAGTGGCCTAGCTAGGTAACCAAAGGCCCCGGTGCAAAAAGAAATTGGGGTCCTAACTAAATTGTTTAGGTTTTATCAAGTCAATATATATACATATATATAATAGGCAAAACTACTTACTACGTGCATGAGGGTCTTGTGTGATCTTTAGT
This sequence comes from Panorpa germanica, assembly GCA_963678705.1. Lineage (NCBI taxonomy): Eukaryota > Metazoa > Arthropoda > Insecta > Mecoptera > Panorpidae > Panorpa > Panorpa germanica. The sequence goes on along the minus strand of OY783215.1, from coordinate 15,651,496 downwards.
CAGGTTTTAGCTTTGGCCTACGTTTTACAGGTGAAGAGTTTAGGAACGTATACTTGGATTAATAATATTGGTATTAACCAGTAAAACAAAGTAAATCAAAAGGTTTATGCACGTATGTATGTAAAACACTTTATTGTACATAAATTCAATATATTTTTACTGGTTCTCTGCAGTTTCTAAAATTTAACGAGATCATTATCTTATTATAATCTACTAATGCGCCAAATTTTAGAAAATATTAAACGGTAACTCTCTGACTGACAGTACTACCTTGAAGTCGTGTTGCAACCTATTTTATTTACATTTCAAAGGTGGGAGAATTTTTAGCTAGTACAATACGAAGTTTTCTGGTCAGGGTCCGAGGGCCCCAGTGCCCATACCTAGCTACGCCAGTGGTGATAGTAAAAAACCTAAGATTTTTCTTGTAGATGTACACTATGATACGCAGTAAAAAAATTGGTCGAAAATATCTAACTTGTGTAACTAACATCTTTTCAAAATCTATTAATGATGAACTCATTGAGATTGTTAATAATAATGAGATACTGTCAAAAATTCCAAAACCAGCCAAGGAATATAAGAGAAAGATTGAATCGTCTTCAAATGAAGATACCTTAGCTAATTCGGAGATTGAAGAAGAATTCTCAGATAATTTAATCACATCAAAAATGGAAACTGTAAAGAACCAAAGAAACAAAGCGAAACAATAGCAGTAGATGGAACCAATTTAGATCCGCCCTACTATATTTTTAGGCATATGAAACTATCCTTTGTTACACCTTTATATCAGCCATTTATCCAGAATCTCCACTTGGAATATCAGAACTAGAAGAAGCTACAAGAAATAATCCATTTGCCTGATTTAAATCATTAGTAAATTTTAATGACAAATTTAAGCTCATTGCATTGTTTTAGATAAAAAAAATGTATAGCATAACTGTTATATATAGAGCATGTTTAAACTTGTTCAAAGGGCAGCTCCAGAAGAAACTTGTGAGATGTAATGGACGATTTGATGAATGTTTCGATTTGAATTTTACTAAAATATGATTAAAAGCACAAATATTTTGAATAAATGTTTTTGATTAAAAAAAGGAGCGCAAAAATTGGATACGGGACAGTATTATAAACACATATTCCTTTTTTTTTTAGTCAGACGCTTTAAAGGTCTATAAAAAAGGTCACATTTGCGTCACGGCGTCAAAGCTGTATTTTATTTATGATATTCGGGCCACTATTTAAGCAGCCAGACCGATTCGCCGGTGCTAATTCTCAGCCAGACACTAAATGGTCAGACGTGAGTGCGAGCGCGAGAGCATTAACCGTATCTGCGAGTGCGAGTGAGATGGTTATATAGTTGAGTTATTTAGTTCAGTATTAACAATTTAATAAACAAAAATCGTATGTAAATTCTAAGTAAATTTCATAACAACTAATTAATAAAATTTTAATAAGTATTTACAATAACAAATTGGGCTCTTGCCATTTGTGAACGTATGTATCTCATGTGTATGTATATTTTTAATGAAGAACAAAAAGAGCTAAAATAAGCCATCTGTTTTTCATAGAAACAAAAATGAATAAAATAAATTCGTAAATAATAAATATAATATTGGTGTCAATTGTCGTGTCAACACCCTACAATGATAATGGATATAAATGAGAAATAAAATATTCTATGCTCTAGATTTGCTTTTAAAAATCCTTGATAAAATGAACTGATATCATTTAATTGAAAGAGTGCTGCAAAACGCAGCGGTTCATAAGTCGGACGGCCTGTGGGCTGCGGCTGCGGTTGCGATCTTGGAACTAATGCAGCCAGCAGTTTGTTTGCCAGTCTAATGCTGTTTCACCTTGAAATTTGATTGTCGACTATGTGTGTAGTGTAATTGCACGCACTGCAGTACAAAATAGTAATGTGCCTTGTACTTGGATCAGATTAGATTCAGATTCAGACAAACTGTCCGTTTATCGCATGTGTAAACACAAAATCTTGAGCGCAGAAGGAAATCTGATCTGATAGTATGGTAAAACTATACTATATAGGTGTAATTTTCACATTGTGAAAGTTCATTTGTTGATAGTAGTAGAAAAATGAAAAATTTGTTGTAGAAAAATTGTACTAGAGAAATTTAATATAAAACGTTTTTAACAAGTTTAATAATTATATACAAATAATAAATATCATCGCAATTATGATATATTTGTAATAATATGACGTATTTTCAGCATAATTAGTTACATGTGGTTAATTTCCTTCATTAGTTATTTCGCACATGTGTGAATTATTTCAATATAATTATTACGTTCATATTTACAACATTGGCAAATTTATACTAATTAAAAAGTAATTATCAAGGTCATAAATGAAATTGTACAGATCCGATTTTTCAATAGTCAGTTAAACTTCAGTTATGGCATATTTGAAGTTAAATCTAAAAAATTAGTTTTTACCACCTTCGGCAATTTTTTAAATTACAGATTTTTCAGGAATGAGCCTGCTTCTATATTTTAGATTGGATGTGACGTCACAAACCTTCTAAACCCTTCTCCCTCACCCTTTGGGTGTGACGTAATTAATCGATGCTCTCAAAGAGAAACCATTTAATGTAGTGTAGCTATAGTTCAGCGTTTACTCATGCTTAAAACAAGTTGTGTTGTAATTGTCTCACTGTTTTTTTTAATAATGTATATATGAAGGAAGAAGACAAAATTCACCGTACAAAACTGCATAACTATTGCAACAAAGCATGGGTCACCGCCTAACTCTCCGTATTTGAACTATAGTTATGTAAGCGAGAGTTTATTATTAATCATTTTATAAAACACACTAACAGAAGCGAAATGAGTCTAAAAATGTTGGTCCAGAACTGATTTATTATACATAAATCCATATTCATGTCTCACATCATAAATGCTATTCTTTCCAGTCTATAAGTTGCTATATATGGTCAGTCCGCCACTGCACTCGAAGAATGATTTAATATGTCAATTGTGCTATTCAAATTCACTGTACATAATAAATAAGTAATATAATCCATTTATTTTTAGAAACGTAAATAAAATACAAACGTAAAGAAAACTAGAGCCATCTCTGAATCTATAAATACACCAAAAATATGTATTATCAGTGATATAATAAACAATAGATATATCTACGATAAGAAATTTGGTCTGTTTACGTGCGGCGGTTGCTAGGGTCAGTGAGGCAACTTCTGCTGTATGCATTTGCAAACAACAGGACGAAAACAAGATTTCTCAAGATCTGTTTTGATTCCTCGAGTCGTAATCGTAAAGGTGTAGGAAATGTTATGGCACACAGTGATTAGGAATCTCGTTACGAGACCAGATGCGACATGCCTGCCTAGCCACACGTGAGCAGCGTAACTCTGTGTTTAACATCTAAGCATATGACTCATGACGCGTTACCGACAGATTAGAAACTCTATAGTCAGTGGCAGGGGTGGGGGGACACAGGGTGCACTGATCGGTTTTGTGTTATCGAAGGAAAACGAACTGATTCAAATCGGTATGCAATTGGGTAGTCATTGTTTTATATTAAATAAACAAAACATAAATATAACTATGTTTAACGGGATAGAAATACGTATTATATAATGACGTATTTAAAATACAGCCCGGAGAGAGTAAGAATAGAGCTTGTTGGATTTACTAGATTAATATTAAATTAATTCATTTATACACATTTTGTAAAATATAGCATCTCATCATGTCATCTTACGTAAACAAATTCTTCAGAAAATAATATTTGCTTTACCTTTAATACATTTTTTATCTTTCTAGACACTCTGTATTTTATCTGGCCTAATTTTAAAGAGGCTGCGTCAAATAGAATTTGTCGGGAATAAAGTTTAATGCCAAATGGCTCGCCTTCACCTTGGAGTAGTAGCTAATTCTTCCTAGTTGCATTTACTTAAGGTTACCTGCTACTAGATTTGGGAAATGCACACTTAAGACACTCTTACGTAACAAAATTCAACCAATCTATATAACTGCTCGTATTCTCGTAAAAATAAATAAACAATAATCGAAATTCAATAAACGGAAGTCGTTGAACACAACAAACGATAACGATGATGCCAATAATGCATTTTATACCGACATGCAAATTAATACTGTCTTAATCATGTAATAACAGAATTTCAAAAAGAAAACATTGACGTAGGAGTAATACGCAAGGCAGGAGTGTTGCGCTAAAGTTATAATCTTTAATTTATAGATTCAATTCATATATTTTTGATTATTATTATATATTTTTGATTTTTTTTATTGTGTAAAGAAGGTTCTAATCAACTCTTTTTCTTTATCCCACAAAAATGTTGTAGTATACTTTTTTGATACTAAAAAACAATTAATAAGAGTAATGGATGACATTATTATATGCAAAAAGGCCCTTTACAAAAACTTTGTGGGACATATTATTTTTAAGATACGAAAATAACTAATTGCATCTTTGTTTCCAATGGGGGCGTTCCTTATTCGAAAATTCAAAATATAAATCCAGGTTTGATCAAATGCATGGTTGATCTCTTTCTAACGACGAATTTCCCGACTAAGTAAGTTACACAATGTTGGTGATGCGTTCCTCTGATGCAAAATCTACTGTACTGTTTGCCCACGAATGTATAAATAGATGTTTGTATTAAACACAACAACGATTTATTATATTAAACATACACACGAACATATTTACATAACTTTTACATCACATTACATTACAAAGTAATAAATTAATGTAACTATAGACAAACGATTCTACATCTCCAAATACGCTACAAATCCTTGTGATTGGTCTTGGCATGTTGATAACTTAGGCTGGTGGTGATATCTATAATAGATTCGTTCATCAACTGACATACCACCTTCGATACCATGTCCCAAGCTTTGTCTTCTTTCTGGATCATAGGATTCGACTTCATTAATTTCTGTAACTTCTTCTTATATTTAATAGCTTTTCTTAAAACATCGGACGATTGTGTTGATTCAACATTTCCATTTATTATTTCATCAAAGTTATCCTTCTTTGACTTTTTATGAGGATGTACAGAGGACTTGTGATACGAGATCAGCTGTTTCTTTTCATCGGCTAATTCGGGGGCCGACTTTGTTGTAGAAATTGTTTGAATTTCCACTTGTTCCTTTTCAAACTTATCCATAAGCGTATCAATGTCGGGGTCGGTTATGCATTGACCAAGACTGCTTTTATCAGCCTTGATTTTGTTTTTCATTAAATCGAGCTTAACCTTTGCTCTTTTCTTTGCAAATGGCGTCCGAGGTCGATTGATCTTGGAGTTGTACATGTGTAACTTATTTACGCTGTTTAGACTTTCAGATTTTCGTGTGACAGACCACGTATTGCAAATCTGAGCTCGATGATTCGATGTGGTTGCGCGGCTGTTGAAGATCTGTAAGGATTCCGTTTCCCGTACACGAAACTGAACGACACGTTCGCGAGATTTTTGAATAAATCTCATGATCTTCTTTCTCATTGTTGACTGATCCCTAGACAGATGCTTATCAGCACAAATTGAATCAAATGCTAAATACTGTTTCAACAGATCTTTAACACGCTCTTGAAGTCCAAAGATCAGAGAGTCTGGAATGTGCCTCAAGTACATCTGAAGTCCTTGCAAGATGATTGAATGCAAATGGATAATTTTGTTGCACACGACATGGTATTGTTGAGACGTTTTGTTTGGTATTCTCATCATTTTCATTAAATTGGGTAGTTTCCTCGATAACTCGTACAAATATTGACGAGAGAACCGTGATGAGAACTCACTGTCGCGCTTCCTTCGCCGAATCTTTTCGTCGACACCGTCGGGCTTTGTTATATCATACGAGAGCTCCAAACGTATTTCGTTTAAGGCTAACGTAATCTTATGTTGCACGGCATCTAATTTTCGGAAGTAGTCGTGTGGGACCCTCACAGATACTACTTCCGATTCCTTGATAACCTTCTTCAGAGGTTTATCCCTTATGCTAAGCACTTGATTGCTAGGCTGTAGAGATAAATCACTCATTACGCTAGAAGAGCAGATTGCACGAGCTTTTTTACTGGTCACTGATGATAAATCATCTTCTTTCTCGAAAGTGAACGAAACGCTGTCGTTGTCATTATCTGCTGTAGAACTCGCCGAATCAGAAACATAGATGTCCAACGCTTGCTCCATTCCACTCAGACTACTCTCTCTCGGCGAAGTGTCGCACAGACGCGCCACAACTAACGCATTCTGTTCCAATTCAGGTGGTGTTTGTGATTGATCAGACACATTCGTCTCAGAACTAATTGTAACGAGGTTGGCCACAGGAACTTCTGTGCCATTTATATTATCAGAAGAGCCAATTGGATCTTGCGACACCGGTACAAACCCAGATTTGATAACGTTGTTCAAGAAATCTGAATTATCTCTAGACATATTAAGAATTTCTTTAAAATTTTCCTCAATCGTCGTATTATTTAGCATTTCTCTCGACTCTTCCAATATATTTAATATCCTCTGATGATGAGCATCAGTGATTTCGAAATGATCTTCTTCAAACGTATCAGCAGGTGGTAGAAGCTGATGCTTACAAACTTGTTTTATAGGAGGTGGCTTTGTTTCGATCCCTAGTAAGTTTCTAATGGTATTCTGATGACTTAGGAGTGAGTTTTCAACTAAATATGAATTTTTTTTGAACATTTGTTGACTGTTTTCCAATTTCTTTCTTACAGCTGTTTCAAATGCATCTCGGAATTCAGTTGTCCTTGGATCAATAAAATTTTCTTCTTTTTGAAGTTTTTTCGCTAGTTGTACTCTTTGTATTATCTTATTTAATTCCGGTTGGGATACGTACTTAAAATCAAAATTGGTTTCGTCTTCCATTTTGAATATTTATAATTTTATACGTAAACAAATACAACTAGAATCTTATAAAAAAAGTACTATGGGTAAAATAACTTTTGAAATAAAAATAATTCCGTTCTTTTATAAAAAAAAATAATTAAAAACAGAATTTAATAATTTATTTTTTGAATTTTGTTTAAAGTTAACTGATCATAGCAACAAAATTAATTAAATATCATAAAATTCATTATCAACACAAACCCTGCAACCCTGATCAATAGATGTCAGTGGCTAAAAGAACAAAACTTAGCCGTGTTTTATTTTGCATGCAAATGTGATGTATCGGGATTACACTGTGAACAAATTTTGTTAAACCAGATAATATGATTATTCAATTATTATGGCCAATACAGACACTTAATAGCTATAACAAACAGCTTATCAGCCACAAGGTCTGGCAAAATGGTTAAGGTTGAATATTACTTTCATGTTTATCGCGGCTTGAATAAACAGATGTTGCAGTTATCTCACATCTGATAAAACGAAATGGATCTCGAATATTTTGCATTTATGTATTTTAAAGAGCATAGCGCAAAACTTAATGATTACTTGCATAACACACTCTAAAAGGCTCTAAAATTGGATCATTTGAAGACTGTAAGTAACTGGAACCAACTTCTTGCGAACTACGAATTTCAGTAGGGCGTAGTGGTATTAGCACAGTTTATCATAAGGGATAGTTGTATTACCGTAGTTAGTATGTATATCAAAGTGCTGCTTTTCGCTTATACAGAGGTTATTTGTATTCGAGTAGACAACATCCGTATAAAGGGAATGCGGCAATTTGATCTACATACGTATGAACTATAAAATGAACACGGATGTATGAACTGAGGATTATTTTACAACAGTAGTGTTTTGATAAACATTTAATTATTCGCTTCATCTCATAATAAAGTAAAGTATTGAAGAAACATATCAATGCGACACCAATATGAGACACGTACCTTAATACATCTACGTACATACTCGTACTACGTATTCACTCAGGCAGTTTAATATGTTTATACAAAATAGTAGTAAGATAACTAATAAAACTGAGTTCAATTCTTTAACTTTTGTCTTTGGGTTATAAGTTTATCTATGGGTTATTTGAATATAATAAAAATAACCTAATGCATCGTAAATTTTTAAAGATATTTATATGAATGTCGCATTGATTTGGACCGTAAAAGTGTATAAAAAACGTCAACTTATGAATAAAAATATATGAATGTAGGACTGAAATGTCCTACAGAAATGTTGGCACTGGTGTGGCCGATGCATATCGGTTAACCACTAAGGTAATTTATTTGCACAACTTTAAAATAAGCAGAATAAAAGTAAACAAGAAACCTTAGACTTTTAATATAAATGCGGATTAAGAACAACTAGGTCAAGTTCATTTGTCACACGCTGCAGATAATTTGAAAGTAATAAACCTGCTAAATGGCTATCTTATCGACAATTATATATCGTATTAAATAAGACAATTAGACTGTAAACTGTAAAGAGGGGATTCTAAAAAAAACTCAAGGGATCAGAGAAATGGTAATATTAGTCGCAAGTCATAACTCATAAATTATAAATGATAATCTATAATTTTATGAATAGAAAACTCGTTTATGTTCGTATCTACTATCGTAAATATTGGCAGTTTAAAGTAAGAATGGGGAGAAGGGGTAACGTTTATTAATTACCTACACATAAGTCGAATGACCATATTCGTAATTAAGTAATTATAAGTTTTAGGGTTATTATAATTATTTTTAGTTTAGTCTAACTAGTTTAAATGTAGGCATATGTTTATTTTAATGATTTATTATAAGTAGATAATAGTTCCAGGTACAGGTAAGGATTTTAAAAGGTTTAGACAGTACACCCAATTTTAATATGCGTTAGACTAATGTCTAGAATATTTTTTGTTAACGATAACTGCTTAGCATTAGTAATTACATTTGTCATAAGCAAAAATGGGTTTCAATATGTTACATAAACAGAACGGTTTCTATGATCTTTTGTAATTTTGTCTCTCATAGAGTGAGGACAAGTTTTTGTAGCGGCTGAATATTACAATTTAATAAATAAACTTTTAATTGGTAATATTAAGGTTTTTTAATTCTTACCACCTTACTTCTTAATTCAATACCACAAATTACAGTATAATATTGATCAATGGATAATAGTACAACATTTTCTTCTTACCTTGAGGACTTTCTGAGAGTATCGAGATTTCAGAAGAGTCGACATGTGGTGGGAACACTTGGAAAACTTCTTCTTCCTCTTCAATACCGGAAAGCATTGTAGTATCGCCTTTGACAGTGCTTGCGGTAGGCATACCTTTGTCTGGAGGAAAACAAATTAAGTTAATTATAATATTTAAGATTTTATTAAATTACAAAATTAGGTACGAACAATAATTTTCAGAGAAAATGTTAGGCCGGGTCATTCAAAATTAAAAAATTAGTTATATCGGATCACAATTTACTAATTCTCTTATAGAATTCATTTGCATAAAGTCATAATTTACAGAGTTGGAGGGTAAAGAGTAAGTGGTCACAGGTCGACATTACCGCATCGGATTTATCGTTTAAATATGGAAGAAAAGGGAAGTGTAGGGAAGGTGTACACATAATCGATACAGTTGTTGGTGACATCTAAATGCTTCGTCGTATAAATGTGATACTGCTGATATTTTAAAAGTTGCATGGCTTAACCAATAAGTCGATTTCAGATGGCCTATCGGAAGCTAGCGGCAGTAAGAATCGAGTGCTCTCTGTTGACTCGTAATCATCTTCCTTCCACTTCCTATCTTATCCATGTTTGAACGATAAATCCGGAGCCGTAACGCCGACATATAAACGCTTACTTTAAATATGTGAGAAACAGAGCAAATATGAATTCCATCCGTACCTAACTTTAGTGCCTTACATTGTAATAAACAAAAAATAATATATTATAAAGAAGTACCTATTAATCTTCAGCTAAATAGTAATAACCAGAAAAAACAAAGAAATATTATTATTATAATTGTCAAATTTTTAATTTGTATATTGTAAGTCCAAATGCACGATGAAGTTTTATCACGGCAGTTCTATTTTCTAGCAAGGAATATTGTGACTTGTGACACTGGAGGGAGTACTGTTAACTATCTAGTCAAGTTAGATAAGTTGACAGTAGAGCTGTGACAGTGTTATCGTTGACACTAACAACATTAAAAAAAGGAGAATTAAAAAAAAAAACTTTAAGCTGCCGATATCTCGAAAACCATGCGACTTTTACTGAGGTCATGTTAGGCTTATTTGATGCATCTGAGGAAGGTATATTTGTGGTGTCAGTGTGACGTGCTCCTTTTGGAACACCCTCTATAAAACTCGATGGTCACTATAACACTGCCTCAGCTGTCAATTTAAATAGTTTCACTAGATAGTATAAATAGTTTCAATAGTTTCACAAGATTGTATTCTGCTAAAAGTAGTACTTCCGTGATAGAACTGTTATCGACTATTTAAACCATTAAGATCGTAAGATAAAAAAGACTAAGCTTTTTGCTATTAATGATACAGCTAGTCCGAAATCTGAATTCAACTGCAGCTCCAAACATTAAAACATATGTAAATCAATTCTTACAGGATTAAGCTTATTTCTTGCACAATTAGATAGAAAAAGTGGAAAATGAGGCCAAAAGCTTAAGTAATTATCTATACTACTTTTATCATATGAAACTACAGTGGTTAGTGATCTAACCACACTATAAGTTAGCTAGAATATATGAATGCTGCCCTACTGATTAACATAGACGATAAAATTAAGTTATAAAAAGAATTATACAAGTTCTGATGCAACATACCTTTGTTAATCATTTTGAAATGATAAATTTACAGAACAGAATATTTGAATAAAACTAAAAAACACGTGAATCACAAGAAAAGCTTCAGCATGACTAGAAATTTATATATTGATATACAGATTTAGAAAACACAGAATTTAGATTCACCTTTAAGGAAACAACAGGATAATATCACGGTTACTTGATCAATACTTATTATAATTATTTTATTTAATAAAAAATTTAATTTTAATTATTAATATCACTTATATTTGAAATATTTATACACTAATATTATTATTATTTTTCACTTTTTTTTATTTAAATTCACACTTATAAATAATTGTATTTATATTTTTCTGAACTCTCTACGGAGATAAAAACACTCCAACTCGACCACTGGAATAAGTAGTCGACATTTTGATAAATTTATGTCAAATCTTGAAGCATTTTGATTCTGAAACAATAAAAACAAAAATTAGTATAAGTTGTAAATAATTTGTAACCATCCGACGCCACTGGTCTGTCAGCAGGATCAAGGTCAATTGAAAGAAATGTAATTGTGTTTTGACAACAATGGATAGGAATATAACCAGCTCTCGAGGCTCCAGCGAACGAACAGTTTTTTTATATAGAGAATTCAAGCAACAACAGCTCTGGGAGGAACATCGAGTTATTTTGTTGAATACGATTGGTATTAGTTAATTGTTATACATAGAATTGATATTAAGTTAAAATATTTAGCATCCGTCTTAATTAAGAAAAATACGAATGTAATCAAGTATTTAGAGGAATAAATAAAACGAATAAATTACGTATTTTAACAAAAAAAAGTGTTTAATTGAGTGATTAGTAACTTACATTAGTAAGTGATCAAAGGTATTCTGCAGAGTGTAATTGTGCAATCCTAAATAAATAAATAAGTAGACAAATAAGATAAAATTGTGGAAGGGAAAACTCGTGTTTTATTTAGAAAGTTGGGTGGAATAAACTGGGTAAAGTTAAATAGTGATTAACTAAGTGATAGCTGTTTCCTCACAGCTAGGCGGGCAACCACAGCAGAGACGCAAGAGAGACAAGAAAAGGCTGGTAACATAAACTATTTGAGCGAACCTCGAACTTGTTAGTAAGCGAGATCCCCTTACTCCGTAACGCACTAGGGGGGGTCACAAATTAATGATACGGAATTACACTCTTAGAGCATATATATATGGAGAGAGAATGCTAGACCTGAAAGTGTGTCCAAAATGTGTGCGAGAGAGAAAGGTATATGTTTCTCTTTGTTCTCTATTGTCAATTCAGAGCTGTCAATTCTCTGTTGTCAATTCAGACCTGTCTAGATATAATAAGTGACAGTTCTTATGTCATCTATGGCGTTCATGAGTATATGTTTTCACTGAACGGTCACTGTTTTACCGACAGAGGAGCTTTGTACCAACTAAAGAAATATAATTTCTTTACATATTTAATAGAATATTAATATTCATTTTATCTAGACTGTCACTTTCGACGCATGCGCATAGAGGACAAATAGGAACATATACCTTTCTCTCTCGCGCACATTTTGAACACACTTTTATCTATAGGACATATAGGCTATTCACGCTCCATATATATGTGCTCCAAGATTACACCGCGTGGGGGTCGTGGCGATGACGTTGACGATGTCGAAGCCGAGACCGCGGAATGCTTGGAAACAGATAGCGACGACGGACGCTAGATTGACGCATTCCCCAGACAGTTGTCACCGACTCCAGACAATCTCCAGCACGAAATTCCCAGCATCGGCATGTCAATTATTGTCAGGAACTAAGTAAGTGGTTCTATATTTAAGTATCCCTTGACTTTAATAGATGCTTTAACGACCTGATTATATAATTAAAATGTTTGACAAATAATTTATTGGATTCTTTCGATATGTTTACATAAGTTCTATTTGTAAATGGATTTTACGAGCAGTATCACGTTAGCCAGTGCGTTCTGTATAGCAATAAATTAAGGCTATTGGCGTTCATAGTACATTTTCAGTGATGATGTCATTCTACAATGGATTAAATAACTACTGGACATTACGGAAATATTTTTCAATTTTGATAAAAAATAGCCTCGATCGTTCAAACCTTTTTAAAAACATGCTCGGTTATTGGTCTTTCTTTCAAGATATCATTTAGGCTGATATCTTACCAATTCTCAGAATTAGAGTTAGAACTAGAAGTAGAGAACTACATAATTTTTTCAATTTCAACAACGCAAATTTTCAAAAAAAAAATAGATGGTATCCGATTTGGAAAATTCAAACGGATCCTATAGTAAAATTCAACGCTGATTCCAAATCTGCAATTTATTATTTCTTTGGACTGCCGGTTTTTGAGTTATCGGCATTTTATAGGTCAAATTATGAACCGATTTCAAAATGGCCAGATATGGAATCCCTAAAACTATCATTCCCTTAAGGCTTTGCACCTTGCTACCAAACACCCTGTGTAACTGTTATATACAATAAGTGTTAGTAGCGCAATCAGCATTCAGATTGAAATACTTAGCGAACTTGGATATAAAATAATCTAGAATATTGTGAGGTGAAGGTTCGTCTCGTATTAAATCGAATTTTGTATTGACCGCACAAAAGAATTAATGCATCTATACCTTTAAAAACAATTGCATTTTTTTATAAAGGGATTGCATGCTACATTTTGCGTGTTACATGCAACATTGAGTAAAATGCTTTGTTTAGTTTTTAATATTATACAAAATAATATTATGCTAATACAAAATTAATTGATATAGTCTTTATCAAAAGTATACCGGAAATGAAATCTTCCTTTTCCGTTCATAAATAAAATTACTTTTGATTATAGCACCAATGATTGTGATAATAATTACATTTTAACCGTTGTTTTGATATTATATCTAAGGATGAAAATCCTTAAAATACAGACAATGTTTCGTCCATGATAGGACGGAAATAGGCCGAATTATTGATTTTATCGGACGAATGGTAAGCAATAGAGGGTGCATAACGTTTACCCGTTGTACCATAAAATAAAAATGTACAAAATTTCCTCTTAATTAAAAACGCATAAATATATAATTAACTTTTGATAATTAGTGTGGCCTTATTTCAAACAAATTAGAATTGATGTCATGTTGTTAATTACAAATGCCTATGGTATTATGACTATTGTCATAATAGTTGATAACAATAACGCCTACGCAAAATACCATCATGCAACCATTTTAACAGTTCTTATTCTAAAATCATTTCTTTATCTAAAAGAAACATATTTCAATATTTCTTGGAAGTTCAGAAGACAATTTTATTTATTTCCGTGTTTCCTAGTGATATCTCTGGTAAGTAACAAAACCGTAATAAACTAATAAATGTGACTTTTATGAACTTTTACAGCTTCACTGGTTTGTTATACAGTATACGTTTATATATTAAATAATGTAACATTGTTAGCTAACATAAAACTCTCAACCGGACCCTAAATGTGCATTAAAAAAGTCACGCCACATCGTATTCCTACGAACAAGCTCGGAAAATGTCGGAAAACTCTGAGAACCCAGTAAATAATAATAAAGCACGAACGAAGAGCAGAGCTAGATTAAGGCTATAAAGAAATAGGGTAGAAAAGAAGTACAAAGAACTTCGGTAGACTCATAGTAAAGCAGTCTAGATGATAGTTGCATTTTGTGCCGGATTTTAATAAAACTTTGTTCAATTACGTTTGATTAAAGTAGTTTAGCCGAAAGTCACTTTTCTTAAGAATTCGATAAAATTGAATTATTGAAATCTAGGTGTCTTTAATTTTAAAAAAAAGGAACGAAATTCTTCCATTGATTGTACAGCGAGATATTTATAATTGAAGTGCACGTAATTAACATGCAACGGGCCGATAAAATATATTAAGGAAAAGACATAAAGACATAGTCTCGCGTATATCTGAAAAACCGTTCTTAGGAATGCTCTAAAAAAACTAATATTTAATAAAACAAAGAGTTTAGATGTGAAAATCATTTTTCTTTATCCATTTGTTGAAAAGATATAAATGTTTAAAGTTGAAATTTAAAACTGTAACAGCCGTGTGATTGTTGTATTGCATGTGTGGAAAGTGTGAAGTGTGTGTATCTTAGAGTATATATACAGGGTGTCCCAGAAATCGACGTCAAGCCAGAAGTAGGTCATAGACCAAGTCATAACAGTTATGAGAAAAATATTAAAAAAGTTTTAGGTTGAATATTTTAAAAATTATTGGCATTTAAAAAATATCGAGAAAATCTGCACCCCGTGACAGACTTTTCACTCCTGTTGCTACAAATCTTTTTTTAAAAAAAAATTTTTGTTATGTGATCCTGAACAATGTTTCTATAAACTCTTGCCTAAAATGTAAAGCCAACTGCTCCAGCTTGGAAGAAATTGTCACTTTTTTTCCAACCAAATATTCAAGATAAATTCTTCGCCCAACTTTGAGTGACTGTACTGAAAAAAAAAATGTACTATGCGAGTTTGGCAAGTAACATTCAAAGTTGGCGCATTTAATAAGGATTCCAAAATGGTATGACACTTGCTAGAATATTTCTTAAATTTTGGACAATTTCTTCTTTTGCAAAGTAACCCAGACTTTAACCAATTTTTCTTACTAACTTAAAAATGATTATAGTGTACCCAAAGTTTTTCTAAAGTGTAAATGGATCAAGTCGTTTTTATAAAAAACGAAATCAAAATTTTGTAATTTAACACTGGCTCTTATGAAGAATACAAAGTTTATGAGATTTTTTTTAAATTCCAAACTTCATTAAAATTTAATATGCTCGAAAAATCGTAGGTCGCAGACGTTTTAACCACGTCGTTATCGAGATATTATTATTTAAAATGTAAATGTTTCAATTAAATCGAGAAATGAATTGAATAGTAGTAGTGATGTGGCAACAGCGCTTTTATATTAGTACGAAATAAGCGCGGTTGTGTCGATAGTTGTCACGATCAGTATTACTATGGATGTGAGTGTACAAATACGTTTTGATGTTTTCACAAAAGTTTTCAAGTGGGCTAACCGCTTCGACTGACTATCTTATATTCGAGGCGCCCTAAGCTTTGCTTTTGAATCAGACTGGCAGTGAACAACAACCCTATTGCGGCACTGACTCAGTGTAATATATCCAACACCCAGTTTCTCGTATTCTCCAGTTTTAATAAAAAGTTTCAAAAGTTTGATGTTCAGTAATAAAACTTTTTATGAAACTTTTAATATTGCATTAAGGAAAGGGAGCACAACTGGGAAAAAGTTAATCAAAAGCTAAAAACCTAAGTAATGCTTGTTTTAATTCTAGCTCTACTTTTTATCTTAGTTTATAATAAAGTTATAATTGCTTTTTGTAGAACAAGTTAGCCTAGACACACACAAATATCTTAAGGACCTCTTACACTGGAACCGACTGTTTGTGATGTCTATTCTTTAGTTGTTTCGCATCAGTTTTAATTGTTTAATTTAATGTTTATCAATAATTATATATCTGTATTATTATCACGTGTCACCTCTCCGCTGTCAAGAAATAATAAACACAAAGGCGACGTTATGTACAAAGGATGCATTTTCCAAGCACGTTCCGGAAATTATATATATACGTATAAACCAAATTATGTATACAGACGTATAAAATATATACGTCTATGGTACAGTGGTGTATTGATAAACATTAAGGTAGAAAGTTTCTCTTTTAAGAAAGTTTGCTAATGCGACTACACCATAGAGTAAAAGTCGTAGGTCGCAAGTAATCTGTTCTGGAACATACAATTGTCTGTGCCGTAGGAAAATAGAGACAGCACCACATGAACACATTCAACAAACACAGACAATGGTAACAGTTATCACAAATCTGCCTTTCCTCATAAGTTCTCATGGTTCGTACCAAATAGCCAGACTATCTTGAGGCAATTTCGTATTCAGTGTGCGCCGTGCGGTCAACCTTAAAAGAACTCTTTCTTTAGCATCTATTGAAAAAATATCTACTTGAGCGAATTTCATTTCTTTTCTTTATTTTGCGCAGGTCCGAAACCAAAGCTTTAAGTATTGAATGTTCTTGTCCATTACCATTGACGTAAATGGACGTTTCATTCAATTTGTCTAGATCTCATTTTATTAGCATCGGCTTCGTCTTCATCTTTCACAATGTTCTTTTATATTCGTTCATTTCTTTACACATAATAGTGCAATTTTTTAAATTGTATAATTTGTGCTATTGATAAAGAGTTCTTTATATATTTATTTTTAATTACAGAGTCCTAAACTGAATCTAAAGTATTCTTTACCTGTTTAGCCTATGCCAAGGTCAACTTAAACAATAATAAATATTATCTCTGGTCATAATTTGTAAGTGGGTTAGTATTACCACAGTTCTAGGGGTGCTGATGTCTAAGTATTGCTAGATAGTTTGTCTGGTAGTATTACTAGTACAATAATATTGTACTAGTATGAATGTACACGAATGTTCATCCGTTAACAATATATGAGACATGCAAAGTTATTAGGCTTTCTGTACCAGAATCGACCCGATGCGATGCCGATGACATTACCGTTACTAAAGCAAAACTCATAAGGTTATCAATAGCAAATCGTAAATAATTTTGCGGATTGTAAAAGTCTAATATTGAGGTAAACTGCTACAAAACATACGGAACCGTCTGAATGATAGAATGCATCCGAATTTGAAACCACTTAATTTTGTTCCCTCAAAACAAGCATTTAGATTATCTAATAAATAGACTTTTACAAAATTCTGATTAGAAGGCCAATTTGTAAGAATCATTGTGAATCGAGGAAAATGAAGACGTATTAACATTGTAGGGAGAGTAAAATTTAAGAGATTCCTTTTGCAATCTAATTTGATGATTTTGGAAAGGATAAACAGTAGTTTGTTTTTTCAAAAACATAACAAACGAATTAATTTTAATTAATATTTAGAAGCGCCATGACGCACAATGTACAGTGTGACGGTTAACGAAAGAATATTCTCCAGGTCTGCAAATTTTTGCACCACATTAAAATCGGCATTGAGGAATAAGTCTCTTAATGCTTTCGGATTGCTTAAATACATTATATTAGACCGAATAAAATATACCAGTTCGCAAAATTAAAACACTTGAAAATTCGGATGTTTTTAATAAGTTTCCGATTTTAAATCCGACTAGACCCGGATCCGGTTTTCGGAAACGGTAATAGTTACAGCACGACTGATGTGAGATTTGTAGTCTCAAAATCTTCGATAACGGTATCGTCACTTTAAAATGATTATTTCAATAAAAATTTTAAACATAGATGTAATATTATATTAAATTTATTTCGCTGACTGTACCTCACAGTTGTAGCAAAGTCAGGTGGTGTGGGACTTCCGTTTAAAGGGGAAAGGGGGATCAATACTTTCCCTATTCCATTAACGAAAATTCCAAGAAAAAGTAAAAAGTAAAGGAAATATGAGCAAAGAAACTGTGTAAATTTGTCAAAGTATTAACCTTAATACGACCTCAAACCCTTGTCAACCCTCCCCTCCGAACCCTCCCTACTTGTCTACGTAACGTCAATACAAGTGAGGTACGTAACAATCGGCTCGGATGGAATCATTGTACATTATTGACGGTTACATGAATAAATTATTAAATGTCTTTATCGACAGGGGGGATTGAATTGATTAATGAGATATATTACAAATTGTTAAATAGGAAATAAAAAATTATCTAAAGGTTTATGTGGTTTAGCGTTACGAGTGTAACGGTATATAACGTAGTTCAAAAAAACCTTATATAACCTTAAAATGTAATTTTGATATCGTTATCAAATTACTTAACAAATAATACTGGGGTTTCGGTTCCTGTTTAGAGCTCTAAATAACTATTGTTTTAGCATAAAAAGTACCATTAGGTTAGAAGTAAGTCGTATATACTCTGAATCAATATTTTTAAGTTATCCGGTATTTTTACGTTATTTTTTCATTTCCTGAATATGACCTAACTACTTCGGCGAGCCAGTGCTACATTAAGGGGTTATATATAGTTAGAATTGTTAGAATATTGAAGTACACACACAGAAAATTTCAAGTCAATCCGGCGATTATTTTCGAGGTTATGTAAGTTAAAAAAAAAAAATTCTTTTACTCTATGTAAAGTGCTTTCGGAACTTTAAATGCTTTTTTCCCAAAACTGTGTTTTTAAAGTCGGTGACCAAAATTTCTTGAACCGATAAATATTTTTTTTTTTAAACAATTTCAGGTCATTATGTCAAACTGCATCAGCTTTTTTTAATTTTAAAACTTTTTACAACTTCAAAAGCGTCTAGTATTTTTTTTAAATAACGAAGATGCTTGAAACTTAGTTTATTAGATAAAGTACACATCTGACAAACGCCAAAAAATAAAACAATTAACATATCAACTTAAATTAGGCCACTGTTGGCATTTAAATGTCAGAAATTGTGTTTTTATAAAAATAACATAAAAATAGCAGTAAAAAATTAATAAGCAGACTTCGACTAAGACATATATGGCTCAAAATGTTCTAAATGGCGTCAAATATCATCCCCTTAAAGCTTTGCACCTTGCTACCAAACACCCTGTATAACAAAAACTTTTCGTTTGTTATATTTAGTACCAGGAAATAAATTAGAATTCTACGAATATAAACTCTGAAGGGAATGTTATATACAAATTGAACATATACTGCGTAGAATCAATACTTGGAATTGTTGCTTTGCTGTAAGAAACGGAGTATTAAATATTAAAACAATTTTGATATACATAAGTACGAGTCGAGTTAGAATATCGATCTGGAAAATACGGTAATGGTTCAGTTCAGTGACTCATGCCAGTCTGTCTCGTGAATACAGTCTCAGGTCATTACTCTTGCACTAAAATTGAAATTGTTCATAATTTAAAAGTTAATTAATTAATTAGTTAGATATTAGACGTATTTAATGTTTAATTGACATGTTAAGATTATCTGTTATGTAACAATATTACCTAATATACAACGTTTTGAGACCTCTTTTATAGATTTTTAAACAATGTTCCTCTTTACGCATTAGCAAACTCCTAAAGTTTCTTAAGAACATCTACTTCAGAATTATAAAAGCTTAAGTACTTCCTAACAATTAACAACTCTTAGAATAGCTATAAAATAATACAACGACACTGTGGGCGAGAGCAACGCTTGAGTTATATATATTTACTTACAAAAATAATTTGGTTTTTCAATATCAGACGAATCTTTCATGAGTTATTCTGACAACGCGAATTCTGAGGTCCCAATGGCTGAAATTTCAATATTTCGAAATGAAAATATCACAAATCTGTGATGATATGTTGAATAGTTTGAATAAAATATTTCATTTTTTATATTAGAAAAGAATTAGACAAAATATACTTTTTTTAATCCTTGAAACCCACCTAACCTCTAAAGTAAAGTTTATATAAAAAAGTGCTCGATAGAAAGCTGAAAATTATTGAAGCTCTTCGTTAGAAAATAAAATTAAATATTTTACCAAAAAATACTAATTTAAATCCTAACCCATACGAAAGAAATCGCATTGTGCACTTAAAAGAAAATAGATTATAACTAATTAATAAAGTGTTGTAAAAGAAAATTACTTATTTTTTTAATCATGCCAATAATTATTATTCGAGAAAAGTTGCTTAATTATCTTTTAATTTTAATTTCCTTCATATTTCCGCACCTTTATCTGTTGTCTTACCATGTTCCCGGTTACAACGTTGCCGCGTCGTCTCCACGCGATTATTTTATTTCTAATTTTTTATCGAAGATATGTGGTGAATAGTTTTCAATTTTTGTGGAGTTATTTTAAAGATATAAATCTAATAGATATCAGTTTTTCATAAAGATGATAATAGTCCTTCTAAGCAAAAAAATTAAAACTGGAACATTTTCAAACGCTTCTAAAGTCAATTTTAGTTGCAATTATCTAATATTTGATGTGGTCAATCGTCTTTAAATTTTACTATCGTGTGTATTATGCATTTATTTATTTATTTACTTATTCTCCAAGTTTTGAAGATTTCTTTAAATATTCCAATCGCGGCGCAACTACCTTAAGCAAAATATTACATGAATGTAAGTTAACATCCATGTTTTCTGTTTTCCAAGAATACAACTGCATTTCAGACAATGTATTTTACTAAAATTACAGTTTTAATTATAATTACGAGTATAACATGACCCGAGTTAATTAAGCCAAGCCAAGACCGCTCGTACATTGTTAAGCTTTCAAATTCAGTGTAGGTGTAAAAGACACGAGCAAGTAATGGTCTTGCTTCATGAGAAAGTCCCAAATAAGGCGCTGCTGTAAATGACTTTACACAAGACAACAAAACAAATTGAAGGCTAAGGTCGTGCAGTTCAAAGATTGGCCTTAACTTGTTTTTAACAATGACATTTAAACATTTATGCTAAATTTAGGCTATTTATGGAACATTTATATAAATTTCATTTTACTTGCCATTTATTTGAAATATTCTAAATAATGTTTCACAATAAAAATACGACAATTACTTGTTACATTTCTACAAAGAATTTACAGTTGAAGTATTACAGTTCCCAGTTGCTTGCCCTGTTAAGCGGGTATATTGTTTTTCATGAATATATAGTCCAAGATCCTACTCGCAGCGGAATTAAAATTGGGTCTAGGGGGTGTTTGACCCTTGCATCAGTGTGTCCTCTTGTAAAACGTTTTAAAACAGTTGTCTTGCAATACCTTGTATTACCTTACAGACGCTTTAAAGCTGACAAAAAAATTACTTAAACTCACTTATAGTCCATTTTTATATATGTTAGCGAGACAACTGTTTTAAAACGTTTTACAAGAGGACAGACCTATCCAAGGGGCCAAACATTCCCTAGACCCAATTTTAAGTCCCCTATGAGTAGGGCATTATCTTGCTCTAATAGAATATTGAATATTACAAATAATTTCACTAGATACAAAACAAAGACGGTCGCGTTTCAAGTTACGTGTCCTAAAGAGAATGATTTTCTTTATACAGATTTCAAAATAAAATAAACATAAGTGCTATTAAATGCCTACATATCATTCATTATGTATAATTAGTTTTAAATAATTGTAAATTTCTATAATAATTATAATATCAAAGAGTTCAAAGTTTATAAATAATTAATTTATCTAATTAATTTAATTTATCAATGAATTGGTTCATTTAATCAATAGATGTTAAAGTTTACAAAAGTCGTGTTCATTTTTTAAACATATCAAAACAAATCAAAACACAGCGATATGTAAATTGTGAATATTATTTTATTGACATGCTGGTAATATTAGGGTTCTTTCACATTGGAATAGACTATTTGCTACACCGATTATGTCAGTATGGTGTATTGGAGTTGATTCGCATTAGCCCATTGTGTCAGGAGACCTTCCAATAGAAGTTATTAGCGATTGAAATAGTCAATTTTACTATTATCTTATTACTATTATTTACTTATTTTAGCTCTACTTAGCTAGAATAATTAAAGGGGTAAAAATGAATTTAAAAAAATGACCGATTAATATACATTATTTTCTTCGTTACATTTTTCCCCTACTACCATTTGCCTTCGATTGCTATCGCTGTTAAACACGAGAGTGTAAAGGAGATGCAGAATCAAACGTCACACCACTAGCAGCTGTTTCGGCATGCCGTAAAGTTTTCGTATAATGACATACAACGCTAAATAAATTCGATTACTTATTACATATATTTAACCGACTTTGTGACGACAAGAAATATTAGCGGTAAAACGAAATTCAAATTTATATACTCACGAGATATATCTGTAAATTTTTGGAAAAAATAATAAAATAAAAAACTCAAGTCTACATAAATTAACCTCTTTTTCTATTTCTATTTTAACCTCCGGCTGACGACCCTTAGGAATTTATTTACCCTTGTGTCCTACTAAACAATTATAACTTATACTTATGATGAAGAAAAACTGTTTACATTTATAATGCATGATTCTATATGTCAAGCCGTGACATAGGTCAAAGTTGACGCAGGGTGACAACCTTATAATATTATTTATTGAAATCTATAAATCGATGTGTATTAAACGGTCAACAACCGCATTATATGAAAAGTAAAAGTTAAAGCTAGCAAAGGCGTGAAGGAAATTGTCAAACCCGTTGAAGTATAATTTAATAGCCAAGTTCCCAGAGCCGAAAAAAGGTACTTACTTGACATTTTGGATATGTTTTAAAGTTAGGGCTGTTAATGAAAACCCCAAGTTATCCAACACGGGCGACGTCGGCGTGCGCCGCCATCTTGGAAAAATGGCGGTCGAAAACGGTTTATTAGCAATATGTCGTTACTAGTGCGTCCTATGATAAAAATAGTTGTTATAAAACTTATAAACGACTCAATTCCCTACAAGTTTTGTATACAATATTTTTTTGTATGTCTTACAGGGACGGAGCTACATCACTGCAAAGTAGAGCACTTCAATGAAAATTAAAAAATATTTTAATTTTGAGCTCAATTTTTTTATGTTTATGTTTAGAAGTTTCTAATAAATTCAACATTTATTTCTACGGAAAATTGATTGTTCCTTCGTTTAATCGATGGCAACACTATGTAGATATTGAAATAGTAATTTGATGACGGCGCTATGGCCACACATCCGGTTATTTAAATAAATGATTACACATATATTAAGATAAATAAATGTTGTACATATTTTTGTGAATTTTATTTTGAATTAAACATTATTAAAATCATGTTCGCCTCGATTAATATTGTCATATCAATTTGTACAGGAAGACTATAAAATAAATGTCCCGTAAGTATAAACCATTGTTAAAACCTTCACATTTAAGAACTGAATCCGAACTTAATAAAATAATCAATTTAACAAATGATTTCATATAAAAATTGTCATGAACATTTTCTTTTGCCTTCGTATGTCGTCTAAATCGCACGTACAATTTAATTACGTCTACTGTTGAAGGATAATTAATGAGGCAATGAGTCACAGGGCACTCAGAGTTCAGCAGTGGTCTTACTGCAAAACCTATACGAGGGAATTACACTAATCCCAAAATCCCCTGGCACAAACCAATGTCCTCCAATAGTGACGGAGTAAGCATTTGTTGGAGCTGAAGCTCAGCTTATCCACCAGAAACAGACCTTAGCAAAATTATGTAATTGGATGTATTTAGATGGAACAAATGTTTACAAATAATAGTCCGGTTTGAAACATGAATAACATCTATACTAAATGTATGAACACAAAATGTATAAAGTGCTTTTAAAGGAGAGTAAGGCCGTCCGCACATGGCTCAACTTATTGCAAACGCGAGCCCCGAATCTGCCTCAACCGAATGAGAATGGAACTGTGTTGTGAGTGAGAAAACGCATGTGTATACGAGGGAGAAACGCACACGGCACGAATAAAACTAAACTGATTTGAAATTGATTTTGAGCGACTGGGTTTCTAGGTGGCAGAGCAATTACGTTGCATGACAGAAATTCTTATGGAATAATTCTGACCATTTTTTTCATAGGTGGCATCTGTCTGAAATCTGATTGTAAAAAAAAAATTGATTTTTTACTGGAAGTTCACCTAGTTATGCCATTTCACCCAAATGTTTACTGGGAACTATATATCTCTCCAACTTTTGAACCGAAACAGTTTTTTCAACTTTACTTTATTTTAGCTTAAGGTTGGATAATGCGGTCAATGTTTATACAAAACCATGACATGAACAAATAAATAATCGTATTTTTTACAAAAGTGGACTGTGCACATGACTATTATCAAATTCAATAAGCCACATGACCACAATATCGCTTTCGTATCGACCTCAGTCCTGGTATTTATCAGCCATCACGAGTCCACGAGTCTGGTAAACAGAATTTAGAATTTTATATAAAACATTTTTTTTTTACAAGTTTTTATTTATGTGATTTCATCTCACGTGATGCTGACCGCCGGTTTTGAGTGCAAAAGCACTTGGACAGTGACGTCACGTACAAATTACCAATGAACCTGCGCGCAGCTGAGCACATGGTGTGCGTTGAAAGTAGAAATACCAGTTTACTTAAATCACAATAAATAAATACCTGTGTTATAATTATATTAACAGTAAGAGGCGTCTCTACTGGACCTAAACTGAGTTATAAATTTATAATTCGCTGTAAAAATAATTAATCGAATATTCCTGTAATAGATTTAGCAGGTTTATTAAACAGTATTTATCGCAAGCCGACTGTTGATTAAATCGCACGTGGTAGATACAGGTATCAGTGGATTACCGCGTACGCGATCGCGATCGCTAATCCTATTATAACATAGCGCTATAATGCATAATCGATACAGCTCGGGGATATCATTACATTACTCTGAATCTGTATGTAAATTACATAATAATTTTACAGAGAAAATTAAATGACATTTTTTATGTTATAATTTACCACCGCTCTCTTATTTACTATGTAAAAACAATTTGTGTTGAGCTTAGCATGTAATTAACTAGAAAATTATAAAGCGCAGTTATTATAGACTATAGAGTACAGTGCAGTGGGATAAACCGGTTCGTAGGTAAACTGAGCATGTTCTGGACGGCGTAGAGTATATTTATTGTTCTAGACGGCGTACCAATAGGAGTGGATCATTTTTAATAAGTAATATTTTTAGACCTGTATCACGTAGACAATTAAAATTTGGAAACTTTTTTCTAGAGACCCGGGAAATTAGTTATGGAACGCTAAATAAATTAATATTGGATACAAATAGTGAAAATTTAATATTGTAATAATTAATTACTTCTTTAATATTAAATAAACGTCTAAAGCTCCGCGCTGCCCCCGTCAACACACATGGAAGAGAAGGAAGGAAAGCGTAAGGAGCAACATGAATGTATCTACTGAGGCAACAACTGAGATCTGCATACATTGCAAGAGTTTCATCTTCCAGAAACCTCCTTGGGTAATATTAAAGTACTCAAATTACTCAAATTAAAAAAAAAAACAATATAAAAAATATTTTAAAATATCTAAAACTTTCCAAGACTTGAGAAAGGACACATTCTTATGTTGATCGCATTGTATTGTTCGAAGAAAATTATTTATTTATAAATATTGACACAATAACTGAAGTATCAAATAATTAGAATTAATTCGCAGAAATAATTATTTACATTTAGACATTGAGGCAACGATCAGGATAAAGCAAAATAGCATATGTATTATTAGGCCGTCCGCACATGGGTCGATTGCATACGTAAATCCGTGAAGTGAAATGACAATTGAAAATTTAAAATAATTTTAATTTCCGTCAACTTTTAGATATTTAAAAAATATAAACGCATAACATAAATAAAACTACATATACATATAGTAACCTATATTTCAATTAGAATTTAATAAACCTCATAAAAGCGCTTTCTAGACAATTATAAATAAATTGCCAGTCTAAACTTGTGCGTGCCCATCTAATACGCACTGGACGCCCTAGACGATGTTGCACCACACCCCGTCCCCCGCATAAAGGTAACGCGTATGTTTGTTTTCGAATGATAAAAATTTAAACAAGACCTTTACAGTAATTGCTATCAATCCGTCGTTAACCGTCTGGTTAAAATAACATTTTAAAGGTCTTGGCAACTTAAAATCAGATACGTGTGAATTAAAACACATGTGACTGGATTTATTTATTAAAAATATTTTAAGGAACAAATAAATGATTGAAAAAACTCTGTCTAGCAGAGGTAATTCGAAGAATGTGTTAGTCACATTGTCTCAAGATAAAGCATGTAATAGCTATTATATTATAAAATTATTATAAACAATAACAAAACCTAATTCCTTTCTGTAAACGTATATTAGATTGCACAAATTTGAATGTTTTTACGGATGTTCTTGTACTTCAACGTTACTCAGGTCTGCTATGCATAAAACTGGTTTCAATATATATTTTTTAAATTTAAATCTATGTATTAATATATCATTGAGTATACATCAAATTCTCGATTATTTTATTTATTTTAAAATTCTTATTTTTCCAGAATTCGGAAACGAATAAGGGCCCGTATTCCTGAGTGTTGCGAACAATAATCGTGATCGAATAGATATGATTTATATGAGTGAAACGTTTTAGTAATCACTTTTAAAAGAGTATTCCTGTACTATTCTTGAATTTTATTATTAATTATTAATATAGTTCAAGTTTATACTTGAAAGTTTATTTATTTACTTGAAAGTTTTTGTTAAACAGTGTCAGTGATTAAACATTCGTTCCACCGTGTAGTAGGAATCTTGTCATGTCAATCTTTCAATATTTCACTCACACGTTGGAGGCAAACATTTGAATCACCGCACGTTCACCGCATCGTTTGGTGCCGGCTTGAGCGCAGAGCATTGTGAGCTTGTGAGAAACTAACATTATGGAGACGGTGTTGATTTCAAGGTCATCTCATTCACAAAAATCAAACACATTTATAAAACACAAAACAGAAGAGACTTAAACTTGAATTTTGTATAATAAAAAGACGTCAAAATCTATGTTACACAATCTACATTCCTTGAAACATATTGTAGATTAAGCAACTATAAAAACAGCTTCTAATGTGCAACTACAGAAGAAAAATTCTCATGGCAGTAAAAAGTTCCCAGTCTCTTGTTTGTTAATAAGGAAATGGATCAAGTAGAAAATATGTTTATACGTAACACCGAGATGCATATTATGTGTACGATGCACATTTTTAAAGATAAGATGTCGTTTCCGAACTGAGTACGCATACTCGTTATAAAAGTTAGTACCAGTTCCAGGTAAAAATGTAAAATGACTCACAATATCCAAGGAATGCAATAAGCTAAAACTATGTTGATATTGCATAATTCAGAACAGTGACTAAGATTTATTGATAGTACATATCTAATATAAATAATATTAGGTAGTCGTAATCTATCGGATTACTATATTAAGTTCAATTAATAAGAATCATGATTATTATAAACAATACGAATTGATTATGCCGGTGAAAGTGTAAATATTCTTCTGGAAGAACTTTTCGGGACAGAGAAGTAATAGTTTAGATATTTTGAAGTTGTATGTATAATATACCGTATTTACATTAGATTGTATTTAAAACTCATCTATCAATTAGCACCTAGCAATAGTCTTAATTTGAATGACGTTAGTTACATTGTTCCTATTGAACTGTCAAATTTAACAGAACCAGAAACTGAGACAGCTGATCCATAGCCAACAAGATCAGAATAAGAAATTATATATTAAATATAACAAAACTTAACTCGCAGATATTTTTAGAACAGATTACGAACAATCAGTTTGTAGCTACGTACATTTAAGACGAATCAATGTCAGACAAATTTATTTTAATCAGATAATTCGTGAATTGTACGTTTTGAGAATATTAACCAGACAGATGAAAGAATATGATCTGTATTTTAGCGCTTAATATTAATTGAATATGTAAATTATTAATTAAACAATATATAGAAATATAATACAATTCTATTTCATGAAATACATATATGTATATATAAATACATCCTAAAATTACGTAAAGTTAAATTTAAAGGTTAATCAATAAACGAAAATTTGACTTACTTTGATGTGTGAATCTTTTCTGTTAATCTAAATGCTGGCCAAAATCCAAGAAAAGACGAAACACTTTAATAATTAATATAGTATGTAAAAAAAATTATGGGCGAGAATTTTAACAACAATTTTGTAAACGAAATGAAAACGTAAACTATAACCTATATTGTATGTCACGCACTTCGGTTTATTTGATAAGTATTCATAAATATTAGGTGGTAATTAACTGTTTACAATATTAAAATATAATAAAACAATTCTTTTTTTATACTAGTTGATTTGTTTACACTCATTCACGGGTTTATGTTCATGCCACAGAAATATATTTTCAGCACTGCACTATCCACTTAACCAAATGTACTGCTGCTAGCAAAGAGAATCTAAATAGCATGCACGAGCCCCGAGCGAAAACGCGAAGGGGATTGTCATCTGGCATATAAAAAAATTCTATTTTAAGTCGTCAATGGCGCCACTTGCACGACAATTGTTATACAATTAAGACAATTAATGATTAGTTTATTAATCTCTTGTTTATATTTATGATTATTCACGATAATGATTTGCGATAACCTCGACAATTTATGGTTCATTAATTAAAAGAAATTAAATAATAATAATATTACTAGCGACATCTGTTATTCAATTAATTAAATAACTCAGATTAAACAAACGGTAAACGGTTGGAAAACGGTAAAACATAATTAAAAAGGATAACTTACATATATATATATAGAAAAAATGTACTTATAATTTCATTATAAAGAATTTAATTATGTTGTAGTATGTATAGTAGTGCTCTCTTACGACAAGTAGTTTAATTTTTTAGCAATGCTGCAATCCGTGGTTAGGGCCTTGGGTAAACATATAATTTTTTGTATAGAAACGGTCCTTATTAGTAAGAGTAATTATTTAGAAATAAATATGTTTTAACTTTAAAAAATAAACAAGGTTTCCTTTATTTCAAATTTTATTTTCACTAAAGAATGTATTTTTTTTTAATTTATAACGTATAACGATACACACAGACTTGACACTATAGATGTATATTATTATTAATAATAATTTTTTTTCATATTAATAATTTGCTAATTGCGTATGTGGAATGGCTGGCTTTCTTTTTTATTTTTATCTAAAATCTACACATTTTTATATTGTTCTTCTTTTCTATTATTTTAAATATTTCTTGTTAACTTTAATATTTTTTATATTACATGAGAATTGGTCATGGCAGAATTATTTTAGATAAAACAAATGTTGGTTTAGTGATATGAAAATTTTGTATAAAATTAAAATGTTACGAAATTGACTCATCTCTTGCTTCATCTAAATCCTTCATTCGTAGATGCAATGTGTAGCGCGATTGTTGAATGTCCAAATCTTTTATTTCATATAGTATGGTATTTTAAGAAATCGTTATTTCAAACTAACATATAGGAATCTAAAAGCAAAAATGTTTGTTTCCATTTGCTGTCGGTAGAAGTTAAACGAAAATTTGCATCATTACAGCATATTTATTGCTGTATAAGTAATTTTGTTACTTTCGTTATGTCTAGAGCTTTATTTGATCCTCTTTGACACACATAAAAGAGAAAATTTGAGAAACAAGCATGCTTTAGATAATTTAGATGCATTTTTATTCCTAAAAATACCGAATTTAATTTTTATTCATTTTTATGGAAATTAACAGATTTCTATAATTGACAGCGGTTTTGTTTAAAAGTGCACCACAATGTCAGGTTGCAGAACTATGTAATTTTCTCAATAATAGACTCAGAATAATAAAATGTAGTCAATAATCATAGCGCGATTTTCTATCCTTATTGAAAATTATCTTGTACTTTCAGCAATAACAGCGTTGCCAGAGATAGAGATTTCGAAAAACTGTAAAGTTAAAGATAATTAAAATTCTAAAATGTTGTACCTAAATACAAATGTAGGGTACTAGTTACGTTTTAAAATTCGTGAACGAAAGTAGATGAAATACAACTCTGTATTACTAATCATGCAATGAATAGACCACGTTCTTTAGTTGGCGTGACTAAAAGTTGAGTATTGTTACTTAACAGTACAAGTTAGTTATCAACAAAGTTATGTAACCTGCTAAAGCTTAAACAAATGACATGATATGGCTATTATTTCTGATATGGCGCTACTTCTGAAATGTATTTTATATTTTTTTTTTGATAACAGATTTTTACTAATTACTTATTGTAAATTGTTTTTTTTTTAATATTTATATTTATTATAAATTCGATTAGTTTTTTTCAAAATTACTGTTACCTTTCATTAAATCTGATTTTTAAAAATACGAATTAAAAAATATCCGTTGTGTTAATACATTTGTATAAATGTCATTCTTATTGGAAGAATTCTTCTCTAATGTTTTATTTTTATTTTATAGCAAATTTGCTACTTTAACATTAATTGATAATTTATTTAAATAGTAGAAAATGGTAAGAAATATATCTTGCAAATATATTCAATGAGTTTTCTTTGTTTTGTAATATATTTGCAGTTTATTTTAGATTATTTTTACACAAGAGTTTTGAAGATTTAAATTATATATTTATATATATGCACATAGATGTGATATAATCTGATAAGATCTAATAGACAGCAGATTTCATGGGAAGAAAATATTTTTCTGTGAATACATGTATTTGCCATTGTGATCCATTGAAATGAACCACATGTATTGAACCGTATTTGCAAGTAAATTTTGTGTATCTTTTCGCTCTTTAAGTTCTGCACACTAACATATAATTTAAAATTAAAATAAATCTACACGTTATACATTTTTCTGACATTCTAAATTGACAACTAAACTATACTCTCAACCAACAACAATATTAGTAACGAGTATTTAACAATCTCTATCTCTGGTTGTAGTGTTGTTAGTTCATAGTACAGTTAAACAACTTATATTATGCAACAAAATACTGTGTATCTTCCGTACTTAACTCTATACGAATAACTTTTGCTTTTTCCTGCACCCGTATAACAATTGAATCTCTACAAGAAAGAGAATTCATTTCAGGGCACATAACCGAGTACTTCTGTAGTCTACTAACACATCTATCAGTTTATTGCTTATGTACGTATATATAATACATATATAAATATCGCTCATATACTGGTAACAACGTCAAATAGTTTTAGGAAGTTCAAATACAATAGCAAACTAAGTAAATCTCTTTGAGTGTCAATGTTAAAATTTGAACTGTGAAGGACACAGTCGTTATTATCTTCCAATATATTGAGTAATGACGTCATTGCAGCAAATATGTGACGTGTTTAAAATAAATGGTAAATTACTCTTCGGCGTTAGTTAAATTGACTTTTTGTTGACAAAGTCAATGTCATAACAGTGCAACTGAACAGAGTATACTTATCAGTTATTTAATATCTAGATTTTTAAAATATTTTGTTACATCAAACCTGGTCTAATAGAAAATTGATTTAAACTTGTTTTAAGTGACACTGTAATAAATTTAGAAATATGTAATCATCTAATAAGAAAATATAATATGTGTAACACACGAAATTCATTTAAATATTTTTATATATGTTCTTTAACCATCAATTCTCCATTAGACTATTTCCAGTAAACAGATATTTACGTAATATTTATGTAGAAATACGTAAAAGATACGTAAATGCGTCTAGTGGATTATAATGTCCTAAATTGTCTATATGATTTATTTATTATAGTCATTTGCTACCATTTTATTTTATTTTTATTTATTTTTTGAACTTTTAGCACATGCATACGACTTTAAGCGCTCTGGTAATGTTAAATGGTTTTCTAGCCTAAGACGCCTAACATACTTATATAATTTACATATACAATTTATTATATGTTGACTTTGAATTTACAAATCGATTACTTTTTACTATTTATAGGTATATAAAGACATGAATATTAAATTTAAACATTTTTCATTACGAATAGAATCTTTTTATTGTAAATTTCTTCTAAATTTAATATTAATATATTCATTTTATATTTACTGTTTCTAAAATACATTTCTTTGTTACTAATTTTAACAATAATTAGTAACAGCAAAATGTATAACATTCAAAATGTGAAACTCTGTCAATATGAATATCGACAGTTATTTTAATTGACGAAAATATAATTTCTATTAAAATAAATTTATTGTTAATCAATAAATAATAAACAGATAACAGCTGGACGTATTATGTTCTTTATTGTTATAGTTTCCTCTCTCTCACTCACATTTAACAGTGTTGTTTGTTTTTCGACTATGAATAGAACACTGGAACTGATACTTCTCTATTTGTAATTATTGTGTTGGTTTCTTTTTAAAAACCATTCATTATTAATTCATTTTCAAATCACTTTTTTCAATGATCAAGGGGTATTTCTGGTTGGTAACAGATAGCAATCTTGAGTGTAATATTCATAATATCCACAAAACCACAAATGTTTTAATTTAAAATGTTTGTAATGAATTTTAGAGAATAATACCTTAATTGCAATAGAACAATAGGCATTCAGGCCACGTAATTCAGGATACGTAAAAGAAAAGGTTAATTACGTCCAAAATATTATCTGTACACGAAAAATAAACTTATTTTAAGAAAAATATTGAATAACAAAATTTGAAATAATTTAATGTCACGTTGCTTTGAAAAACTTCCATAATTTCCAAATTGACAGTTTTTAACAAGTCTTGTTGCTTAATGATTTTAATAACACCTAATTCATCATGAATGACATTTTGGATTTTTGTAGATGGTATTTTCTATACGAATATTTATATAGGATATCAGCATGATAGTAAATGTGCATATTGTCAATAAAGTCTATGAAGTTTACAATACGTTTATTTATACAACCTAAAAATGTTAAAATATACAAATTTTAACCTTAAAATATATTATGTGTTATATTTTTCTTCTAAAAGCTCTATTGTATAGATTTTCTTTATTAAAGATATAGTTTAAAATGGATAAAAAATCTGTTTTTTTTTTGTAAATGGAAGGAGGAATAGAGAACATGTGTTGAAATATCATCAAAATTTTGAGATGAGTACAAATTCTAACTCTACGTCCACATATGCATGTTCGCTTATTCGTTCTCTTGACTCGTTATTAATCGCTATTAGAGCGAAAAATTTCGTGTTCGTGTATTGATACAATAATCTTTACGAATATTGAAATTTGGAACCCGAACACGCATGTGTGGTCCAGACCTAACATTGGAAATGATTAAATGGATTGAACAGATAAAAGAAAAGTGGTTTGAAGTTGAAAAATGCATTTTTCTTGTATGGAGTTGTCAAATAATGAGGTATACGCGTGGGTCAACTTCAATACATAAGATTAATTTATGTACAATAGAAAATTCGTTATTTTCAAAATCAATATTTGATTGATTCAGATATTTGTTAAAAAATAAAACACAAACAGTAAAACTAGCACACACCTAACTTTGAACACTGACTTTAAAACGTTCAACTTTGTTTTTGAATGTTTAAATAAAATTTACAAGAAGGAAATCTAAAATTACTTTAGAAATAATAATTAATGAATTATCTACAGCATCTATATTATCTTTAATCACGAGAAAATATAAAATGTCTTTAAAATATCGAATTACATACACAGACTAATAAATCTGTTTATTTTCTTAATTAGTGTAATTTGCTAAAAACAATTAGGCTATTTTATATTTAAAATTTGATTCTACAATATAATTATATTCTAGAACGACACACGGTTTTTTTTTAAATTATTTTATTTAAACATTTGAATCTAATATTTTAATTTCTTCTTATAAACAATTAACACATTTTCTTAAAAGTGTTGGAAGTTTTTGTAGATGATGACACGTGGCTTCCATTATAAATATATTTTTTGTTCGAATTCGAATCGGTTTTTCTAAACGATTTCGATACGATTTTCTGTACACACTTAACATTAATATTTTTTTAAAAAAGCAAAATTTTATATTTCTCTACTTTTTATATTTAATTTTTTTTAACATGAATTTTTCTTTTTTGGTTGAAAATAACTTTCCATAAATTTAAAATTTAATTTTAAATTTTCTTTTTAAAACTAATGCAATTATAATATATGTACTCGTATAAATGAAACTCAAGCGTTTCGTTTTACGAGTATGTAAGATATTTCCGATTGGTCAATTAAATAATGTTATGGCGATATCTTTTTTAATCGAGTTACGATTTTATCGATTTTTTATGCCTGTACAATTATACTAATCATTTCGAAAATATAATTTTTTTTATCGCAATTTTTGATATATTGAACACGAATCATTTTATTTCATTTTGAAAATTTTGTGCATTTTGAAAAATGCGTATTTTATTTAAATTTAGTACAAATAGTTGTTCACAACTTTTGTGCGACTTTTGATATTGGATTTAATGATATGCAAAAAATATTGGATTTGTTTTA
This sequence comes from Panorpa germanica, assembly GCA_963678705.1. NCBI lineage: Eukaryota > Metazoa > Arthropoda > Insecta > Mecoptera > Panorpidae > Panorpa > Panorpa germanica. Next base: position 15,616,713 of record OY783215.1, on the reverse strand, counting down.
CACATCAGATCAACCCAATAGTTAGTATATTGGCTAAAAATATATTCTTTTTCTTAAGCTACGACTTAAGCCAAATTCAAAATGACAAAAACTAAAAATTGACAACGTTTTTCTGAAAATAAAAAAAATCTTAAAATATAAAATAACTTTTATTACTTCAAAAATTGTTTTATTTTGATATTAAGTTGTAACTTTTTGTGTGAGCTAAAGAAACGTTGTTAATTTTTTAGTTTTCTTTTTCCTAACCTAACAAATTTAATCAAAAATTAAAATATTGAATGCAGGTGTTTCTGGCAGTGATACATTTGAGGAATCGACATTTTGGAATAAAAGATCTTGTGCTTTTTGTTACTTACTTCAGTACATTTCGTAAAAGTTTAGATAAAACCTATAAAATAATTAAAAACTACATTTTCGAATATGATTTGAATTCAGCTTAAGATGGCGCTCAAATTTAGAATTGTACCATTGTGTATAAATTTTATTGTTAATTGTTTCCTTGTTTTAGATGTTATTGTATTTCTCTGATGAATCGCCCCACCATGTTTGTTTCTTTCAGATGGGGTCGTTATTTTGGGATTAAGTCATCAGACCGGGGGGCGGGGTACTCGCTCCGCCCGGAGTTCACCCTGCGAGCCTGGCCGAGGCCTCTCTGAAACAAAAACAAAATTATCATATGACGGGCACCCTTCAATGCAAAGACACAGTTGTCTGGCATAAACACATTCCGTCAGTGCTGTGGTAATGTTTTGTAGCTGTTGGTAGGCCTATGTATCTAGTACGAACCCAGTAAACAATTTGGTGAAGTGCTCTATTTAGTGACGTTTCTATCACTATTTCACTTCAATTATAGTTCGCATCAACTTTATCTTCATTTGTATTCCGACAGGTGGAGTAATTTCGCCATCTGTAGCCGATAAAGTAGACATTTTATATGAAAAAATGTGAGAAACTGAACTATAAATGAACTCTTTTATGACAAAAAAATCATGACGCATCTTCAATATGATGTCAAAGTGACTCCAAAATGATTACTGGGAATGCGTTAGTTAGCAAAGAATAATAAGTTTTTATTTTATTTAACCCTGTTATGGCTGACATAATATTGAAACTTTATTGTTCCTTGAAATAGCTGTAAATAATATTTGATATTTTGAATATAAATGCATATAGCAGAGATTTCTAAGCTGTTAAGTTGGTAACCTGTAAAGTTTTAAGAGTTCTGTCTCTCTTTTATGCTCTGTTGTATAAAAGAGATAGTAATATAGCGGACGTGAGGTCACATGTCTTGGAATGTTGTACAACGTTGAATCCCTTTAATAATTAAAGAGACAAAATGACTTTTTTAATTTTTAATATGTTAAAATATAAGGAGTTATTAAAAAATAATTGAACATTTGAGGTTCTAGTAACCCACTTTATCATTATATAGTAAACTTTTATAGAAATTAAGACATAGGAAACAAGCTCATTAATTGTCTTGTGCAAAACGGGTTCCCATATTATTTACACGTGTTCTATTTTCAAAACATTTGCGCCTAGGTGTTAATTTGACATTAACAGTTACCAAACACATGTTAATGTTGTTAACAATCATCGTATTGTATTAAACAATCCCCTCAGTCCTCACCCCTCGCAGTTTCAATATCCTTACCTACTGCTAAACGAACCATTCGTCTTTCTGACTCTGCGTGAGGTCATTACCATCTTCGCAGAGTATCACTTTGCCTGGCAGTAGAGGCGGCGCCATGCCGTCGACGTCGTCATGATGCGGTACCCGAGGGTTCTCGCAGGGTGCTCCCAGTTTCCCTGTCCCCCTGTCACACGATGGGGACCCCCCGAACCAGGCGAGGGAAGACAGGTGGCGCCACGTGGAAGCGAATGCTTCATAGCGCCGTTTGAACCATATATTTGTTGCACTAAAAATCATATTGTTTTGCATTAAATAAAATATTAACCTAAAAAATGATTTGACAGTTTTATTTGAAAAGGTTACTCCATCCTACATTGCATTTGCGTGTTGTTACCCATCGGGACACCTTGTCTGGAAGTTTGTCTCCGACAAAGACAAATGGCAATGCACACAGCGAAGGCGCACAACACTAGAATAGAGCTGACTAACAGGACCACGAACCAGGTGAGCTCCATTCCTAGCAACGTGCTGGATTCTGTATCTAATTAGGCAATAACAACAATGTTAAAATACAATTTTATAATAACGTTATTCCAATTGTATTTTAAACGAAAATGACATACTTTGACATAAAGCGTTGGTAGCTTCGTCGGAACCATCTCCACAGTGGTTGACTCCATCACAAACTAAATCTGTGCTAATGCAGAACTCCCGGAGAGTACAGCGGAAGTCCTTACACGCGTGCTCTGCAAAAACATTTCAATATTTATAAATTTCATATTTAGCGTCATCAGAGAGTCTTACAGATAATATGAGACTTTTATTTATATATTTTAGACCCGTCAGTATCTTTGTAAAATGGTTGCAAAAAAGGAAAAAGTATTTCTTCTGTGACGTACTATGCATATCTAAAATATGCGGCAAAACTGAAATTCAAATTTGTTATAGCTATAATTCCGGAACATTTGGATATTTAATAAAATAAAAATGCCAATATACATATATTGAAATTTATTTCAATTGAAAATTAAAAAGACGACCCCTAAAAAAAAGAGTTTACAAGCCCATTAATATTTTACTGCTTTGTCAACTACTTATGTAAAAATACGCTAAAGCTAAAATAGAGCTTCTATTTTCATTGACATAATAATAACAATGGGATTATGAACTAATTTTTTAGGGGTTGATTTTTTAATTGTTGATTGAAATAGATGTTAATAAATGAATATTTGCGTTTTTATTTTATTGAATATCTAAAGGTTGACGGAGATATAGGAATTAAAAATTCGAATTGTAGTTTTAGCGCTACAGATGTCGGCCATATTTATGACGTAACATGTGACACTATTAAAGGATAGATCAGTTATTTATATGTATAAAAGGTGTATAAAAGAGATTGCAATATACCGATTATATGCATTGGAATTTTCTGTAACGTTGAATCACTTTAATAATTAAAGGAAAAATGACTATTTTAATTGTTAATATCTCCTGAAATATAGCGAGTTGTTAAAAAATAATTGGACATTTGAGATCCTTTAAGAATATACAGTTTAATAGAAATTACATGGATCACAACCTCATTACTTTTATTGTAAAGCAAAATATTACATATTATTTTTTGACACAAAATTATTATTTCTATTTAAAAATGATTTTAACTAACATGTGAAACTGACATATCATTCGGTCGTGTATTAGGATTGGGAACTCGATTCCAGACCCAAGCTCAACACATTTGAGTGTGTGTGTGAGGGGGGGGGGGGGGCTCTAATAGATTAACTAACAGCACGAACATGATTTTGATTACGTTTCGATGACAGTCTATATCTGAGAAGGGTCTTAGTGACCATAATTCAAAACGGAAACGAACTAGAATAATTCAAAGCTTTAAGCAACTCTAGTAGCAAATCCTCGGAATATATATTGGAATTAAATTACCAGGTGATGAATGGACGGTACGCGATTATAGAATCAGAGAGCTATTGATAGTACACGGTGTGGGTGGAAAGGTCGACGGGTGATACTTTATACCAGTGACGTAATCAGGAAATTAAACCAACAAGATATTATTCCAACAGGGGTCGCCTAAAGCGGTTTATTCCATGTCCAATAATTTTACTCTAAGGGCCTTATTCTGTATGTTATTTTCAGCGGTGATAAAATTTCATCAGTAAATAGTGACGTCATATGACCCTTATGCATTCCTGTCATAAGAGTCATGTTACGTCATTATTCAGCTATGAAATTTTATCACCGCTCAAAATAACATACAGAATAAGGCCCTAAGTGGTAGTACCCTGGTTCAAAGTCAAAGTTCTCCTCCATTCTTTACTACTTTACGAGGAGATATTCTTGAATGGTTTAATTTCCATAATTTAAAATAGAACTTATAGATTTTATAATTATCGGCCCAACAACTTAATGTCGGGCACACAAAAAATTAGTCCTTAGACTCATTTGAGTGCTCCCGAAAGATTTATTCGCTCTGAAGGGAAACCAGAGTAATTTTAAATTTAAAAAATGGGGTGTTACCATGACAAGCACGTACTCAAAAATCCGAGAGTTTAGATTTACCTGTGTCATCTTACGAGTAAATAATGAAGCAACAGGCAGAGGTACTGTGTTTGGATATTTCATGTAATATATATGATTTCTTTATTACTTACTTGGATCTTTGACAGCTGTTATAACCAGTTTGAAACCATTTGTATCCGTGCCCCATCCGTCTGTTACATACTTTAAAGTTACAAAATTTGTTCTTGTAAAAATGGCGCCCACTGTATGTTTCGTATTTCTGCACGTCAGGTCAGCCTGGAATGAAGTTATAGAAAATTAGAATATATATTGTATTAACAATTAAAAAAGTCATTTTGTCTCTTTAATTATTAAAGGGATTCAACGTTGTACACATTCCAAGTGCATGTGACATCACAATCCTTGTGTAAGGTTACCAACCTTACAGATCATAAATCTCTGCTGTATGTATTTATATATCAAAATATCAAATATTATTTACAGCTATTTCAAGGAACAATCAAATGTCAATATTATGTCTGCCTTAGGTAGAGTTAGGCAGAGTTAAATAAAATAAAAACTTATTATTCTTTGATTTGACTTGATTATTTGACTACCAACAGCTACAAAACATTACCACAGCACTGACCTACTCAACAAATAACTGACGTTAAAATGCATTTCACGTCATACAAATATGGCAGACTATTTCTAGCGCTAAAACTACAATTCACATTTTTAATTGCTATATCTCCGTCAACATTTAGATATTTAATAAAATAGACACGCCAATGCACATTTATTAACATCAATTTCAATCAACAATTGAAAAATCGACCTCTAGTAAATGAGGACACACATTTTATTACTTCTACAGTTTTTGGTATCCCAAGTTTTTTTGTAAATCTGCGAAATCTCTATCTGCCACTCTATCTCCCACTCCTTCACCCTCCCTAATGGAGTCTATGGTGACCAATAGTAAGTCAGAAACGGGGCTCTTGAAAACTAACAGAAGAGGTTAGTTTTCAATAACTTAGCCAATTCAGTTACTATATAATTTACAATATGTCTGTTACGACAGTTTACCATTCACCACTCAGTGGATTGTAGGCTTCTATTATTACTTTAGAACAGAACAGAGCCAAGTTGCTTGCATTTGTCAGAAATGTCTGTATTTGTTGAGAACAATTTCAAATAGTTCCACTGTACTTTACAAGTATAATGCATCTATTTACTATTCGCCAAACAATGAACAAATTATAAAACTGCTGCCATCTTTTATCCTATTCACGAACTAACTAATGTGTTTTCTCTTTATTCAATTTGAATGGTAACAGTTTCGTCGTTTTGTCATTTTGTCGTTTTGTTATTTTGTCGTCTCCTCTTAGAGTTTTGAGTATTACGATTCATTGTACGGAAACAAACACAACAACCTTGCGCTGCAAATGAAGATGAAGATGAAGAGAGGATGAAAACAAAGACAGGGATGAAATCTTTTGTTTATATATGTGTGTGTTTAATTAATTTTAATTAAAATCTTTGTTAGTTTGATCTCATTCGATGGATCAGACAAAAGCAATTTTATACAAACACATTCATAGATACTTGTAGGTAGACTTTATATACGAATCGTGATTAAGTTGACGAACGTAGATCGAAGGGTACTGAAGGAATAGGGCGGGCAGAGAGGGGAAGGGGGATGACGGGGGTCTATTCAGATGAGTGAGCTGTAATCAGCTTTGAAGTTGTTGAGTGTGTTTGCTTAAAATTATGTAAAATTTAAATTTCTCATGTCACTTTGAATTCTTAACACCTCTGTAAAGTATATTTTAAAATAAATTAAAACTAATAAATAATTAAAGGAGCGTTCATGTCAACTGTGTTAAATTTTAAGCTATTACTAGCTTTACTTTATAGATACTTTACTTATATATACAGGTCCGCCCTCATCGCGTAAAACGCATTGATTTTATTGAATAATGCGTGGAAGAGAAGGTAAGCTACCCAGTACAGAGTTTGCTCACAGTTCAGTCGTTCATATTAAATATCTCTAGCTTAGGTAATAATTATCGAAACCACATCACCTGCCAGAATCCAAGCGATGAAAAAGTTAATGCGAACTGCAGTTGGTTTGAACAACTGACGGTTAAAATCTCTGTAAACAATAACCAGTAAACAATGTGATGAAGTGTCCTGTTTTGTGACGTTTCTATCAATAATAATTCGCATCAACTTTAACTTCATTTGTATTCAGACAGGTGGAGTTGTTTCGCCATTTGTAGCCGATAGAATAGACATTTCATATAAACGACTGTGAGAAACTGAAATTAAATTAAACTCTTTCATGACAAAAAAGTCATGTGCATCTTCAATATGATGGCAAAGTGACACCAAAATGTTTTCTGGGTAATAATAGGAAAAAAAGAAAAGACATCACATTCCATTTCATTTTATAAAATTGTTTACGAAGAACAGTGAAGTCACAGCTACTGGTCTACTATGACAACAACTGAGATCATTATGCATTACAATACGTGCTCTTTGACGCAAGTTCGTTCGGCAATAATTTGAAACATTTAAAAAGTATCAACAGAGAGAAAAGTATCCGACTTCTTCCACACATTTTATTCAATAAAAATAGTATCTTTAAATGGAGCAACGCTAGGTACCTCAAGATATTAATAATTGGGTACTTTCCGTATTCTTAAACATTTATAACCTTACTCCATACACATACACTGTTATAAAGTTGTCTATATAATACTTTAGATGAATAATTTATTTTTAATTACCCAACCTAGAAATGTTCACATACCAACCGTCCTACATGTTGTAAAACCATTTTACAAAATGTACAGCGTGCGTTACAAACAAAATGGTACAAATACCGTTTTAATGAAGTACTCAATCACGTTCATAATGAGGGCAGCACCGTAGCAACGTAACGCAGGTATCCCACCATCCCGTCATCCCGTTATCCCGGTTCCGTTGCGAGTATCTCTCTAATTGTTTCCGTTTTGAGACAACGCATATCACATGCGTTCTTCACTTAAGCTGAAGATATGAATATATAATGTATATGTGTTGTGTGTATGTGTGTGTGGATTACGCAATGGTATAGGACGCACGTGCCTTTGATTATCCTATTTCAAATCTACTTTTACTTTTAAAAACAAATTTCTTGTCATATAACTTCTTTTTTATATTTCGCATCAACTTGGTGTCTCCAGGACCGAATTGGAATATAACATTTACCTGTTTTTATATATATATTTATTTGATTACTAAAGATTATTACAATTGTCCTGTTTAGAGGCCATTTAGTGATACGTATGTAAAAATAATAAAGTGTCTTGTGCGGGATGTGCCCAACAATTTATCCCTCAATTTCAATAGATCCTAGATTCTGATTAGTTGGTTAATAGGTTCTGAGGTACTTTCTTTTTTAGTCTGCATACTACGAAATTATTGGACATTAGACAGCTGGCCAAATTATTTGGATGTTCAAGTATTCTCTCCTTGTATGCTTTGATTCTTAGCACTATTTCTTCATTACCTGTGGGTATATTCAGATTCCGATGTATTACGTTATTAGGTATAAACCATGGTGCATTCGTGACAATCCTTAGCATTTTGAACTGAAATCTTTGGATTATTTCAATATACCATAGTTTTTGTACCTGTACTTGTTTAATAGTAGCAGTACCTGTTTTTAATATAGTTTTTGTATATAACTTGTAGGATATCTGGTAAACGATTTGGTTTAGTTTGTTTTTATCCAGTCCGTACTTTCAATAATATTTCTGATTGGTGCTTATAGTACGAGATTCGACCTTTATCAGTTTTTTATTCAAAATACAATCTTTATACATAATTGTTAATGAGAAATACGATTCTGCTGGCTTAGGCCTGGCACCGTACATTAGAATAAGACATATTGTAATGATATTGATGCATGTATTGGGCCCTTTATTGAACAAACGACATAATCCGTCCCTGCAGGCTAACTCGCGGATTAGGCGTTTCACCTTAATCCCCTATCTCCTAAGTTTAGTACATAACCTTCATTTGATTGTTTTTTTTATGTGTAGGTACTCTTTATACACTGTATTATACATTTCACATTTTATTCCATGTTTTCTTATGCTAATACTTTTCAATATATATTATAATGCAAAATAGAAATTTCTTTTACTTTTTACTTGTTTTTATTCCGTTCGAGTTCTTTCTTTAGATCGTTGTTGCGGGCGCGCGGAGAGGCAGAGAGGCGGAGAGGCGGGCAGGCGGTTGTCGGCGTTCCAATGATGACACCCCGTTCTCGATTGGATTTGAATGCAGATTATATGGATTATAATGCATTGTCTTATAACGCGTTTTCGTTTCCACTATGAATACGAAATCTACAATTTATTGTTTCTAACTGACACACTGGGCGTCGGGACCATCACCCCGATGCCCCATCGCCCCATCGCCCATCGCCCATCGGGTACTTGGGCATTCCTTAGAGGACGACAATCATTTTTTAACCCTCTTTTTAAAATTCACTCCGATGAAAATTTGTTCTTTGTAGTTTCCACAATAATTTTCCACTCCTTTCATCATTTTATTTAATCTTGTTTTGGTATATTCAATGTGGTAATCGGGTTTTACAAACTGTTTGTTAATACTCTGTTAGGACACAGTAAAAATTACTATGTGAACTAATACTATAAAACTAAGAATTGAAAAAAAAACCAAAACTATTTTTTTTTCGGTTAATTTTTAAGTTTAGGATACTTAAATGGGCTTGTGTCCTCATTTTTAACGGTCGATTTTTCAATTGTTGATTGAAATTGATGTTAATAAATGTGTATTGGCGTTTCTATTTTATTAAATATCTTGTTGTAAGTACGCATATGTCGCACTTACCTTTTATTTTAATAATAATAAATGTTAATTATTACATAAGAATTATATTATGTTAACAGTTTTAGTATTAGTATTAATATTGTAATAAATAATTGTTTAAATTTAGCGCTTGTAAACATTGTCTCTGGTCTGTGGAGATTTATATTGTTTTAATACTGGTAACCCAGTATTGGCGTTATGTGATGTGAAATAAATCATTATATATAAAACGGTACTGGACTCAGACCATGGATTGGCAAGGTGCATTAAGTATAAGTGTAGTGACAGTCGACTAACCTAAAATTCTTATTTTCTTAAAAAAAAGAAATTATAGGTTATATGTACATGTGCATACCCAAAAACAAAAATTAAAAGTGAAGTGAATATATGAAAGTGAAGTGAATTTATGAAAAACATAGACAAATAAACAAGTTTAATTAGAAAAGTGAATGATATATTCAGTAGAACAATATATAGAAGACGCATATAGAAACATAACACCCACGGAGGACTGCCGAAAGGCAGCCACAACACATGAAGAAATAGAAAAAGCAGACATCAACATGGACACCCATGACAATCCAGAAAGTTCCGTGGAGGAACAATGGATTGAAGTAAATAAAAGAAGAGCAGCTAAACGTCGACGCACCGACGATAATCAAACACCAGAGGTAACGACAGATAACAGATATAACCCTCTGCTAACCCAAACAGAGACAAGTACAACCCGTGGAACACCCACAAATAACCAACCACAAACTACAACAACCCAGGCAGCCCGAAAAAAAACAGCAATACCACCAATAATAATTAAATATTCATCACCAGACGCAAACATATTATTCCAACTGATAAATCAACACGCCAAGGCAAAATATAACATTAAGTTTAAACCAAGTGGTGACATAGTGCTAATAACGACAACGTTAGAAGACTTTAAAAATGTTAATAAGGTACTAAAAGATACCGGAACCGCCTTCTACACCTACAAGACAGAAGACGAAAGAGATTATAAATGTGTGCTATATGGCCTCCCCCAAATGGATGCAGCACTAATAACAGAAAAGCTAAAAGAAAAAGGTCTGCATATCTTAAAGACAGCCATGTTGAAAACCAAAACCGAAACTACAAGACATACAGTGCCATATCTCCTATATTTCACACGAGGCAGCACAACAGTGAGAGACCTAAACATGCAGGTCAAAGACATTTCACATATTAAAGTACAATTTGCAAAGTACAAAACAAAAAGTGAGGGCATACAGTGCTACAGATGCCAACAGTTTGGCCACACCCAAGTAAGCTGCAACTTGGAAGAGAGATGTGTGAAATGCACGGGAATGCATAGAACAACCGAGTGCACAAAAAAAGATAGGGTCTCACCGGCTCAATGTTGCAATTGCGAAGGTCCCCATCCTGCCAATTTTCCAGGGTGCCCGAACAGATTATCATATGCAGCAAAACTACAAGCCACTCACAATAAGAGACCACCACAACAAGCCAGACCTGCCGGATTCACCCCATCAAGGGAACTGTTCCCAAGTCTCCCTGCAAGACCAAATCTATCTCTTTATCGCCCAGCCACGACGCCCCAAGAAGAAGTACAATATACACCACAAGAAAATCCAAGACAAGGAGAGGAATCAATAAACGACGTCATCAAAGAATTAGCGGAAATAAATAGCTTAATAGACATACCCAAAATACTGCAATCCTTAAGAAATTTCAAAAATAAAATAAAATCTGGATGTTCACCTGAAGAAAAGCTACAAGTATTCATAATATGTGCACAGGCCTTCGCCTAATGTCGGAAATAAATATATTGTTATGGAATGCCCAAAGTATCCACAGTAAAGAAATCGAATTAACAGATGTTCTATTCGATGAAAACATTGATATAGCTCTGATTACAGAAACATGGCTACGACCAACCGACAGACTTAAGATAAACACATTTAACACATACAGAAATAACAGACAGGGCAGACGAGGAGGAGGCGTCGCTATCTTAGTTCGCGAAAATATCCAACATACTCAACTACAAAATATACAAACAACAAACATGGAGACCACAGCAATAGAAATATACATAAACAATAGACCTACATCAATAGTAGTAGGATATACACCGCCAAACACCCAGGTACTTGACTCTGACTTAAATACAATATTTAACTTCTCCAGTAGAGTAATTTTAGCAGGAGATTTCAACGCTAAACATACTTACTGGAACTGTAGGCAATCAAACAACAGCGGAAACATCATCTACAATTATACTCAACTACACAATCAAATCATAGCTTATCCAGACAATTACACACACTACCCACATAATAGGAACAACGCACCAAGCACACTGGACATAGTACTACTACAAAATGTCCATAACACTACAGACTTACAAGCATTACAAAAACTGACCTCTGATCATCTACCAGTCAAATTCTCGCTAGGAGGAATTCACACTAGACCACCGAAAACAAGATACGACTACAAAAACGCACACTGGCCACTATTTAGACATGTAATCAACGAAAACTTAACACTTGACCCAAACACATACACCGACGCGGAATCAATAGATGAGGCTGTCAAACACATTACTGACATAATTCAAACAGCGACCAACTCCTCAATAACAAAGAAACGTATTACACTATTTAGAATAATATTAACACCACACATAAAACAACTGATACATGACAAGAACACTACACGAAGAACATGGCAAAGATCAGGAGACGCCAACACAAAAACAGAACTGAACAGACTAATCGCCCAAATTAAAAAAGAAATTTACGAACTCAGACAACAACAATGGACAGACAAATTGACATCACTCAGTACGCAAGACAATTCATTATGGAAGCTAGCAAAGTTATCACGAAACAAACCGACCACCATACCACCACTGCAACACAATACAACTACAGCCTTCAGCGACATCTCAAAAGCAAACGCATTAGCAGATGCGTTTGAAGCATCCTTCAAATTAACAGGACATATACACGACCCCCACACAGAAGAAATAGTCAAATCATCCATTTTAAAATTACAACAAGACGAATCCATAAACTCAGACGCCTCAACACTCACAACTCCAAAAGAAATTCAAAACATAATAAAGAAATCAAGCAACAAAAAAGCCCCAGGCATAGATGCCATCTCAAACCTTGTACTAAAAAATCTCCCCAAGAAGGCTATATAGTATACCTCACCAAAATTTTTAACGCCTGCTTAATCATAGGATACTACCCACAAAGCTGGAAAACCGCAAAAGTTCTAGCCTTCCATAAACCAAAGAAAGACAATACAGTACCACAAAATTACAGACCAATTAGTTTACTATCTCATATGAGTAAAATCTTAGAAAAAATAATATTAAACAGACTACAAACTTTCGAACACGTCAACAACAACATAATAAATGAACAATTTGGATTTAGGAAAGCACATTCGACTACCCACCAACTACTCCGGATTGCCGAACAAGTGTCAATGCAATTCAATATGAAAAGAAATACAGGATTTGTACTACTGGACATGGAAAAAGCTTTTGACACAGTTTGGCATGATGGTTTAATACACAAACTGACGACAGTAAATTTACCAACATACATCATCAAAATCATACAGGCTTACTTGAAACACAGACAATTCAAAGTATCACTAAAAGACGACGAATCTTCAACGAGAGAAATACCAGCTGGAGTTCCTCAAGGATCCTTACTTAGCCCGTCACTATACAATTACTTCATCAACGACATCCCAAAAACTGACAACACTCACTTGACATTATTTGCAGACGATACTGGACTCTACACCTCAGCTAAACTGGACACCACTATCACTAACAGACTATCAGAAGCTTTGGACGAACTAAAAGACTTTTACTTCAAATGGAAACTTAAAATAAACACAACAAAAACAGCAGCCATATTTTTTACGCACCAGCGAAAGCCTCCAAATGCCAAGATAAAATTAGATAACAATATTATTGAATGGTCAAATACAGTTAAATATCTTGGCATTACTCTAGACACCAAACTCACATACTCCCCACATATATCAAATACAACAGCAAAAGCAAATCAAGCCATTGGGGCACTATATGGACTACTAAAGAAAGATAGCGGACTAAACACACACAACAAAAAATTAATTTACAACGCAATTATAAAACCGACATTAACCTACGGGGCACAAATATGGGGAAATACATCCAAATCCAACAAAAAGAAACTACAAATTATTCAAAACAAATGCTTAAAGTTAGCACACGATTTACCTTATGACTACAGCACAACACGACTACATGAAGAGACTGACTCGATATACATTAAAACAACCATAAAGCAGCAAACAGAAAAATTTTACAACACTTTATGGTAATCCTTTGCTAAAGTTTGTAAGTTATTTGTTTAGTGACGGTAGGTAGTTTTTAAATTTTTGGGCTGGAAAATTCGGGCCACCCTTTGGGTTTTATTTAATTTTGCAATTTCACCAACAAAAGCATTTGACTGTCTGGTTACAAATAGGGTTTAAATTTACAATCCAGCTAAAGAGAAAGTAGTTATACCTTAGTGATTTATTTTTAACAGAAAGTTTGAAAAATATTATTTTACGTTATATATAAAATTATAAAATTTGATGGTATATTTTATTGAACGAAGTGAAATGGGATAACGAAATCACCGTTGTTACGATTATGACTGATTGAACGAAAATCTCAGCTAAGCCCGACCTTTTGAAACTTTTTCATATACATCACATTTATAGAAAGAATTTTATTGACTAAGTTTAAATTTTGTAATAGGTATTCAACTTATTTTCATTTCAAATCAACATTCGATTCTTCTACTCATTTTTAAGTTGTGTTCGTTTACATTGGTTAAAAATATAACTTCAGACTTTTTTTTTTAACTTGTACTTTTTCTGTCGCACTACAGGTCTCCCTTTCTTTAATATTAAAGTGGGTGGTGAACAGAGGCGTAGTTAGGGGATAGGGGTACGGAAGAAGCAGATTTCCAATACTTTGTCGAACCTTATTGACATCCCGCTAGCTTTATTACTAGTTGCTATATATTTAATTAAATTACCCCAAAAAATAAATAAATGACCACCGTGAAATAAACTTAATGTAATATACCAGTAACACAAAGAAGAACATTAATGCAGTTAGGTGTTTCTGTTCAATTAACGTTTAAATGATCTCCCTCGCGTTAGTTGCGAGAAAAACGTTCAGAATTACCCTAATTACATTTTAGTAATTATGTTATATAAATTGTAAAAATAAAGTCGAAACGCAAATCGAGTCGATGGGCAACAAGCAACAAGGGTTGAATTAACATTAAGCAGGGTGGAAACGGGGCAACGGGGGGAGCAAGCACATCTATTTAAGTTGTTAAGTTGCTTTTTAACAAAAATATCGTTAAATATGATTGGAATATTAAGTAAAATGAATTAATTAAGTCATGTTTATGTATTTTATTATGTAAGTCAAGTCAAGGAATTTTAACTGGTGTAGTTCATTATGTGTGAACATAGAATGTGAGGCAACACCAGATGTACAGATGAACCATGTAGACTGTCTTTATACTATCTCTACTATGACGGTAGTTAGATTCTCTACCATTACTGATAACTAAACGATATTGATAACGATCAAAAGTGTTGTCAGAACCCAGTAAACATTTTGGAGTCACTTTGACATCATATTGAAGATGCGTCATGATTTTTTGTCATTAAAGAGTTCATTTATAGTTCAGTTTCTCACATTTTTTTTATATAAAATGTCTACTTTATCGGCTACAAATGGCGAAATTACTCCATCTGTCAGAATACAAATGAATGCGTCACTAAATAGGGCACTTCATCAAATTGTTTACTGGGAAGTAGAGTATATTAATAACTTTTATAAAAAAACAACGTAACAAGTAATTTTTGTTATGTTAGATAAAACTCTAGTTCTATTATGTCTTCAGTTTTATTAGGAATTGTATACTTTAATTAAACTCATGTGTTGCTTCTGAAATCTGAAGATTATTTTGTTAATTTACATACATATTTTAATAATAACATTGTTTAACTTAAATCATACCTGAAATTTAAAGAAACGACATTTAAAGTTTATCCTATGTTAAAATGTTCCAAGTGTATGTTTATATGTTTACGCGATTCGTATGGTGGCTCGAAAACGACTCCGCGCATTTTCTTGAAAATTGTCTATGTTATAGAGAAAAAATTCTAATACTTTTGATCTAACATCACCAATGTTAGCTGTTACGTAAACGATTTCTCTTATTATACAAATTCAATCCAATTACATTAATTACGATGTAAACAACGAAGAATAACTTTCAATTACTAATACACTAATTGAATTTGTGTGTATTTTCAACAGATGACGTTCACACACTGCCGGAGTATCTAACAACAGAAGACGTTCACACACTGCCGGAGTATCTAACAACAAATGACGTTCACACACTGCCGGATTATCTAACAACAGAAGACGTTTACACAGTGCCGGAGTATTTAACAACAGATGACTTTTACACACTGCCGGAGTGTCTAACAACAGATGACGTTCACACAGTGCCGGAGTATCTAACAACAGAGGACGGTTACACACTGCCGGACTGTCTAACAACAGAGGACGGTTACACAGTGCCGGAGTGTCAAACAACACACGAAGAAGAAGGAGAAGACAGCACTAACAATTTAAACACGACTAATAACCAACGAGGATTTAAGTTTGGATACCCAGTACCCTCCATAAAAGTTTTCCGACCGACTTGGGACGAATTCCAAGATTTTAATAAATACATTTCGTACATTGAATCCGTTGGTGCGCATGAAGCAGGAATTTGCAAAATTATTCCGCCTCCGGAATGGGTTCCAAGTAAAAATGGGTATAGAATGGACGAAACGACGTTCAAAATTAAAACACCAGTTGCTCAGCATGTTACTGAGACGCAAACAAAAGGCATATATGAACAATTAAATGCGAAAAAAAGACAAACGAGTTTAAAGCAATTTAAGAAAAATGCGACATCGTGCGAAAAAGAAACTCCTCTACATCATGATCACGAAGACTTGGAGCGAATATATTGGGAGGATGTTGTAAAAGGTGCTCCCATTTATGGAATTGATGTTTTGGCGAGTCTAACGGATGACCATTGTTCCTCATGGAACATTAACAAATTAGGCAGCATTTTAGATTACGTAGTTCGCGATTACAATTATACCATCGACGGTGTTAATAACTCGTACCTGTATTTTGGCACGTGGAAAACCAGCTTCGCATGGCATACGGAAGATATGGACTTATACTCCATAAATTATGTGCATTTTGGCGCACCGAAGACTTGGTACGCCATTCCTCCTAAACATGCTAGAAGACTTGAAAACTTAGTTAGGAAACATATTCCAGAAAGCAAACTCTGCCCCGGTTATCTACCCCACAAAACAATGTTAATTAGCCCGGAAGTTTTAAAAGAAAATAAAATACCGTTTGACGTAATCACCCAAGAAGCCGGGGAAATCATTATTACGTTTCCATTAGGCTATCATGCCGGATTTAATCACGGATTCAATTGCGCAGAATCCTCAAATTTTGCAACGGAACGATGGATTGAGTATGGTAAGAAAGTGCAGCATTGCACATGTCCAAATGGTATGTTGACCATAGATATGGACACCTTTGTTAAGAGATTCCAACCTGAGAAGTATGAAGACTGGAAAATGGGGCTTTATGTTGATGAACCTCATCCCGAAGAACCATTTGAATCTGATTAGTTAATCAGTTTAAATCAACTATGAGGAATCCTCAAAACACAGTTCCACAGACTTTTATAATTGGACCTATTAAAACTATTTTTAAAAGTGTAAAAAATTAGATATAATGTAAATAGAGAGAAGCGATATTTTTTTATGTATTTAGTTTTAGTAATAATTTAAATATTTAAGTACTTATACTTATATACCTATTATTATTTAAGAACATTTCTATGACGAATATTATTATTGAAATATTGCTACTTATTTAACTGTAAAAATGTAAAAATGTGAAAATGTGAAAATGTAAATATATAAAAATGTAAATAACAAGCATTCAAATTATATCACCAATTTTATTTTAACTAAAAACGTATAAACAGATTCAATTCGATGGTTTGTAAGGCATAAATTCTTTTACAGCAAAATTAAGAAAATTTTTAATATTTTTTGAAACAGATTTTTTTCAATAAAAAATAACATTTTCAATATGTGTTAATCAGGTAATGAAAGAAAAAGAAAACAAGTTCATTTGTTGTGGGAGCAATCAATGCAGGTAGCACTTTAATATTGCAATGTTTTTGGAATGTCTGACCAAGTCAATGTAAAGGCTGTTTTACATGATCAGATACGATTCAGATGACATAGTTTTTCTATGAATATTACTTGAGTACTATAGTATTACAGTATAACTAGAGTTTACCCCCGTCGCAAACTATGACTGTCTTTTGTGTGTGGTTTTAATTTCAAATCAAATTTATATTCCATTTTAAAATTGAAATATTTAACTCGTTCTATTATATAAATTTTACATATAAAAACAAAAATAACTTTTCATATAAACTGACTAAAAAAATATATTCTTTTTAACAAAATATTAAATATTTTCAATTTATGCGTTTTTTGGCCAACTTTTTTTCAAAATTTGGGATTTTTTTCTGCGATTCGTAAATAAATTACCAAGGTTAGCCTATATACAAAATTTCAACTTTCGAGCACAATTTATACTCTCGACAAAAATTGCCCCCGTATTTTAATTCGTACAAGATAGAAAGTTAAAATTTGGCATGTGTATTACGGTGTTCAATGCTAATATTTTTTTAAAAATAGAAATTGAAAAATAGAAAAAGAGACCCGATAGGAAATGTTAGAGAAATCTCAAATTTTGAATTTTGAATATATTATGAAAAAAAAATATTCAAAATTCAATAATTTTATTTGGAAGCACGGGGCAGAAAGTTGAAATTTTATATATGTACTAACTTTAATACCTAATTTACAAATCGAAAAAAATATTCCAAATTTTGAAAAAGAGTTGGTCAAATTATTAAAAAAAATATATTTTTTTAGTCAATTTATACGAAAATTTTTTTTATTATTGAATGAGTTAAAAAAAATCAATTTGAAAATAGAATTAAAATTTGAAATGAAATTACGAATGACTTTGTTGGATTCAAATCATAAACACTAAAAAGACGTCGCTTTGCGAAGGGGGTAATCTCTAGTAGTATTATAATCTACAAAAAAGGCATCAAACAAACATTTTCTGAGAGTTATGGTTTGTTAAGATAAACAATAGAACCATTTATAAACCTATTTGTAATAGAACTCGTTTATAAACCTACATTCTTGTGTCTTAATTCATTTATTTACATATCATTGTACTTAATTCAATTATGATTCTTGCTAAATCTAAACATTCTCACTCCTTCCAAACGAAAAAATAAATATAAATTTATCTATTTATATTCTTTTTGCTTATTACCTTTTTCTCACATGAAAACTGTATGTGCTCCAATGTTTCTATCTCCTTTCCGCACACCCTATACATCCTTTCCTCGCATTTCTTTGCACATTATCTGTTTCTCCTCGTTTCCCAATCTAAATCTGGGAATCCTTCTCATGTTTTTTGTGTCTTATTCTCTTAAGTATTGTGGTATCTCTCCCTTCCAAATCCTTTAATATCTTGTGTTGTAATTGTTTTTTTTTTCTCTTAAATTTTGTCCATTGTTTCCTGTTATATCTGCCTGTCTCTTCTTCTTAACTTCTCTTTCACACTTGTGTCTTAGTCTCATCTTCTCTCTGCCTCATCTGTCGCCATTCCATTAATAAAAAGTATTAATAGAAAGTATAATATTGCTTATTATATTCTTTTTAGTTCATGACGTCATCAACTACTGGAATGCATCCGGAATATTACGCAGTTAAACAAAATTCAAAATTTAAATAGATATATATCCATCAATTTTGGAATATTTAATAAAACAAATATAATATTCCTTTGTTCTACAAATATAATGTTCCTTTGGATCATATTATATTTGAATGCATAAATTATAGTTTAGAAAGATCAAAATTGAATAGTGATATATTAGATGTTATTAAAACTTTTCCTGTTAATACTAAATTTTTGTTAAGTGATTCAAAATTAATTAGTGAATTATTGAAATATTTAGAAATTTGTAAAATTGAATTATAAATTATAAAAGATGTATAAAAATGTTTGATGGTGGCTATGACGAAAGAAAGTCAAGGCAAATAAGTAAATAAATATATAAAAAAAAGTAATAAAACAAAAACGTGAATATACGTTTATTAATCAATATTTTAATATAGAAATAAAACATCGTCCACAAAAAAAAGAGTTCACAACCAAATTCTAATTTATAAGAAACTGAGTTTGGCAAGGGTAGTCACGAGTTAGTAGAGATCTTGTTAAATAATTAAGTTTTATTAATTTTTTATGCAAATATTTTTCTTTTTTGTAAAACAAGTCAAAATATCAAAGATTCCGACGTATTAAGTATTAGGTAAGCAAATCTTCTTACAACAAATATTTTATGTAGCATCATAAATGTGAAATAAATCCACAACAATATTTAAAATGCAAATAGAACCTTTAAACCATAAAATCAAAAAAAGGAAATACTGTCATATAAAACCTGCTTAACAAAATTGATTATTAGAAATTGTTAAGGTGTTCCATATATACCCGTATATTATGAATAGGTTCAGTGTACTACATACAATATACAACATAATGGTAAAGTAATACATAGAAATTGTTTAAGGATCCTGAATGAATATTTAGGCAATAAATATTGTGATTAGTATAGGGTTAGACCGACATAGAGGCGCCACAATTTAAGGTTCAATTCAACAACTTTTAACATTTTTTCTTTTCCTAAATCAAAATTCAAATTTCTTTTTCGCAAAGTAATATTTATTACTTATAGTAGAGGCTAAAATTTGGTTGAAACCTATGTGTATCCAACATCAATTTGTAAAACAAACAAAACAATTATTCCATTTAATTAATTAGATTTGGGTTTTTACTGAAAAAATTATCAAAAGTGTTTTTTTTTCTCATACTGTATTTGTTTTTCTCATGTATTGGATTATTTCTAGTATTTAATTTTTCTAAATAAACATTTTATGTGGAATATTAAACTTGACAATATTTTCATAACAATTAATAAATTCACAGTACAAATATTCCGCGGAGCACCGATTAGGAGCCACTGGTAAATGGTAAACATTTGTAGAAGCGATTCCAGATATTATAGAAACTAATTAGATAAAGAACTGCAAATAGTATTTTAAAAAACGATATGCTCTTAAGCACCTTCGCGTTTAATTTCAAAATGTATTTGATTTTAGAGTTAGAATTATAAGGCAATTTTTTTACGAGAAAATAATGAAACATGTCAAAGTAAGTATTTAGCACTAATAACAATAAATGTATAATATAATAATTAACAATAATGTCATTACAATTAATTGGAGAAAATAAAAGTAGCAGAGTATTAAGCCTCATTCCCACTCACTGTTTTGATATTAAATTTACGTTTTTATCTAATACTTTAATCCAGATTTCAGGTTTTCAGAATAGGCATTCCTTGTCACATTCGTGTTTTATGCGTTATGCCCTCTTTAGTAATATAAATATTGACAGTTGGACAAAATTTAAGGTGAAATAATTAATATTACTATTTTCAATAACAATTAGCAATAGAAATTGTTTTTAATTCTTAATTTTTGACAAACTGACATTGAACTTTTATTAAATATAAATTCTATCGCATTTCGACAGGTTGTCACATTTTCGAGGTTATTATGTAATATAGTTTTTCTTTTATATTTTTAATTTAAAACATTGGACCTTGCAATGTTTAAAAAAATTAAGAAAAGTTAAAAAATAAATTACATTAAAAATGGTACTGTGAATGACTAAGCGTATTGCCAGATGCTAAACAATTTAAATTAAATACAAAATAAAAAATATCATTCTTTTTCGTCATTTTTTTTTTTAATATTTGTAAACTTCTTGTAACTTCATTCCAATAGAATAGGGACAAAAAGTTTTAAAAAAATTGTGGAAATAATAGTTGTGTGAAAAAAAGATCGATTTTTTGGTAGAATATTAAGTTACGAGGCATCGAACGATAACAATCCTACTCGATTCTTACTCGTTTCTTAATTTTATGAGGAAGATAGTGTAATTTTAATTAAAATCGGATGAGGCATTCTTGAGATATCGCGGCGACCAATTCAAAGAATGCACTTTTCAGATTTACGCAAAAGAAAAAGTATTGTGTTATAATTGTATATATAGTCCAAATCACGATAGTTCGGCGGTGACTTATACTTAAAAGAGGTTATAAGAGCGGTATAAATCTATAATACGCTAATTTTAGTTATTATTTTTAGTTATATCGGCAGTTTATACCCCACAACTTGTTTTAAGTATGAGGCGCCGCCGAACTATCGTAATTAGAACTGTAAGTACTATTCAGGGGTGTTCTTTTAGTATAGGTAATAAAAGCTAGTAAAAGTAATAAAGTAATAAATTTAAGCCAAAAAAATTTGTTTTTATAAAAATGTCAGAGTGGACTAATCCCTTAAACAAATATTGCCGCCTCAAATTAACGAAAATATTTGTAAAATATTTGTAAAATGTTTTATTGAGATATGGGTATGGGTGAGATATTCGTATGGTATTTTTATTTGTTTAAAAAGTACAGACCGTCCCGTTAATGCAAAAAGTTTATCTACCTGTAATACGAATTACGAAATTGAAAATATATGAGAACGGGGTAAATATGGGACCTGCGTACCTTCGAAAATGAAATTCCCAATAAAATGGCTTTTGGCATGTTCAAATTATATTTTTATGCATATAATAGTTTCATAATTAAAAAATTACTTATAATTAATATCAAATTTATATTAATTCAATTTAAATTTAAATTAAATATTTTGAAAAAGTAATAATAAATTTGGCAATGTTGTAAATTTACATATGATTTGGTGATTTGACTAATAGTTTAAAAAAAAATGTTTATACACGTAGTTTTTGAAAACCGTGACACCATTTTTTCATAGTTAAAAGGTAAAATAAAATTGTTGTGATGAAATTGAGCTAAAAGTTCTGATGCATATGAAAATGGGCTCTTTTTAATCACATAAAGAAAACTGTACACCCTAGGTCACTCAAATTTTGAGACAGCATGTAATTTAACTATTTTATCGGTCCTTCACATTTCGCGACATTTTCATCATTTATGAATAGGCCCTGTACCTCCGTAAATACCTAAAAGTTGATTTTAATTTAATTAAATATAAGTGAAGTGTAATTGCAAGTCATCAGTCTGCATTTTGGCATCCATGGACGGTCTGAGATAAATTTAAAGTAGATGTGCACATTTACCTAAGAATATTTTACCGTGAATTTAAATTACAGTGGGCAACCCGATTTTGCGCTTTGGCGTCTTTCTAATCAAGGCGCTTAATGAGGTAGCATCTCTCGCGTGCCCTTTGGACTGTTTCTTTCTCACCTTTCATAAATATGGATTATATAATGTGGGTGATATCCAGTAAACATTTTGGAGTCACTTTACCATCATATTGAAGATGTGTATGATTTCTCTGCGATAAAAGAGTTCATTTACAGTCCAGTTTCTCAGAACCGTTCATATGAATTGTCTATTTCATCATCTACAATGGCGAAATTACTCAACCTGTGGAAATACACATGATGATAAAGTTGATGCGAACTATAATTGAAATGCAATAGTGATAGAAACGTCACAAAACAGGACACTTTGCCAAATTGTTTACTGGGTACAACGGTCATATTATTACAATAATACTATATTTATAATATATTTTTACTTGAAAAAACAAAAGCCTAATAATAAAATATTTATACTATATACTAGGGATGTAACGAATATTCGAATTCGCGAATAGCAACGAAAAGTGAAAATAATTTTTAAATTAACAATGCAAAAGATTAGGATTACAATATTTTTAATTGAGTTGGTACTTGAACTTGTAATATAAAATAATAATTCTATAATAACCAAAATAAACTTTCAAATTTTTAAAAACACCATGGAGCTAAGTAAATTACCAAATTTTTAATTACATTAAACTACTTTAAATGATATCTTTACTGAGAACACAAATGATAGATTTTATATTATATTAAGTAAATCATCAGCTTTTTAAATTAATAAAGCATCATCAAGGTTCATATGCAGTGGGCGTTTCCACTAAATTTGCATGGTATTTGGACCCGCCCTTATATTTGTTTAGTTTTCATATTGAACTACAGAGCGTTGACTATAAGAGCATACAATTTTTACGATAAAAATCATTTATACTTTGTAATCCACACTGATCACATTGTAAGTTATATACACTTAACTATTTTTATAAAATTTGTGCATGTGCTAAATAGTGATTGGCGAATTCCAAGGAAATTAAAAATTATAACATATATATAATTTGCGAAAGGTTAGTCTAATATGATATTATTATAGAATTTTGTAAAATTATACAAAATAAAGAAACATTAGATTTTCTATTATTTTATATTTGAAAATGTGAAATTTTGTCTTAAATGTGATATTTTGAATTATTTTAGCAACGATTCTGTGATGTTTTTGTGAATACTAATTGCTATGACATTTTTTGTAATATATTAACTAAACAAAAAACATATTTATTAAATTCTCAAACAAATTTATATATTGAAATATATGTCATAACGCATTATATTATGATTTGACTCAAAACGATTTCCAATATTTCATGTGTTTGGTCTATGTTTCTTATGTTTTATGCATGTACATGAGACTCCGCGAAGGTGTATTTCATTTTTGTTTATTATAAACTGTAAAATATGATATTGTAGAGAAAAATTTATTATAATATTTCTTCTGTCCGATTAGATTGTAAACGAATATCTTTTGAGGGTAGATTATTTTATACATTCACAAACTCCTGTCCCTAATTAGTTGTCATATTTGTATATTTTTGGAACGACTTATTTCATTTGATTCTTAAATGAATAACTTCTAATAATTTCTCGTGTTAATTTACATAGCTAATCAGAACATTTAAGCAAATATTCAAATGATAATAGACTATACAAGTATTAGATAACTTAAATATTATTACATAATATATAAATTAACCAATTAGTGTCTCATATTGCTGTTTTAATATAGGAAAATGAAACGCTATAAAAATAATATTCAATATATTTTTTATAAATTAACAATTATAAACTCAAGAAGCGGTTTAGTTAATTATAAGATGTAATCACATGTGACTTTATAGAATAATTTATTTTTTTTATTTTCCAGAAAGTCTACTTCAAAAAGGCATAATGAATTCTACGGGTAAGTTTTAATTATTGTATTTAACGAACATATAATACCTAATATATAAGATAAGTAATATTAATATAATTAAATAAATTGCAGTTAGCATTAATGGATACATATGTAACCATCCGAAGCCACTGGTCTGTCAGCAGGATGAATTAAACTATAACCGTCCAAGGTCAATTGAAAGAAATGTAATTGTGTTTTGACAACAATGGATAGGAATAGAACCAGCTCTCGAGGCTCCAGCGAACGAACGGTTTTGATATAGATAATTCAAGCAACAACAGCTCTGGGAGGAACATCGAGTTATTTTGTTGAATACGATTGGTATTAGTTAACTGTTATACATAGAATTGATATTAAGTTAAAATATTTAGCATCCGTCTTAATTAAGAAAACTACGAATGTAATCAAGTGTTTAGAGGAATAAATAAAACGAATAGGTTACGTATTTTAACAAAAAAAAAAGTGTTTAATTGAGTGATTAGTAACTTACATTAGTAAGTGATCAAAGGTATTCTACAGAGTGTAATTGTGCAATCTTAAATAAATAAATAAGTAGACAAATAAGATAAAATTGTGGAAAGGGAAAACTCGTGTTTTATTTAGAAAGTTGGGTGGAGTAAACTGGGTAAATTTAAATAGTGATTAACTAGGTGATAGCTGTTTCCTCACAGCTAGGCGGGCAACCATAGCAGAGACGCAAGAGAGACAAGAAAAGGCTGGTAACATAAACTATTTGAGCGAACCTCGAACTTGTTAGTAAGCGAGATCCCCTCACTCCGTAACGCACTAGGGGGGGTCACACATAGAGGGGTACCGGAAAGCTATAAAGAACAAAACATTGACCAGTGGTGAAGGACCACGGGACGTAATAGTGGGTGATCAGAAAAACAGACCCTTGTTTGAAACCACAAATGACGTTCACACAGTGCCGGAGTATATAAGAACAAATGACGTTTACACAGTGCCGGAGTATCTAACAACAGATGACGTTCACACAGTGCCGGAGTATCTAAGAACAAATGACGTTCACACAGTGCCGGATTATCTAACAACAGAGGACGTTCACACACTGCCGGAGTATCTAACAATAGATGACGTTCACTCACTGCCGGAGTATCTAACAACAGATGACGTTTACACAGTGCCGGAGTATCTAACAACAAATGACGTTCACACAGTGCCGGAGTATCTAAGAACAAATGACGTTTACACAGTGCCGGAGTATATAAGAACAAATGACGTTCACACAGTGCCGGATTATCTAACAACAGAGGACGTTCACACACTGCCGGAGTATCTAACAATAGATGACGTTCACTCACTGCCGGAGTATCTAACAACAGATGACGTTTACACAGTGCCGGAGTATCTAACAACAAATGACGTTCACACAGTGCCGGAGTATCTAAGAACAAATGACGTTTACACAGTGCCGGAGTATCTAACAACAGATGACGTTCACACAGTGCCGGAGTATCTAAGAACAAATGACGTTCACACAGTGCCGGAGTATCTAACAACAAATGACGTTCACACAGTGCCGGAGTATCTAACAACAGATGACGTTTACACAGTGCTGGAGTATATAAGAACAAATGACGTTCACACAGTGCCGGAGTATCTAACAACAAATGACGTTCACAAAGTGCCGGAGTATCTAAGAACAAATGACGTTTACACAGTGCCGGAGTATCTAAGAACAAATGACGTTTACACAGTGCCGGAGTATCTAAGAACAAATGACGTTTACACAGTGCCGGAGTATCTAAGAACAAATGACGTTTACACAGTGCCGGAGTATCTAACAACAGATGACGTTCACACAGTGCCGGAGTATCTTACAACAGATGACGTTTACACAATGCCGGAGTATCTAACAACAGATGACGTTCACACAGTGCCGGAGTATCTAACAACAGATGACGTTTACACAATGCCGGAGTATCTAACAACAGATGACGTTCACACAGTGCCGGAGTATCTAACAACAGAAGACGTTCACACAGTGCCGGAGTATCTAACAACAGATGACGTTCACACAGTGCCGGAGTATCTAAGAACAAATGACGTTTACACAGTGCCGGAGTATCTAAGAACAAATGACGTTTACACAGTGCCGGAGTATCTAAGAACAAATGACGTTTACACAGTGCCGGAGTATCTAAGAACAAATGACGTTTACACAGTGCCGGAGTATCTAACAACAGATGACGTTCACACAGTGCCGGAGTATCTAACAACAGATGACGTTTACACAATGCCGGAGTATCTAACAACAGATGACGTTCACACAGTGCCGGAGTATCTAACAACAGATGACGTTTACACAATGCCGGAGTATCTAACAACAGATGACGTTCACACAGTGCCGGAGTATCTAACAACAGAAGACGTTCACACAGTGCCGGAGTATCTAACAACAGATGACGTTCACACAGTGCCGGAGTATCTAAGAACAAATGACGTTCACACAGTGCCGAAGTATCTAAGAACAAATGACGTTTACACAGTGCCGGAGTATCTAAGAACAAATAACGTTCACACAGTGCCGGAGTATCTAAGAAGAAATGACGTTTACACAGTGCCGGAGTATCTAAGAACAAATGACGTTCACACAGTGCCGGAGTATCTAAGAACAAATGACGTTTACACAGTGCCGGAGTATCTAAGAACAAATGACGTTTACACAGTGCCGGAGTATCTAAGAACAAATGACGTTTACACAGTGCCGGAGTATCTAACAACAGATGACGTTCACACAGTGCCGGAGTATCTAACAACAGATGACGTTTACACAATGCCGGAGTATCTAAGAACAGATGACGTTCACACAGTGCCGGAGTATCTAACAACAGATGACGTTCACACAGTGCCGGAGTATCTAACAACAGATGACGTTTACACAGTGCCGGAGTATCTAACAACAGATGACGTTTACACAGTGCCGGAGTATCTAACAACAAATGACGTTCACACAGTGCCGGAGTATCTAACAACAGAGGACGTTCACACAGTGCCGGAGTATCTAACAACAGATGACGTTTACACAGTGCCGGAGTATCTAACAACAAATGACGTTCACACAGTGCCGGAGTATCTAACAACAGAGGACGTTCACACAGTGCCGGAGTATCTAACAACAGATGACGTTTACACAGTGCCGGAGTATCTAACAACAGATGACGTTCACACAGTGCCGGAGTATCTAACAACAGATGACGTTCACACAGTGCCGGAGTATCTAATAACAGATGACGTTCACACAATGCCGGAGTATCTAACAACAGATGACTTTTACACAATGCCGGAGTATCTAACAACAGATGACGTTCACACAGTGCCGGAGTATCTAACAACAGAAGACGTTTACACAGTGCCCGAGTATCTAACAACAAATGACGTTCACACAGTGCCGGAGTATCTAACAACAAATGACGTTCACACAGTGCCGGAGTATCTAACAACAGATGACGTTCACACAGTGCCGGAGTATCTAACAACAGATGACGTTTACACAGTGCCGGAGTATCTAACAACAGATAACCTTCACACAGTGCCGGAGTATCTAACAACAGATGACGTTTACACAGTGCCGGAGTATCTAACAACAGATGACGTTCACACAGTGCCGGAGTATCTAACAACAGATGACGTTCACACAATGCCGGAGTATCTAACAACAGAAGACGTTTACACAGTGCCGGAGTATCTAACAACAGAAGACGTTTACACAGTGCCGGAGTATCTAACAACAGATGACGTTCACACAGTGCCGGAGTATCTAACAACAGATGACGTTCACACAATGCCGGAGTATCTAACAACAGATGACTTTTACACAATGCCGGAGTATCTAACAACAGATGACGTTCACACAGTGCCGGAGTATCTAACAACAGAAGACGTTTACACAGTGCCCGAGTATCTAACAACAAATGACGTTCACACAGTGCCGGAGTATCTAACAACAGATGACGTTCACACAGTGCCGGAGTATCTAACAACAGATGACGTTCACACAGTGCCGGAGTATCTAACAACAGATGACGTTCACACAGTGCCGGAGTATCTAACAACAGATGACGTTTACACAATGCCGGAGTATCTAACAACAGATGACGTTCACACAATGCCGGAGTATCTAACAACAGATGACTTTTACACAATGCCGGAGTATCTAACAACAGAAGACGTTTACACAATGCCGGAGTATCTAACAACAGATGACGTTCACACAGTGCCGGAGTATCTAACAACAGATGACGTTCACACAGTGCCGGAGTATCTAACAACAGATGAAGTTCACACAATGCCGGAGTATCTAACAACAGATGACTTTTACACAATGCCGGAGTATCTAACAACAGATGACGTTTACACAATGCCGGAGTATCTAACAACAGATGACGTTCACACAGTGCCGGAGTATCTAACAACAGATGACGTTCACACAGTGCCGGAGTATCTAACAACAGAAGACGTTTACACAGTGCCCGAGTATCTAACAACAAATGACGTTCACACAGTGCCGGAGTGTCTAACAACAGATGACGTTTACACAGTGCCGGAGTATCTAACAACAGATGACTTTTACACAGTGCCGGAGTTTTTAACAACAGATGACGTTTACACAATGCCGGAGTGTCTAACAACAGATGACGTTTACACAATGCCGGAGTATCTAACAACAGATGACGTTTACACAGTGCCGGAGTATCTAACAACAAATGACGTTCACACAGTGCCGGAGTATCTAACAACAAATGACGTTCACACAGTGCCGGAGTATCTAACAACAGAAGACGTTTACACAATGCCGGAGTGTCTAACAACAGATGACGTTTACACAATGCCGGAGTATCTAACAACAGATGACGTTTACACAGTGCCGGAGTATCTAACAACAGATGACGTTTACACAATGCCGGAGTGTCTAACAACAGAAGACGTTTACACAGTGCCGGAGTGTCTAACAACAGATGACGTTTACACAATGCCGGAGTGTCTAACAACAGAAGACGTTTACACAATGCCGGAGTGTCTAACAACAGATGACGTTTACACAATGCCGGAGTATCTAACAACAGATGACGTTTACACAATGCCGGAGTATCTAACAACAGATGACGTTTACACAGTGCCGGAGTGTCTAACAACAGAAGACGTTTACACAGTGCCGGAGTATCTAACAACAGATGACGTTCACACAGTGCCGGAGTATCTAACAACAGATGACGTTTACACAGTGCCGGAGTATCTAACAACAAATGACGTTCACACAGTGCCGGAGTATCTAACAACAGAAGACGTTTACACAATGCCGGAGTGTCTAACAACAGATGACGTTTACACAATGCCGGAGTATCTAACAACAGATGACGTTTACACAGTGCCGGAGTATCTAACAACAGAAGACGTTTACACAGTGCCGAAGTATCTAACAACAGATGACGTTCACACAATGCCGGAGTATCTAACAACAGAAGACGTTCACACAGTGCCGGAGTATCTAACAACAGAAGACGTTCACACAGTGCCGGAGTATCTAACAACAAATGACGTTCACACAGTGCCGGAGTATCTAACAACAGAAGACGTTCACACAGTGCCGGAGTATCTAACAACAGAAGACGTTTACACAGTGCCGAAGTATCTAACAACAGATGACGTTCACACAATGCCGGAGTATCTAACAACAGAAGACGTTCACACAGTGCCGGAGTATCTAACAACAGAAGACGTTCACACAGTGCCGGAGTATCTAACAACAAATGACGTTTACACAGTGCCGGAGTATCTAACAACAGATGACGTTTACACAGTGCCGGAGTATCTAACAACAAATGACGTTCACACAGTGCCGGAGTATCTAACAACAGAAGACGTTCACACAATGCCGGAGTATCTAACAACAGAAGACGTTCACACAGTGCCGGAGTATCTAACAACAGATGACGTTTACACAGTGCCGAAGTATCTAACAACAAATGACGTTCACACAATGCCGGAGTATCTAACAACAGATGACGTTTACACAGTGCCGGAGTATCTAACAACAAATGACGTTCACGCAATGCCGGAGTATCTAACAACAGAAGACGTTCACACAGTGCCGGAGTATCTAACAACAGAAGACGTTTACACAGTGCCGAAGTATCTAACAACAGATGACGTTCACACAATGCCGGAGTATCTAACAACAGAAGACGTTCACACAGTGCCGGAGTATCTAACAACAGAAGACGTTCACACAGTGCCGGAGTATCTAACAACAAATGACGTTTACACAGTGCCGGAGTATCTAACAACAGATGACGTTTACACAGTGCCGGAGTATCTAACAACAAATGACGTTCACACAGTGCCGGAGTATCTAACAACAGAAGACGTTCACACAATGCCGGAGTATCTAACAACAGAAGACGTTCACACAGTGCCGGAGTATCTAACAACAGATGACGTTTACACAGTGCCGGAGTATCTAACAACAGAAGACGTTTACACAATGCCGGAGTGTCTAACAACAGATGACGTTTACACAGTGCCGGAGTATCTAACAACAGAAGACGTTCACACAGTGCCGGAGTATCTAACAACAGATGACGTTTACACAGTGCCGGAGTATCTAACAACAGATGACGTTCACACAATGCCGGAGTATCTAACAACAGAAGACGTTCACACAGTGCCGGAGTATCTAACAACAGATGACGTTTACACAGTGCCGGAGTATCTAACAACAAATGACGTTCACACAGTGCCGGAGTATCTAACAACAGAAGACGTTTACACAATGCCGGAGTGTCTAACAACAGATGACGTTTACACAATGCCGGAGTATCTAACAACAGATGACGTTCACACAGTGCCGGAGTATCTAACAACAGATGACGTTCACACAGTGCCGGAGTATCTAACAACAGAAGACGTTCACACAGTGCCGGAGTATCTAACAACAAATGACGTTCACACAGTGCCGGAGTATCTAACAACAGAAGACGTTTACACAGTGCCGGAGTATCTAACAACAGATGACGTTCACACAGTGCCGGAGTGTCTAACAACAAATGACGTTCACACAGTGCCGGAGTATCTAACAACAGAAGACGTTCACACAATGCCGGAGTATCTAACAACAGAAGACGTTCACACAGTGCCGGAGTATCTAACAACAGATGACGTTCACACAGTGCCGGAGTATCTAACAACAAATGACGTTCACACAGTGCCGGAGTATCTAACAACAGAAGACGTTTACACAGTGCCGGAGTATCTAACAACAGAAGACGTTCACACAGTGCCGGAGTATCTAACAACAGATGACGTTTACACAGTGCCGGAGTATCTAACAACAGATGACGTTTACACAGTGCCGGAGTATCTAACAACAGATGACGTTCACACAGTGCCGGAGTATCTAACAACAGATGACGTTTACACAGTGCCGGAGTATCTAACAACAAATGACGTTCACACAGTGCCGGAGTGTCTAACAACAGATGACGTTCACACAATGCCGGAGTATCTAACAACAGAAGACGTTTACACAGTGCTGGAGTATCTAACAACAGAAGACGTTTACACAGTGCCCGAGTATCTAACAACAAATGACGTTCACACAGTGCCGGAGTATCTAACAACAGATGACGTTCACACAGTGCCGGAGTATCTAACAACAGATGACGTTCACACAGTGCCGGAGTATCTAACAACAGAAGACGTTTACACAGTGCCCGAGTATCTAACAACAAATGACGTTCACACAGTGCCGGAGTATCTAACAACAGATGACGTTTACACAGTGCCGGAGTATCTAACAACAGATGACTTTTACACAGTGCCGGATTATCTAACAACAGATGACGTTCACACAGTGCCGGAGTATCTAACAACAGAAGACGTTCACACAGTGCCGGAGTGTCTAACAACAGATGACGTTTACACAGTGCCGGAGTATCTAACAACAGATGACGTTTACACAGTGCCGGAGTATCTAACAACAGAAGACGTTTACACAGTGCCCGAGTATCTAACAACAAATGACGTTCACACAGTGCCGGAGTATCTAACAACAGATGACGTTCACACAGTGCCGGAGTATCTAACAACAGATGACGTTCACACAGTGCCGGAGTATCTAACAACAGAAGACGTTTACACAGTGCCCGAGTATCTAACAACAAATGACGTTCACACAGTGCCGGAGTATCTAACAACAGATGACGTTTACACAGTGCCGGAGTATCTAACAACAGATGACGTTTACACAGTGCCGGAGTATCTAACAACAGAAGACGTTTACACAGTGCCCGAGTATCTAACAACAAATGACGTTCACACAGTGCCGGAGTATCTAACAACAGATGACGTTCACACAGTGCCGGAGTATCTAACAACAGATGACGTTCACACAGTGCCGGAGTATCTAACAACAGAAGACGTTTACACAGTGCCCGAGTATCTAACAACAAATGACGTTCACACAGTGCCGGAGTATCTAACAACAGATGACGTTTACACAGTGCCGGAGTATCTAACAACAGATGACTTTTACACAGTGCCGGATTATCTAACAACAGATGACGTTCACACAGTGCCGGAGTATCTAACAACAGAAGACGTTCACACAGTGCCGGAGTGTCTAACAACAGATGACGTTTACACAGTGCCGGAGTATCTAACAACAGATGACGTTTACACAGTGCCGGAGTATCTAACAACAGATGACGTTTACACAGTGCCCGAGTATCTAACAACAAATGACGTTCACACAGTGCCGGAGTGTCTAACAACAGATGACGTTCACACAGTGCCGGAGTATCTAACAACAGATGACGTTTACACAGTGCCCGAGTATCTAACAACAGATGACGTTCACACAATGCCGGAGTGTCTAACAACAGATGACGTTCACACAGTGCCGGAGTATCTAACAACAGATGACGTTCACACAGTGCCGGAGTATCTAACAACAGAAGACGTTTACACAGTGCCGGAGTGTCTAACAACAAATGACGTTCACACAGTGCCGGATTATCTAACAACAGGTGACGTTCACACAGTGCCGGAGTATCTAACAACAGAAGACGTTCACACAGTGCCGGAGTGTCTAACAACAAATGACGTTCACACAGTGCCGGAGTATCTAACAACAGATGACGTTCACACAGTGCCGGAGTATCTAACAACAGATGACGTTCACACAGTGCCGGAGTATCTAACAACAGATGACGTTCACACAGTGCCGGAGTATCTAACAACAGATGACGTTTACACAGTGCCCGAGTATCTAACAACAGATGACGTTCACACAGTGCCGGAGTATCTAACAACAGATGACGTTCACACAGTGCCCGAGTATCTAACAACAGAAGACGTTTACACAATGCCGGAGTGTCTAACAACAGATGACTTTTACACAGTGCCGGAGTATCAAAGAACAGATGACGTTCACACAGTGCCGGAGTATCAAACAACACACGAAGATGAGAGAGAAGACAGCACGAACGATTTAAACACGACTAATAACTAACGAGGATTTAAGTTTGGATACCCAGTACCCTCCATAAAAGTTTTCCGACCGACTTGGGACGAATTCCAAGATTTTAACAAATACATTTCGTACATTGAATCCGTTGGTGCGCAGAAGCAGAAATTTGCAAAATTATGCCGCCTCCGGAATGGGTTCCAAGTAAAAATGGGTATAAAATGGACGAAACGACGTTCAAACTTAAAACACCAGTTGCTCAGCATGTTACTGAGACGCAAACAAAAGGCATATATGAACAATTAAATGCGAAAAAAAGACAAACGAGTTTAAAGCAATTTAAGAAAAATGCGACATCGTGCGAAAAAGAAACTCCTCTACATCATGATCACGAAGACTTGGAGCGAATATATTGGGAGGATGTTGTAAAAGGTGCTCCCATTTATGGAATTGATGTTTTGGCGAGTTTAACGGATGACCATTGTTCCTCATGGAACATTAACAAATTAGGCAGCATTTTAGATTACGTAGTTCGCGATTACAATTATACCATCGACGGTGTTAATAACTCGTACCTGTATTTTGGCACGTGGAAAACCAGCTTCGCATGGCATACGGAAGATATGGATTTATACTCCATAAATTATGTGCATTTTGGCGCACCGAAGACTTGGTACGCCATTCCTCCTAAACATGCTAGAAGACTTGAAAACTTAGTTAGGAAACATATTCCAGAAAGCAAACTCTGCCCCGGTTATCTACGCCACAAAACAATGTTAATTAGCCCGGAAGTTTTAAAAGAAAATAAAATACCGTTTGACGTAATCACCCAAGAAGCCGGGGAAATCATTATTACGTTTCCATTAGGCTATCATGCCGGATTTAATCACGGATTCAATTGCGCAGAATCCTCAAATTTTGCAACGGAACGATGGATTGAGTATGGTAAGAAAGTGCAGCATTGCACATGTCCAAATGGTATGTTGGCCATAGATATGGACACCTTTGTTAAGAGATTCCAACCTGAGAAGTATGAAGACTGGAAAATGGGGCTTTATGTTGATGAACCTCATCCCGAAGAACCATTTGAATCTGATTAGTTAATCAGTTTAAATCAACTATGAGGAATCCTCAAAACACAGTTCCACAGACTTTTATAATTGGACCTATTAAAACTATTTTTAAAAGTGTAAAAAATGAAATATAATGTAAATATGTAAATAGAGAGAAGCGATATTTTTTTATGTATTTAGTTTTAGTAATAATTTAAATATTTAAGTACTTATACTTATATACCTATTATTATTTAAGAACATTTCTATGACGAATATTATTATTGAAATATTGCTACTTATTTAACTGTAAAAATGTAAAAATTTAAATAACAAGCATTCAAATTATATCACCAATTTTATTTTAACTAAAAACGTATAAACAGATTCAATTCGATGGTTTGTAAGGCATAAATTCTTTTACAGCAAAATTAAGAAAATTCTTAATATTTCATGAAACAGATTTTTTTCAATAAAAAATAACATTTTCAATATGTGTTAATCAGGTAATGAAAGAAAAAGAAAACAAGTTCATTTGTTGTGGGAGCAATCAATGCAGGTAGCACTTTAATATTGCAATGTTTTTGGAATGTCTGACCAAGTCAATGTAAAGGCTGTTTTACATGATCAGATACGATTCAGATGACATAGTTTTTCTATAAAAATTGAATATTACTTGAGTACTATAGTATTACAGTATAACTAGAGTTTACCCCCGTCGCAAGCGATGACTGTCTTTTGTGTGTGGTTTTAATTTCAAATCAAATTGAAATATTTAACTCGTTCTATTATATAAATTTTACATATAAAAACAAAAATAACTTTTCATATAAACTGACTAAAAAAATATATTCTTTTTAACAAAATAAAAAATATTTTCAATTTATGTGTTTTTTGGCCAACTTTTTTTCAAAATTTAGGATTTTATTCTTCGATTCGTAAATAAATTACCATGGTTAGCCTATATACAAAATTTCAACTTTCTAGCACAATTTATACTCTCGGCAAAAATTGCCCCCGTGTTTTAATTCGAAAAAGATAGAAAGTTAAAATTTGGCATGTGTATTACGGTGTTCAGTGCTAATATTTTTTAAAAACTAGAAATTGAAAAATAGAAAAAGAGACCCGGTAGGAAACTTTTGAGAAAACTCTTTTGAATTACTTAATAATGAATTATATTATGAAAAAAAAAATTAAAAATTCGATAATTTCATTTGGAAGCACGTGGCGGAAAGTTGTAATTTTATATATGGGCTAACTTTAGTAGTTAATTTACAAATCGAAAAAAATATTCCAAATTTTGAAAAAAAGTTGGTCAAATTATTGAAAAAATTCAAATCATACACACCAAAAAGACGTCGCTTTGCGACGGGCGTAACCGGCATAAAACAAAATTTTTACTACAAAATGTGACCTTTTATAAGCGTGATTGGGGTTCTTTATTCCAAAAATACAAATTTAAATCCGGATTTGACTCTCTTATATGATGAAGAAACAAAGTTGCTGAATATCGAAAATACACGATTCTATAACTCGGGTTTACTTTTGTAATTAAGCTGGCTATTAGAAGCAGCAAAGTGTTTTTCCACACACCCTGTCGTAGTGCCTTACACCCTATGATTCCTTCGTTCCTTCATTTCCATCTATGTTTAATTCATGTAGACTTCCTGTAGTAGTGTTTAGTTACTCGTGAAAGTAGAAAGCCGAAAGCCGAAAGCGGGAGTTAGTTAAAGAGTTAAGAAGTTATTTTGTGATGCTAATTTGACAAGCTATTTCTCCGGGGCTAGGCTGACGTCTTTGTTGTGTGTTTCATGGTTAAATACAATGAAAATCTGAGGCTATACAGACCCAGCAGCATCACCACCTTCAAGAGTGAGGTGCTATTTACATAAACTGTAGTTTCCCTCTGACGCGGCGGACATATTGATAAAGTTAAAACATTCATTATAATCAAAATCTGAGCGCCTAATTTACAGGCAACATTTGCTACATTACTTTTTTCCATAGTTATTCAACTACCGTAACAATGTAAAGCAGATTATTTTAATAAATGACTTCATTTACATTTTAACTTATAATTTGAAATAGAATGAACTTTGTGAATATTATTGCTTATAAATCTGTTCTTTACGCAACACCAATTTAAAATTTAAGACATAAATGCGTATTTTGTATACAAGTAATTTATAATAATGACTTGTCTGATCTGTTTGCCCTTAGATGGCCTTAGTTTGTCTGCCTTGGCACAGACTCTATTTTTTCTCATTTTACATTTACAACAGCGAATTCTGCAGGAGGTGGAACTCGTGCCTATGGTCTGATGAAGAAGACAACGATAATACCCTCACTAATATGGTTGCAAAAGCAAAATATCTCACCCCTTATTCGTCATTCCTTTTTCCAGTTAATGGGCGGGGTAACTAGTACTTAACTAGTCAGATCACTTCAAGATAGAAACATCAATCTTTGTAATGTCACGAGCAATGTGCGGATCCAAGGTACAGTCTTGTGAGCAACTTGTTTCGCTGCTTCGATTTAACACAGTAGCTTCCAATAACTCGATTATAGGTCTAAACTCTAACTAAGTTGCAACGTTCCATGGTGATCGTAAGAAAAAGTATATCCCGTATTAAGTACAAAACGCTACGTAAAGTAGGTGACCCAAATAACGTCCATCTGACGCTAACTACATACATATTAAAACTAGAAACCGCTAAACGTGATGGATAGGAGAAGACAGGGGGTGTAGTCATTTGTCACATTTGCTGCTGTTTCCGGCTATGCGTTAGTTTAATCAGGTGCAATATAAGAAGCGGAAGTGACGTGCGTTGTGATTTTATTATTAGGTAATAAGTTGAAGGGTAAGCTATTTGCAAAGTTGTGCACAAACTCTTTATTTAATAGCTTCAACATAAGTAAATGTGTTTATATTTCATAATTTATTAAAAAAAATCCATTGTTTTTGGGGTAAATTATTTAGCACAAATGTGTGAACATATAGTGGAGTTGTGCCCAATAACGCCCATAGTACAACGTGCTATGCAGTTTAATAGCGAAAACGAAATGGCTTGCCGAAAGTAGCTAAAATTACTTTTGAAATCCCGAAATATCCAGGCTCAAATGCTGAATCTGGCAAGAGCCCAAAAATGATCATGAACTGTGTGTGGGTATGGCTAAGGAAGATATGTATTTCTATTGACCAAGAGGCTGCAACTGATTATATTTAATGAAAATGTTTATTGCTTCGATTTGTTTTGGAAAATGCTTCCATTTAATGTCATTTCTTTGATTATTTTAGTACGGGCGTTATTTGATCAATGGTGCCTAATAACACCCATTGACATAGTTTTTGTTTATCATATATTGGTAAATTTAGCAATATATATGCTTTATTAAAAATATTCATAGTTTTCATTCCACTGGTAACCTTTGTTGAAATATTAAATGAAAAACCCTTAGGTGGGCGTTAATTGGTTAACCTACTGAATATGATGATATGATATACTGAACATGAATTAGTATTTTTTTGAGACTGTACTCAATACATATATCTAAACGAAGTGAA
The DNA here is from genome assembly GCA_963678705.1 of Panorpa germanica. Taxonomy (NCBI): domain Eukaryota; kingdom Metazoa; phylum Arthropoda; class Insecta; order Mecoptera; family Panorpidae; genus Panorpa; species Panorpa germanica. The sequence goes on along the minus strand of OY783215.1, from coordinate 15,578,108 downwards.
TACTGAATCAGCTTTGAATGGGGCGACACGTGAATCGCACGACATAAGATTAAAGAAAAAATGTGCGGTATCACTATACAGCAAATGCAATGTCGAATTTAGAAATTTCAGGAATAATTAGGATTTACTATTTTAATTAGGTAGAATATTATTTATCAACAAATATAGAACTATTGGATTTGGAATCTTGTCATGTCGGAAAGGATCAGTTCCATTTACCATGTGCGATAATGAAGATGTTCTGTTGGCAGTGTGATATAAATGCAACTACTGAGATTGTACTAGAGCCTGAAAACCTACTCGACTTATTTGTTCGAGTTCGATTTGACTTTCCGTCAAGCTTTTGGAAACATTTATACGAGTATATACTAAAAATACTCCGTAGAGTTTTAAAGAATAGCATAAGTACAGTGTTATCTAGGGCTTGACACGAGCACGAGACTCTTGTCGTCTCGTCTCGGAAAACTATTGAGAGTCTCGTTGACGTTATTTCAAAAATAATAAAATCGCTAGAAAAATAACCTAACAGCAACATAAACGTTCACCCTTTTTTTTATTACAAAAAAGGTGAGGTTGTAAATTTACGAAATATAAAATCTGTTAAATATTTTATTTTATAATTTTGTCTTTTACAACAATTTGTAGCCGAACGAAAACGAATAATAAATGTGAATAGAAATTTTTAACAATGCGATAATGTTTGGAATGCAAAGAATGTTTGAAGACATTTTGCCGTAAAAATGTCGTTGAGGGTGGGTGTTAGTAGTGTCAACCTGAGAAAAAGGCCAAAATTAGATGAAAGGGATGATGCACTAAGTGAAATTGAACCAGTTGATTATTAACTGTGTATAAAAAAAATTCTTCAAAGTTTAAATTTTCTTTTAAATTTGATACAATTAATGGTGAGAAAAAAGCGATATGCATAGTGTGTGAAAAATTTGGAATAAAAAAAATAATTAGCTGAAATAATATAATTAATTACTTTGTTTAGGGCAATCTTAGGAGTAAGTTCTCACAATAACGTGATGTGACGAGACGAGACTAAAACGATACTTTTTTTTCTAAACTATCGAGAACGAGGTGATATTTTTTAAACTCTCGCCTTATCTCGTCTCGTGTGAAGCCCAAGTGTTATCTGTTATTAGTGTCGCATGTTGAAGTCGCACTAGTCAGTACATTAAAATTACAACACATTTAGTACACTCATGTGTACTAAAGAATATATAAACGTTGACTACGAGGATTATGTTTGAGCGTAGGTGGATCTTTAAAATATTCTCTATGAAACTCACATATCCAAGAACGTCCCTTGACTATAACTATATGTACACATATGATAAAATAACAGAGGGCCATTAATATTTCAGCTAAAATATTGTTTAACTCACGTCGTTCAAACAAAATTTATGAAATGAATAAACACTGATCAGTCGCAACGTGAAATCAAATTACAAGGAACGGCCAGTAATCAAATTACAACAATTTTATACCTGCAGCATATCCGTATTAGTAGTTCCAACATATCCGTTCCACATATGCGGCGCTGTTGTACATACCTAATGCAAATGTTATAAATACTGAATTAAATGTATACAGGAACCGGAAACTATGTTAAATGTTTAATGCAAATAGTTGAATCAGTAACATCATGCGGTGCTACCTTGTTCCCCTTGTCTCCCCGCAGCCCCTTCTACGGTCCTATCTAACACAATCGCTGCGTCAATAAAGTTGATAAACAGAATCATCGGGGATCTGTCAGCCTACGCCCCACCACCCCCCGCACTTGTCCTCCTCATGTCGACCCTGGACCGTTCGTTCGACCCTAAATAAATCCCCAGATGGTTATGTCATGGAAGGTACAACTTTTGTGTATGTCAGGTTGCTGTTAGTCAGGGGGCCATGGGGTTTAAACTACTTCCTTCCGTTGACAGTTTATTTAGGAATATACATGTGACAAAGGGTCATGGAGTCAAGGGGTTAAAGGGTCAGAGAAAAAGTTGAAAAGGAGTATGCGTCAAGAAAAAAAAAATTGAAAAAGTGAAAGTGAAAAGTTGCAAAGATCTAATTAATGATGTATGGAAGGGTTTCAATTTCAAGAAAGAAGAAATTGAATTTTCCAAAAACACATTTTTTTTCCTCCTAAACATAGCACGGTTTGCAACAGCTGCTATTTCTTTCGCTGGCTACGTTGAAGCCCAAGTTCCTCTCACAGTGGAACCGACTATTTGCGACATTCGTCTCTTTTCAATATTCAAGTTACACTTTACAATGAGACGAAGTTTTCATTTTAATGATTATCAATACACCACTGTTGTAAAGTAATCCGCAGTTCATACGTCTATGTTCACTTAATGGTTCATATGGTTGTTGATCAAAGTGCCGCTTTCCCTTTATTGTACGTATCACAGTCATGCTCGGAAAATAATAACTTACTCTCATAACAAAATGTGCTAATGCGACTACACTCTACTGAAAAAGTCTTAGGTTGCAAGTAATCGTTTCTAGTCTTACCACGGTTATACATCAAACCCAGTAAACAATTTGGTGAAGTGCCCTATTTAGTGACGTTTCTATCACTATTTCACTTCAATTATAGTTCGCATCATCTTTATTTTCTTTTGTATTCCGACAGGTGGAGTACCTTCGGCATTTGTAGCCGATAAAGTAGACATTTTATATGAAAAAATGTGAGAAACTGAACTATAAATGAACTCTCTTATGACAAAAAAATCATGACGTATCTTCAATATGATGTCAAAGTGACTCCAAAATGTTTACTGGGAAGAGACAGTTTTGAAAATAGTATTGTTTTCAAAAAACAAAACAAAGACATGTTTTCTTTTATTTTAAAACAGTTCTGTTTTTTGAGAACAGACTGTTCATATTGAACCGACTAGTTTTGTTTCTAGTGTTTCTCTGTGTGTCCCATAAAAATGTCCGACGACGATGATTTTACAATTGAATGCAGTTTTCTTTTTAATAAATGACATACCAATTAGAACCGGTATTACAGACCACAAAGCCAAAGTTCTAATTAAGCATTACAGAAACAAGAAAAATAAGGTTTCACAGAAATATGCAATCGTCTTCAATTTCGAAAAATAATTACTTTGAAAATATTGCAAAAAAGGCTACATAAATGTGGGTTATTTTTTAAGGAGTAATTTTAAGTTAAATTATATTTAGTTTTAAGAAATATAAATAAGAAACTGTAAACTAGGGTAGAGATCTTTGCTAAGAACGGGGTATATTTAAATGATTAAATAAACTGATGTCAGACCCTACAGCCGTTCAATGGTAAATGCTTAGCCGTTCGCTTTTGGTGTCGAGCGTACGCCTCAGAGAACGTGGCATATAGAACTGTTCGCTAAACTTTGAACGTGATGAGACATGTGTTTTGGGCGAGGCACAAGTATAAAGATTGTTATATGTGTTCAGAGAGTTTTATAAAAGCAAATGGCGATAGAATTATATAAAGTTTATGTATGGTCGGTATTGTGTGTTTTATAATTAAGTTAACTTTATTACGGTGTAATAATTGTTATTTTGATCAGTGTTTTTGTTAGAGTTAGGCAGCAAGTGTAATGTTTAGTACTAAGGTGTATTTTCATTGAAATCATTGTGCTGATAACTATAGACAATTGTACTGCGTATTACGGGTGTAACGCATAAACATTGTAAAGAACTATATTGTATTTAATCTAGTGTATTTTGTTGTGAATATAATTAAGATTGATTAACTTTATTTAGATGTAATATTGTGACTTTGATAAGTGATTAAACTATTAATATAGCCAAATTATGTGTTTACTCGTTTTAAAAGAAACTATATTGTTGTATTGTACATCAACCTAAGGCTGATGTTAATTGTAACTTATAATTGTGGGAAAGTACCTACAAATTAGGATCTCAACAGATGGTTAGAGATATAACCTACAAATGGTGAGCTATCAACAGTGATTGAATAGTTCTAGGCTGCATAATAGAATCGCAACACGTGGTTGTAAATTCTAACCTGCAAAGCGGAGTCTGTACCGGGATGGTAATAGATTCAAAAACTACTAATGTAGACGATAAAAAGTCTACAAATTGGGGGTTCTCAACCGGGATAAGGCAAAACCAAGTATATTTAGTCAAAAATATATTTAACCTTAGATCCAGACTTATTGATCAGCGGAATCAAGAGGAAAACTTAGTGTACAGTTTGCTCATTAAAGTAATTGTACAGCAGTGAAAATTATAACAATGACACAAGAATTAGACAATTTGTCAGTGGCAGAGCTACGGCAAGAACTTAATTTTGTTGGACTTAGTCAGCGTGGGAATCGTGCAGAATTATTGTCAAGAATGAACTCATTCAATAGCCGTGTCGGTGAACAGAATAATAGGTCTGTAAACAATGAAACAGTCAATAAAACTAATTATACATTTTTAGATTTAGAATTGGCTTTACCTAAATATGATGGGCTTAAAAATGTCAGATTGTGGATTAAACAATTTGATGATTTCTGCGACCAGGCAGAAATAGATGCAAATTACAGATATTTGTATGCCAGGAGATTGTTGACTGATACAGCAAAACAATTTGTTAATTTTGAAACCAGGATAATAAATTGGGATACATTTAAATCGTATTTGATTGATGAATTCGATACGAGTTTGAATAGCGCACAGGTTCACAAAATGCTTCAACAAAGGGTGAAGAAGCCAGGGGAAACTATTCGTCAATATGTGTATGATATTTTAGATATAGCTAGACAAGCAGACGTCGAAGAAGCAGCTATTATGGATTATATCATAGCAGGAATTCGCGACAGTGCAGCCAACAAGGTAATACTTTATGGAGCTGAGAATATTGGACAACTTAGACGTAAGCTGGAACAATATGAAAAAATGAAAATGGATACCCAGGACTATGATAGGAGATCTAGGCCAGGTACAAAAACTAAAATTGAGACAACAGGTGAGAAGATTAAATGTTTTAATTGTGGTTCGTTATCACACTCATCTAAAGTGTGTCCTGATAAAGACAAGGGTTATAAATGTTTTAATTGTGGTAATTATGGACATGTTAGCCGAAACTGTAATACTAAAATAAAAACTGTTAAAGCGGAGCATAATGTTATGAAAGTAGAAATGATAAAATCAATTTGTGTTAATAACAGGAGTAATGTAAATGCTTTAATAGATACTGGCAGTGATTTGTCAGCAGTGCGGGAAGATTATTTTAAAACATTAAAGAATGTTAAATTATATGACTCTGAAATAACAATACGTGGTTTATCAAACTCAAGAGTAAATTCTTTAGGTAGAATTGAATTGGACATTGAAATTGATTCAGAACAGTACGTAGGTTATTTTGAAGTGTTACCATCCCATGCAATGCATATGAACATGGTGTTAGGATTAGACATTATAGCTAAAGCTAAAGTAGCTATTGATAAAACCGGTGTTAAATTTCATAAACTTTATAGCGATAAAGATGTAGATGAAAGTGAGGTTAAATAATTAATGGCAATGAAAATAGACTATGGTGATAAAGAAAGTGATTTAGACTTATCTCATATAAACGATAAAATTGTTATTAATAAAATACCTGAGTCAGTGGACAATGACAAACGAAAAGAGTTATGCAACTCTAAAAGTGAAAAGACAATTATATTGAAAATTGATACTCCTATATTTTCTAGATCGCTTAAACTACCACCTGCAGATCGACTAGTTGTTGCAAAGCAGCTGGGTGAAGGGTTAGAAAAGGATGTCATACAGGCAGCCCAGGAAATGAATGACCTAGGTTGTGCAGTGAAACAAGACATTGTTCGTCTATCTAAGGGTAAGGTAAAAGCAGCCAAGCATTTTCCGAAGCCGAAGATGAGGAAACAAGGCAATGTTCGTCCCTCTAAGGATAAGGTCAACGCAGCTAAGCATTTTCCGAAGCCGAAGAAGACGCAACAAGCAAAGAATTATACAGGGAAGTGTATAATAGAAAATGAATTGAAGATTGGGGTTAAAATGAAAACCAATCAAGACACTGTTCGTTCCTCGAAGGATAAGGATGAAGCCATTAAGCATTTTCCGAAGCCAAAGGAGAGGATAGAAGCAGAAGAAATACAAAATGAGTTTGTAGAAAAACGCAAGAAGCTGAGAGAAGAGGATAAAGGAATTATTCTAGAAGTTCAGCAAGAATACAGAATTAGCTACGGTAGAAAATGTGAAACAACAAGCAAAAAGTATAAACATATTCTCGTTAAAGTAAATGCTTTTACAAAGTTTGTTTGGTTGTTACCTACTAAAGCAACAGGAGCTAAAGTTAAAGCTAAAATCAAAGGACCAATAAGAACTTCTACATCAGCGGACATGATGAAACCATGGGCAGGATGATTTAGCAACTGAGGACAGTTACTAGTCAGGAAGGGCCGAGATGTGGGTTATTTTTTAAGGAGTAATTTTAAGTTAAATTATATTTAGTTTTAAGAAATAGAAATAAGAAACTGTAAACTAGGGTAGAGATCTTTGCTAAGAACGGGGTATATTTAAATGATTAAATAAACTGGTGTCAGACCCTACAGCCGTTCAATGGTAAATGCTTAGCCGTTCGCTTTTGGTGTCGAGCGTACGCCTCAGAGAACGTGGCATATAGAACTGTTCGCTAAACTTTGAACGTGATGAGACATGTGTTTTGGGCGAGGCACAAGTATAAAGATTGTTATATGTGTTCAGAGAGTTTTATAAAAGCAAATGGCGATAGAATTATATAAAGTTTATGTATGGTCGTTATTGTGTGTTTTATAATTAAGTTAACTTTATTACGGTGTAATAATTGTTATTTTGATCAGTGTTTTTGTTAGAGTTAGGCAGCAAGTGTAATGTTTAGTACTAAGGTGTATTTTCATTGAAATCATTGTGCTGATAACTATAGACAATTGTACTGCGTATTACGGGTGTAACGCATAAACATTGTAAAGAACTATATTGTATTTAATCTAGTGTATTTTGTTGTGAATATAATTAAGATTGATTAACTTTATTTAGATGTAATATTGTGACTTTGATAAGTGATTAAACTATTAATAGCCAAATTATGTGTTTACTCGTTTTAAAAGAAACTATATTGTTGTATTGTACATCAACCTAAGGCTGATGTTAATTGTAACTTATAATTGTGGGAAAGTACCTACAAATTAGGATCTCAACAGATGGTTAGAGATATAACCTACAAATGGTGAGCTATCAACAGTGATTGAATAGTTCTAGGCTGCATAATAGAATCGCAACACGTGGTTGTAAATTCTAACCTGCAAAGCGGAGTCTGTACCGGGATGGTAATAGATTCAAAAACTACTAATGTAGATTAAAAATCTACATATATATTTCCCAAATTCTACGAGCGAATAAAAAACATTTTGTTTTCTAACCTAAAAATAAGTTTGTTTCCATTCAATTTCTTTATCACACTATAAACACTTTTCAACTTCCAATTTATGCGAGTGTGTGTGATCTGTGTGATGTATAATGACAATTTGCTCGACCTGTCAAGCGTCAAAATAAATTATCGCGTAACGCAGAGCTATAATGCAAAGAGGTCAAGAGGGACTTCAGCTGGATGGTCCCCAAACGCTTGCAGTGTCACCTGTCGAGCGGAAGGTGAAATACATATTAATGCAGGTAGCCAATAGATGGTGCTACTGATGATGTGAAATATACCACATCACTAGCAGAGTTTTTGATGAAAGTAGAAAATGTAAATATTGTAATTTCTCTGTGACAAAGGACAAACCCTGTGACAAATTTTTAAAACTCATGTATGACATGTATCTAAAGATTTAAAAACGGCGGTTTTATTTGTAGAGGTTTAAATGTTGATTCAATAAACAAACATATGAGAGGATTAATTAATTTTTAACACGTGTGATACGCTTTCATAAATATTATGTTTTTACATGAAACGTGAGAAAAATGACAGAAAACAAACTTCAAAATTATTGAAAATATTTAAAAATCTTCCTTATGTAATTGTTTAATGATTTTATAAAAAAAATCGTGTGTTAATAATTGATTTTATAATAGTTCAGTCAAGGTGTGGTTTATTTAAACCTCGGTTCATACTTTGACCCCTATTTTATAATTGTTTCCGAAACTGGATTCAGAGACCGGCGTTCGATAATTTTTGAGGTCAGTCACACACTGCAAGCGTATTTAAGCGACGGCGAATTTGGACGTAAATCGGTGATTTTGTTGAGCGGCTAGAACTCTCAAAGCAAGTCGACTCCTGTGCTCTCTGCATGTGTTGTGTCACAATACATACATACTACGTACCGATACGACAGTACGCCAAGTCAAACTTGTGTACTGGAGTTGTTTTGCACTAACATAATTTATCACGAGCGCAAACTTCGCTTGGTCCCTTCCATTTATTTGTTTGGTTAAAATTCGCTGACATACTGCTGCAGTGAGAGAGAAACAAGTCAGCTACAAATATAATGAAATTACAATAATATTGTTTCTAGAGCCCCGCGCCGGGTACTGTTTAATATTTGCCACAGTTGAATTATTATTATTATATTAGTTTTACATATTATGAATACATTAGTTCCTTACCTTGTGCTGGCCCACTGCGTGAGCCCCATCGTAGACATAAAGGTGATCGTTGCAGTCCAGCTGCAACGCATCAAATCTCAACATAAAGCGCTGCAAGATGCTGTGCGTTTGAAACGTCACGACGCAGTCCAGATTTCGTTCATTTCGGGACCATAAGACGCCGCCGTCGATTTTACGATATAATTGTTGAAGAAAGTGATTTTTGCATAGTGATTGCATGTGATCTGAAAATAAGAAAAAAAGTTTATAAAAATTCAATTATAATGTTACGAATTTGCGGGAGTCAGAGCATAGAAAAATCTCTCATTAGAAAAAGTTCTCATTTAATTGTGGCTATTCTAAAATATGAAATATAGTTATCAAAAGAAGCAACTCGCAAGGCCATTTGGTCAGCTCTTTCATTTCTATTAATTCCCTTATGTGACGGTATCCAAATTAGGTTAATATTTCAGCCTTTATCTATTTCTCTATTTATTTTTTCTTTGACATAATAAATTTTGTTGTCTAATTTTGTATTAATTCCCTTACTGTTTAACGACTGTATGACTGATAACGAGTCGAATAATATTAAAGTGTTGTGTCTGTCTTCAGTAATGATTAGATCCACAGCTAGATCTATGGCACATAACTCACCTGTATATAAGGATTATATAAAATACGTTAAAACTGAGGTATTTTTGATATTTTTCGACTTTCCTTGACTAGAAGATGACGATTTGATAACGGGCAAAAGACAGCACTGTGCATCAACTATTCTTTTCTTGTACACAGGTTAAATTTAAGACAGGCTTTACATATTTTCAACACAGTCCAGCGCTCTACGATTAAAGTATTTTCTTTAATTTTTGCCCTTATATGAGCTACTCACAATACATAGACATTCGTATATGATTACGTGAATGTAACGTACAATTTTTCATCGTACACGTAAACTTGAAGAGTTCTCAAAAAGTCTTAGGAAGTTGCAATAACTTGTTAAGTCCATAAGATTTCTCCATGGGGCCCGGGAGGAAGATGGAGGCGGGGCAACAATAACGAGGGCTCAGTATCAAATCCATGTACTCAACGTACCTTATTGTATGAGTACGAAACAAACAAACTTTTAATTTGTACTCGTACGATATATCATTACTTATATACTTCAAATACTCGTATATAACACGTCGGTGAAGATAGCAGCGGATTCGATAGCAGTCGATTCGGACTAGTGTTGTAAATCAAAACTAATTCGGTGTTAAATCGAAATTCAAATTACATGGCTAATCGGAACATTTAAGCAAATATTATGTAATAATAGACTGTAGAAGTATTAAGTAACCTAAATATTATTATATAATGAATAAATTAACCAATTAGTGTCTTATATTGCTGTTTTAATATAGGAAAATAAAACGCAAACGAACATCTAAATAATCATAACTTTTTGATATTATTTTTTTATAAATAGGTTAACTAATATGTCTCTTAGGTAGTTACAAAATTTCAGCCATCACAAATTCTTATTTTCTTCAAAAAGTGCAATTTAGTGAAACTATATACAGCTCTGTTTCATATCTGTGCGGCAAGTCATAAGAAGCTTAAAAATCTAAAACAAATTATCATTTAATGAAATTATTTGTTTATAAATAGTTTAACTAATATGTCTCTTAGGTAGTTACAAAATTTCAGCCATCACAAATTCTTATTTTCTTCAAAAAGTGCAATTTAGTGAAACTATATACAGCTCTGTTTCATATCTGTGCGGCAAGTCATAAGAAGCTTAAAAATCTAAAACAAATTATCATTTAATGAAATTATTTGTTTATAAATAGTTTAACTAATATGTCTCTTAGGTAGTTACAAAATTTCAGCCATCACAAATTCTTATTTTCTTCAAAAAGTGCAATTTAGTGAAACTATATACAGCTCTGTTTCATATCTGTGCGGCAAGTCATAAGAAGCTTAAAAATCTAAAACAAATTATCATTTAATGAAATTATTTGTTTATAAATAGTTTAACTAATATGTCTCTTAGGTAGTTACAAAATTTCAGCCATCACAAATTCTTATTTTCTTCAAAAAGTGCAATTTAGTGAAACTATATACAGCTCTGTTTCATATTTGTATTGGCAACTTATAAGATGTCAAATTCAAAGATAACCTAAAAATTCAGTACGTTTATAAAATCTGGCAGTCGATTCAGTGACAGCTCTGTTCCATATCTGTGCGGCAACATATAAGATATTTAAAAATCGTAAAAACCTCATTATGTAATAAAATTATTTTTCTATAAATAGCAATTGCAATTTATATAAAATTAAATTTGCAATAATATTGCAATTTAGTAAATTCCTATACAATGACAGCTCGGTTTCATATTTGTATAGGCAACTTATAAGATGTAAAATTCAAAGATAACCCAAAAATTCAGTACGTCTTTAAAATCTGGCAGTCGATTCAGTGAGCGCTCTGTTCCATATCTGTGCGGCAACTATAAGATATTTAAAAATCGTAAAAACCTCATTATGTAATGAAAGTATTTGAATGAAGATAGTTTTAATTATTTAATAAGACTCTCTTGTCTCTTGCATTGACCTGTTCATATTGACAAATGAAAACGATAATACAGTCGTTGCTAGAAAACATATTAAATTTTACTTTAAGAAATTGATTAAATAAATATGTCTGTTAAATAGTAACACAATTTTACTTTTTTATTTACTTTAAAAATTATAATTTATTGAAACTAATTACCATGACAGCTCGATTACTAATTAAACAGCTATCTTTTATTTAATTCTAGTTCATTCTTAGTATAGTCAGTGGTTGATTTTAGTACATTGTTTAAATATGTTGTGCAATTATTTTATGTACTTTAAGCATCCCATTTATATTCCAATGTAATTGATCGGGTTTATTGTTTTTCTTGTAGAATCTGTAAATAGGGAATGTATACCATATATGAGTCTGTGTATTTATTTATTTATATAAGTATGTATTTAAGTATAAACTTCATGTTCTTACTGCTCAAACAAGTGTCCATTCACTTTATTATTTTGTAAAAATAATTCCCGTATATCTAGGACATGAATATAAGGATCTGAAATTATATTCTGGTTAAATAAATAAAAAGAAAATTTTGATGAAATTAGTAAAGTAACTTACGGCTTTTTGACAATGATAAAATTCTTTCGTTGTATTTGTCTAAGGTTTTTATTTTTTTAGGGTCATTTTCCCATATTGGCGGAGTGGGCAAAGTTAACCATATAGCTCTAGATGAAGTTTCGCTTAGTATCTTTGCAATACTTGAAATATTGTAAGTAAATGCTTGATAGTGTTTTTCCTGAAAGCAAATTTGGTCGTATTTTATATTGTTATACATATAGCTATATTTAAGGTTACTTAATATAATGTTTTATGCTTACTTTCATAATGTCATTTATTTAAATAAAAATTTTGTTGCACAAATTTTACATTCAGCGTTCAACAATTTATTTTTGTTTAATTGTGTATGATCTTCCCCTTCCGGGTTATCATTAATTTTGAAAAACTTACTCAACCCAACTGAAAAACGCACAGACATGGTAATAATCAAAATATTTTAAAATAAGGTAAATGTTGTTATACTTTAAAGAATGAGTGAAAAATAGAAATTGATTAAAAACATTAGGTATTGGTGCTGCAGTTTGTTAAACTTTTTTCTCTATTTGATGCTATCTCCGTCTACTCGATATTTTATAATGAGCTTATTTATTAAATATGGTCGTCCTTCTGGTATCTGGGGCAAGAGGTCTTTTGCGCTATTTAATTTAAGCATTCGTGTTACTTATTTTACTATAATGTATATAACTATCGAAATTGACCCTTGCAGTTTAATGATTGGTACAGATTGGTGTGACATTAACATGCGACATCCAACATTTATATATTTTCATTCATAAGTTGTCATTATTTAGACATGAGTGTACTAAATGTGTTGTACTTTTAACGTACGGACTAGCGACGATTAGCGACATTAACATGCGACACTAACAAAACTCTTACTTTTGCTATTTTTTAAAATTTCAAGTAGTATTTTTATGAAACAAAAATGTTCCAAAGATATGTTGGTAAATCAAATAAATTAGGGTTTTGAAGAATGTCTCGAACAAAAGGGTCGAGTACCTACACAGTCTCCAGTATAATCTCATTGAGCGTTGACGTTCATTTTTAGTTGCGTTTGGTAAATAAATAAAAATAATGGAAAATGGAAATTAATACGAATACAAATATTATTACAAGTTCTTCACATTCTGAGAACCCTAATTTTAATGTGATTTCTACAGATAATATTTTATTAAAATCTCCAACCACGACAATAAATTCTCTTGAACCGTTTTTAGATAATGTTACCAACATAAATAAATCACTAGATCTGAAAAATGTAATTGATAACAACATAATTTATCACGTAACAACTAACATGGATACCATACCTCCTTCCCAATTTGTTTTTTACATCTCCATTGAAATTTGGAACAAATTATATGTTTATAGGGAAACTATTCCTACTCTCAGATTATCTACTGGCTGGACCAGTATTTTTGCTCGTGAATTTTCAAAATTTAATAGCCGTTGTGTTCTTAAATTTACCTATGGGAAATTAAAATCTGGAAAACGAAAAATTAATTGTCATTTTTTTCATGGAAAAGCGGTATGCAAATTTCAATCATGTGCAGCATACTATTTTGATATTATTGACGAACCCTGTAATTATTCAAACGTCGGTGTTCACGTAACACAAATCAGAACATTTTATCATCAAGTAAATGAATGTCAAAGGAGACAAATCCGTAATGAAGAACGCACTAGAATTAAACAGCTATTAAAAATTGATAATCCAAAGATAGTGCATCTTAATGAAATATGCCAGACCCCAAAATCTTCATTGCTCTCTGGTAATTATACCAAAAATCAGAACTTAGCGACCATTCGTAAAGTCGCAAGTGAACTGAAATCCGATATAGATTTAGATAAAGATGTCTTATTACATATTCACAAATATAGTAAATTATCTGATTCTGTTTGGAATTCAGACGGAAATTGTAACGTCTTGCCGCAAGGTATTTATGTAGATACATTTGATAAATATTGTATACATTTTTGTTCAGAGCAGCAGGTTAAATTATTAGTTAATATGCGTGGGCCAGTTTCAGTACACGCAGACGCCACTGGTTCGTTAATAAATAAAACGAAGTTATTTGAGAAACAATTCTATTTATATTCTGTTGTAATGGATTACAATAAAAAAACACTTCCCATATTTCAATTTTTAACATGTAACCATACCCAATTTAATATTACCCATAGAATAAGTAAATTTATTCAATTTGTTAAACAAATTTACCCCAATCATCGGCCGCGTTTAATTCATAAGGTAACCGCCAATATGGGAAAATGACCCTAAAAAAATAAAAACCTTAGACAAATACAACGAAAGAATTTTATCATTGTCAAAAAGCCGTAAGTTACTTTACTAATTTCATCAAAATTTTCTTTTTATTTATTTAACCAGAATATAATTTCAGATCCTTATATTCATGTCCTAGATATACGGGAATTATTTTTACAAAATAATAAAGTGAATGGACACTTGTTTGAGCAGTAAGAACATGAAGTTTATACTTAAATACATACTTATATAAATAAATAAATACACAGACTCATATATGGTATACATTCCCTATTTACAGATTCTACAAGAAAAACAATAAACCCGATCAATTACATTGGAATATAAATGGGATGCTTAAAGTACATAAAATAATTGCACAACATATTTAAACAATGTACTAAAATCAACCACTGACTATACTAAGAATGAACTAGAATTAAATAAAAGATAGCTGTTTAATTAGTAATCGAGCTGTCATGGTAATTAGTTTCAATAAATTATAATTTTTAAAGTAAATAAAAAAGTAAAATTGTGTTACTATTTAACAGACATATTTATTTAATCAATTTCTTAAAGTAAAATTTAATATGTTTTCTAGCAACGACTGTATTATCGTTTTCATTTGTCAATATGAACAGGTCAATGCAAGAGACAAGAGAGTCTTATTAAATAATTAAAACTATCTTCATTCAAATACTTTCATTACATAATGAGGTTTTTACGATTTTTAAATATCTTATAGTTGCCGCACAGATATGGAACAGAGCGCTCACTGAATCGACTGCCAGATTTTAAAGACGTACTGAATTTTTGGGTTATCTTTGAATTTTACATCTTATAAGTTGCCTATACAAATATGAAACCGAGCTGTCATTGTATAGGAATTTACTAAATTGCAATATTATTGCAAATTTAATTTTATATAAATTGCAATTGCTATTTATAGAAAAATAATTTTATTACATAATGAGGTTTTTACGATTTTTAAATATCTTATATGTTGCCGCACAGATATGGAACAGAGCTGTCACTGAATCGACTGCCAGATTTTATAAACGTACTGAATTTTTAGGTTATCTTTGAATTTGACATCTTATAAGTTGCCAATACAAATATGAAATAGAGCTGTATATAGTTTCACTAAATTGCACTTTTTGAAGAAAATAAGAATTTGTGATGGCTGAAATTTTGTAACTACCTAAGAGACATATTAGTTAAACTATTTATAAACAAATAATTTCATTAAATGATAATTTGTTTTAGATTTTTAAGCTTCTTATGACTTGCCGCACAGATATGAAACAGAGCTGTATATAGTTTCACTAAATTGCACTTTTTGAAGAAAATAAGAATTTGTGATGGCTGAAATTTTGTAACTACCTAAGAGACATATTAGTTAAACTATTTATAAACAAATAATTTCATTAAATGATAATTTGTTTTAGATTTTTAAGCTTCTTATGACTTGCCGCACAGATATGAAACAGAGCTGTATATAGTTTCACTAAATTGCACTTTTTGAAGAAAATAAGAATTTGTGATGGCTGAAATTTTGTAACTACCTAAGAGACATATTAGTTAAACTATTTATAAACAAATAATTTCATTAAATGATAATTTGTTTTAGATTTTTAAGCTTCTTATGACTTGCCGCACAGATATGAAACAGAGCTGTATATAGTTTCACTAAATTGCACTTTTTGAAGAAAATAAGAATTTGTGATGGCTGAAATTTTGTAACTACCTAAGAGACATATTAGTTAACCTATTTATAAAAAAATAATATCAAAAAGTTATGATTATTTAGATGTTCGTTTGCGTTTTATTTTCCTATATTAAAACAGCAATATAAGACACTAATTGGTTAATTTATTCATTATATAATAATATTTAGGTTACTTAATACTTCTACAGTCTATTATTACATAATATTTGCTTAAATGTTCCGATTAGCCATGTAATTTGAATTTCGATTTAACACCGAATTAGTTTTGATTTACAACACTAGTCCGAATCGACTGCTATCGAATCCGCTGCTATCTTCACCGACGTGTATATAACTTGCTTTTACTTAGTATATAACAGTACCAGTACATAAGAAATATGTATTACACAATTCTTAGTATATGACAGTATAAAGCAAGCAAGTTTATTTTTTAATTTATAAAGAAAATAAAACTTTTAAGTACGCAAAGAATTGTCATTGGACTTTCTTAAATAAAGTTGTTGCAATGTACATCTTTAGATGATGTAAAGAAAAAGTTAAAATGTCTTTTACCTCTTAAGCAGAGCCGGCTTTAGGATATATGTTGCCCGAAGATTATTTAAGCTTGAGTGTCACCCAAAACTTAATTTTGTTATATTTATGCCACTGTACTGATTACTATTGGCGCATAAATAACATATGTAAAGAAATTATATTTTTTTAGTTGGTAACACTGACCAGATACTGGTACGAATATAGCCATTCCTCATAAAGACATAATGCTATTTTAAACAAAATATGTATAGAGCATAATTTGGAGTGAATTTATATGTTGGAATAATCAGGCGTTACGCGTTAAATTCACTTATTGTTAGCGCCATTTATATCTGATAATTCTTGTTAATTACTCCGTTAAATTAGCATCAACATCTAATCTAATACTCAGATCAGCCCGAGGGTACTTGCACCCTACATTGTCTGATATTTGGATCCATCTTGTAGACATCATATACACTGTGAGATACTTGATACATGTTTGAGAATAGCTGCTTGTTATCAATTACACTTACGGTAAGTAATTTGTTGAATATTTTTACTGTGATTTACATATTATAGAGATTACAGAACATATTTAGTGACGGACAGGGTGCATAAATAGTGGTTGCTTAAAGATCAACGAATTATTTAATACAATCGTCCACAGGTCTGCATGGCTCACATCATACGCATTGGATTTATCGTATCAAATGGTTACGCATTGGATACCGCTAATACGCGTTGGATTTATCGAGATCGGTTATCGGAATAAACATTTGTCGGGGATAAACATTTGAATGAGTAAACCATAGAGATACATCTGAAAGTCGTAGAATCATTGTAAGTAACAGGGTTTTCCATAATTCAATGATAAGCCGGCACCAGAAGATGGTCCTGCTCATGACTACACAAGAAAAAAAGAAAAAAATTATCTCATTTTGTTTAGGAATTAGAAAAAAATATTTCTTTTTTCGAAAATTGAAACACCTTAAGATGTTTTTAACTCAACCACAATTTTTCAAATATTTCTGATTTTTTTTTTGTATCGGAAACCTAAATAGCACTGCTATCCACTACAAACATTAAAACTCCCAGAATGCTAGTAGTTTTTACACCTTCCACTTTACACCTTACAAGTAGGACCACCTTCTGGTGCCGGCTTATCGTTGAATTTTGGGACACCCTGAATGTCTTCTACTCAGATTTCTTTCTCGTGTGATTTTGTGTAGTCAAAAATGAGTAATATAATTCTACTTTGCTGTGGTGATTTTCATTTATATTAAATGAAATGTGTGTCTGTGTTGTGGAGCATGAGCCTAGAGAATTGCGTCTTTCGGTAGTCTATACTGGGTTTGTAAAGGAAAGATGTCGTGTGTGTACTGTCATAAGTGTTGTACAGTCAGATGAAATTTGTCAGATTAATGTTAATAAAAACTGTCTGAAATGACTCCTCCAAACCAGGTGACGTTTAATAAAAAGAAACAAAATATAACTAATAAAATAATGAATGGGATGAAAGCAGAGAGTTTCAGAGAATAATTAGGGAAAGGATTATGAAGGAAATATGTGCAAGAGCAGGAAAGTATGCTGAAGATATGCACAGTAAGTAATAATAAGAGGTATAAACGATTGTGAACGCGAAGAATACCGAAGTACCTAGTAAAAAGGAAATAGTGATATCAAAATGATTTCACTGTTCAAACTGAGGAATAAAGGGAAGACGAAGAGGATGTATGTTTTGGAGAAAAAAGGAGAAGAGTATATGCAAGATATATGGGAACTAGAAGGAAATGATGGTGCATATTATGAGTATGTGGAAATTGGAAGGAGCGTGGATGAACTGTTACTTAGAGACAGGGTGAGAAGAAAATGGATGGTTGAGATAAGAAAGAGGCAGAGCGAGAAGAAAGAAAGTTAAGTAAGGATGATAATAGAGAGAAATGCTTTTTTAAATATATAACAGTAGGGAAGAAATGAAATGTAATCCAGGAATGTAACGGCAAGAAACATTAAATAAATACAAACAAAAAATAAAATAATAATCCAGTAAGCACAACGTTCATAAACTATGCTTGTACGTATAAAAAGGAACTATATAACAAGAAGCTATGAAAACTTTAATAAACCTTCTCTATCTCTATCTCCGCCATTCACCTCTTCCCTTCACTGCAACCCTTTAATAACTGCCCAATACTCTTTTCGTTTATTACCTTTTTCTCACATGAAAACTTAATTATGCTACTTAATTTATTATAGTTAGTTTACAATATTTAGTCAATATTCGGATAGAATGAAATTTGGTATTTTTTAGCCGTTACAAATTTTCTGCGGGTTCCTGAAGCGGGCGGCTCTGGCATTTGCATGAAGCAGTATAAAACGCAAGGATTTTTTAATACGTAAATAAAACACCAAATCCTAAAAATTAAAATATCTTATATCCTAATCAATAAAACGATGTATACATGCGTTTTATTATATAAAACTCTATAAAAAGTGTATTACCAAATAGTACATAATGTAATAGGGACTGTTTCTACGATATCCCCGACCCTTTTCTTCACCTTACCCTTCCCCCTATAATCCCGACACTGTGGTTGAATGGTGTTAATATACTATTATACTTAAGTGTTAGAAATATAAAGTTTTATAGATATAAAAGAAATTTAAATATTTTTTTATCGTAACCTTACTACCGAATAAAGGAGGGCGCTTTATGTTATCACAATTTATTTAATCATTTATCTTCGGATTTTAGGGCACATCATAAAAACTGAAAGATGACAGCAGCTTTATTTAAATAGTTGATGACCGCGGAAGAGAACCGAACCAGTGAAGCAGTATCGTATCGCATACCTCAAAAGTGTGCTATGGAAATTAACATACTTTGAAAAAATCAAAATTAAATATGTGTATAATTTTATAATATGTCAGGAATGTCAAATACAATTCTACATTCCGTAAAACAAAGGATGAAATATTATACATAAATTCCTTGTTTTGATATTTCTTTAATACAGTTCTTCTATCAAGCGCATTTGCTTTATTGAACAAAACTTGAAGAGAAAAAAAGAAAATAATTAAGAAAAATTGGATTACTCTTCAAACCTCACATTCTATTCCAATACCAATTATTTATCATAGATACACACCAGAACATAGATTTGTTATGCCGGTTTCACACCAGAGAGACAAAACAACAAAACACGAACAAAAACATCAATGTCTACACCAAAGAGACAGTTCTTAAACTTACTATACAGAAACGCCTTGTAACTTTATACGACTTACTATACAGAAACCACTTAAACAGTAAGGGCCTTCGCGCACGAGGCGACTGGTTGCAAACCTTAGCCCCGAATCTGTTCGAACCGAATGAGAATGGAACTGTGTTGTTAGTGAGAAAACAAACGTGTATAGGAGTGAGAGAAAACACACGGCACGAACGTAACTAAACTGATTTCAAATTGGTTTTGAGCACGTTTTGAGCGACTGTGTTTCTAGGTCGCAGGGCAATTACGTTGCATGCTTTTGATGGTGACATCATGAGCGGAGATGTGCACAAATACTATTCAAAAGTATTAAAATACATACATACATACAAATACCTCATAATACGACATAATAAAATCCCGTATTATGCTACTGTTAAAAATTCTATAGAGCCACGAAACACGACTCGACATGGCTCGTTTTTCGTTTTCGTTGGAAACTTCGTTGCAACTTTTCTTCCTTCCTTTCTCTTTCACGTATCATGCCAGCCATGAGAACCTTTGCACGTTTACCTTAAAGAAGAAGACATACGCCAACATGCAAAGATTAAGTGAAGAACTATCTAACGATAATTGGTATTATAAATTGGAAGAGAAAAGTGTCTTTTAGGACGAAATGGAAAATAATCTTAAAAGAGGCCAAGGCTCTACAAGAACTAGATGATGATAGTGAATTGTGTCGAACTTCGCCCTGAAAATGGATGGTGCAGAAGCGTTGTACCTAACTCCTCCGTTGGGCCAAGTAAAGTATTTATAACTTTTGTTATAATATATTATAAAGCTACAATGAGTAGGAAGGTCTGGAAAGACTGCCTAGAGTTGCCTTAGGTGCAGATCTTGGTAGTAGTAGCAAATACTACTTGATGGAAGTAGTGTCGGAATTCGAAGTACACATCGCCAAATTTACGACGGTAGTGTGATAAGTCAGTGACTCTTGTCTAGACTACTGTCAAGTATTGAGCAAACTGCGTCATTTAGTTTGTAGTTGACAGCCATTGAAAACAAATAACCGGCAATCGAAAGCAGCTAACCGCGCGATGTAATTTACTGTATAGTCACCATGGCAAAATTTCATAAATTCGGCTACGAACTGCTACCCCATCCAGCATATTCTTCCGATTTAGCTCGCTACGACTATTTCCTGTTTTCAAATCTAAAGAAATGGCTAAGCTGAAGGCTGACTAAGAGACTTGGGTCTAACAAAGGGGTCATCACTGAAATCACTAAATAAAACGCCTATTTTAACTGCCTTGAGAAAACCTATTACTTGGAAGGAATAACAAAATTGGAAAAATACTGCACTAAAAGTATCGAGCTCAAAAGAGACTCTGATAATAATTAAAGCGCTTCTTCAAAAAAAATCACTGAATTATCAATATACCCTCGTATATAGAGAAAAGTGTTGATGATAAAATATGATGTCCTTGCACATGAAATACCATGAATCGTTCAAATTACCAAGTTCATGGTTAAAAGAAGTCATAAGAGCCACATAAAATCTAAGATAAGATGAATTGGTGAATTTAATTTTATTAATTCTTATAAATATTATAAAAGTATCAGGCTGAAAGTTAGAGAATTAATAAGGCAGAACTTGTTTTAAACATGAGTTGCCGCCGAGTTCTCGTACTTTGAACTTCTAGAGACCCGGGAAATTATTTATGAAACGCTAAATAAATTAATAATGTATAGTAAGAGTGAAAATTTAATATTGTAATAATTAATTACTTCTTTTATATTAAATAAACGTCTAAAGCTCCGCGCTGACCCCGTCAAACACATGGAAGAAAAGGAAGGAAAGCGTAAGCAGCAATATTAATGTATCTACTGAGGCAACAACTGAGATCTGAATGCATTGCAAGAGTTTCATCTTCTAGAAACCTCCTTGGGTAATACATACGAATGACCGTAGTACATTTGTACGACTAAAGGTATACGAGCCAGACACGTCAGCAATCGCATGTAGTTGGAATAGGAATACACATATATAGATATGTATAAAACGTGCGCGAACCGTTTACGGTGCAATCTACCTGGACCATAAGCCATAGAAATATGTAATACTAAAAATCGTAGCTTCTACAGCATACGTCTTCCTTTCTTTTCTATCTTTTAATAAATAAAAACAATGCGATTGATACGTGCAGTGCGGACCTATGTACGCTTACATTTATATAGCAATCAGTCGTATCAACTTTTAAATGTAAGAACGCATTCCTGTTGAAATTTAGAAGCTCAATTTTTATTTGCACAGGAATTAAAGATTTTAGTAATATTATTGCTATTAACTTTAATTATTGCTTCTTACTTAAATGGCTGTATTCGTAGAGATCTCACCTTTTTCGGCATGAGCAAGTTGAGAATAAGGATAATACTTATTAAAAATTATAGTTCAAATTAAAAGAATTCAAATTAAAAGTCTAATATGTTTTCCATTAAATCCAATATATAGCCACAGGCAAACATGACCTTGTCGTTGAAATCGCCTCAAATTTAAAAAAAAAAACAATATAAAAAATATTTTAAAATATCTAAAACTTTCAAAGACTTCAGAAAGACACATTCTTATGTTGGTCGCATTGTATACATATACGTAATTGTTCGAAGAAAATTATTTATTTATAAATATTGACACAATAACTGAAGTATCAAATAATTAGAATTAATTCGCAGAAATAATTATTTATATTGCATTGAAGCAACGATCAGGATAAAGCAAAATAGCATATGTATTATTAGGCCGTCTGCACATGGGTCGACTGATTGCATACGTAAATCCGTGACGTGAAAGACAATTGAAAATTTAAAATAATTTTAATTTCCGTCAACTTTTAGATATTTAAAAAATATAAACGCATAACATAAATAAAACTACATATACATATAGTAACCTATATTTCAATTAGAATTTAATAAACCCCATAAAAGCGCTTTCTAGACAATTATAAATAAGTTGCAAGTCTAAACTTGCGCGTGCCCATCTAATACGCCGCCGTCCCCCGCATAAAGGTAACGCGTATGTTTGTTTTCGAATGATAAAAATTTAAACAAGACCTTTACAGTAATTGCTATCAATCCGTCGTTAACCGTCTGGTTAAAATAACATTTAAAAGGTCTTGGCAACTTAAAATCAGATACGTGTGAATTAAAACACATGTGACTGGATTTATTTATTAAAAATATTTTAAGGAACAAATAAATGATTGAAAAAACTCTGTCTAGCAGAGGTAATTCGAAGAATGTGTTAGTCACATTGTCTCAAGATAAAGCATGTAATAGCTATTATATTATAAAATTATTATAAACAATAACAAAACCTAATTCCTTTCTGTAAACGTTTAGTAGATTGCACAAATTTGAATGTTTTTGCGGATGTACTTGTACTTCAACGTTACTCAGGTCTGCTATGCATAAAACTGGTTTCAATATATATTTTTTTTAAATTTAAATCTATGTATTAATATATCATTGAGTATACATCAAATTCTCGATTATTTTATGTATTTTAAAATTCTTATTTTTCCAGAATTCAGAAACGAATTTCCGTTTCTTAGTAATCACTTTTAAAAGAATATTCCTGTACTATTCTTGAATTTTATTATTAATTATTAATATAGTTCAGGAATATTCTTTTAAGTGATTTGTAAAATGTTTCACTCATATAAATCATATCTGTTCGATCACGATCATTATTCAGAAGACTCAGGAATACGGGCCCAGATAACAACAATGGGCTTTGTCCTCATTTTTTGGTGGTTTTCAATTGCTAATTGAAGTTGATGTTAATAAATGTGTATTGGCGGTTCTATTTTATTACATATCTAAATATTGACAGAGAAATAGCAATTAAAAGTTTGAATTGTAGTTTTAGCGCTAGAAATGGTCGACCACATTTTTATGACGTGAAATGCATTTTAACGTCAGTTAGTTGTTGAGTAGGTCAGTGCTGTGGTAATGTTCTGTAGCCGTTGGTAGTCAAATAAGCAAGTCAAATCAAATGATAATAAGTTTTTATTTTATTTAACCCTGCTAAGGCAGACATAATATTGGAATTTTATTGTTCCTTGAAATAGCTATAAATAATATTTGATACTTTGATATATAAATACATATAGCAGAGATTTATGAGCTGTAAGGTTGGTAACCTTACACAAGGATTGTGATGTCACATGCACTTGGAATGTGTACAACGTTGAATCCCTTTAATAATTAAAGAGACAAAATGACTTTTTTAATTGTCAAAATGACTTTCATTCCAAAGTGAGAGAGAAACGAGATGCGGTTAGACAAGTAAAATATATTTTTCACCGTTACACTTGTATACTTGTATAGTATTTTGTTCAGTACAGTATGTTTAAAGTATATGCTATCCTTTTTCAACAAATATTTCTTTAATGGTAATAGACAGACGCTATCTCCCTCAATCCCCGAATATAATGTATTTAAACGAAGATAGTATACAGCGATTGTAAGATAGAGGTTTTAAACCTAACGCAGACCTGCCGATCGTGGATTTTTGAATCACCAAAACAATGTAAAAAACTAATACAACGAGTATTGTGGAAGATGAATAATATTCATTAAAAAAATCACGATCCGTACTAAAGATTACATCTATTTATTTCTTCATTTAAAATTTATATTTTGCAGACTCTAAAGTAGAATTCCATTAAGTTTTATACCCCTGCTAGTGTCAAGTTTATAACTCCGGTCATAAATCATAAACCGACTCGGCTTTTAATTCAGCAGTGAACCGTCGTTGCGATCTCTGTAGGTCATAAAAAGGGCCTTTCCTATGAACGACTGAATAGAAAATGAACATGTTCCAGACAAAAAACTCATGATATGTAATAGAAATTAAGTAGAATTTACTCCAAAATGTTTACTGGGTTGCTAAGACTACATATATCAGATTTTATTTCACAAAATCTTGACAGGTAGGGAATAAATTCGAACTAAAATTGGTTTCTGTGTTGTTGCTTCGAACTTGTAAAGCGTTAGAATAGAATTGTACGAGTGACTCGAACTTCACCAAATTGTTTACTGGGATGTATATATAAATACATCCTAAAATTACGTAAAGTTAAATTTAAAGGTTAATCAATAAACGAAAATTTGACTTACTTTGATGTGTGAATCTTTTCTGTTAATCTAAATGCTGGCCAAAATCCAGGAAAAGACGAAACACTTTAATAATTAATATAGTATGTAAAAAAAATTATGCGAGAATTTTAACAACAATTTTGTAAACGAAATGAAAACGTAAACTATAACCTATATTGTATGTCACGCACTTCGGTTTTTTTTTTTTTTTAAATATTTATTTTTCAGTGCATCCAACTAGTTATTAGCACTTTTAAATCAATATTACATTTTTCGTATAACATATAACTTATACAATATAATATAATTCTTTCTTTTTCTATGTTTCAGCTTCTTTCCTTATTCCATTTCAAAGAACTCCAAGATCCTCATTCTTTTCCTATGTCAGCATCTCGATATGATACAGCAATTGCCTTAACTATATGTTCCCATTTCCATCCAATCTCTTCCTCATCCTCTCTCTCCAAGCTGTTCTTTTTCTTCTTCTTTCCTTTTCTTTTTTTTTCCTTTTTCTATTTTCGTTCTCGAATTTTTCTTTTTGTGATCATTTTTTTTTTCAATATTCATTTTTCTATGGTTGCACACAACCAATTAAATCTTATTTTATCAAACCCAGAATATATAACTCTGGCCCGGGGATCGAACCCGAGAACACAGTAGTCAGAATCAAGTATCAATGCTCTTACCCAACTGTGTCGTCGCACTTCGGTTTATTTGATAAGTATTCATAAATATTAGGTGGTAATTAACTGTTTACAATATTAAAATATAATAAAACAATTCTTTTTTTATACTAGTTGATTTGTTTACACTCATTCACGGGTTTATGTTCATGCCACAGAAATATATTTTCAGCACTGCACTATCCACTTAACCAAATGTACTGCTGCTAGCAAAGAGAATCTAAATAGCATGCACGAGCCCCGAGCGAAAACGCGAAGGGGATTGTCATCTGGCATATAAAAAAATTCTATTTTAAGTCGTCAATGGCGCCACTTGCACGACAATTGTTATACAATTAAGACAATTAATGATTAGTTTATTAATCTCTTGTTTATATTTATGATTATTCACGATAATGATTTGCGATAACCTCGACAATTTATGGTTCATTAATTAAAAGAAATTAAATAATAATAATATTACTAGCGACATCTGTTATTCAATTAATTAAATAACTCAGATTGAACAACAAAGGAATACGGTAAAACATAATTAAAAAGGATAACTTACATATATATTTATAGAAAAAATGTACTTATAAGTTCATTATAAAGAATTTAATTATTTTGTAGTATGTATAGTAGTGCTCTCTTACGACAAGTAGTGTAACTTTTTAGCAATGCTGCAATCCGTGGTTAGGGCCTTGGGTAAACATATAATTTTTTGTATAGAAACGGTCCTTATTAGTAAGAGTAATTATTTAGAAATAAATATGTTTTAACTTTAGAAAAATAAACAAGGTTTCCTTTATTTCAAATTTTATTTTCACTAAAGAATGTATTTTTTTTTAATTTATAACGTATAACGATACACACAGACTTGACACTATAGATGTATATTATTATTAATAATAATTTTTTTTCATATTAATAATTTGCTAATTGCGTATGTGGAATGGCTGGCTTTCTTTTTTATTTTTATCTAAAATCTACACATTTTTATATTGTTCTTCTTTTCTATTATTTTAAATATTTCTTGTTAACTTTAATATTTTTTATATTACATGAGAATTGGTCATGGCAGAATTATTTTAGATAAAACAAATGTTGGTTTAGTGATATGAAAATTTTGTATAAAATTAAAATGTTACGAAATTGACTCATCTCTTGCTTCATCTAAATCCTTCATTCATAGATGCAATGTGTAGCGCGATTGTTGAATGTCCAAATCTTTTATTTCATATAGTATGGTATTTTAAGAAATCGTTATTTCAAACTAACATATAAGAATCTAAAAGCAAAAATGTTTGTTTCCATTTGCTGTCGGTAGAAGTTAAACGAAAATGTGCATCATTACAGCATATTTATTGCTGTATAAGTAATTTTGTTACTTTCGTTATGTCTAGAGCTTTATTTGATCCTCTTTGACACACATAAAAGAGAAAATTTGAGAAACAAGCATGCTTTAGATAATTTAGATGCATTTTTATTCCTAAAAATACCGAATTTAATTTTTATTCATTTTTATGGAAATTAACAGATTTCTATAATTGACAGCGGTTTTGTTTAAAAGTGCACCACAATGTCAGGTTGCAGAACTATGTAATTTTCTCAATAATAGACTCAGAATAATAAAATGTAGTCAATAATCATAGCGCGATTTTCTATCCTTATTGAAAATTATCTTGTACTTTCAGCAATAACAGCGTTGCCAGAGATAGAGATTTCGAAAAACTGTAAAGTTAAAGATAATTAAAATTCTAAAATGTTGTACCTAAATACAAATGTCGGGTACTAGTTACGTTTTAAAATACTTGAACGAAAGTAGATGAAATACAACTCTGTATTACTAATCATGCAATGAATAGACCACGTTCTTTAGTTGGCGTGACTAAAAGTTGAGTATTGTTACTTAACAGTACAAGTTAGTTATCAACAAAGTTATGTAACCTGCTAAAGCTTAAACAAACGACATGATATGGCTATTATTTCTGATATGGCGCTACTTCTGAAATGTATTTTATATTTTTTTTTTGATAACAGATTTTTACTAATTACTTATTGTAAATTGTTTTTTTTTTAATATTTATATTTATTATAAATTCGATTAGTTTTTTTCAAAACTACTGTTACCTTTCATTAAATCTGATTTTTAAAAATACGAATTAAAAAATATCCGTTGTGTTAATACATTTGTATAAATGTCATTCTTATTGGAAGAATTCTTCTCTAATGTTTTATTTTTATTTTATAGCAAATTTGCTACTTTAACATTAATTGATAATTTATTCAAATAGTAGAAAATGGTAAGAAATATATCTTGCAAATATATTCAATGAGTTTTCTTTGTTTTGTAATATATTTGCAGTTTATTTTAGATTATTTTTACACAAGAGTTTTGAAGATTTAAATTATATATTTATATATATGCACATATATGTGATATAATCTGATAAGATCTAATAGACAGCAGATTTCATGGGAAGAAAATATTCTTCTGTGAATACATGTATTTGCCATTATGAACCATTGAAATGAACCACATGTATTGAACCGTATTTGCAAGTAAATTTTGTGTATCTTTTCGCTCTTTAAGTTTTGCACACTAACATATAATTCAAAATTAAAATAAATCTACATGTTATACATTTTTCTGACATTCTAAATTGACAACTAAACTATACTCTCAACCAACAACAATATTAGTAACGAGTATTTAACAATCTCTATCTCTGGTTGTAGTGTTGTTAGTTCATAGTACAGTTAAACAACTTATATTATGCAATGTAATACTGTGTATCTTCCGTACTTAACTCTATACGAATAACTTTTGCTTTTTCCTGCACCCGTATAGCAATTGAATCTCTACCAGAAAGAGAATTCATTTCAGGGCACATAACCGAGTACTTCTGTAGTCTACTAACACATCTATCAGTTTATTGCTTATGTACGTATATATAATACATATATAAATATCGCTCATATACTGGTAACAACGTCAAATAGTTTTAGGAAGTTCAAATACAATAGCAAACTAAGTAAATCTCTTTGAGTGTCAATGTTAAAATTTGAACTGTGAAGGACACAGTCGTTATTATCTTCCAATATATTGAGTAATGACGTCATTGCAGCAAATATGTGACGTGTTTAAAATAAATGGTAAATTACTCTTCGGCGTTAGTTAAATTGACTTTTTGTTGACAAAGTCAATGTCATAACAGTGCAACTGAACAGAGTATACTTATCAGTTATTTAATATCTAGATTTTTAAAATATTTTGTTACATCAAACCTGGTCTAATAGAAAATTGATTTAAACTTGTTTTAAGTGACACTGTAATAAATTTAGAAATATGTAATCATCTAATAAGAAAATATAATATGTGTAACACACGAAATTCATTTAAATATTTTTATATATGTTCTTTAACTATCAATTCTCCATTAGACTATTTCCAGTAAACAGATATTTACGTAATATTTATGTAGAAATACGTAAAAGATACGTAAATGCGTCTAGTGGATTATAATGTCCTAAATTGTCTATATGATTTATTTATTATAGTCATTTGCTACCATTTTATTTTATTTTTATTTATTTTTTGGACTTTTAGCACATGCATACGACTTTAAGCGCTCTGGTAATGTTAAATGGTTTTCTAGCCTAAGACGCCTAACATACTTATATAATTTACATATACAATTTATTATATGTTGACTTTGAATTTACAAATCGATTACTTTTTACTATTTATAGGTATATATAAAGACATGAATATTAAATTTAAACATTTTTCATTACGAATAGAATCTTTTTATTGTAAATTTCCTCTAAATTTAATATTAATATATTCATTTTATATTTACTGTTTCTAAAATACATTTCTTTGTTACTAATTTTAACAATAATTAGTAACAGCAAAATGTATAACATTCAAAATGTGAAACTCTGTCAATATGAATATCGACAGTTATTTTAATTGACGAAAATATAATTTCTATTAAAATAAATTTATTGTTAATCAATAAATAATAAACAGATAACAGCTGGACGTATTATGTTCTTTATTGTTATAGTTTCCTCTCTCTCACTCACATTTAACAGTGTTGTTTGTGGTTAAGAACGCATACACAATCTATATATTTATATAGATATTTCACGTTCTTAATGTATTTCATTAGAATATAATTTTGTATATTTTTTAGTTTTTAAGTTTTGTAATAATTCTATTGTTTAACCAAATATTTCATTTTTTCTTTGTTATTGAATTAACTAACAAAGTTATTGTTGTTACGCTGGCATTGTACCAGCCCGTATCAAGGACACACAGCTGGCCTGCCAAATGCATTTTTGTACCATTATACTTTTAAAACACTATTAAAATAATCATTATTAACTCAAACTTCATACAGTAAGCATCACTAAATATCTTTAATTATTAACTCAGACTTCATACAGTAAGCATCACTAAATATTTAACTTATTAGCTAACAATTAGAACAGTAAACATCTAAAAATATCAGCTCCAACTTTCAACAGTTTGATAAATTATAATAAGATTTTAATAGTGAATTGTATCACAGTATCATAGATATATACAGTTATTCATTTAATTTTCAATTATTGTAATTCGTCACGGTGCACTTCGTTATAAATGTTTTTTGCAAAATTCTTGCATTTCGCTGCCTTTTCTTACAAACGTTGGCGTGTGTAATCATTTGATCCTTCGACACGGATCAACCATTTGGTCGTCTTCGAGCCGGATAAGAGCGGATGCACATCATTAAATCATCTTCAAGAACGGATGCGAGCTAAAGATAATCAGCATTTTGATCCTTCAAAGAAGATTCACATCATTAAATCATCTTCAAGCAAGATTCTCATCAGCGGATCCAGCAATTGAGCATCTTCAAAGAAGATTCACACCGAATTGATCATCTCTGAAAAGGATTTTCATCGCAGGATTCATCAATCTCACTTTTGGCGTCAAGTACAACAGCACACACGAGTCAATCGCAGCAGCATCTGGATTCAGTCTTGAAACTAGAGCTACTACACGACAGTGGTGTCAAGGTAATCCTAAAACATTTATAATTCCCATCCTATCCTTTATTACCTCTATTTTGGGTTTTTGCACTTACATCTTACATATTTTTACAAATTTTACATTTACTACTGTTTGAATCGTTATTTCATTTTACCAAGGTGTTTAGACATCAATGATTCACGTCCATCATAAGTTCGTATCATTGTTGTATTATATTTTTTAATCAATCTTTCAACGATATTTAGTTTCAGTTTGTAGTTAATAAATCCTTGCCACTTTAGTCAAGTCATTTAGCGTTACCAAGCTATTGACCATCTATAGGGCTCGTATTAGTGTCATTAAGCACACACACACACACATTAATTGCATTGGTTGCGAATATTAGATTCCATAAATATAGCCTCTTATTACGTCATTTAATGTCCTCTCATAGGAATACGACACTTAGAGCACATATGCCAATCGCATTATTTAGCGAATATAATTATTCCATTTTTAGCATTTGAATATATTTGTTCAAATCAAAATACTCATCTGTGTATTTTGCACAGAAATCTTTTTACGTGTTACGTAATAGATCATCGATTATATTATTGCATCCACAATAATATATATCTTTTTCAATTATTTTTTAAATATTTGAATTATATTTGTGTCATTTAGCACACATACATTAATTGCATTGGTTGCGAACATTCGATTCCATAAGTATAATCTCACATAGGTCATGTCATCTAAAGTCCTCTCATAGGATTAAGACATTTAGAGTACATACGCCAATCGCATTTACATAGCGAATATTATTATTCCATTTTTAGCGTTTGAATTTTCAAACCAAAATTACCGTCTGTGTATTTTGCACAGAAGTCTTTTACGTATTGTACGTAATAGAGTACCATTCATATTATTTGCATCAGCAATAATACACTATTATAATTAGTTTTAAATTTTATATTTAAAATATCATTAGAGATTATTTTAAAGTCACATCCACGATGTCTTTAAAAACCTTAATTACAAAAATACATAATATTAAATCATCATTAAATCGATGCAGTAAAGCCATCGAAAATGTTGATATAAAAGATCCATCCACTTACGATGTGGAAAACATAAAATTTCTTCATAAACAATGGGAACCACTAATGGCTTCCATTAATAAAGTTCATGAACAAATGCATGAACAAACTGAGGATCAAGCTGAAATAGACCGCATTGATGAAGAAAATAATGATTTTGTTATGCAATACATTAAAATAGGCGCAAAAATCAATAAAATTATCTCAGCGTCTAAAGTAATTGAAGCATCAAACACTTCAATTTCTAAAGCTGCCACTTCCAGCACACTCACAGCGCAAGTCAAACGCACAAGTCAAGATATGTTATCAACTGCTTTAGTCAACATACCTGACAAAAACGGTAAAATAATTACTGCACGCGCGCTTCTGGATAACGGTAGTCCATCAAGTTTTATAACCAAAGGTTTATTACAAAAATTAAAAATTCACACTACAAATTCGGATGTAGTTGCTACCGGAATTGATAACTCCGAAGCTAAAACTCATAAACAAGCAAAAATCATTTTGCATTCATCTATTAACAATTACAAAACGTTTGTAAATTGTCTGCTCATAGACACAATAACCGACAAAATCCCACACATCAAATTGGATATTGTCAATCTATCAATACCGCATACAATAAAACTAGCAGATCCTAGTTTTAACGAACCACAATCTGTGGATTTATTGTTAGGAGCTGACATTTTTTGGAAATTATTACGCGTAGGCAAATCAACACTATCCAATGATCGATTGCATTTGCAAAACACTTCACTGGGTTGGATAGTTACTAAATACAAATCTGCTACCAACAACAATCATGCGCAAAACCATCACACATCCTTGCAAACTCAAATTCCCAAGCTTTGTGAAAGCGAGTATGTTAAAGAATGTGGCACTTTAATTATTAAAGAACAAACTCAATTTCCCAAGGTTTGTGAAAGCGAGTCTGTTAAGAAATGTAGGACTTTTACTTCAGAGGAACAAGCATGCCATGATCATTGTAGCAAAACTACTACTCGCGATTCAGATCGTAGATTCGCAATTACATTACCATTAAAATTGCCCACATCAGCTCTAGGGGATACCAAAACCACAGCTACCAAACAATTGCTTTCATTTGAGAGAAAATTTGATAGAAATAAAGCACATAAATCTATGTATTCTGCATTCACTCATGAATATATACGATTAGGTCATATGACTACTAACATTATTCAAAATTCATCCGAACCAACATATATTTTACCGCATCACGGTATAGGAGATTCCAAATCAGCAATTAGTAAACCCTTTCCGTTACCACAACGAAAGCGTGTTACTAGTAAACATCATAAATCATACATATTGTCAAATTACTCCATAGCCAAGTCAAATTTTATATTTGACAAATTTTCAAGTTTTAAATCAATCAATAGCGTCACCACATACTATTTACGTTTCATTCACAATTCTAGAAACAAGACAAACGGCATTTCTACGGTCAAGGAATTGTATAATTCAATTCAATCACTTATGAAATTAACCAAAGCAAATGTTTTATCATTAATAGCTAAAACCTTGGATCCACTCGCATTACTATTGCCTTGTGACATACCATGCGAATTAATGATACAACAACTATGGTTAATTAACTTACATACAAGGTCTAAATTATTATTTTTAAATTCACATCCATATGCCACAAACACCACCCTTAATGATTCATATGTTGATAAGCTTCTGACTGGATCAAATGATCTATCAGAATTCAAGTTACGCTGTATTAAAACAATAGAAACATTAAGTAGTGCAGGATCTTATTTGCGAAAATGGATGTCGAATGATCACATTATTTTATTCGATTTAGACAACACTATTCAAGACCAACATTTTATTATAGATCACGCAGACTTAGAGCATTTTAAAACTTTAATTGTCAAATGGTGCTCAAAAACAGATTGTTTCAAATACAATATCGCCATTTTTGATCCACCTATAAAATTACCCAATAGAAATGTTCTATTTTTCATTGCCAAAATCTTTGATCCACATGGATTATTATCGCCCTACGTCAAACCGTTTATGCTATTGAAACAACAAGTAAGGCTAACAAATCTACACTGGAATGTTGAAATTCCAGAAATTTCAGTAAAAACATGGACTCCTGTAATAAAGCAATTACCAAGCTTAAACAATGCATCCATACCACAAAAATCATTAATCAAGAATTCCAAAACATTTGAAATTCATGGTTTTTGTGATGTGTTAGTAAATGCATATGGTTCTTGTATTTATTTTAAATATATCAACCGCAACATTATAATTGACAAACTCTTCTATATCGACCCAGGAGGTATAGAATATTTCATATTAATCATTACTCAATATTTCAATTTAATCGTTAAATGGCCCTCTAAACCTAACTGTTTTAAATACAGTATATTGCATTTTTATCTACTTGCCAAATTAACGAAATTAAATTATCATAACAACTTCAAACTCACTTGTACACTGCAAACTCAAATTGAGGCAATCCTCAATTTCCATCCCTTTTTTTCCGCTTCCAATAATCCCAATGACCTAATTCCCTTCACACCTGGACACCTCTTAATAGGACGACAGATCACAAGAATCGCTCCTGCAGAGAACGCTCCAACTAAATTAAGCCGAACGCAGCGATACTCGCAATTTCAAGACTTTATTCAAAGTTGCTGGATAAAAAGGTCAAGCGAATACTTAGGACGCTGTAATCAGCTTGTGAAGTGGAAAATGTCAAAGGATGCTGTACTGCAGCAAGGAACTTTGGTCCTAGTCAAGGAGCCAAATCTTCCTCCATCGCAATGGATGTTGGATAGCCCAGTGAACTTAAGTGTTAATGAAGATTCAGCGACTCGAGCAGCCACTGTCAAGACAGCTAAGGGAAAAACCAGCGTCTAGTGCAACATCTCGTTCCGCTACTTATTACAGAACATCAGTTGAAAATCAAGATGATTCTTACAATTCTCAACGCGCGGGAGTATGGTTAAGAACGCATACACAATCTATATATTTATATAGATATTTCACGTTCTTAATGTATTTCATTAGAATATAATTTTGTATATTTTTTAGTTTTTAAGTTTTGTAATAATTCTATTGTTTAACCAAATATTTCATTTTTTCTTTGTTATTGAATTAACTAACAAAGTTATTGTTGTTACGCTGGCATTGTACCAGCCCGTATCAAGGACACACAGCTGGCCTGCCAAATGCATTTTTGTACCATTATACTTTTAAAACACTATTAAAATAATCATTATTAACTCAAACTTCATACAGTAAGCATCACTAAATATCTTTAATTATTAACTCAGACTTCATACAGTAAGCATCACTAAATATTTAACTTATTAGCTAACAATTAGAACAGTAAACATCTAAAAATATCAGCTCCAACTTTCAACAGTTTGA
The DNA here is from genome assembly GCA_963678705.1 of Panorpa germanica. NCBI lineage: Eukaryota > Metazoa > Arthropoda > Insecta > Mecoptera > Panorpidae > Panorpa > Panorpa germanica. Next base: position 15,543,281 of record OY783215.1, on the reverse strand, counting down.
TAAATTATAATAAGATTTTAATAGTGAATTGTATCACAGTATCATAGATATATACAGTTATTCATTTAATTTTCAATTATTGTAATTCGTCAAGTGTATTCGTATAATAAATGTTTTTATGTAAAATTATTGCATTTCGCTGCATTTTCTTACAAACTTTGGCTTGTGTAATCATTTGATCCTTCGACACGGATTAACCATTTGATCCTTCGACACGGATTAAACCATTTAAAGAAAATAAAAAATTGTTATTAATTATTTAATAACGAAAAGGTCCTTCGAGAAACTTTGGCGCAATCCATCGCTATCAAAGGAGTTAGAAGCAATCCATCAATCTGAGAAATTGGATACCGTCAACATCGCAAATAAGCCAATCTCAAGCTTATATAGATAAATAGGTCCAAACTCAACCAGTTTGTTTTTCGACTATGAATAGAACACTGGAACTGATACTTCTCTATTTGTAATTATTTTGTTGGTTCCTTTTTAAAAACCATTCATTATTAATTCATTTTCAAATCACTTTTTTCAATGATCAAGTGGTATTTCTGGTTGGTAACAGATAGCAATCTTGAGTGTAATATTCATAATATCCAAAAAACCACAAATGTTTTAATTTAAAATGTTTGTAATGAATTTTAGAGAATAATACCTTAATTGCAATAGAACAATAGGCATTCAGGCCACGTAATTCAGGATTCGTAAAAGAAAAGGTTAATTACGTCCAAAATATTATCTGTACACGAAAAATAAACTTATTTTAAGAAAAATATTGAATAACAAAATTTGAAATAATTTAATGTCACGTTGCTTTGAAAAACTTCCATAATTTCCAAATTGACAGTTTTTAACAAGTCTTGTTGCTTAATGATTTTAATAACACCTAATTCATCATGAATGACATTTTGGATTTTTGTAGATGGTATTTTCTATACGAATATTTATATAGGATATCAGCATGATAGTAAATGTGCATATTGTCAATAAAGTCTATGAAGTTTACAATACGTTTATTTATACAACCTAAAAATGTTAAAATATACAAATTTTAACCTTAAAATATATTATTTGTTATATTTTTCTTCTAAAAGCTCTATTGTATAGATTTTCTTTATTAAAGATATAGTTTAAAATGGATAAAAAATCTGTTTTTTTTTTGTAAATGGAAGGAGGAATAGAGAACATGTGTTGAAATATCATCAAAATTTTGAGATGAGTACAAATTCTAACTCTACGTCCACATATGCATGTTCACTTATTCGTTCTCTTGACTCGTTATTAATCGCTATTAGAGCGAAAAATTTCGTGTTCGTGTATTGATACAAGAATCTTTACGAATATTGAAATTTGGAACCCGAACACGCATGTGTGGTCCAGACCTAACATTGGAAATGATTAAATGGATTGAACAGATAAAAGAAAAGTGGTTTGAAGTTGAAAAATGCATTTTTCTTGTATGGAGTGGTCAAATAATGAGGTATACGCCTGGGTCAACTTCAATACATAAGATTAATTTATGTACAATAGGAAATTCGTTATTTTCAAAATCAATATTTGATTGATTCAGATATTTGTTAAAAAATAAAACACAAACAGTAAAACTAGCACACACCTAACTTTGAACACTGACTTTAAAACGTTCAACTTTGTTTTTGAATGTTTAAATAAAATTTACAAGAAGGAAATCTAAAATTACTTTAGAAATAATAATTAATGAATTATCTACAGCATCTATATTATCTTTAATCACGAGAAAATATAAAATGTCTTTAAAATATCGAATTACATACACAGACTAATAAATCTGTTTATTTTCTTAATTAGTGTAATTTGCTAAAAACAATTAGGCTATTTTATATTTAAAATTTGATTCTACAATATAATTATATTCTAGAACGACACACGGTTTTTTTTAAATTATTTTATTTAAACATTTGAATCTAATATTTTAATTTCTTCTTATAAACAATTAACACATTTTCTTAAAAGTGTTGGAAGTTTTTGTAGATGATGACACGTGGCTTCCATTATAAATATATTTTTTGTTCGAATCCGAATCGGTTTTTCTAAACGATTTCAATACGATTTTCTGTACACACTTAACATTAATATTTTTTTAAAAAAGCAAAATTTTATATTTCTCTACTTTTTATATTTAATTTTTTTTAACATGAATTTTTCTTTTTTGGTTGAAAATAACTTTCCATAAATTTAAAATTTAATTTTAAATTTTCTTTTTAAAACTAATGCAATTATAATATATGTACTCGTATAAATGAAACTCAAGCGTTTCGTTTTACGAGTATGTAAGATATTTCCGATTGGTCAATTAAATAATGTTATGGCGATATCTTTTTTAATCGAGTTACGATTTTATCGATTTTTTATGCCTGTACAATTATACTAATCATTTCGAAAATATAAATTTTTTTTCATTTTATTTCATTTTGAAAATTTTGTGCATTTTGAAAAATGCGTATTTTATTTAAATTTAGTACAAATAGTTGTTCACAACTTTTGTGCGACTTTTGATATTGGATTTAATGATATGCAAAAAATATTGGATTTGTTTTACACATCAGATCAACCCAATAGTTAGTATATTGGCTAAAAATATATTCTTTTTCTTAAGCTACGACTTAAGCCAAATTCAAAATGACAAAAACTAAAAATTGACAACGTTTTTCTGAAAATAAAAAAAATCTTAATATATAAAATAACTTTTATTACTTCAAAAATTGTTTTATTTTGATATTAAGTTGTAACTTTTTGTGTGAGCTAAAGAAACGTTGTTAATTTTTTAGTTTTCTTTTTCCTAACCTAACAAATTTAATCAAAAATTAAAATATTGAATGCAGGTGTTTCTGGCAGTGATACATTTGAGGAATCGACATTTTGGAATAAAAGATCTTGTGCTTTTTGTTACTTCAGTACATTTCGTAAAAGTTTAGATAAAACCTATAAAATAATTAAAAACTACATTTTCGAATATGATTTGAATTCAGCTTAAGATGGCGCTCAAATTTAGAATTGTACCATTGTGTATAAATTTTATTGTTAATTGTTTCCTTGTTTTAGATGTTATTGTATTTCTCTGATGAATCGCCCCACCATGTTTGTTTCTTTCAGATGGGGTCGTTATTTTGGGATTAAGTCATCAGACCGGGGGGCGGGGTACTCGCTCCGCCCGGAGTTCACCCTGCGAGCCTGGCCGAGGCCTCTCTGAAACAAAAACAAAATTATCATGTGACGGGCACCCTTCAATGCATGTTGTAAAATGGTTTCATTAATTTTTTAAAATAAATTTTAAATATATTTTTAACGTCAGTCTATTTCCGATGTTGAGTCCTATCACCGATGGCCCCCCTATTATAGTTGGCAGTTTTTATGGTTTTGTGGCCTCCTACATGTGGGCTACGCCACTGCCTAAGTTTACGATATTTGTAAGCTCTCATATCATCAATGAAACTTTGACCAAACCTTTAAATATAGCTCTAGTCCGGGGATTGAACCTGAAGACACAGTTGTCTGGCATCAACACTCTCGACCATTGTGCTGTCCATCAAATTTTTGTTAAGTTTTAAATCAATATAATGAGTCTTGGATTTTTGGCTTGTAAAAGTTGTAATATTTTAAATTACCAACATTTAATAAAAATCTGCGAAATCAGTGTAGACAATGCTTTATTCCCAATTAACGCACTTTTTCGTCAAGTATTACTCTATTATTTTGTTTTGCTTTAAGTTTCAAACAAAGTAACAGAGTAGGTTACTTGTTCCTAAAAATCTCCGTGAGGGCTAAAAAAAAGCGCCCCTAGGCACGTGCCTATCTTTAAAAGCGGAACTGCTGTTTATAATATTCTCCTTAACATTTTACTACTTATTTCTCTTTTTAGCATTATATCAGCATATAAGTTTGTCTCAATCGCACAATAATTTGATTGCAGAATCAGTACGAGTATAACTTTTTATATATTTAGCCATTTATTTACAAAAGCTATAAGAGATTTATGGCACACTCGTTTAAAGAATAAAATGAATTGCAAAAATTGTAATTCTATTTAATGGTCAAAATACCCACTTGGAATGAAAATGTTTAATGGCCCAGTAAACATTTTGGAGTAAATTCTACTTAATTTCTATTACGTATCATAAATTTTTTGTCTGGAACGTGTTCGTTTTCTATTCAGTCGTTCAAAGGAAAGGTCCTTTTTATGAGCTACAGACATTGCAACGACGGTTCACTGCTGAATTAAAAGCGGAGTAGGTTTATGATTTATGACCGGATAATAAAAATATACCCATGTGGGAAAGAAACAGAAATACTTAATGAATGATGTTGGAAAAAGAAAGAATATTATTATGAAAAACTAACACAAAATCTGTGACAGGTAGAGAACTTGTAAAGCGTTAGAATAGAATTGTACGAGTGACTCGAACTTCACCAAATAGGACACTTCACCAAATTGTTTACTGGGAAATGTATGAAATTACATAACTTATAAAATTATAAACTGGGATTACAATAAATTCAACTTCTTCTACTCCTCTGAGAAGCACTGTTTTTGACTGTTATTTTCTTTACAAATAGATTAAATAAAGTACACTGTAAAAGATTTATATTCATTTCTAATTTTCACGCATATAATTATTTTACTAAGGGTCATGTTTCACACATAAAAAACAGTAGTCGCTTGCGACGGGGGTATACTTTAGTTAACATATAAATATACACTTGGAACATCATAATATAGGAGATTTGAATTTAAAATTGAATTTAGGTTTTGCGGAATGTTTTAGCGATGTATAGTACGTCACAGAAGAAATAAGTAATCGAGATTACTTTTCATAGTTCGCACACTTTGTAAAATAATTCTTCATGGAATACACAACATAACTGTTAGTTTCACACACACACACTCCAAATTTGAGCTTTCTTCAAAGTTTCCTACCAAACCCACTAATTTTTTCCCACTTTTATAAAATTTTGAAATATGTTCGCATTCAATAACATAATACACATGCAAAATTTCAACTTGCTTTACGGTTTCCCGGAAATTCGGGGGAAAATCCGAGGACGCAAAAGGTAGAAAGTAGACAGTACGAACTAATGAAACAATGAGACTGGGCTAATATCGCAGTATAATTAGAAGGATATGCTCAGCGTATAACTAAACTGCATTATTGCTGCAAATAGGATATTAAATACAAATCTAGCTGCTACACTCACACTGACATGAACATCGGCACTCGGTAGCATCACAGTGCAACTAACTGGGTCTTTAACACCCCGTGCAGCACTATCATCACCTCAATAATTACAACGTTAATAATAATACAAAGCAAATACATTCCAATTGCAGCCATATTAAATTCAGAAAAGCAATCGCGCTAATCTCCAGGAAGTGGTGGAAGACTTAAAACGGTTGGTAAATCACTTCGCCGTGAGGATTATTAAGGTTATGTTAATTATAATTATTCAGTGTATAACTTTATAACTACAATTTAGTATAAGGTGGTCCTAGTGGATCTCAACTCTATAATGGGCCTGTGAAATATGTCTTAATTTCTGTAAATCTGTACTATATATTGATAAAGTTGGTTAGCAGAACCTCAAATGTCCAATTTAGCAATTTTTTAATAACTCCATATACTTAGAAGATATTAACAAATAAATAAGTCATTTTTTTCTTTAATTATTTCAGGGATCCAACATTATAGAAAATTCTAATGCATTCGTCACGTCATTAACGTCACGTCCTTCAGATTTACCATCCTTTTATACGACAGAGACGTATAGCAGTGTGCGTGTGATACGCCATTTACTACTTACAGCTGCGTTGTGTATTACATGAAGTATTATTTTACAAAGGTTGCGAAAAAAGAAAAATAATATTGATTACTTAATAATATGCAGCACAACTGAAATTCAAATTTGCTATAGCTATAATTCCGGTAACATTTGGATATTTAATAAAATAAAAACGCCAATATACATATATTGAAATTTATTTCAATTGAAAATTAAAAAGACGACCCCTAAAAAGAAGAGTTCACAAGCCCATTGATATTTTACTGCTTTGTCAACTACTTATGTAAAAATATGCTAAAGCTAAAATAGAGCTTCTATTTTCATTGACATAATAATAACAATGGGATTATGAACTAATTTTTTAGGGGTTGATTTTTTATTTGTTGATTGAAGTATTATAGATGTTAATAAATGTATATTTGCGTTTTTATTTTATTAAATATCTAAATGTTGACGGGGATATAGGAATTAATAATTCGAATTATAGTTTTAGCGCTACAGATGTCGTCCATAATTATGACGTAAATGTGGCACTATTAAAGGATAGATCAGTTATTTATATGTATAAAAGAGATTGCAATATACCGATTATATGCATTGTAATTTTCTATAACGTTGAATCACTTTAATAATTAAAGGAAAAAGGACTATTTTAATTGTTAATATCTCCTGAAATATAGCGAGTTGTTAAAAAATAATTGGACATTTGAGATCCTTTAAGAATATATTGCACAGTTTAATAGAAATTAAGACATGGAATACAATGTCATTACTTCTATTCTAAAGCAAAATATTACATATTATTTTTTGACGCAAAATTATTATTTCTATTTAAAATTTATTTTAATTAACATGTGAAACTGACATATCATTCGGTCGTGTATAAGGATTGCGAACTCGAATCCAGACCCGAGCTCAACACATTCGAGTGTGTGGGAGGCCTCTAATAGATTAACTAACAGCACGAACATGATTTTGATTACGTCTCGATGACAGTCTATATCTGAGAAGAGTCTTAGTGACCATAATTCAAAACGGAAACGAACTAGAATAATTCAAAGCTTTAAGCAACTCTAGTAGCAAATCCTCGGAATATATATTGGAATTAAATTACCAGGTGATGAATGGACGGTACGCGATTATAGAATCAGAGAGCTATTGATAGTACACGGTGTGGGTGGAAAGGTCGACGGGTCATACGTCATACCAGTGACGTAATCAGGAAATTAAACCAACAAGATCTACAAGCAAATCGAGACGTAGTGCTGAGCGCACGCTGAAGGTAAAACTCTCTTAACGGTCAGCAATAAATTACGTCACACAAATGTTATGGTTCTATAACATTCCGTGGCCATTGTCACGTCTTTTAACGTCTCTTTGACTTGTGACGTCAAACATTAGACAACAACATATCTTTTAATAATTTTTTGTGAATATGAATTTAAGATTAGATGTAACGTCAGCGTAATCCGAATTGTTCTTCCACAGTCATGTGCTTCTGCAAAAATCGTCACGCACTACAGATGTGGACTGATTCAACCAGGGGCGCTATTCCTGAGTTCAATCGAATCGTAAACTCTTCTTCTTTCCGTAAAAATCACTCGATTTACTCAAAAGTGCTATTCCTGTTAATTTTAGTGATTTTTATTAGTTATCACTGTTTCAGGCAAGAGTATTTAGTAAAATTTGTGTTGCTTGATTTATTTTTCTAGAAGTGCCAAAAAAATTAATATTTGTTGAAGTTAACCTAAAATTTTTCTATTACTTTTTATTGTGCTTTATATTAAATTCAATAAAAATGACATCTCTAAGAAGTATGGCTTTAAATAATTTACTTATGCTTAAAGAAACGGAGTTAAATTATATGGAAAATGAAATACAGCCAAAACACTTAATTAATAGATCTTATTTATAATAGAATATACTGTTTATTTATTAATAAAATTAGAAATTGTATATTGTGTTTTTTTTAATCTATCGTAATTTAACAAATATAATGTATTCTAATATTCTATTATTGCATATAATTTTTAAAATTCAATTGTTAAATGATAAAAAGTTTAATAAAATCATGCAAACTCTGTATTCAATATTAAATTTGTACTATACTAAGATAAATGCTTCTTTTAAAATCCAGAAAAACAGTAGAAATAATAGTTTAACCAGATAATGATATCCAACTTACAAAAAATATTTAAATTAATTTAAATTTCCCGCATTTTGCTGGTCTACAAAACGTTCTATACAATATATTTAATCGAATGGAGAATGTTAGTTTCGATTGTATTCAGGAATAGTGTTTACATAGGCTTGTGTCCTCATTTTTTAGTGGTCGATTTTTCAATTGTTGATTGAAATTGATGTTAATAAATGTGTATTGGCGTGTCTATTTTATTAAATATCTAAATATTGACGGAGATATAGCAATTAAAAATTTGAATTGTAGTTTTAGCGCTAGAAATGGTCGGCCATATTTGTATGACATGAAATGCATTTTAACGTCAGTTATTTGTTGAGTAGGTCAGTGCTGTGGTAATGTTTTGTAGCTGTTGGTACTCAAACAATCCAGTCAAGTCAAAGAATAATAAGTTTTTTACTTTATTTAACCCTGTTAAGACAGACATAATATTGAAATTTTATTGTTCCTTGAAATAACTGTAAATAATATTTGATATTTTGATAAATAAATACATATAGCAGAGATTTATGATCTGTAAGGTTGGTAACCTTACACAAGGATTGTGATGTCACATGCATTTGGAGTTTGTACAACGTTGAATCCCTTTAATAATTAAAGAGACAAAATGACTTTTTTAATTGTTAATATCTCTTAACATATAAGGAGTTATTAAAAAATAATTGAACATTTGAGGTTCTAGTAACCCACTTTATCAATATGTAGTACACTTTTATAGAGATTAGGAAATAGGACACAAGCCCATTGTGATCGAATCTTACTTCACTCGTTTCGATCGAATCTGTTCGATTGCTCGCAAAATTCAGGAATAGGGCCCAAGCTGCTGTATATAAACGGGTTAATCGACCTCGCTCAAATTTAGAATTGTAATTAAGTACAGTGCTACCAACTGATGGAAGAAAATATATTTCTAAGATAAAAAACGCGGGTCTTTTTAAATTACAAATTCCCGTTACTGAAAAGGTCTCGATCCGACCACTGATGGATAAAGATCTTTTTGTGATTACTCCAGTAAAGCGGAATATTGCTATGAACTCATTGTTCATTGTTTATTTTATAAACAAAATACAATAGTTTAAATTGAAGTGAAGTGAAATAAGACAATAAAATAGAACAAAACAGAAAAAACACAATGAGTGTGGAATTTGTTAATGTTGAATATAGGATGTCAATCACTGAATTGCATCTATTTCTAAGAAATAAGATAGAACTAAATGTAGATGATGTATTGGCCATCCAAGTCAATAGAAATAAAATGTTAGTGAAATTAAAAGAAACCAGACCAATCGATGAACTACTAGAAAAATATGAAGAAATTGAATATAAAGGAACGGATATACAAAGTTATATTGGAAAAAACTACGATAGTAAAATTACACGATATTGAATATGAAATGGAAGAAATTATCATACAACATGCACTCCAAGATTATGGAAAAATAATTAACATAAGAAAAGAAACTTGGGGAAAAGAGATGCCATTTCAGGTGTATAATTGGATACGGGCCGTAAAAATGATTTAAAAAAAATAAATCTCATCGTACATTAGTATGATGGCACGAAAAGTATGGGCAAACTATAGAAACCAAAGGAAAATCTGCAGACTATGTGACGGCATAGACCATTTAGGACAGTTCGACATTGTTCGACAAACTTTAAAAATAGAACCTCAGAAAAAAGGTCAAAGGAAACTGTCAGTTATGCGTCGATAATAGGAAACAAGACAATAACTGAAAATAATATAGAAGTAATAGGAAATAGATTACCAGGTGTTATCAAGGAACATGACTTCCCAAATTGAGTTAATAGAAAAGGGAAAAATAGTGCAAGGAAAGAAGCTGAAGCGGTAAATATTATTGGCGAAGAAAAAGATTTATTTAAACTACCAGGTCTAAGAATAGAAAATAAAAGGAAAAAGAATGAGAGCACGACAACTGAAACTACAATTACCGAGTCAGATAATGAGGATGATAGCTCGGATTCAGACATGGTGTTGGAAAAAGAAACAACAGGCAATGACATAACCAAGAAAAATACGAAAAAGAAATACAAGAAAACAGAAAGAGTTACTAGAGCAATGGAAAAGAAAATAAGAATTTACAAAAGAAATATATTTAATGAAACTAAAATGTTAAAATAAAATGTATAGTGTATATTTATTAAAGTTCAAATAACTATTGAAAGTTGATGCACTAAAATAAATATTAAAAATTAAAAAAAAAATCCCATTACTTTTTGAACATACTTCGTACGTGTAATTGAGTCGGAGCAAGAAGGAGAATTGTATAATTCTTTATTGAAGATTTAAGGAGATCCTAGTATCGCCGTGTAAATAATTTCCGTAACAATATTATATTACTTATTACTTTTTTCATGCAATATAATTTAAAAATTTAAAGATAATATTGCACTATAAATTTAAAAAAATAATTAATTACTGTAAATTTATAAACATTCAATTGACTAAAGAAGATATGGTACTCTAAATCGCTTCGGCACATTTGACAATACCACTAGAGTACATAAACTAATGCCTTTAGAAAATTCGCCGTTAATCATGCGGTGATTAAATAGTGCGTCAGATTAACGTTGCCAAATCTTACATCGTGTTTTAAACTGCGCAAGTGACGGATGATTGTAATGATATTTTTTATAAAAATTACAATTATGTTTGTTATTTCTTCGGAAACTTTCTATTTTTATTATTTTAATCGAAAGTTGGTGTTTCTGAACCATATTAAATTGGAATAATCATTTTCTCCATTAGATACTTACATGAAATTTTTAATTAAATGCACAAGGTAATACGTAAAGGTAAAAAGTGAAATTTCCATTTTTGTAAAACTCATTCTTTAATTAAAGCTACCCTTATTTAATTTTTTTATTAATCGACTATTGTAGAACAAATTTACAAAGTTTCAGCAACTTCTCCTCCATAATTTACTACTTCACGAGGATATTTATTAATGATTAATTTCCATATTTTAAATAGAACTTAAATATTTTATAATTATTGACCCAACAACTTAATGTCGGGCACACAAAAAATTAGTCATTAGACTCATTTGAGTGCTCCCCTCCACGGAAATCTTTAGTAAAAGGCGAAAGATTTATTCGCTCTGAAGGGAAACCAGAGTAATTTTAAATTTAAAAAAATGGGGTGTTACCATGGCAAGCACGTACTATAAATCCGAGAGTTTAGCCATAATTACCTGTAATAACTATCGATGTCATCTTACGAGTAAATAATGAAGCAACAGACAGAGGTACTGTGTCTTGGATATTTCATGTAATATATATGATTTCTTTATTACTTACTTGGATCTTTGACAGCTGTTATAACCAGTTTGAAACCATTTGTATCCGTGCCCCATCCGTCTGTTACATACTTTAAAGTTACAAAATTTGTTCTTGTAAAAATGGCGCCCACTGTATGTTTCGTATTTCTGCACGTCAGGTCAGCCTGGAATGAAGTTATAGAAAATTAGAATATATAACATACTGTAAGTAATTATTTTAGTTTACATTATTTGATTTATGTCTTATGAAAATATTTTGGCAGTAAGCTACGAGATGTAGTACGATTCAGTTGGTCTTATGAAGTACAGAGTAAAAATATAAACAATAATAGCGCATTGCTCCGTCACAAAGCGACGTGTATATAATATTTGTGATTAAATTTAAAGTTATTAAATTGAACTTAATGCAGATTGTTATTTTTAAATAATTTTTGCTAAAATACATTTTTTTAAATTTATGTTCCTTTATTTTGCTTTAATCGCCCCTTACTCCGAGTGCCACAACCACTTAGCGTATTGAACCCCAGTGCTTCCTCTCTCTCATGATGCACTTGATGTTTGTGTCCTATGTCTTAATTTCTATAAAAGTGTACTATATATTGATAAAGTGGTTTACTAGAACCTCAAATGTTCAATTATTTTTTAATAACTCCTTACATGTTAAGAGATTTTAACAATTAAAAAAGTCATTGTGTCTCTTTAATTGTTAAAGGGATTCAACGTTGTACACATTCCAAGTTCATGTGACATCACAATCCTTGTGTAAGGTTAACAACCTTACAGCTCATAAATCTTTGCTATATGTATTTATATATCAAAATATCAAATATTATTTACAGCTATTTCAAGGAAGAATCAAATTTCAATATTATGTCTGCCTTAGCAGGGTTAAATAAAATAAAAACTTATTATTCTTTGATTTGACTTGATTATTTGACTACCAACAGCTACAAAACATTACCACAGCACTGACCTACTCAACAAATAATTGACGTTAAAATGCATTTCACGTCATACAAATATGGCCGACCATTTGTAGCGCTAAAACTACAATTCAAATTTTTAATTGCTATATCACCGTCAATATTTAGATATTTAATAAAATACCCAGTAAACATTTTGGAGTAAATTCTACTTAATTTCTATTACATATCATGAGTTTTTTGTCTGGAACGTGTTCGTTTTCTATTTAGTCGTTCATAGGAAAGGCCCTTTTTATGACCTACAGAGATCGCAACGACGGTTCACTGCTGAATTAAAAGCGGAGTCGGTTTATGATTTATGACCGGAGTTATAAACTTGACACTAGCAGGGGTATAAAACTTAATAGAATTCTCCTTTTTAGAGTCTGCAAAATATAAATATTTAAATGAAGAAATAAATAGATGTAATCTTTAGTACGGATCGTGATTTTTTTAGTGAATATTATTCATCTTCAACAATACTCGTTATATTAGTTTTTTACATTGTTTTGGTGATTCAAAAATCCACGATCGGCAGGTCTGCGTTAGGTTTAAAACCTCTGTCTTACCCTCGTATAAGTTATAAACTTGACACTAGCAGTGATGGCAGGGGTATAAAACTTAATGAAATTCCACTTTTTAGAGTCTGCAAAATATAAATATTTAAATGAAGAAATAAATAGATGTAATCTTTAGTACGGATCATGATTTTTTTAATGAATATTATTCATCTTCAACAATACTCGTTATATTAGTTTTTTACATTGTTTTGGTGATTCAAAAATCCACGATCGGCAGGTCTGTGTTAGGTTTAAAACCTCTGTCTTAGCATCGATGTTTACAGTTCTAATACTCGTATTCGTATAAACACATTATATTCGGAGATTGAGGGAGACAGCGTGTGCCTATTACCATTAAAGAAATATTTGTTGAAAAAGGATAGCATATACTTTAAACATACTGTTCTGAACGAAATACTTACAAGTATACAAGTGTAACGGTGAAAAATATATTTTACTTGTCTAACCACATCTCGTTTCTCTCTCACTTTGGAATAAATGAGATGAAAGTGAACTTAAAAAAAATATATCCATGTGGGAAAGAAACAGAAATACTTAATGAATGATGTTGGAAAAAGAAAGAATATTATTATGAAAAACTAACACAAAATCTGTGACAGGTAGAGAACTTGTAAAGCGTTAGAATAGAATTGTACGAGTGACTCGAACTTCACCAAATAGGGCACTTCACCAAATTGTTTACTGGGTAGACACGCCAGTACACATTTATTAACATCAATTTCAATCAACAATTGAAAAATTGACCACTAATAAATGAGGACACAAGTTTTATTACTTCTACAGTTTTTGGTGTCCCAAAAATGAGTTTTTTTTTGTAAATCTGTGAAATCTCTATCTGCCACTCCTTCACCCTCCCTTATAGAGTCTATGGATGACCAATAGTAAGTCAGAAACGGGGCTCTTGAAAACTAACAGAAAAGTTTAGTTTTCAATAACTTAGCCAATTGAGTTACTATATAATTTACAATATGTCTGTTACGACAGTTTACCATTCTCCACTCACTGGATTGTAGGCTTCTATTATTACTTCAAGTTGCTTGCATTTGTCAGAAATGTCTGTATTTGTTGAGAACAATTTCAAATAGTACAACTTTACAAGTATAATGCATCTATTTACTATTCGCCAAACAATGAACAAATTATAAAACTGCTGCCATCTTTTATCCTATTCACGAACTAACTAATGTGTTTTCTCTTTATTCAATTTGAATGGTAACAGTTTCGTCGTTTTGTCATTTTGTCGTTTTGTTATTTTGTCGTCTCTTCTTAGAGTTTTGAGTATTACGATTCATTGAACGGAAACAAACACAACAACCTTGCGCTGCAAATGAAGATGAAGATGAAGAGAGGATGAAAACAAAGACAGGGATGAAATCTTTTGTTTATATATGTGTGTGTTTAATTAATTTTAATTAAAATCTTTGTTAGTTTGATCTCATTCGATGGATCAGACAAAAGCAATTTTATACAAACACATTCATAGATACTCGTAGGTAGACTTTATGTACGAATCGTGATTAAGTTGACGAACGTAGATCGAAGGGTACTGAAGGAATAGGGCGGGCAGAGGGGGGAAGGGGGTCTATTCAGATGAGTGAGCTGTAATCAGCTTTGAAGTTGTTGAGTGTGTTTGCTTAAAATTATGTAAAATTTAAATTTCTCATGTCACTTTGAATTCTTAAAATGCGTAAAACGCATTGATTTTATTGAATAATGCGTGGAAGAGAAGGTAAGCTACCCAGTACAGAGTTTGCTCACAGTACAGTCGTTCATATTAAATATCTCTAGCTTAGGTAATAATTATCGAAACCACATCACCTGCCAGAATCCAAGCGATTAGTTAATGCGAACTGCAGTTGGTTTGAACAACTGACGGTTAAAATCTCTGTACAATAACCAGTAAACAATGTGGTGAAGTGTCCTGTTTTGTGACGTTTCTATCACTCCCAGTAAACATTTTGGAGTCACTTTGACATCATATTGAAGATGCGTCATGATTTTTTTGTCATAAAAGAGTTCATTTATAGTTCAGTTTCTCACATTTTTTCATATAAAACGTCTACTTTATCAGCTACAAATGGCGAAATTACTCCACCTGTCGGAATACAAATGAAGATAAAGTTGACGCGAACTATAATTGAAGTGAAACAGTGATAGAAACGTCACTAAATAGGGCACTTCACCAAATTGCTTACTGGGCTATTGCACTTCAAAAATAATTCGCATCAACTTTAACTTCATTTGTATTCAGACAAGTGGAGTTGTTTCGCTAATTGTAGCCGAGAGAATAGACATTTCATATGAACGACTGTGAGAAACTGAAATTAAATTGAACTCTTTCATGACAAAAAAGTCATGTGCATCTTCAATATGATGGCAAAGTGACACCAAAATGTTTTCTGGGTAATAATAGGAAAATAAGAAAAGACATCACATTCCATTTCATTTTATAAAATTGTTTACGAAGAACAGTGAAGTCACAGCTACTGGTCTACTATGACAACAACTGAGATCATTATGCATTACATTACGTGGTCTTTAAAGCAAGTTCGTTGGGCAATAATTTGAAACATTTAAAAAGTATCAACAGAGAGAAAAGTATCCGACCTCTTACACACATTTTATTCAATAAAACTAATATCTTTAAATGGAGCAACGCTAGGTACCTCAAGATATTAATAATTGGGTACTTTCCGTATTCTTAAACATTTATAACCTTACTCCATACACATACACTGTTATAAAGTTGTCTATATAATACTTTAGATGAATAATTTATTTTTAATTACCCAACCTAGAAATGTTCACATACCAACCGTCCTCCATGTTGTAAAACCATTTTACAAAATGTACAGCGTGCGTTACAAACAAAATGGTACAAGTACCGTTTTAATGAAGTACTCAATCATGTTCATAATGAGGGCAGCTCCGTAGCAACGTAACGCAGGTATCCCACCATCCCGTCATCCCGCTATCCCGGTTCCGTTGCGTGTATCTCTCTAATTGTTTCCGTTTTGAGACAACGCATATCACATGCGTTCTTCACTTAAGCTGAAGATATGAATATATAATGTATACGTGTTGTGTGTATGTGTGTGTGGATTACGCAATGGTATAGGACGCACGTGCCTTTGATTATCCTATTTCAAATCTACTTTTACTTTTAAAAACAAATTTCTTGTCATATAACTTCTTTTTTATATTTCGCATCAACTTGGTGTCTCCAGGACCGAATTGGAATATAACATTTACCTGTTTTTATATATATTTATTTGATTACTAAAGATTATTACAATTGTCCTGTTTAGAGGCCATTTAGCGATACGTATGTAAAAATAATAAAGTGTCTTGTGCGGGATGTGCCCAACAACTCATCCCTCAATTTCAATAGATCGTAGATTCTGATTAGTTGGATAATAGGTCCTGAGGTACTTTCTTTTTTAGTCTGCATACTACGAAATTATTGGACATTAGACAGCTGGCCAAATTATTTGGATGTTCAAGTATTCTCTCCTTGTATGCTTTGATTCTTAGCACTATTTCTTCATTACTTGTGGGTATATCCAGATTTCGATGTATTACGTTATTAGGTATAAACCATGGTGCATTCGTGACAATCCTTAGCATTTTGAACTGAAATCTTTGGATTATTTCAATATACCATAGTTTTTGTACCTGTACTTGTTTAATAGTAGCAGTACCTGTTTTTAATATAGTTTTTGTATATAACTTGTAGGATATCTGGTAAACGATTTGGTTTAGTTTGTTTTTATCCAGTCCGTACATTCAATAATATTTCTGATTGGTGCTTATAGTACGAGATTCGACCTTCATCAGTTTTTTATTCAAAATACAATCTTTATACATAATTGTTAATGAGAAATACGATTCTGCTGGCTTAGGCCAGGCACCGCACATTAGAATAAGACATATTGTAATGATATTGATGCATGTATTGGGCCCTTTATTGAACAAACGACATAATCCGTCCCTGCAGGCTAACTCGCGGATTAGGCGTTTCACCTTAATCCCCTATCTCCTAAGTTTAGTACATAACCTTCATTTGATTGTTTTTTTATGTGTAGGTACTCTTTATACACTGTATTATACATTTCACATTTTATTCCATGTTTTCTTATGCTAATACTTTTCAATATATATTATAATGCAAAATAGAAATTTCTTTAACTTTTTACTTGTTTTTATTCCGTTCGAGTTCTTTCTTTAGATCGTTGTTGCGGGCGCGCGGAGAGGCGGAGAGGCGGGCAGGCGGTTGTCGGCGTTCCAATGATGACACCCCGTTCTCGATTGGATTTGAATGCAGAGGTCTATTGTCTTATAACGCGTTTTCGTTTCCACTATGAATACGAAATCTACAATTTATTGTTTCTAACTGACACACTGGGCGTCGGGACCATCACCCCGATGCCTCATCGCTCATCGCCCATCGGGTACTTGGGCATTCCTTAGAGGACGACAATCATTTTTTAACCCTCTTTTTAAAATTCACTCCGATGAAAATTTGTTCTTTGTAGTTTCCACAATAATTTTCCACTCCTTTCATCATTTTATTTAATCTTGTTTTGGTATATTCAATGTGGTAATCGGGTTTTACAAACTGTTTGTTAATACACTGTTAGGACACAGTAAAAATTACTATGTGAACTAATACTATAAAACTAAGAATTGAAAAAAAAACCAAAACTATTTTTTTTTCGGTTAATTTTTAAGTTTAGGATACTTTAATGGGCTTGTGTCCTCATTTTTAACGGTCGATTTTTCAATTGTTGATTGACATTGATGTTAATAAATGTGTATTGGCGTTTCTATTTTATTAAATATCTAAATGTTAACGGAGATATAAAAATTAAAAAATTTGAATTGTAGTTTTAGCGCTAGAAATGGTCAGTTTGCGTCAGTTATTTGTTGAGTAAGTCAGTCCTGTGGTTAATGTTTTGTAGCTGTTGGTAGTCGAAATAATCAAGTCAAGTCTAAGAATAATAAATTTATATTTTATTTAACTCTGCTAAGGCAGACATAATATTGAAATTTTATTGTTCCTTGAAATAGCTATAAATAATATTTGATATTTTGATATATAAATACATATAGCAGAGATTTATCAGTTGTAAGGTAGCGGTTGTGATGTCACATGCGTGTGGAATCTCTTAACATATAAGGAGTTATTAAAAAATAATTAAACATTTGAGGTTCTAATAACCCACTTTATCAATATAGGAAATAGAAAAGTTTAGAATAGTTTAGTTTAACTTTAAGTTGAAGTTCTATGAAATGTTGTAAGAAATATTAATGTAGATTGTAAAGCCGAAGGCACACAATTAATAATATATAAAAAAAAAACTAGTACAAGATCGTCATAGATAGCCTAATGGTAATTCAGAAAACAAAGAAGATTATTTGGAAACGTTAATAATATTTCATAAAAATCAATTTATTGTTTCTTTTTTACAAAAAACTTTAGCAACTTGTTGTCTAGCAATTTGTTGTCTACATTCAATTGGTTGTATTACATAATACAATAGTTTGTTAACTAACTAACAGTTATGTAATTGGATTAATGAAATAAAACTATGGCGGTGAGGAGATGGAACAGGGAAGTTACATGCACAGCTCAGTGTGCAGTGCATCGTTCACTGCGTCCGTATCATAGAATTTACGAAATTACCAAAGTTCAAAGGTTATAAAATAATATTAAACAACAAGGTTGAAATACTGAAACAAAATACTGGTGAATAGATGAAGGTAGAAATTTGTTTAACATAAACAAAAGGGAAAATCAAAATGTGGTTGATCTGTATGCAGATAATTTAAATTAAAAGTAGAAGAATATTATGCTGGAAGGATCTCAATACCATATTCTAGCGTGTTACGGTAAGCGTACACAGGTATACATGGCTCGCATCAAAGCCAGACCTACAATATTGGTTGAGTAAACTATAAACACAAAACTAATGGCATTAGCTGTCGCTGCATGCAGCTTCACTCCAATCCAATCGTTTGATGCGAGCAACCCAGTGTGACCCGTGGATTTTCACCTTTACTTAAAAAATGTGTAGTCAGAGATAGGAATTTGCCAATACCTTCTAATCTGTAAGTTATTGAACACCGATATTTATCTTTAAAACATTTAAGGACTTGTGTTGCTTACGATACTGGTTTTACTGTTAATATAACAGTATCAGTTAGTTAACATTATTTTCCCGAAAACACATTTGTCGTTATTGCAATTAAAGAGTGTGACTGCATTAGATAACGTAACGTAATGTGTTACGTCTAGAGCTTCTGAAAACCCGGGGTTTTAATACCCATCGCATCCGGGTGCATTATTTTATAAACCCGACGTCCGCGTCAGGTCCGAAATCAGAAAAATATAAAAAACATCTAAATTATTAAGTTATTTATTATTTATAAGTATTTAAATTTTATATTTAAATTTGCTTGCTCCAATATAGTGATATTTTAGAAAAACCAAATCATTTATAGACTTATCCTTCAATGACAATGTTGATTATTAGATATTTTCTGCAATAATGCAGAAATCATTAGCAATTTCTGGACTTTATAACGTCACTCTCATTTTTGAGCAACTTATATCCACGGTTTGCTATAGACTCTCAGATAAACTCAGGTCTAGTGATTGTTCTTATGGATATGCCATCAACAGCAGCCAATTTTACTACGATTTCGTCCAAACTTTTTCGTGGTTAATAATAAAAAATAATTTAAAAAAATACAAGTTACACATGAAACAATTAATACTACAATTACAATATAAACTACGAACAACAATACTTCCAATCGATTAGGATGATTGAAACACATGTTCGCTATTTATGCAACTTCGTTTCCATGTCAGCACTGCGCGCAGCGCGCGAAAATGATTTTGACGGTACCAATAATGAAATTATGACCGTATGTCTTGTATATGTCTTGTATTGGATTTACTTCGCTAGTTAGAGTCTTTATATTTATATTTTGTGTCCAACCAGGGATACGCTCCTCTATCCTGGCTGGACATAACCAGCACTTGCTGAATGCAGGTGCTGGATAGGGCATTTACAATTTATATTAACGTCCAATGGGCTTGTGTCCTATGTCTTAATTTCTATAAAAGTGTATACTATATATTGATAAAGTGGGTTACTAGAACCTCAAATGTTCAATTATTTTTTAATAACTCCTTATATGTTAAGAGATATTAACAATTAAAAAAGTCATTTTGTCTCTTTAATTATTAAAGGGATTCAACGTTGTACAAACTCCAAATGCATGTGACATCACAATCCTTGTGTAAGGTTACCAACCTTACAGATCATAAATCTCTGCTATATGTATTTATATATCAAAATATCAAATATTATTTACAGTTATTTCAAGGAACAATAAAATTTCAATATTATGTCTGCCTTAACAGGGTTAAATAAAGTAAAAACTTATTATTCTTTGACTTGACTGGATTGTTTGAGTACCAACAGCTACAAAACATTACCACAACACTGACCTACTCAACAAATAACTGACGTTAAAATGCATTTCATGTCATACAAATATGGCCGACCATTTCTAGCGCTAAAACTACAATTCAAATTTTTAATTGCTATATCTCCGTCAATATTTAGATATTTAATAAAATAGACACGCCAATACACATTTATTAACATCAATTTCAATCAACAATTGAAAAATCGACCACTAAAAAATGAGGACACAAGCCCATTGTGCTAGCCCTGTTCCCGCAGCTGGAGCTATTTATGCAAGTGTCCTTGGGTAAACCCAATAAAGTGTTCCCTTAAAGTTAATAATTTCTTATCATTTAAATAGCTATTTAAGTACTTAGTACTGTTAGTACTTAACTTTTATTGGTCTTGTGTCTGGTGGTCGTTTCGAAATCATAATAGCATCGTCCATTTAAATATATAACACTTTATGGTAATCCTTTGCTAAAGTTTGTAAGTTATTTGTTTAGTGACGGTAGGTAGTTTTTAAATTTTTGGGCTGGAAAATTCGGGCCACCGGGCACCCTTTGGGTTTTATTTAATTTTGCAATTTCACCAACAAAAGCATTTGACTGTCTGGTTACAAATAGGGTTTAAATTTACAATCCAGCTAAAGAGAAAGTAGTTATACCTTAGTGATTTATTTTTAACAGAAAGTTTGAAAAATATTATTTTACATGATATATAAAATTATAAAATTTGATGGTCTATTTTATTGAACGACGTGAAATGGGATAACGAAATCACCGTTGTTACGATTATGACTGATTGAACGAAAATCTCAGCTAAGCCCGACCTTTTGAAACTTTTTCATATACATCACATTTATAGAAAGAATTTTATTGACTAAGTTTAAATTTTGTAATAGGTATTCAACTTATTTTCATTTCAAATCAACATTCGATTCTTCTACTCATTTTTAAGTTATGTTCGTTTACATTGGTTAAAAATATAACTTCAGACTTTTTTTTTTAACTTGTACTTTTTCTGTCGGACTACAGGTCTCCCTTTCTTTAATATTAAAGTGGGTGGTGAACAGAGGCGTAGTTAGGGGATAGGGCTACGGAAGAAGCAGATTTCCAATACTTTGTCGAACCTTATTGACATCCCGCTAGCTTTATTACTAGTTGCTATATATTTAATTAAATTACCCCAAAAAATAAATAAATGACCACCGTGAAATAAACTTAATGTAATATACCAGTAACACAAAGAAGAACATTAATGCAGTTAGGTGTTTCTGTTCAATTAACGTTTAAATGATCTTCCTCGCGTTAGTTGCGAGAAAAACGTTCAGGATTACCCTAATTACATTTTAGTAATTATGTTATATAAATTGTAAAAATAAAGTCGAAACGCAAATCGAGTCGATGGGCAACAAGCAACAAGGGTTGAATTAACATTAAGCAGGGTGGAAACGGGGCAACGGGGGGAGCAAGCACATCTATTTAAGTTGTTAAGTTGCTTTTTAACAAAAATATCGTTAAATATGATTGGAATATTAAGTAAAATGAATTAATTAAGTCATGTTTATGTATTTTATTATGTAAGTCAAGTCAAGGAATTTTAACTGGTGTAGTTCATTATGTGTGAACATAGAATGTGAGGCAACACCAGATGTACAGATGAACCATGTAGACTGTCTTTATACTATCTCTACTATCACGGTAGTTAGATTATCTACCATTACTGATAACTAAACGATACCCAGTAAACATTTTGGAGTCACTTTGACATCATATTGAAGATGCGTCATGATTTTTTTGTCATAAAAGAGTTCATTTATAGTTCTGTTTCTCACATTTTTTCATATAAAATGTCTACTTTATCGGCTACAGATGACGGAACCACTCCACCTGTCGAAATACAAATGAAGATAAAGTTGATGCGAATTATAATTGAAGTGAAATAGTGATAGAAACGTCACTAA
The DNA here is from genome assembly GCA_963678705.1 of Panorpa germanica. Classification (NCBI taxonomy): domain Eukaryota; kingdom Metazoa; phylum Arthropoda; class Insecta; order Mecoptera; family Panorpidae; genus Panorpa; species Panorpa germanica. The sequence continues at coordinate 15,520,984 of OY783215.1, read as the reverse complement.
ATAGGGCACTTCACCAAATTGTTTACTGGGTATTGATAACGATCAAAAGTGTTGTCAGAACCCAGTAAACATTTTGGAGTCACTTTGACATCATATTGAAGATGCGTCATGATTTTTTGTCATTAAAGAGTTCATTTATAGTTCAGTTTCTCACATTTTTTTATATAAAATGTCTACTTTATCGGCTACAAATGGCGAAATTACTCCACCTGTCAGAATACAAATGAATGCGTTGATGCGAACTATAATTGAAGTGAAACAGTGATAGAAACGTCACTAAATAGGGCACTTCATCAAATTGTTTACTGGGAAGTAGAGTATATTAATAACTTTTATAAAAAAACAACGTAACAAGTCATTTTTGTTATGTTAGATAAAACTTAAATACATATAAGACTCTAGTTCTATTATGTCTTCAGTTTTATTAGGAATTGTATACTTCAATTAAACTCATGTGTTGCTTCTGAAATCTGAAGATTATTTTGTTAATTTACATACATATTTTAATAATAACATTGTTTAACTTAAATCATACCTGAAATTTGAAGAAACGACATTTAAAGTTTATCCAATGTTAAAACGTTCCAAGTGTATGTTTATATGTTTACGCGATTCGTATGGTGGCTCGAAAACGACTCCGCGCATTTTCTTGAAAATTGTCTATGTTATAGAGAAAAAATTCTAATACTTTTGATCTAACATCACCAATGTTAGCTGTTACGTAAACGATTTCTCTTATTATACAAATTCAATCCAATTACATTAATTACGATGTAAACAACGAAGAATAACTTTCAATTACTAATACACTAATTGAATTTGTGTGTATTTTCATTTTGCAGACCTGTAATTCATTACCAATGAATTGTCCGTTCAACAATGAGTTCCTCCGCTCCAACCTAAAGATTTTATTGAACTTCCTTTCAGCGTCGTTCGTTATTCGTTGAACAAATAACGGTAACTGTACAAGAAATAAACAATCAATTTATATTAACAAATGAAAAGTTTTACAACTCGTCAAAAGCTCTGTGATGCACTTCTCACTGCACTTCAGTTGCAGCTGCAGATGCAAATTCGTACTCGTGCTTTCTGTAACATGCCCCGTGTGAGCTTTATTGAACTTGCAGTTATAAAGTTCTTAAACTATTTGCCAGTGTGTGTCCCAGGTGTAAGAAACAATCAGTTGGAAAGTTCTGATTGTCGTTTGATCTGAATGCAGCTGCAAAACAAATTTGAGTTGATCATTGTCGTTTCGTCGGGTTTAGTTTATGGAGCTTGTTATTCACCATTTAAGTAAAGCTGTCGCACACTGGAGAAACGAATGTTTTAAGATATAATTGTTAGCGGTGTCTTTGTTTATTCAATATGTTTATACCATATCATCATCATGTCTATATTCTACCATAAAAACGAAGTTGTCATAAGACAGTTGTACCTTCATTTTGCGATCTTAATATTTCGGGTAAAGTCAACTTTTATGAACTTTCATTGATAATCATATATTCTTTATTTCACGTCGCTGAAGTCAGCGAAAAGTTCGAAAATGAGCAGTAGTAGGGGGATTTAATATTTGCAAGTGTATTATGCTTTCTAAATAATGATAATAATATGGTATAAATACCATATATTTGAATCGGACAAAAAGGGTTTATAGCACACATGGCGATGATTTTCTCCGAAAACTATTAAAATAGACTGATTAAATTATTGCACGGAACTTAGCAACATTATAACTAATTCAATAAATACAAATTTAATGACCTTAGGTATATTAATTAAAAAACTACAGACATCTGAATTTTCCAAACTCAAATTCATTGCTTGCATATTAATAGAATTTGTAGTAACCTTAGAAAATGTCCATTTACTCCGAAAACTGTTAAAATAGACTGAATAATACAAATACAAATTTAGTGACCTTAGGTATATTAATTAAAAAACTACAGACATCCGAATTTCCCAAACTTAAATTCATTACTTGCATATTAATAGAATTTGTAGTAACCTTAGAAAATGTCCATTTACTCCGAAAACTGTTAAAATAGACTGAATAATACAAATACAAATTTAGTGACCTTAGGTATATTAATTAAAAAACTACAGACATCCGAATTTCCCAAACTTAAATTCATTGCTTGCATATTAATAGAATTTGTAGTAACCTTAGAAAATGTCCATTTACTCCGAAAACTGTTAAAATAGACTGAATAATACAAATACAAATTTAGTGACCTTAGGTATATTAATTAAAAAACTACAGACATCCGAATTTCCCAAACTTAAATTCATTGCTTGCATATTAATAGAATTTGTAGTAACCTTAGAAAATGTCCATTTACTCCGAAAACTGTTAAAATAGACTGAATAATACAAATACAAATTTAGTGACCTTAGGTATATTAATTAAAAAACGACAGACATCCGAATTTCCCAAACTTAAATTCATTATTACATTTACATTTATTATCAGCAATTCATTTTAATAGAAATAATATATTATATTTTAAAGCTTCAATTTCTTTTAACTGATTGATTGGTATTTATAGTAAGATGTTTTTAAATAAATAAACTAACGAGAAAAGTACAAGTATATTAAATTTTATAATAAAGTCGGTGAGTCGCTGCCCCAGACTGAAGAAACCGAAGCCGTTCGAATTAGGGTGAATGTACACTGGATAACACTCAACTTTATTTTAGTAATATTGTATCACAGATAAATTATTTGTTAATTATAAGTTATTAGTTATACTTTATACTAATAAACAGAGATGTGCGTAAATACAAAATGCAACAAATTAGTGAAAAAAAGGTAATGACGGAATAAATGAAGAACTTTACTGACTTAATAAATAAATCAAATTTGTGAGATTTAATAATATGTCCAATAGTTAAAGTATACGTAGTTTTCTAACCACCCTGTTTTAACCAACCACTATGCATACAATTTAAATGTGTTTCGTAGCCCAGAGTGCAGAACTTAAGTGTAAGAAGTACGAGTAATATTGACTCTATTTTATTAACACTTTGTCACGGTTAATAAAATGATGTTACCGTAAATGATTCGGAACCATATTAGTTTAATGAACGCTGAGATTTGTTTCCGTTGACTTGCGTGGGTATGCGAAGCAACACCCCTCCCCGTCCCTCCGATGCACGCCCTATAAAGACCCCCAAAGGCCCCCATCAAAGACAAAGTCAAAGGGAACGCAGAACAGCCGGAAGAAATGACACGGAACAATTGGCGCGAACTGAATGTTGAACTAATGGAAGATATTTATATACATAAGAAGTTGGATAACAGAAAGTCAACCATACTGAATGTATATAAAACTGCACAAAAACTTCAAATATTCAAGTATTTTTATTCGCAATATTATAGAGGATATTAACGATTGAAATAGTCATTTTTTTCTCTAATAATTAAAAGGGTAATACATATCTGTCAATTTTGGAATATTTAATAAAACGAAAATCCAGGAAATATTCATAAGTACTATTCAAGGTTATCTTTTAGAATAGGTAATAAAAGCTAGTAAAAGTAATAAAGTAATAAATTTAAGCAGAAAGGAATTTGTTTTTATAAAAATGTCAGAGTGGACTAATCCCTTAAACAAATATTGCCGCCTCAAATTGGCGAAAATATTTGTAAAATATTTGTAAAATGTTTTATTGAGATATGGGTATGGGTGAGATATTCGTATGGTATTTTTATTTGTTTAGAAAGTACAGACCGTCCCGTTAATGCAAAAAGTTTATCTACCTGTAATACGAATTACGAAATTGAAAATATATGAGAACGGGTTAAATATGGGACCTGCGTACCTTCGAAAATGAAATTCCCAATAAAATGGCTTTTGGCATGTTCAAATTATATTTTTATGCATATAATAGTTTCATAATTAAAAAATTACTTATAATTAATATCAAATTTATATTAATTCAATTTAAATTTAAATTAAATATTTTGAAAAAGTAATAATAAATTTGGCAATGTTGTAAATTTACATATGATTTGGTGATTTGACTAATAGTTTAAAAAAAAATATTTATACACGTAGTTTTTGAAAACCGTGACACCATTTTTTCATAGTTAAAAGGTAAAATTGTTGTGATAAAATTGAGCTAAAAGTTCTGAAGCATATGAAAATGAGCTCTTTTTAATCACATAAAGAAAACTATACACCCTAGGTCACTCAAATTTTGAGACAGCATGTATTTTAACTATTTTATCGGTCCTTCACATTTCGCGACATTTTCATCATTTATGAATAGGCCCTGTACCTCCGTAAATACCTAAAAGTTGATTTTAATTTAATTAAATATAAGTGAAGTGTAATTGCAAGTCATCAGTCTGCATTTTGGCATCCATGGACGGTCTGAGATAAATTTAAAGTAGATGTGCACATTTACCTAAGAATAGTTTACCGTGAATTTAAATTACAGTGGGCAACCCGATTTTGCTCTTTGGCGTCTTTCTAATCAAGGCGCTTAATGAGGTAGCATCTCTCGCGTGCCCTTTGGACTGTTTCTTTCTCACCTTTCATAAATATGGATTATATAATGTGGGTGATATCCAGTAAACATTTTGGAGTCACTTTACCATCATATTGAAGATGTGTATGATTTCTCTGTGATAAAAGAGTTCATTTACAGTCCAGTTTCTCAGAACCGTTCATATGAATTGTCTATTTCATCATCTACAATGGCGAAATTACTCAACCTGTGGAAATACACATGATGAAAAAGTTGATGCGAACTATAATTGAAATGCAATAGTGATAGAAACGTCACAAAACAGGACACTTTGCTAAATTGTTTACTGGGTAATACGTTCATATTATTACAATAATACTATATTTATAATATATTTTTACTTGAAAAAACAAAAACCTAATAATAAAATATTTATACTATATACTAGGGATGTAACGAATATTCGAATTCGCGAATATTAGCTTCCTTTTTTATTCGATTATGCGGATGTATTTGGTTTGCAACGAAAAGTGAAAATAATTTATAAATTAACAATGCAAAAGATTAGGATTACAATATTTTTAATTTAGTTGCTCCTTGAACTTGTAATATAAAATAATAATTCTACAATAACCAAAATAAACTTTCAAATTTTTAAAAACAGAATGGATCTAAGTAAATTACCAAATTTTTAATTACATTAAACTACTTTAAATGATATCTTTACTGAGAACACAAATGATAGATTTTATATTATATTAAGTAAATCATCAGCTTTTTAAATTAATAAAGCATCATCAAGGTTCATATGCAGTGGGCGTTTCCACTAAATTTGCATGGTATTTGGACCCGCCCTTATATTTGTTTAGTTTTCATATTGAACTACAGAGCGTTGACTATAAGAGCAAACAATTTCTACGATAAAAATCATTTATACTTTGTAATTCATACTGATCACATTGTAAGTTATATACATTTAACTATTTTTATAAAATTTGTGCATGTGCTAAATAGTGATTGGCGAATTCCAAGGAAATTAAAAATTATAACATATATAATTTGCGAAAGGTAAGTCTAATATGATATTATTATAGAATTTTGTAAAATTATACAAAATAAAGAAACATTAGATTTTCTATTATTTTATATTTGAAAATGTGAAATTTTGTCTTAAATGTGATATTTTGAATTATTTTAGCAACGATTCTGTGATGTTTTTGTGAATACTAATTGCTATGACATTTTTTGTAATATATTAACTAAACAAAAAACATATTTATTAAATTCTCAAACAAATTTATATATTGAAATATATGTCATAACGCATTATATTATGATTTGACTCAAAACGATTTCCAATATTTCATGTGTTTGGTCTATGTTTCTTATGTTTTATGCATGTACATGAGACTCCGCGAAGGTGTATTTCATTTTTGTTTATTATAAACTGTAAAATATGATATTGTAAAGAAAAATTTATTATAATATTTCTTCTGTCCGATTAGATTGTAAACGAATATCTTTTGAGGGTAGATTATTTTATACATTCACAAACTCCTGTCCCTAATTAGTTGTCATATTTGTATATTTTTGGAACGACTTATTTCATTTGATTCTTAAATGAATAACTTCTAATAATTTCTCATATTATTTTATTGTTAAATATTTATACCTACAAACAGGTGTCTGGCGGCGCCATTTTGGTGGTAGTAGGAAAGAGATGTACTTATGTATATGTTGTATTAGAACAAACGAGACAGATATATAATTTAAATTTTTATAGGAATTTTTTTTATTATTTTTGACTAGTAAAGTTTTTGAATTTTAATTGAGTTTGTGAACAATGATTTAAGCTCCATTCCTACTCACTCAGTTTTAGTGTTAAAATAGAGAAATAAAATTAATTATATTAAATACAATAATTTATAATAAGTAAAGATAGTAATCATTACAAAATAATGTATACTACTGTTCGCATAACACATGATTTCACAAGACGTCGGTGAAGTAAACAGTCGATTCGGAGTAGTGGTGTCAATCAAAATTAATTCGGTGTTAAATCGAACTTTAATTTACATAGCTAATCAGAACATTTAAGCAAATATTCAAATGATAATAGACTATACAAGTATTAGATAACTTAAATATTATTACATAATATATAAATTAACCAATTAGTGTCTCATATTGCTGTTTTAATATAGGAAAATGAAACGCTATAAAAATAATATTCAATATATTTTTTATAAATTAACAATTATAAACTCAAGAAGCGGTTTAGTTAATTATAAGATGTAATCACATGTGACTTTATAGAATAATTTATTTTTTTTATTTTCCAGATAGTCTACTTCAAAAAGGCATAATGAATTCTACGGGTAAGTTTTAATTATTGTATTTAACGAACATATAATACCTAATATATAAGATAAGTAATATTAATATAATTAAATAAATTGCAGTTAGCATTGAAGAATACATAGAGAAGTTGAGGAAAGCTATAAAGAACAAAACATTGACCAGTGGTGAAGGAGCACGGGACGTAATAGTGGGTGATCAGAAAAACAGACCCTTGTTTGGAACCACAAATGACGTTCACACACTGCCGGATTATCTAAGAAGAAATGACGTTTACACAGTGCCTGAGTATCTAAGAACAGATGACGTTCACACAGTGCCGGAGTATCTAACAACAGAGGACGGTTACACAGTGCCGGAGTGTCTAACAACAGAGGACGGTTACACAGTGCCGGAGTGTCTAACAACAGAGGACGGTTACACAGTGCCGGAGTGTCTAACAACAGAGGACGGTTACACAGTGCCGAAGTGTCAAACAACACACGAAGAAGAAGGAGAAGACTTTAAGTTTGGATACCCAGTACCCTCCATAAAAGTTTTCCGACCGACTTGGGACGAATTCCAAGATTTTAACAAATTCATTTCGTACATTGAATCCGTTGGTGCGCATGAAGCAGGAATTTGCAAAATTATTCCGCCTCCGGAATGGGTTCCAAGTAAAAATGGGTATAGAATGGACGAAACGACGTTCAAAATTAAAACACCAGTTGCTCAGCATGTTACTGAGACGCAAACAAAAGGCATATATGAACAATTAAATGCGAAAAAAAGACAAACGAGTTTAAAGCAATTTAAGAAAAATGCGACATCGTGCGAAAAAGAAACTCCTCTACATCATGATCACGAAGACTTGGAGCGAATATATTGGGAGGATGTTGTAAAAGGTGCTCCCATTTATGGAATTGATGTTTTGGCGAGTCTAACGGATGACCATTGTTCCTCATGGAACATTAACAAATTAGGCAGCATTTTAGATTACGTAGTTCGCGATTACAATTATACTATCGACGGTGTTAATAACTCGTACCTGTATTTTGGCACGTGGAAAACCAGCTTCGCATGGCATACGGAAGATATGGACTTATACTCCATAAATTATGTGCATTTTGGCGCACCGAAGACTTGGTACGCCATTCCTCCTAAACATGCTAGAAGACTTGAAAACTTAGTTAGGAAACATATTCCAGAAAGCAAACTCTGCCCCGGTTATCTACGCCACAAAACAATGTTAATTAGCCCGGAAGTTTTAAAAGAAAATAAAATACCGTTTGACGTAATCACCCAAGAAGCCGGGGAAATCATTATTACGTTTCCATTAGGCTATCATGCCGGATTTAATCACGGATTCAATTGCGCAGAATCCTCAAATTTTGCAACGGAACGATGGATTGAGTATGGTAAGAAAGTGCAGCATTGCACATGTCCAAATGGTATGTTGACCATAGATATGGACACCTTTGTTAAGAGATTCCAACCTGAGAAGTATGAAGACTGGAAAATGGGGCTTTATGTTGATGAACCTCATCCCGAAGAACCATTTGAATCTGATTAGTTAATCAGTTTAAATCAACTATGAGGAATCCTCAAAACACAGTTCCACAGACTTTTATAATTGGACCTATTAAAACTATTTTTAAAAGTGTAAAAAATGAAATATAATGTAAATATGTAAATAGAGAGAAGCGATATTTTTTTATGTATTTAGTTTTAGTAATAATTTAAATATTTAAGTACTTATACTTATATACCTATTATTATTTAAGAACATTTCTATGACGAATATTATTATTGAAATATTGCTACTTATTTAAGTGTAAAAATGTAAATATGAAAAAATGTAAAAATGTAAATATATAAAAATGTAAATAACAAGCATTCAAATTATATCACCAATTTTATTTTAACTAAAAACGTATAAACAGATTCAATTCGATGGTTTGTAAGGCATAAATTCTTTTACAGCAAAATTAAGAAAATTTTTAATATTTTTTGAAACAGATTTTTTTCAATAAAAAATAACATTTTCAATATGTGTTAATCAGGTAATGAAAGAAAAAGAAAACAAGTTCATTTGTTGTGGGAGCAATCAATGCAGGTAGCACTTTAATATTGCAATGTTTTTGGAATGTCTGACCAAGTCAATGTAAAGGCTGTTTTACATGACCAGATACGATTCAGATGACATAGTTTTTCTATGAATATTACTTGAGTACTATAGTATTACAGTATAACTAGAGTTTACCCCCGTCGCGAACTATGACTGTCTTTTGTGTGTGGTTTTAATTTCAAATCAAATTTATATTCCATTTTAAAATTGAAATATTTAACTCGTTCTATTATATAAATTTTACATATAAAAACAAAAATAACTTTTCATATAAACTGACTAAAAAAATATATTCTTTTTAACAAAATATTAAATATTTTCAATTTATGCGTTTTTTGGCCAACTTTTTTTCAAAATTTGGGATTTTTTTCTGCGATTCGTAAATAAATTACCAAGGTTAGCCTATATACAAAATTTCAACTTTCGAGCACAATTTATACTCTCGACAAAAATTGCCCCCGTATTTTAATTCGTACAAGATAGAAAGTTAAAATTTGGCATGTGTATTACGGTGTTCAATGCTAATATTTTTTTAAAATTAGAAATTGAAAAATAGAAAAAGAGACCCGATAGGAAATGTTAGAGAAATCTCAAATTTTGAATTTTGAATATATTATGAAAAAAAAATATTCAAAATTCAATAATTTTATTTGGAAGCACGGGGCAGAAAGTTGAAATTTTATATATGTACTAACTTTAATACCTAATTTACAAATCGAAAAAAATATTCCAAATTTTGAAAAAGAGTTGGTCAAATTATTAAAAAAAATATATTTTTTTAGTCAATTTATACGAAAATTTTTTTTATTATTGAATGAGTTAAAAAAAATCAATTTGAAAATAGAATTAAAATTTGAAATGAAATTACGAATGACTTTGTTGGATTCAAATCATAAACACTAAAAAGACGTCGCTTTGCGAAGGGGGTAATCTCTAGTAGTATTATAATCTACAAAAAAGGCATCAAACAAACATTTTCTGAGAGTTATGGTTTGGTAAGATAAACAATAGAACCATTTATAAACCTATTTGTAATAGAACTCGTTTTTAAACCTACATTCTTGTGTCTTAATTCATTTATTTACATATCATTGTACTTAATTCAATTATGATTCTTGTTAAATCTAAACATTCTCACTCCTTCCAAACGAAAAAATAAATATAAATTTATCTATTTATATTCTTTTTGCTTATTACCTTTTTCTCACATGAAAACTGTATGTGCTCCAATGTTTCTATCTCCTTTCCGCACACCCTATACATCCTTTCCTCGCATTTCTTTGCACATTATCTGTTTCTCCTCGTTTCCCAATCTAAATCTGGGAATCCTTCTCATGTTTTTTGTGTCTTATTCTCTTAAGTATTGTGGTATCTCTCCCTTCCAAATCCTTTAATATCTTGTGTTGTAATTGTTTTTTTTTTCTCTTAAATTTTGTCCATTGTTTCCTGTTATATCTGCCTGTCTCTTCTTCTTAACTTCTCTTTCACACTTGTGTCTTAGTCTCATCTTCTCTCTGCCTCATCTGTCGCCATTCCATTAATAAAAAGTATTAATAGAAAGTATAATATTGCTTATTATATTCTTTTTAGTTCATGACGTCATCAACTACTGGAATGCATCCGGAATATTACGCAGTTAAACAAAATTCAAAATTTAAATAGATATATATCCATCAATTTTGGAATATTTAATAAAACAAATATAATATTCCTTTGTTCTACAAATATAATGTTCCTTTGGATCATATTATATTTGAATGCATAAATTATAGTTTAGAAAGATCAAAATTGAATAGTGATATATTAGATGTTATTAAAACTTTTCCTGTTAATACTAAATTTTTGTTAAGTGATTCAAAATTAATTAGTGAATTATTGAAATATTTAGAAATTTGTAAAATTGAATTATAAATTATAAAAGATGTATAAAAATGTTTGATGGTGGCTATGACGAAAGAAAGTCAAGGCAAATAAGTAAATAAATATAAAAAAAAGTAATAAAACAAAAACGTGAATATACGTTTATTAATCAATATTTTAATATAGAAATAAAACATCGTCCACAAAAAAAAGAGTTCACAACCAAATTCTAATTTATAAGAAACTGAGTTTGGCAAGGGTAGTCACGAGTTAGTAGAGATCTTGTTAAATAATTAAGTTTTATTAATTTTTTATGCAAATATTTTTCTTTTTTGTAAAACAAGTCAAAATATCAAAGATTCCGACGTATTAAGTATTAGGTAAGCAAATCTTCTTACAACAAATATTTTATGTAGCTTCATAAATGTGAAATAAATCCACAACAATATTTAAAATGCAAATAGAACCTTTAAACCATAAAATCAAAAAAAGGAAATACTGTCATATAAAACCTGCTTAACAAAATTGATTATTAGAAATTGTTAAGGTGTTCCATATATACCCGTATATTATGAATAGGTTCAGTGTACTACATACAATATACAACATAATGGTAAAGTAATACATAGAAATTGTTTAAGGATCCTGAATGAATATTTAGGCAATAAATATTGTGATTAGTATAGGGTTAGACCGACATAGAGGCGCCACAATTTAAGGTTCAATTCAACAACTTTTAACATTTTTTCTTTTCCTCAATCAAAATTCAAATTTCTTTTTCGCAAAGTAATATTTATAACTTATAGTAGAGGCTAAAATTTGGTTGAAACCTATGTGTATCCAACATCAATTTGTAAAACGAACAAAACAATTATTCCATTTAATTAATTAGATTTGGGTTTTTACTGAAAAAATTATCAAAAGTGTTTTTTTTTCTCATACTGTATTTGTTTTTCTCATGTATTGGATTATTTCTAGTATTTAATTTTTCTAAATAAACATTTTATGTGGAATATTTAACTTGACAATATTTTCATAACAATTAATAAATTCGCAGTACAAATATTCCGCGGAGCACCGATTAGGAGCCACTGGTAAATGGTAAACATTTGTAGAAGCGATTCCAGATATTATAGAAACTAATTAGATAAAGAACTGCAAATAGTATTTTAAAAAACGATATGCTCTTAAGCACCTTCGCGTTTAATTTCAAAATGTATTTGATTTTAGAGTTAGAATTATAAGGCAATTTTTTTACGAGAAAATAATGAAACATGTCAAAGTAAGTATTTAGCACTAATAACAATAAATGTATAATATAATAATTAACAATAATGTCATTAGAATTAATTGGAGAAAATAAAAGTAGCAGAGTATTAAGCCTCATTCCCACTCACTGTTTTGATATTAAATTTACGTTTTTATCTAATACTTTAATCCAGATTTCAGGTTTTCAGAATAGGCATTCCTTGTCACATTCGTGTTTTATGCGTTATGCCCTCTTTAGTAATATAAATATTGACAGTTGGACAAAATTTAAGGTGAAATAATTAATATTACTATTTTCAATAACAATTAGCAATAGAAATTGTTTTTACTTCTTAATTTTTGACAAACTGACATTGAACTTTTATTAAATATAAATTCTATCGCATTTCGACAGGTTGTCACATTTTCGAGGTTATTATGTAATATAGTTTTTCTTTTATATTTTTAATTTAAAACATTGGACCTTGCAATGTTCTAAAAAAATTAAGAAAAGTTAAAAAATAAATTACATTAAAAATGGTACTGTGAATGACTAAGCGTATTGCCATATGCTAAACAATTTAAATTAAATACAAAATAAAAAATAAAATTAAAGCAGTGAGTGGGAATGGTACTTAATACCAGAACACATAAGACAAAGTCAATGCTACACTAATTTCTGCATTTCTGTATTGTGAAAGTCTTTCTTGTATTCACTAATATAATACATACACCCCATACTTGTTTTAATATTCCCGTCTGGCATACCTAATATTATAAAACTAATACCATTTTCAATTAAGAAAAAAATGTTGATTTTTGTGTTTCTTAAGGAGTTAGCCTCACTCTGGCTCTGAAAAATGTCTGTATGTTTCTATTATCATTAAATAATATATACATTTGTAATAATTTATTGATATAAAAAATTATCAAAAGATAATAGAAGTGACGGATATATTAGTTGTTCCATGAAACACGTTCGCCGGGACATTCGCCAATGATCTCCATCGTACCATCTTTAGGAATCGTCATTTTTTTTTTTTAAATTTGTAAACTTATTGTAAACTATCTTGTAAATAAATGTTTTATCATTCAAATAGAATAGGGACAAAAAGTTTTAAAAAAATTGTGGAAATAAGATTGTGTGAAAAAAGATCAATTTTTTGGTAAAATATTAAGTTACGAGGCATCGAACCATAACAATCCTACTCGATTCTTACTCGTTTCTTAATTTATGAGAAAGATATAGTGTAATTTTAATTAAAATCGGATGAGGCATTCTTGAGATATCGCGGCGACCAATTCAAAGAATGCACTTTTCAGATTTACGCAAAAGAAAAAGTATTGTGTTATAATTGTATATATAGTCCAAATCACGATAGTTCGGCGGTGACTTATACTTAAAAGAGGTTATAAGAGCGGTATAAATCTATAATACGCTAATTTTAGTTATTATTTTTAGTTATATCGGCAGTTTATACCCCACAACTTGTTTTAAGTATGAGGCGCCGCCGAACTATCGTAATTAGAACTGTAAGTACTATTCAGGGGTGTTCTTTTAGTATAGGTAATAAAAGCTAGTAAAAGTATAAAGTAAAAAAATTTAAGCCAAAAGAAATTTGTTTTTATAAAAATGTCAGAGTGGACTAATCCCTTAAACAAATATTGCCGCCTCAAATTAACGAAAATATTTGTAAAATATTTGTAAAATGTTTTATTGAGATATGGGTATATATTCGTATGGTATTTTTATTTGTTTAGAAAGTACAGACCGTCCCGTTAATGCAAAAAGTTTATCTACCTGTAATACGAATTACGAAATTGAAAATATGAGGAACGAGTAAATATGGGACTGTACCTTCGAAAATGAAATTCCCAATAAAATGGCTTTTGGCATGTTCAAATTATATTTTTATGCATATAATAGTTTCATAATTAAAAAATTACTTATAATTAATATCAAATTTATATTAATTCAATTTAAATTTAAATTAAATATTTTGAAAAAGTAATAATAAATTTGGCAATGTTGTAAATTTACATATGATTTGGTGATTTGACTAATAGTTTAAAAAAAAATATTTATACACGTAGTTTTTGAAAACCGTGACACCATTTTTTCATAGTTAAAAGGTAAAATTGTTGTGATAAAATTGAGCTAAAAGTTCTGATGCATATGAAAATGGGCTCTTTTTAATCACATAAAGAAAACTATACACCCTAGATCACTCAAATTTTGAGACAGCATGTATTTTAACTATTTTATCGGTCCTTCACATTTCGCGACATTTTCATCATTTATGAATAGGCCCTGTACCTCCGTAAATACCTAAAAGTTGATTTTAATTTAATTAAATATAAGTGAAGTGTAATTGCAAGTCATCAGTCTGCATTTTGGCATCCATGGACGGTCTGAGATAAATTTAAAGTAGATGTGCACATTTACCTAAGAATAGTTTACCGTGAATTTAAATTACAGTGGGCAACCCGATTTTGCTCTTTGGCGTCTTTCTAATCAAGGCGCTTAATGAGGTAGCATCTCTCGCGTGCCCTTTGGACTGTTTCTTTCTCACCTTTCATAAATATGAATTATATAATGTGGGTGATATCCAGTAAACATTTTGGAGTCACTTTACCATCATATTGAAGATGTGTATGATTTCTCTGTGATAAAAGAGTTCATTTACAGTCCAGTTTCTCAGAACCGTTCATATGAATTGTCTATTTCATCATCTACAATGGCGAAATTACTCAACCTGTGGAAATACACATGATGATAAAGTTGATGCGAACTATAATTGAAATGCAATAGTGATAGAAACGTCACAAAACAGGACACTTTGCTAAATTGTTTACTGGGTAATACGTTCATATTATTACAATAATACTATATTTATAATATATTTTTACTTGAAAAAACAAAAACCTAATAATAAAATATTTATACTATATACTAGGGATGTAACGAATATTCGAATTCGAGAATATTAGCTTCCTTTTTTATTCGATTATGCGAATGTATTTGGTTTGCAACGAAAAGTGAAAATAATTTATAAATTAACAATGCAAAAAATTAGGATTACAATATTTTTAATTTAGTTGCTCCTTGAACTTGTAATATAAAATAATAATTCTACAATAACCAAAATAAACTTTCAAATTTTTAAAAACACAATGGATCTAAGTAAATTACCAAATTTTTAATTACATTAAACTACTTTAAATGATATCTTTACTGAGAACACAAATGATAGATTTTATATTATATTAAGTAAATCATCAGCTTTTTAAATTAATAAAGCATCCGCCAGGTTCATATGCAATGGGCGTTTCCACTAAATTTGCATGGTATTTGGACCCGCCCTTATATTTGTTTAGTTTTCATATTGAACTACAGAGCGTTGACTATAAGAGCAAACAATTTCTACGATAAAAATCACAATAATAATTAAATATTCATCACCAGACGCAAACATATTATTCCAACTGATAAATCAACACGCCAAGGCAAAATATAACATTAAGTTTAAACCAAGTGGTGACATAGTGCTAATAACGACAACGTTAGAAGACTTTAAAAATGTTAATAAGGTACTAAAAGATACCGGAACCGCCTTCTACACCTACAAGACAGAAGACGAAAGAGATTATAAATGTGTGCTATATGGCCTTCCCCAAATGGATGCAGCACTAATAACAGAAAAGCTAAAAGAAAAAGGTCTGCATATCTTAAAGACAGCCATGTTGAAAACCAAAACCGAAACTACAAGACATACAGTGCCGTATCTACTATATTTCACACGAGGCAGCACAACAGTGAGAGACCTAAACATGCAGGTCAAAGACATTTCACATATTAAAGTACAATTTGCAAAGTACAAAACAAAAAGTGAGGGCATACAGTGCTACAGATGCCAACAGTTTGGCCACACCCAAGTAAGCTGCAACTTGGAAGAGAGATGTGTGAAATGCACGGGAATGCATAGAACAACCGAGTGCACAAAAAAAGATAGGGTCTCACCGGCTCAATGTTGCAATTGCGAAGGTCCCCATCCTGCCAATTTTCCAGGGTGCCCGAACAGATTATCATATGCAGCAAAACTACAAGCCACTCACAATAAGAGACCACCACAACAAGCCAGACCTGCCGGATTCACCCCATCAAGGGAACAGTTCCCAAGTCTCCCTGCAAGACCAAATCTATCTCTTTATCGCCCAGCCACGACGCCCCAAGAAGAAGTACAATATACACCACAAGAAAATCCAAGACAAGGAGAGGAATCAATAAACGACGTCATCAAAGAATTAGCGGAAATAAATAGCTTAATAGACATACCAAAAATACTGCAATCCTTAAGAAATTTCAAAAATAAAATAAAATCTGGATGTTCACCTGAAGAAAAGCTACAAGCATTCATAATATGTGCACAGGCCTTCGCCTAATGTCGGAAATAAATATATTGTTATGGAATGCCCAAAGTATCCACAGTAAAGAAATCGAATTAACAGATGTTCTATTCGATGAAAACATTGATATAGCTCTGATTACAGAAACATGGCTACGACCAACCGACAGACTTAAGATAAACACATTTAACACATACAGAAATGACAGACAGGGCAGACGAGGAGGAGGCGTCGCTATCTTAGTTCGCGAAAATATCCAACATACTCAACTACAAAATATACAAACAACAAACATGGAGACCACAGCAATAGAAATATACATAAACAATAGACCTACATCAATAGTAGTAGGATATACACCGCCAAACACCCAGGTACTTGACTCTGACTTAAATACAATATTTAACTTCTCCAGTAGAGTAATTTTAGCAGGAGATTTCAACGCTAAACATACTTACTGGAACTGTAGGCAATCAAACAACAGCGGAAACATCATCTACAATTATACTCAACTACACAATCAAATCATAGCTTATCCAGACAATTACACACACTACCCACATAATAGGAACAACGCACCAAGCACACTGGACATAGTACTACTACAAAATGTCCATAACACTACAGACTTACAAGCATTACAAAAACTGACCTCTGATCATCTACCAGTCAAATTCTCGCTAGGAGGAATTCACACTAGACCACCGAAAACAAGATACGACTACAAAAACGCACACTGGCCACTATTTAGACATGTAATCAACGAAAACTTAACACTTGACCCAAACACATACACCGACGCGGAATCAATAGATGAGGCTGTCAAACACATTACTGACATAATTCAAACAGCGACCAACTCCTCAATAACAAAGAAACGTATTACACCATTTAGAATAATATTAACACCACACATAAAACAACTGATACATGACAAGAACACTACACGAAGAACATGGCAAAGATCAGGAGACGCCAACACAAAAACAGAACTGAACAGACTAATCGCCCAAATTAAAAAAGAAATTTACGAACTCAGACAACAACAATGGACAGACAAATTGACATCACTCAGTACGCAAGACAATTCATTATGGAAGCTAGCAAAGTTATCACGAAACAAACCGACCACCATACCACCACTGCAACACAATACAACTACAGCCTTCAGCGACATCTCAAAAGCAAACGCATTAGCAGATGCGTTTGAAGCATCCTTCAAATTAACAGGACATATACACGACCCCCACACAGAAGAAATAGTCAAATCATCCATTTTAAAATTACAACAAGACGAATCCATAAACTCAGACGCCTCAACGCTCACAACTCCAAAAGAAATTCAAAACATAATAAAGAAATCAAGCAACAAAAAAGCCCCAGGCATAGATGCCATCTCAAACCTTGTACTAAAAAATCTCCCCAAGAAGGCTATAGTATACCTCACCAAAATTTTTAACGCCTGCTTAATCATAGGATACTACCCACAAAGCTGGAAAACCGCAAAAGTTCTAGCCTTCCATAAACCAAAGAAAGACAATACAGTACCACAAAATTACAGACCAATTAGTTTACTATCTCATATGAGTAAAATCTTAGAAAAAATAATATTAAACAGAATACAAACTTTCGAACACGTCAACAACAACATAATAAATGAACAATTTGGATTTAGGAAAGCACATTCGACTACCCACCAACTACTCCGGATTGCCGAACAAGTGTCAATGCAATTCAATATGAAAAGAAACACAGGATTTGTACTACTGGACATGGAAAAAGCATTTGACACAGTTTGGCATGATGGTTTAATACACAAACTGACGACAGTAAATTTACCAACATACATCATCAAAATCATACAGGCTTACTTGAAACACAGACAATTCAAAGTATCACTAAAAGACGACGAATCTTCAACGAGAGAAATACCAGCTGGAGTTCCTCAAGGCTCCCTACTTAGCCCGTCACTATACAATTACTTCATCAACGACATCCCAAAAACTGACAACACTCACTTGACATTATTTGCAGACGATACTGGACTCTACACCTCAGCTAAACTGGACACCACTATCACTAACAGACTATCAGAAGCTTTGGACGAACTAAAAGACTTTTACTTCAAATGGAAACTTAAAATAAATACAACCAAAACAGCAGCCATATTTTT
Source organism: Panorpa germanica (assembly GCA_963678705.1). Taxonomy (NCBI): domain Eukaryota; kingdom Metazoa; phylum Arthropoda; class Insecta; order Mecoptera; family Panorpidae; genus Panorpa; species Panorpa germanica. The sequence goes on along the minus strand of OY783215.1, from coordinate 15,502,358 downwards.
TACGCACCAGCGAAAGCCTCCAAATGCCAAGATAAAATTAGATAACAATATTATTGAATGGTCAAATACAGTTAAATATCTTGGCATTACTCTAGACACCAAACTCACATACTCCCCACATATATCAAATACAACAGCAAAAGCAAATCAAGCCATTGGGGCACTATATGGACTACTAAAGAAAGATAGCGGACTAAACACACACAACAAAAAATTAATTTACAACGCAATTATAAAACCGACATTAACCTACGGGGCACAAATATGGGGAAATACATCCAAATCCAACAAAAAGAAACTACAAATTATTCAAAACAAATGCTTAAAGTTAGCACACGATTTACCTTATGACTACAGCACAACACGACTACATGAAGAGACTGACTCGATATACATTAAAACAACCATAAAGCAGCAAACAGAAAAATTTTACAACACCTTAAAAAATCACGATAACCCATTAATACAGCATCTTGGACAATACACACACGACAGCCTACCCTTCAAGATCAAACACAGACTACCGAAGGACTCAGTACTCTAGGAGCATGCTGCAGAACATGCTTCTCCATATGTAAAATACCCACCATAGCAAAGTAGGGTTTTTTAAACATGTTTCCCTACACAACACACAAGACATTATAATAATAAGACACTCCTATATAGTATAAGACAATAACGGATTAAGGCTTAGGCTAGGCACCTTATGTTAGGTTAAGATGTAATGTAATTAATATTAAGTAATACTATTTGACAAATAAAATATCTTTGAACTTGAACTTGATAAAAATCATTTATACTTTGTAATTCATACTGATCACATTGTAAGTTATATACATTTAACTATTTTTATAAAATTTGTGCATGTGCTAAATAGTGATTGGCGAATTCCAAGGAAATTAAAAATTATAACATATATAATTTGCGAAAGGTAAGTCTAATATGATATTATTATAGAATTTTGTAAAATTATACAAAATAAAGAAACATTAGATTTTCTATTATTTTATATTTGAAAATGTGAAATTTTGTCTTAAATGTGATATTTTGAATTATTTTAGCAACGATTCTGTGATGTTTTTGTGAATACTAATTGCTATGACATTTTTTGTAATATATTAACTAAACAAAAAACATATTTATTAAATTCTCAAACAAATTTATATATTGAAATATATGTCATAACGCATTATATTATGATTTGACTCAAAACGATTTCCAATATTTCATGTGTTTGGTCTATGTTTCTTATGTTTTATGCATGTACATGAGACTCCACGAAGGTGTATTTCATTTTTGTTTATTATAAACTGTAAAATATGATATTGTAGAGAAAAATTTATTATAATATTTCTTCTGTCCGATTAGATTGTAAACGAATATCTTTTGAGGGTAGATTATTTTATACATTCACAAACTCCTGTCCCTAATTAGTTGTCATATTTGTATATTTTTGGAACGACTTATTTCATTTGATTCTTAAATGAATAACTTCTAATAATTTCTCATATTATTTTATTGTTAAATATTTATACCTACAAACAGGTGTCTGGCGGCGCCATTTTGGTGGTAGTAGGAAAGAGATGTACTTATGTATACGTTGTATTAGAACAAACGAGACAGATATATAATTTAAATTTTTATAGGAATTTTTTTTATTATTTTTGACTAGTAAAGTTTTTGAATTTTAATTGAGTTTGTGAACAATGATTTAAGCTCCATTCCTACTCACTCAGTTTTAGTGTTAAAATAGAGAAATAAAATTAATTATATTAAATACAATAATTTATAATAAGTAAAGATAGTAATCATTACAAAATAATGTATACTACTGTTCGCATAACACATGATTTCACAAGACGTCGGTGAAGTAAACAGTCGATTCGGAGTAGTGGTGTCAATCAAAATTAATTCGGTGTTAAATCGAACTTTAATTTACATAGCTAATCAGAACATTTAAGCAAATATTCAAATGATAATAGACTATACAAGTATTAGATAACTTAAATATTATTACATAATATATAAATTAACCAATTAGTGTCTCATATTGCTGTTTTAATATAGGAAAATGAAACGCTATAAAAATAATATTCAATATATTTTTTATAAATTAACAATTATAAACTCAAGAAGCGGTTTAGTTAATTATAAGATGTAATCACATGTGACTTTATAGAATAATTTATTTTTTTTATTTTCCAGATAGTCTACTTCAAAAAGGCATAATGAATTCTACGGGTAAGTTTTAATTATTGTATTTAACGAACATATAATACCTAATATATAAGATAAGTAATATTAATATAATTAAATAAATTGCAGTTAGCATTGAAGAATACATAGAGAAGTTGAAGAAAGCTATAAAGAACAAAACATTGACCAGTGGTGAAGGACCACGGGACGTAATAGTGGGTGATCAGAACAGACCCTTGTTTGAAACCACAAATGACGTTCACACACTGCCGGATTATCTAGGAAGAAATGACGTTTACACAGTGCCTGAGTATCTAAGAACAGATGACGTTCACACAGTGCCGGAGTATCTAACAACAGAGGACGGTTACACAGTGCCGGAGTGTCTAACAACAGAGGACGGTTACACAGTGCCGGAGTGTCTAACAACAGAGGACGGTTACAAAGTGCCGGAGTGTCTAACAACAGAGGACGGTTACACAGTGCCGGAGTGTCTAACAACAGAGGACGGTTACACAGTGCCGGAGTGTCTAACAACAGAGGACGGTTACACAGTGCCGGAGTGTCTAACAACAGAGGACGGTTACACAGTGCCGGAGTGTCTAACAACAGAGGACGGTTACACAGTGCCGAAGTGTCAAACAACACACGAAGAAGAAGGAGAAGACTTTAAGTTTGGATACCCAGTACCCTCCATAAAAGTTTTCCGACCGACTTGGGACGAATTCCAAGATTTTAACAAATTCATTTCGTACATTGAATCCGTTGGTGCGCATGAAGCAGGAATTTGCAAAATTATTCCGCCTCCGGAATGGGTTCCAAGTAAAAATGGGTATAGAATGGACGAAACGACATTCAAAATTAAAACACCAGTTGCTCAGCATGTTACTGAGACGCAAACAAAAGGCATATATGAACAATTAAATGCGAAAAAAAGACAAACGAGTTTAAAGCAATTTAAGAAAAATGCGACATCGTGCGAAAAAGAAACTCCTCTACATCATGATCACGAAGACTTGGAGCGAATATATTGGGAGGATGTTGTAAAAGGTGCTCCCATTTATGGAATTGATGTTTTGGCGAGTCTAACGGATGACCATTGTTCCTCATGGAACATTAACAAATTAGGCAGCGTTTTAGATTACGTAGTTCGCGATTACAATTATACTATCGACGGTGTTAATAACTCGTACCTGTATTTTGGCACGTGGAAAACCAGCTTCGCATGGCATACGGAAGATATGGACTTATACTCCATAAATTATGTGCATTTTGGCGCACCGAAGACTTGGTACGCCATTCCTCCTAAACATGCTAGAAGACTTGAAAACTTAGTTAGGAAACATATTCCAGAAAGCAAACTCTGCCCCGGTTATCTACGCCACAAAACAATGTTAATTAGCCCGGAAGTTTTAAAAGAAAATAAAATACCGTTTGACGTAATCACCCAAGAAGCCGGGGAAATCATTATTACGTTTCCATTAGGCTATCATGCCGGATTTAATCACGGATTCAATTGCGCAGAATCCTCAAATTTTGCAACGGAACGATGGATTGAGTATGGTAAGAAAGTGCAGCATTGCACATGTCCAAATGGTATGTTGACCATAGATATGGACACCTTTGTTAAGAGATTCCAACCTGAGAAGTATGAAGACTGGAAAATGGGGCTTTATGTTGATGAACCTCATCCCGAAGAACCATTTGAATCTGATTAGTTAATCAGTTTAAATCAACTATGAGGAATCCTCAAAACACAGTTCCACAGACTTTTATAATTGGACCTATTAAAACTATTTTTAAAAGTGTAAAAAATGAAATATAATGTAAATATGTAAATAGAGAGAAGCGATATTTTTTTATGTATTTAGTTTTAGTAATAATTTAAATATTTAAGTACTTATACTTATATACCTATTATTATTTAAGAACATTTCTATGACGAATATTATTATTGAAATATTGCTACTTATTTAACTGTAAAAATGTAAAAATGTGAAAATGTGAAAATGTAAATATATAAAAATGTAAATAACAAGCATTCAAATTATATCACCAATTTTATTTTAACTAAAAACGTATAAACAGATTCAATTCGATGGTTTGTAAGGCATAAATTCTTTTACAGCAAAATTAAGAAAATTTTTAATATTTTTTGAAACAGATTTTTTTCAATAAAAAATAACATTTTCAATATGTGTTAATCAGGTAATGAAAGAAAAAGAAAACAAGTTCATTTGTTGTGGGAGCAATCAATGCAGGTAGCACTTTAATATTGCAATGTTTTTGGAATGTCTGACCAAGTCAATGTAAAGGCTGTTTTACATGATCAGATACGATTCAGATGACATAGTTTTTCTATAAAAATTGAATTTTTCTATGAATATTACTTGAGTACTATAGTGTTACAGTATAACTAGAGTTTACCCCCTTCGCAAGCGATGACTGTCTTTTGTGTGTGGTTTTAATTTCAAATCAAATTTATATTCCATTTTAAAATTGAAATATTTAACTCGTTCTATTATATAAATTTTACATATAAAAACAAAAATAACTTTTCATATAAACTGACTAAAAAAATATATTCTTTTTAACAAAATATTAAATATTTTCAATTTATGCGTTTTTTGGCCAACTTTTTTTCAAAATTTGGGATTTTTTTCTGCGATTCGTAAATAAATTACCAAGGTTAGCCTATATACAAAATTTCAACTTTCGAGCACAATTTATACTCTCGACAAAAATTGCCCCCGTATTTTAATTCGTACAAGATAGAAAGTTAAAATTTGGCATGTGTATTACGGTGTTCAATGCTAATATTTTTTTAAAATTAGAAATTGAAAAATAGAAAAAGAGACCCGATAGGAAATGTTAGAGAAATCTCAAATTTTGAATTTTGAATATATTATGAAAAAAAAATATTCAAAATTCAATAATTTTATTTGGAAGCACGGGGCAGAAAGTTGAAATTTTATATATGTACTAACTTTAATACCTAATTTACAAATCGAAAAAAATATTCCAAATTTTGAAAAAGAGTTGGTCAAATTATTAAAAAAAATATATTTTTTTAGTCAATTTATACGAAAATTTTTTTTATTATTGAATGAGTTAAAAAAAATCAATTTGAAAATAGAATTAAAATTTGAAATGAAATTACGAATGACTTTGTTGGATTCAAATCATAAACACTAAAAAGACGTCGCTTTGCGAAGGGGGTAATCTCTAGTAGTATTATAATCTACAAAAAAGGCATCAAACAAACATTTTCTGAGAGTTATGGTTTGTTAAGATAAACAATAGAACCATTTATAAACCTATTTGTAATAGAACTCGTTTTTAAACCTACATTCTTGTGTCTTAATTCATTTATTTACATATCATTGTACTTAATTCAATTATGATTCTTGTTAAATCAAACATAAAAATTAAAAATAACATTCTCACTCCTTCCAAACGAAAAAATAAATATAAATTTATCTATTTATATTCTTTTTGCTTATTACCTTTTTCTCACATGAAAACTGTATGTGCTCCAATGTTTCTATCTCCTTTCCGCACACCCTATACATCCTTTCCTCGCATTTCTTTGCACATTATCTGTTTCTCCTCGTTTCCCAATCTAAATCTGGGAATCCTTCTCATGTTTTTTGTGTCTTATTCTCTTAAGTATTGTGGTATCTCTCCCTTCCAAATCCTTTAATATCTTGTGTTGTAATTGTATTTTTTTTCTCTTAAATTTTGTCCATTGTTTCCTGTTATATCTGCCTGTCTCTTCTTCTTAACTTCTCTTTCACACTTGTGTCTTAGTCTCATCTTCTCTCTGCCTCATCTGTCGCCATTCCATTAATAAAAAGTATTAATAGAAAGTATAATATTGCTTATTATATTCTTTTTAGTTCATGACGTCATCAACTACTGGAATGCATCCGGAATATTACGCAGTTAAACAAAATTCAAAATTTAAATAGATATATATCCATCAATTTTGGAATATTTAATAAAACAAATATAATATTCCTTTGTTCTACAAATATAATGTTCCTTTGGATCATATTATATTTGAATGCATAAATTATAGTTTAGAAAGATCAAAATTGAATAGTGATATATTAGATGTTATTAAAACTTTTCCTGTTAATACTAAATTTTTGTTAAGTGATTCAAAATTAATTAGTGAATTATTGAAATATTTAGAAATTTGTAAAATTGAATTATAAATTATAAAAGATGTATAAAAATGTTTGATGGTGGCTATGACGAAAGAAAGTCAAGGCAAATAAGTAAATAAATATAAAAAAAAGTAATAAAACAAAAACGTGAATATACGTTTATTAATCAATATTTTAATATAGAAATAAAACATCGTCCACAAAAAAAAGAGTTCACAACCAAATTCTAATTTATAAGAAACTGAGTTTGGCAAGGGTAGTCACGAGTTAGTAGAGATCTTGTTAAATAATTAAGTTTTATTAATTTTTTATGCAAATATTTTTCTTTTTTGTAAAACAAGTCAAAATATCAAAGATTCCGACGTATTAAGTATTAGGTAAGCAAATCTTCTTACAACAAATATTTTATGTAGCTTCATAAATGTGAAATAAATCCACAACAATATTTAAAATGCAAATAGAACCTTTAAACCATAAAATCAAAAAAAGGAAATACTGTCATATAAAACCTGCTTAACAAAATTGATTATTAGAAATTGTTAAGGTGTTCCATATATACCCGTATATTATGAATAGGTTCAGTGTACTACATACAATATACAACATAATGGTAAAGTAATACATAGAAATCGTTTAAGGATCCTGAATGAATATTTAGGCAATAAATATTGTGATTAGTATAGGGTTAGACCGACATAGAGGCGCCACAATTTAAGGTTCAATTCAACAACTTTTAACATTTTTTCTTTTCCTCAATCAAAATTCAAATTTCTTTTTCGCAAAGTAATATTTATTACTTATAGTAGAGGCTAAAATTTGGTTGAAACCTATGTGTATCCAACATCAATTTGTAAAACGAACAAAACAATTATTCCGTTTAATTAATTAGATTTGGGTTTTTACTGAAAAAATTATCAAAAGTGTTTTTTTTTCTCATACTGTATTTGTTTTTCTCATGTATTGGATTATTTCTAGTATTTAATTTTTCTAAATAAACATTTTATGTGGAATATTTAACTTGACAATATTTTCATTACAATTAATAACTTCGCAGTACAAATATTCCGCGGAGCACCGATTAGGAGCCACTGGTAAATGGTAAACATTTGTAGAAGCGATTCCAGATATTATAGAAACTAATTAGATAAAGAACTGCAAATAGTATTTTAAAAAACGATATGCTCTTAAGCACCTTCGCGTTTAATTTCAAAATGTATTTGATTTTAGAGTTAGAATTATAAGGCAATTTTTTTACGAGAAAATAATGAAACATGTCAAAGTAAGTATTTAGCACTAATAACAATAAATGTATAATATAATAATTAACAATAATGTCATTAGAATTAATTGGAGAAAATAAAAGTAGCAGAGTATTAAGCCTCATTCCCACTCACTGTTTTGATATTAAATTTACGTTTTTATCTAATACTTTAATCCAGATTTCAGGTTTTCAGAATAGGCATTCCTTGTCACATTCGTGTTTTATGCGTTATGCCCTCTTTAGTAATATAAATATTGACAGTTGGACAAAATTTAAGGTGAAATAATTAATATTACTATTTTCAATAACAATTAGCAATAGAAATTGTTTTTAGTTCTTAATTTTTGACAAACTGACATTGAACTTTTATTAAATATAAATTCTATCGCATTTCGACAGGTTGTCACATTTTCGAGGTTATTATGTAATATAGTTTTTCTTTTATATTTTTAATTTAAAACATTGGACCTTGCAATGTTCTAAAAAAATTAAGAAAAGTTAAAAAATAAATTACATTAAAAATGGTACTGTGAATGACTAAGCGTATTGCCATATGCTAAACAATTTAAATTAAATACAAAATAAAAAATAAAATTAAAGCAGTGAGTGGGAATGGTACTTAATACCAGAACACATAAGACAAAGTCAATGCTACACTAATTTCTGCATTTCTGTATTGTGAAAGTCTTTCTTGTATTCACTAATATAATACATACACCCCATACTTGTTTTAATATTCCCGTCTTTAGGAATCGTCATTTTTTTTTTTTAAATTTGTAAACTTATTGTAAACTATCTTGTAAATAAATGTTTTATCATTCAAATAGAATAGGGACAAAAAGTTTTAAAAAAATTGTGGAAATAAGATTGTGTGAAAAAAGATCAATTTTTTGGTAAAATATTAAGTTACGAGGCATCGAACCATAACAATCCTACTCGATTCTTACTCGTTTCTTAATTTATGAGAAAGATATAGTGTAATTTTAATTAAAATCGGATGAGGCATTCTTGAGATATCGCGGCGACCAATTCAAAGAATGCACTTTTCAGATTTACGCAAAAGAAAAAGTATTGTGTTATAATTGTATATATAGTCCAAATCACGATAGTTCGGCGGTGACTTATACTTAAAAGAGGTTATAAGAGCGGTATAAATCTATAATACGCTAATTTTAGTTATTATTTTTAGTTATATCGGCAGTTTATATCCCACAACTTGTTTTAAGTATGAGGCGCCGCCGAACTATCGTAATTAGAACTGTAAGTACTATTCAGGGGTGTTCTTTTAGTATAGGTAATAAAAGCTAGTAAAAGTAATAAAGTAATAAATTTAAGCCAAAAGAAATTTGTTTTTATAAAAATGTCAGAGTGGACTAATCCCTTAAACAAATATTGCCGCCTCAAATTAACGAAAATATTTGTAAAATATTTGTAAAATGTTTTATTGAGATATGGGTATATATTCGTATGGTATTTTTATTTGTTTAGAAAGTACAGACCGTCCCGTTAATGCAAAAAGTTTATCTACCTGTAATACGAATTACGAAATTGAAAATATGAGGAACGAGTAAATATGGGACTGTACCTTCGAAAATGAAATTCCCAATAAAATGGCTTTTGGCATGTTCAAATTATATTTTTATGCATATAATAGTTTCATAATTAAAAAATTACTTATAATTAATATCAAATTCATATTAATTCAATTTAAATTTAAATTAAATATTTTGAAAAAGTAATAATAAATTTACATATGATTTGGTGATTTGACAGCTAGGTTGTTATATTTCAAATAATATTCTAATAGTTTAAAAAAAAATATTTATACACGTAGTTTTTGAAAACCGTGACACCATTTTTTCATAGTTAAAAGGTAAAATTGTTGTGATGAAATTGAGCTAAAATTTCTGATGCATATGAAAATGAGCTCTTTTTAATCACATAAAGAAAACTATACACCCTAGGTCACTCAAATTTTGAGACAGCATGTATTTTAACTATTTTATCGGTCCTTCACATTTCACAACATTTTCATCGTTTATGAATAGGCCCTGTACCTCCGTAAATACCTAAAAGTTGATTTTAATTTAATTAAATATAAGTGAAGTGTAATTGCAAGTCATCAGTCTGCATTTTGGCACCCAGGGACGGTCTGAGATAAATTTAAAGTAGATGTGCACATTTACCTAAGAATAGTCTACCGTGAATTTAAATTACAGTGGGCGACCCGATTTTGCGCTTTGGCGTCTTTCTAATCAAGGCGCTTAATGAGGTAGCATCTCTCGCGTGCCCTTTGGACTGTTTCTTTCTCACCTTTCATAAATATGGATTATATAATGTGGGTGATATCCAGTAAACATTTTGGAGTCACTTTACCATCATATTGAAGATGTGTATGATTTCTCTGTGATAAAAGAGTTCATTTACAGTCCAGTTTCTCAGAACCGTTCATATGAATTGTCTATTTCATCATCTACAATGGCGAAATTACTCAACCTGTGGAAATACACATGATGATAAAGTTGATGCGAACTATAATTGAAATGCAATAGTGATAGAAACGTCACAAAACAGGACACTTTGCTAAATTGTTTACTGGGTAATACGTTCATATTATTACAATAATACTATATTTATAATATATTTTTACTTGAAAAAACAAAAACCTAATAATAAAATATTTATACTATATAATAGGGATGTAACGAATATTCGAATTCGCGAATATTAGCTTCCTTTTTTATTCGATTATGCGAATGTATTTGGTTTGCAACGAAAAGTGAAAATAATTTATAAATGAACAATGCAAAAGATTAGGATTACAATATTTTTAATTTAGTTGCTACTTGAACTTGTAATATAAAATAATAATTCTATAATAACCAAAATAAACTTTCAAATTTTTAAAAACACCAGTGAGCTAAGTAAATTACCAAATTTTTAATTACATTAAACTACTTTAAATGATATCTTTACTGAGAACACAAATGATAGATTTTATATTATATTAAGTAAATCATCAGCTTTTTAAATTAATAAAGCATCATCAAGGTTCATATGCAGTGGGCGTTTCCACTAAATTTGCATGGTATTTGGACCCGCCCTTATATTTGTTTAGTTTTCATATTGAACTACAGAGCGTTGACTATAAGAGCAAACAATTTCTACGATAAAAATCATTTATACTTTGTAATTCATACTGATCACATTGTAAGTTATATACATTTAACTATTTTTATAAAATTTGTGCATGTGCTAAATAGTGATTGGCGAATTCCAAGGAAATTAAAAATTATAACATATATAATTTGCGAAAGGTAAGTCTAATATGATATTATTATAGAATTTTGTAAAATTATACAAAATAAAGAAACATTAGATTTTCTATTATTTTATATTTGAAAATGTGAAATTTTGTCTTAAATGTGATATTTTGAATTATTTTAGCAACGATTCTGTGATGTTTTTGTGAATACTAATTGCTATGACATTTTTTGTAATATATTAACTAAACAAAAAACATATTTATTAAATTCTCAAACAAATTTATATATTGAAATATATGTCATAACGCATTATATTATGATTTGACTCAAAACGATTTCCAATATTTCATGTGTTTGGTCTATGTTTCTTATGTTTTATGCATGTACATGAGACTCCGCGAAGGTGTATTTCATTTTTGTTTATTATAAACTATAAAATATGATATTATAGAGAAAAATTTATTATAATATTTCTTCTGTCCGATTAGATTGTAAACGAATATCTTTTGAGGGTAGATTATTTTATACATTCACAAACTCCTGTCCCTAATTAGTTGTCATATTTGTATATTTTTGGAACGACTTATTTCATTTGATTCTTAAATGAATAACTTCTAATAATTTCTCATATTATTTTATTGTTAAATATTTATACCTACAAACAGGTGTCTGGCGGCGCCATTTTGGTGGTAGTAGGAAAGAGATGTACTTATGTATATGTTGTATTAGAACAAACGAGACAGATATATAATTTAAATTTTTATAGGAATTTTTTTTATTATTTTTGACTAGTAAAGTTTTTGAATTTTAATTGAGTTTGTGAACAATGATTTAAGCTCCATTCCTACTCACTCAGTTTTAGTGTTAAAATAGAGAAATAAAATTAATTATATTAAATACAATAATTTATAATAAGTAAAGATAGTAATCATTACAAAATAATGTATACTACTGTTCGCATAACACATGATTTCACAAGACGTCGGTGAAGTAAACAGTCGATTCGGAGTAGTGGTGTCAATCAAAATTAATTCGGTGTTAAATCGAACTTTAATTTACATAGCTAATCAGAACATTTAAGCAAATATTCAAATGATAATAGACTATACAAGTATTAGATAACTTAAATATTATTACATAATATATAAATTAACCAATTAGTGTCTCATATTGCTGTTTTAATATAGGAAAATGAAACGCTATAAAAATAATATTCAATATATTTTTTATAAATTAACAATTATAAACTCAAGAAGCGGTTTAGTTAATTATAAGATGTAATCACATGTGACTTTATAGAATAATTTATTTTTTTTATTTTCCAGATAGTCTACTTCAAAAAGGCATAATGAATTCTACGGGTAAGTTTTAATTATTGTATTTAACGAACATATAATACCTAATATATAAGATAAGTAATATTAATATAATTAAATAAATTGCAGTTAGCATTGAAGAATACATAGAGAAGTTGAAGAAAGCTATAAAGAACAAAACATTGACCAGTGGTGAAGGAGCACGGGACGTAATAGTGGGTGATCAGAAAAACAGACCCTTGTTTGGAACCACAAATGACGTTCACACACTGCCGGATTATCTAAGAAGAAATGACGTTTACACAGTGCCTGAGTATCTAAGAACAGATGACGTTCACACAGTGCCGGAGTATCTAACAACAGAGGACGGTTACACAGTGCCGGAGTGTCTAACAACAGAGGACGGTTACACAGTGCCGGAGTGTCTAACAACAGAGGACGGTTACACAGTGCCGGAGTGTCTAACAACAGAGGACGGTTACACAGTGCCGAAGTGTCAAACAACACACGAAGAAGAAGGAGAAGACTTTAAGTTTGGATACCCAGTACCCTCCATAAAAGTTTTCCGACCGACTTGGGACGAATTCCAAGATTTTAACAAATTCATTTCGTACATTGAATCCGTTGGTGCGCATGAAGCAGGAATTTGCAAAATTATTCCGCCTCCGGAATGGGTTCCAAGTAAAAATGGGTATAGAATGGACGAAACGACGTTCAAAATTAAAACACCAGTTGCTCAGCATGTTACTGAGACGCAAACAAAAGGCATATATGAACAATTAAATGCGAAAAAAAGACAAACGAGTTTAAAGCAATTTAAGAAAAATGCGACATCGTGCGAAAAAGAAACTCCTCTACATCATGATCACGAAGACTTGGAGCGAATATATTGGGAGGATGTTGTAAAAGGTGCTCCCATTTATGGAATTGATGTTTTGGCGAGTCTAACGGATGACCATTGTTCCTCATGGAACATTAACAAATTAGGCAGCATGTTAGATTACGTAGTTCGCGATTACAATTATACCATCGACGGTGTTAATAACTCGTACCTGTATTTTGGCACGTGGAAAACCAGCTTCGCATGGCATACGGAAGATATGGACTTATACTCCATAAATTATGTGCATTTTGGCGCACCGAAGACTTGGTACGCCATTCCTCCTAAACATGCTAGAAGACTTGAAAACTTAGTTAGGAAACATATTCCAGAAAGCAAACTCTGCCCCGGTTATCTACGCCACAAAACAATGTTAATTAGCCCGGAAGTTTTAAAAGAAAATAAAATACCGTTTGACGTAATCACCCAAGAAGCCGGGGAAATCATTATTACGTTTCCATTAGGCTATCATGCCGGATTTAATCACGGATTCAATTGCGCAGAATCCTCAAATTTTGCAACGGAACGATGGATTGAGTATGGTAAGAAAGTGCAGCATTGCACATGTCCAAATGGTATGTTGACCATAGATATGGACACCTTTGTTAAGAGATTCCAACCTGAGAAGTATGAAGACTGGAAAATGGGGCTTTATGTTGATGAACCTCATCCCGAAGAACCATTTGAATCTGATTAGTTAATCAGTTTAAATCAACTATGAGGAATCCTCAAAACACAGTTCCACAGACTTTTATAATTGGACCTATTAAAACTATTTTTAAAAGTGTAAAAAATGAAATATAATGTAAATATGTAAATAGAGAGAAGCGATATTTTTTTATGTATTTAGTTTTAGTAATAATTTAAATATTTAAGTACTTATACTTATATACCTATTATTATTTAAGAACATTTCTATGACGAATATTATTATTGAAATATTGCTACTTATTTAACTGTAAAAATGTAAATATGAAAAAATGTAAAAATGTAAATATATAAAAATGTAAATAACAAGCATTCAAATTATATCACCAATTTTATTTTAACTAAAAACGTATAAACAGATTCAATTCGATGGTTTGTAAGGCATAAATTCTTTTACAGCAAAATTAAGAAAATTTTTAATATTTTTTGAAACAGATTTTTTTCAATAAAAAATAACATTTTCAATATGTGTTAATCAGGTAATGAAAGAAAAAGAAAACAAGTTCATTTGTTGTGGGAGCAATCAATGCAGGTAGCACTTTAATATTGCAATGTTTTTGGAATGTCTGACCAAGTCAATGTAAAGGCTGTTTTACATGACCAGATACGATTCAGATGACATAGTTTTTCTATGAATATTACTTGAGTACTATAGTATTACAGTATAACTAGAGTTTACCCCCGTCGCAAACTATGACTGTCTTTTGTGTGTGGTTTTAATTTCAAATCAAATTTATATTCCATTTTAAAATTGAAATATTTAACTCGTTCTATTATATAAATTTTACATATAAAAACAAAAATAACTTTTCATATAAACTGACTAAAAAAATATATTCTTTTTAACAAAATATTAAATATTTTCAATTTATGCGTTTTTTGGCCAACTTTTTTTCAAAATTTGGGATTTTTTTCTGCGATTCGTAAATAAATTACCAAGGTTAGCCTATATACAAAATTTCAACTTTCGAGCACAATTTATACTCTCGACAAAAATTGCCCCCGTATTTTAATTCGTACAAGATAGAAAGTTAAAATTTGGCATGTGTATTACGGTGTTCAATGCTAATATTTTTTTAAAATTAGAAATTGAAAAATAGAAAAAGAGACCCGATAGGAAATGTTAGAGAAATCTCAAATTTTGAATTTTGAATATATTATGAAAAAAAAATATTCAAAATTCAATAATTTTATTTGGAAGCACGGGGCAGAAAGTTGAAATTTTATATATGTACTAACTTTAATACCTAATTTACAAATCGAAAAAAATATTCCAAATTTTGAAAAAGAGTTGGTCAAATTATTAAAAAAAATATATTTTTTTAGTCAATTTATACGAAAATTTTTTTTATTATTGAATGAGTTAAAAAAAATCAATTTGAAAATAGAATTAAAATTTGAAATGAAATTACGAATGACTTTGTTGGATTCAAATCATAAACACTAAAAAGACGTCGCTTTGCGAAGGGGGTAATCTCTAGTAGTATTATAATCTACAAAAAAGGCATCAAACAAACATTTTCTGAGAGTTATGGTTTGTTAAGATAAACAATAGAACCATTTATAAACCTATTTGTAATAGAACTCGTTTTTAAACCTACATTCTTGTGTCTTAATTCATTTATTTACATATCATTGTACTTAATTCAATTATGATTCTTGTTAAATCTAAACATTCTCACTCCTTCCAAACGAAAAAATAAATATAAATTTATCTATTTATATTCTTTTTGCTTATTACCTTTTTCTCACATGAAAACTGTATGTGCTCCAATGTTTCTATCTCCTTTCCGCACACCCTATACATCCTTTCCTCGCATTTCTTTGCACATTATCTGTTTCTCCTCGTTTCCCAATCTAAATCTGGGAATCCTTCTCATGTTTTTTGTGTCTTATTCTCTTAAGTATTGTGGTATCTCTCCCTTCCAAATCCTTTAATATCTTGTGTTGTAATTGTTTTTTTTTCTCTTAAATTTTGTCCATTGTTTCCTGTTATATCTGCCTGTCTCTTCTTCTTAACTTCTCTTTCACACTTGTGTCTTAGTCTCATCTTCTCTCTGCCTCATCTGTCGCCATTCCATTAATAAAAAGTATTAATAGAAAGTATAATATTGCTTATTATATTCTTTTTAGTTCATGACGTCATCAACTACTGGAATGCATCCGGAATATTACGCAGTTAAACAAAATTCAAAATTTAAATAGATATATATCCATCAATTTTGGAATATTTAATAAAACAAATATAATATTCCTTTGTTCTACAAATATAATGTTCCTTTGGATCATATTATATTTGAATGCATAAATTATAGTTTAGAAAGATCAAAATTGAATAGTGATATATTAGATGTTATTAAAACTTTTCCTGTTAATACTAAATTTTTGTTAAGTGATTCAAAATTAATTAGTGAATTATTGAAATATTTAGAAATTTGTAAAATTGAATTATAAATTATAAAAGATGTATAAAAATGTTTGATGGTGGCTATGACGAAAGAAAGTCAAGGCAAATAAGTAAATAAATATAAAAAAAAGTAATAAAACAAAAACGTGAATATACGTTTATTAATCAATATTTTAATATAGAAATAAAACATCGTCCACAAAAAAAAGAGTTCACAACCAAATTCTAATTTATAAGAAACTGAGTTTGGCAAGGGTAGTCACGAGTTAGTAGAGATCTTGTTAAATAATTAAGTTTTATTAATTTTTTATGCAAATATTTTTCTTTTTTGTAAAACAAGTCAAAATATCAAAGATTCCGACGTATTAAGTATTAGGTAAGCAAATCTTCTTACAACAAATATTTTATGTAGCTTCATAAATGTGAAATAAATCCACAACAATATTTAAAATGCAAATAGAACCTTTAAACCATAAAATCAAAAAAAGGAAATACTGTCATATAAAACCTGCTTAACAAAATTGATTATTAGAAATTGTTAAGGTGTTCCATATATACCCGTATATTATGAATAGGTTCAGTGTACTACATACAATATACAACATAATGGTAAAGTAATACATAGAAATTGTTTAAGGATCCTGAATGAATATTTAGGCAATAAATATTGTGATTAGTATAGGGTTAGACCGACATAGAGGCGCCACAATTTAAGGTTCAATTCAACAACTTTTAACATTTTTTCTTTTCCTCAATCAAAATTCAAATTTCTTTTTCGCAAAGTAATATTTATTACTTATAGTAGAGGCTAAAATTTGGTTGAAACCTATGTGTATCCAACATCAATTTGTAAAACGAACAAAACAATTATTCCATTTAATTAATTAGATTTGGGTTTTTACTGAAAAAATTATCAAAAGTGTTTTTTTTTCTCATACTGTATTTGTTTTTCTCATGTATTGGATTATTTCTAGTATTTAATTTTTCTAAATAAACATTTTATGTGGAATATTTAACTTGACAATATTTTCATTACAATTAATAACTTCGCAGTACAAATATTCCGCGGAGCACCGATTAGGAGCCACTGGTAAATGGTAAACATTTGTAGAAGCGATTCCAGATATTATAGAAACTAATTAGATAAAGAACTGCAAATAGTATTTTAAAAAACGATATGCTCTTAAGCACCTTCGATTTAATTTCAAAATGTATTTGATTTTAGAGTTAGAATTATAAGGCAATTTTTTTACGAGAAAATAATGAAACATGTCAAAGTAAGTATTTAGCACTAATAACAATAAATGTATAATATAATAATTAACAATAATGTCATTAGAATTAATTGGAGAAAATAAAAGTAGCAGAGTATTAAGCCTCATTCCCACTCACTGTTTTGATATTAAATTTACGTTTTTATCTAATACTTTAATCCAGATTTCAGGTTTTCAGAATAGGCATTCCTTGTCACATTCGTGTTTTATGCGTTATGCCCTCTTTAGTAATATAAATATTGACAGTTGGACAAAATTTAAGGTGAAATAATTAATATTACTATTTTCAATAACAATTAGCAATAGAAATTGTTTTTAGTTCTTAATTTTTGACAAACTGACATTGAACTTTTATTAAATATAAATTCTATCGCATTTCGACAGGTTGTCACATTTTCGAGGTTATTATGTAATATAGTTTTTCTTTTATATTTTTAATTTAAAACATTGGACCTTGCAATGTTCTAAAAAAATTAAGAAAAGTTAAAAAATAAATTACATTAAAAATGGTACTGTGAATGACTAAGCGTATTGCCATATGCTAAACAATTTAAATTAAATACAAAATAAAAAATAAAATTAAAGCAGTGAGTGGGAATGGTACTTAATACCAGAACACATAAGACAAAGTCAATGCTACACTAATTTCTGCATTTCTGTATTGTGAAAGTCTTTCTTGTATTCACTAATATAATACATACACCCCATACTTGTTTTAATATTCCCGTCTGGCATACCTAATATTATAAAACTAATACCATTTTCAATTAAGAAAAAAATGTTGATTTTTGTGTTTCTTAAGGAGTTAGCCTCACTGTGGCTCTGAAAAATGTCTGTATGTTTCTATTATCATTAAATAATATATACATTTGTAATAATTTATTGATATAAAAAATTATCAAAAGATAATAGAAGTGACGGATATATTAGTTGTTCCGTGAAACACGTTCGCCGGGACATTCGCCAATGATCTCCATCGTACCATCTTTAGGAATCGTCATTTTTTTTTTTTAAATTTGTAAACTTATTGTAAACTATCTTGTAAATAAATGTTTTATCATTCAAATAGAATAGGGACAAAAAGTTTTAAAAAAATTGTGGAAATAAGATTGTGTGAAAAAAGATCAATTTTTTGGTAAAATATTAAGTTACGAGGCATCGAACCATAACAATCCTACTCGATTCTTACTCGTTTCTTAATTTATGAGAAAGATATAGTGTAATTTTAATTAAAATCGGATGAGGCATTCTTGAGATATCGCGGCGACCAATTCAAAGAATGCACTTTTCAGATTTACGCAAAAGAAAAAGTATTGTGTTATAATTGTATATATAGTCCAAATCACGATAGTTCGGCGGTGACTTATACTTAAAAGAGGTTATAAGAGCGGTATAAATCTATAATACGCTAATTTTAGTTATTATTTTTAGTTATATCGGCAGTTTATACCCCACAACTTGTTGTAAGTATGAGGCGCCGCCGAACTATCGTAATTTGCACTATAAGTACTATTCAGGGGTGTTCTTTTAGTATAGGTAATAAAAGCTAGTAAAAATAATAAAGTAATAAATTTAAGCAGAAAGGAATTTGCTTTTATTAAAATGTCAGAGTGGACTAATCCCTTAAACAAATATTGCCGCCTCAAATTGGCGAAAATATTTGTAAAATGTTTTATTGAGATATGGGTATATATTCGTATGGTATTTTTATTTATTTAGAAAGTACAGACCGTCCCGTTAATGCAAAAAGTTTATCTACCTGTAATACGAATTACGAAATTGAAAATATATGAGGAACGAGTAAATATGGGACTGTACCTTCGAAAATGAAATTCCCAATAAAATGGCTTTTGGCATGTTCAAATTATATTTTTATGCATATAATAGTTTCATAATTAAAAAATTACTTATAATTAATATCAAATTTATATTAATTCAATTTAAATTTAAATTAAATATTTTGAAAAAGTAATAATAAATTTACATATGATTTGGTGATTTGATTTGGCTAGGTTGTTATATTTCAAATAATATTCTAATAGTTTAAAAAAAAATATTTATACACGTAGTTTTTGAAAACCGTGACACCATTTTTTCATAGTTAAAAGGTAAAATTGTTGTGATGAAATTGAGCTAAAAGTTCTGATGCATATGAAAATGAGCTCTTTTTAATCACATAAAGAAAACTATACACCCTAGGTCACTCAAATTTTGAGACAGCATGTATTTTAACTATTTTATCGGTCCTTCACATTTCACGACATTTTCATCGTTTATGAATAGGCCCTGTACCTCCGTAAATACCTAAAAGTTGATTTTAATTTAATTAAATATAAGTGAAGTGTAATTGCAAGTCATCAGTCTGCATTTTGGCACCCAGGGACGGTCTGAGATAAATTTAAAGTAGATGTGCACATTTACCTAAGAATAGTCTACCGTGAATTTAAATTACAGTGGGCGACCCGATTTTGCGCTTTGGCGTCTTTCTAATCAAGGCGCTTAATGAGGTAGCATCTCTCGCGTGCCCTTTGGACTGTTTCTTTCTCACCTTTCATAAATATGGATTATATAATGTGGGTGATATCCAGTAAACATTTTGGAGTCACTTTACCATCATATTGAAGATGTGTATGATTTCTCTGTGATAAAAGAGTTCATTTACAGTCCAGTTTCTCAGAACCGTTCATATGAATTGTCTATTTCATCATCTACAATGGCGAAATTACTCAACCTGTGGAAATACACATGATGATAAAGTTGATGCGAACTATAATTGAAATGCAATAGTGATAGAAACGTCACAAAACAGGACACTTTGCTAAATTGTTTACTGGGTAATACGTTCATATTATTACAATAATACTATATTTATAATATATTTTTACTTGAAAAAACAAAAACCTAATAATAAAATATTTATACTATATACTAGGGATGTAACGAATATTCGAATTCGCGAATATTAGCTTCCTTTTTTATTCGATTATGCGAATGTATTTGGTTTGCAACGAAAAGTGAAAATAATTTATAAATTAACAATGCAAAAGATTAGGATTACAATATTTTTAATTTAGTTGCTACTTGAACTTGTAATATAAAATAATAATTCTATAATAACCAAAATAAACTTTCAAATTTTTAAAAACACAATGGATCTAAGTAAATTACCAAATTTTTAATTACATTAAACTACTTTAAATGATATCTTTACTGAGAACACAAATGATAGATTTTATATTATATTAAGTAAATCATCAGCTTTTTAAATTAATAAAGCATCATCAAGGTTCATATGCAGTGGGCGTTTCCACTAAATTTGCATGGTATTTGGACCCGCCCTTATATTTGTTTAGTTTTCATATTGAACTACAGAGCGTTGACTATAAGAGCAAACAATTTCTACGATAAAAATCATTTATACTTTGTAATTCATACTGATCACATTGTAAGTTATATACATTTAACTATTTTTATAAAATTTGTGCATGTGCTAAATAGTGATTGGCGAATTCCAAGGAAATTAAAAATTATAACATATATAATTTGCGAAAGGTAAGTCTAATATGATATTATTATAGAATTTTGTAAAATTATACAAAATAAAGAAACATTAGATTTTCTATTATTTTATATTTGAAAATGTGAAATTTTGTCTTAAATGTGATATTTTGAATTATATTAGAAACGATTCTGTGATGTTTTTGTGAATACTAATTGCTATGACATTTTTTGTAATATATTAACTAAACAAAAAACATATTTATTAAATTCTCAAACAAATTTATATATTGAAATATATGTCATAACGCATTATATTATGATTTGACTCAAAACGATTTCCAATATTTAATGTGTTTAGTCTCTGTTTCTTATGTTTTATGCATGTACATGAGACTCCGCGAAGGTGTATTTCATTTTTGTTTATTATAAACTGTAAAATATGATATTGTAGAGAAAAATTTATTATAATATTTCTTCTGTCCGATTAGATTGTAAACGAATATCTTTTGAGGGTAGATTATTTTATACATTCACAAACTCCTGTCCCTAATTAGTTGTCATATTTGTATATTTTTGGAACGACTTATTTCATTTGATTCTTAAATGAATAACTTCTAATAATTTCTCATATTATTTTATTGTTAAATATTTATACCTACAAACAGGTGTCTGGCGGCGCCATTTTGGTGGTAGTAGGAAAGAGATGTACTTATGTATACGTTGTATTAGAACAAACGAGACAGATATATAATTTAAATTTTTATAGGAATTTTTTTTATTATTTTTGACTAGTAAAGTTTTTGAATTTTAATTGAGTTTGTGAACAATGATTTAAGCTCCATTCCTACTCACTCAGTTTTAGTGTTAAAATAGAGAAATAAAATTAATTATATTAAATACAATAATTTATAATAAGTAAAGATAGTAATCATTACAAAATAATGTATACTACTGTCGCATAACACATGATTTCACAAGACGTCGGTGAAGTAAACAGTCGATTCGGAGTAGTGGTGTCAATCAAAATTAATTCGGTGTTAAATCGAACTTTAATTTACATAGCTAATCAGAACATTTAAGCAAATATTCAAATGATAATAGACTATACAAGTATTAGATAACTTAAATATTATTACATAATATATAAATTAACCAATTAGTGTCTCATATTGCTGTTTTAATATAGGAAAATGAAACGCTATAAAAATAATATTCAATATATTATTTATAAATTAACAATTATAAACTCAAGAAGCGGTTTAGTTAATTATAAGATGTAATCACATGTGACTTTATAGAATAATTTATTTTTTTTATTTTCCAGATAGTCTACTTCAAAAAGGCATAATGAATTCTACGGGTAAGTTTTAATTATTGTATTTAACGAACATATAATACCTAATATATAAGATAAGTAATATTAATATAATTAAATAAATTGCAGTTAGCATTGAAGAATACATAGAGAAGTTGAAGAAAGCTATAAAGAACAAAACATTGACCAGTGGTGAAGGACCACGGGACGTAATAGTGGGTGATCAGAACAGACCCTTGTTTGAAACCACAAATGACGTTCACACACTGCCGGATTATCTAAGAAGAAATGACGTTTACACAGTGCCTGAGTATCTAAGAACAGATGACGTTCACACAGTGCCGGAGTATCTAACAACAGAGGACGGTTACACAGTGCCGGAGTGTCTAACAACAGAGGACGGTTACACAGTGCCGGAGTGTCTAACAACAGAGGACGGTTACACAGTGCCGGAGTGTCTAACAACAGAGGACGGTTACACAGTGCCGAAGTGTCAAACAACACACGAAGAAGAAGGAGAAGACTTTAAGTTTGGATACCCAGTACCCTCCATAAAAGTTTTCCGACCGACTTGGGACGAATTCCAAGATTTTAACAAATTCATTTCGTACATTGAATCCGTTGGTGCGCATGAAGCAGGAATTTGCAAAATTATTCCGCCTCCGGAATGGGTTCCAAGTAAAAATGGGTATAGAATGGACGAAACGACGTTCAAAATTAAAACACCAGTTGCTCAGCATGTTACTGAGACGCAAACAAAAGGCATATATGAACAATTAAATGCGAAAAAAAGACAAACGAGTTTAAAGCAATTTAAGAAAAATGCGACATCGTGCGAAAAAGAAACTCCTCTACATCATGATCACGAAGACTTGGAGCGAATATATTGGGAGGATGTTGTAAAAGGTGCTCCCATTTATGGAATTGATGTTTTGGCGAGTCTAACGGATGACCATTGTTCCTCATGGAACATTAACAAATTAGGCAGCATGTTAGATTACGTAGTTCGCGATTACAATTATACCATCGACGGTGTTAATAACTCGTACCTGTATTTTGGCACGTGGAAAACCAGCTTCGCATGGCATACGGAAGATATGGACTTATACTCCATAAATTATGTGCATTTTGGCGCACCGAAGACTTGGTACGCCATTCCTCCTAAACATGCTAGAAGACTTGAAAACTTAGTTAGGAAACATATTCCAGAAAGCAAACTCTGCCCCGGTTATCTACGCCACAAAACAATGTTAATTAGCCCGGAAGTTTTAAAAGAAAATAAAATACCGTTTGACGTAATCACCCAAGAAGCCGGGGAAATCATTATTACGTTTCCATTAGGCTATCATGCCGGATTTAATCACGGATTCAATTGCGCAGAATCCTCAAATTTTGCAACGGAACGATGGATTGAGTATGGTAAGAAAGTGCAGCATTGCACATGTCCAAATGGTATGTTGACCATAGATATGGACACCTTTGTTAAGAGATTCCAACCTGAGAAGTATGAAGACTGGAAAATGGGGCTTTATGTTGATGAACCTCATCCCGAAGAACCATTTGAATCTGATTAGTTAATCAGTTTAAATCAACTATGAGGAATCCTCAAAACACAGTTCCACAGACTTTTATAATTGGACCTATTAAAACTATTTTTAAAAGTGTAAAAAATGAAATATAATGTAAATATGTAAATAGAGAGAAGCGATATTTTTTTATGTATTTAGTTTTAGTAATAATTTAAATATTTAAGTACTTATACTTATATACCTATTATTATTTAAGAACATTTCTATGACGAATATTATTATTGAAATATTGCTACTTATTTAACTGTAAAAATGTAAATATGAAAAAATGTAAAAATGTAAATATATAAAAATGTAAATAACAAGCATTCAAATTATATCACCAATTTTATTTTAACTAAAAACGTATAAACAGATTCAATTCGATGGTTTGTAAGGCATAAATTCTTTTACAGCAAAATTAAGAAAATTTTTAATATTTTTTGAAACAGATTTTTTTCAATAAAAAATAACATTTTCAATATGTGTTAATCAGGTAATGAAAGAAAAAGAAAACAAGTTCATTTGTTGTGGGAGCAATCAATGCAGGTAGCACTTTAATATTGCAATGTTTTTGGAATGTCTGACCAAGTCAATGTAAAGGCTGTTTTACATGACCAGATACGATTCAGATGACATAGTTTTTCTATGAATATTACTTGAGTACTATAGTATTACAGTATAACTAGAGTTTACCCCCGTCGCAAACTATGACTGTCTTTTGTGTGTGGTTTTAATTTCAAATCAAATTTATATTCCATTTTAAAATTGAAATATTTAACTCGTTCTATTATATAAATTTTACATATAAAAACAAAAATAACTTTTCATATAAACTGACTAAAAAAATATATTCTTTTTAACAAAATATTAAATATTTTCAATTTATGCGTTTTTTGGCCAACTTTTTTTCAAAATTTGGGATTTTTTTCTGCGATTCGTAAATAAATTACCAAGGTTAGCCTATATACAAAATTTCAACTTTCGAGCACAATTTATACTCTCGACAAAAATTGCCCCCGTATTTTAATTCGTACAAGATAGAAAGTTAAAATTTGGCATGTGTATTACGGTGTTCAATGCTAATATTTTTTTAAAATTAGAAATTGAAAAATAGAAAAAGAGACCCGATAGGAAATGTTAGAGAAATCTCAAATTTTGAATTTTGAATATATTATGAAAAAAAAATATTCAAAATTCAATAATTTTATTTGGAAGCACGGGGCAGAAAGTTGAAATTTTATATATGTACTAACTTTAATACCTAATTTACAAATCGAAAAAAATATTCCAAATTTTGAAAAAGAGTTGGTCAAATTATTAAAAAAAATATATTTTTTTAGTCAATTTATACGAAAATTTTTTTTATTATTGAATGAGTTAAAAAAAATCAATTTGAAAATAGAATTAAAATTTGAAATGAAATTACGAATGACTTTGTTGGATTCAAATCATAAACACTAAAAAGACGTCGCTTTGCGAAGGGGGTAATCTCTAGTAGTATTATAATCTACAAAAAAGGCATCAAACAAACATTTTCTGAGAGTTATGGTTTGTTAAGATAAACAATAGAACCATTTATAAACCTATTTGTAATAGAACTCGTTTTTAAACCTACATTCTTGTGTCTTAATTCATTTATTTACATATCATTGTACTTAATTCAATTATGATTCTTGTTAAATCTAAACATTCTCACTCCTTCCAAACGAAAAAATAAATATAAATTTATCTATTTATATTCTTTTTGCTTATTACCTTTTTCTCACATGAAAACTGTATGTGCTCCAATGTTTCTATCTCCTTTCCGCACACCCTATACATCCTTTCCTCGCATTTCTTTGCACATTATCTGTTTCTCCTCGTTTCCCAATCTAAATCTGGGAATCCTTCTCATGTTTTTTGTGTCTTATTCTCTTAAGTATTGTGGTATCTCTCCCTTCCAAATCCTTTAATATCTTGTGTTGTAATTGTTTTTTTTTCTCTTAAATTTTGTCCATTGTTTCCTGTTATATCTGCCTGTCTCTTCTTCTTAACTTCTCTTTCACACTTGTGTCTTAGTCTCATCTTCTCTCTGCCTCATCTGTCGCCATTCCATTAATAAAAAGTATTAATAGAAAGTATAATATTGCTTATTATATTCTTTTTAGTTCATGACGTCATCAACTACTGGAATGCATCCGGAATATTACGCAGTTAAACAAAATTCAAAATTTAAATAGATATATATCCATCAATTTTGGAATATTTAATAAAACAAATATAATATTCCTTTGTTCTACAAATATAATGTTCCTTTGGATCATATTATATTTGAATGCATAAATTATAGTTTAGAAAGATCAAAATTGAATAGTGATATATTAGATGTTATTAAAACTTTTCCTGTTAATACTAAATTTTTGTTAAGTGATTCAAAATTAATTAGTGAATTATTGAAATATTTAGAAATTTGTAAAATTGAATTATAAATTATAAAAGATGTATAAAAATGTTTGATGGTGGCTATGACGAAAGAAAGTCAAGGCAAATAAGTAAATAAATATAAAAAAAAGTAATAAAACAAAAACGTGAATATACGTTTATTAATCAATATTTTAATATAGAAATAAAACATCGTCCACAAAAAAAAGAGTTCACAACCAAATTCTAATTTATAAGAAACTGAGTTTGGCAAGGGTAGTCACGAGTTAGTAGAGATCTTGTTAAATAATTAAGTTTTATTAATTTTTTATGCAAATATTTTTCTTTTTTGTAAAACAAGTCAAAATATCAAAGATTCCGACGTATTAAGTATTAGGTAAGCAAATCTTCTTACAACAAATATTTTATGTAGCTTCATAAATGTGAAATAAATCCACAACAATATTTAAAATGCAAATAGAACCTTTAAACCATAAAATCAAAAAAAGGAAATACTGTCATATAAAACCTGCTTAACAAAATTGATTATTAGAAATTGTTAAGGTGTTCCATATATACCCGTATATTATGAATAGGTTCAGTGTACTACATACAATATACAACATAATGGTAAAGTAATACATAGAAATTGTTTAAGGATCCTGAATGAATATTTAGGCAATAAATATTGTGATTAGTATAGGGTTAGACCGACATAGAGGCGCCACAATTTAAGGTTCAATTCAACAACTTTTAACATTTTTTCTTTTCCTCAATCAAAATTCAAATTTCTTTTTCGCAAAGTAATATTTATTACTTATAGTAGAGGCTAAAATTTGGTTGAAACCTATGTGTATCCAACATCAATTTGTAAAACGAACAAAACAATTATTCCATTTAATTAATTAGATTTGGGTTTTTACTGAAAAAATTATCAAAAGTGTTTTTTTTTCTCATACTGTATTTGTTTTTCTCATGTATTGGATTATTTCTAGTATTTAATTTTTCTAAATAAACATTTTATGTGGAATATTTAACTTGACAATATTTTCATTACAATTAATAACTTCGCAGTACAAATATTCCGCGGAGCACCGATTAGGAGCCACTGGTAAATGGTAAACATTTGTAGAAGCGATTCCAGATATTATAGAAACTAATTAGATAAAGAACTGCAAATAGTATTTTAAAAAACGATATGCTCTTAAGCACCTTCGATTTAATTTCAAAATGTATTTGATTTTAGAGTTAGAATTATAAGGCAATTTTTTTACGAGAAAATAATGAAACATGTCAAAGTAAGTATTTAGCACTAATAACAATAAATGTATAATATAATAATTAACAATAATGTCATTAGAATTAATTGGAGAAAATAAAAGTAGCAGAGTATTAAGCCTCATTCCCACTCACTGTTTTGATATTAAATTTACGTTTTTATCTAATACTTTAATCCAGATTTCAGGTTTTCAGAATAGGCATTCCTTGTCACATTCGTGTTTTATGCGTTATGCCCTCTTTAGTAATATAAATATTGACAGTTGGACAAAATTTAAGGTGAAATAATTAATATTACTATTTTCAATAACAATTAGCAATAGAAATTGTTTTTAGTTCTTAATTTTTGACAAACTGACATTGAACTTTTATTAAATATAAATTCTATCGCATTTCGACAGGTTGTCACATTTTCGAGGTTATTATGTAATATAGTTTTTCTTTTATATTTTTAATTTAAAACATTGGACCTTGCAATGTTCTAAAAAAATTAAGAAAAGTTAAAAAATAAATTACATTAAAAATGGTACTGTGAATGACTAAGCGTATTGCCATATGCTAAACAATTTAAATTAAATACAAAATAAAAAATAAAATTAAAGCAGTGAGTGGGAATGGTACTTAATACCAGAACACATAAGACAAAGTCAATGCTACACTAATTTCTGCATTTCTGTATTGTGAAAGTCTTTCTTGTATTCACTAATATAATACATACACCCCATACTTGTTTTAATATTCCCGTCTGGCATACCTAATATTATAAAACTAATACCATTTTCAATTAAGAAAAAAATGTTGATTTTTGTGTTTCTTAAGGAGTTAGCCTCACTGTGGCTCTGAAAAATGTCTGTATGTTTCTATTATCATTAAATAATATATACATTTGTAATAATTTATTGATATAAAAAATTATCAAAAGATAATAGAAGTGACGGATATATTAGTTGTTCCGTGAAACACGTTCGCCGGGACATTCGCCAATGATCTCCATCGTACCATCTTTAGGAATCGTCATTTTTTTTTTTTAAATTTGTAAACTTATTGTAAACTATCTTGTAAATAAATGTTTTATCATTCAAATAGAATAGGGACAAAAAGTTTTAAAAAAATTGTGGAAATAAGATTGTGTGAAAAAAGATCAATTTTTTGGTAAAATATTAAGTTACGAGGCATCGAACCATAACAATCCTACTCGATTCTTACTCGTTTCTTAATTTATGAGAAAGATAAAGTGTAATTTTAATTAAAATCGGATGAGGCATTCTTGAGATATCGCGGCGACCAATTCAAAGAATGCACTTTTCAGATTTACGCAAAAGAAAAAGTATTGTGTTATAATTGTATATATAGTCCAAATCACGATAGTTCGGCGGTGACTTATACTTAAAAGAGGTTATAAGAGCGGTATAAATCTATAATACGCTAATTTTAGTTATTATTTTTAGTTATATCGGCAGTTTATACCCCACAACTTGTTGTAAGTATGAGGCGCCGCCGAACTATCGTAATTTGCACTATAAGTACTATTCAGGGGTGTTCTTTTAGTATAGGTAATAAAAGCTAGTAAAAATAATAAAGTAATAAATTTAAGCAGAAAGGAATTTGCTTTTATTAAAATGTCAGAGTGGACTAATCCCTTAAACAAATATTGCCGCCTCAAATTGGCGAAAATATTTGTAAAATGTTTTATTGAGATATGGGTATATATTCGTATGGTATTTTTATTTATTTAGAAAGTACAGACCGTCCCGTTAATGCAAAAAGTTTATCTACCTGTAATACGAATTACGAAATTGAAAATATATGAGGAACGAGTAAATATGGGACTGTACCTTCGAAAATGAAATTCCCAATAAAATGGCTTTTGGCATGTTCAAATTATATTTTTATGCATATAATAGTTTCATAATTAAAAAATTACTTATAATTAATATCAAATTTATATTAATTCAATTTAAATTTAAATTAAATATTTTGAAAAAGTAATAATAAATTTACATATGATTTGGTGATTTGATTTGGCTAGGTTGTTATATTTCAAATAATATTCTAATAGTTTAAAAAAAAATATTTATACACGTAGTTTTTGAAAACCGTGACACCATTTTTTCATAGTTAAAAGGTAAAATTGTTGTGATGAAATTGAGCTAAAAGTTCTGATGCATATGAAAATGAGCTCTTTTTAATCACATAAAGAAAACTATACACCCTAGGTCACTCAAATTTTGAGACAGCATGTATTTTAACTATTTTATCGGTCCTTCACATTTCACGACATTTTCATCGTTTATGAATAGGCCCTGTACCTCCGTAAATACCTAAAAGTTGATTTTAATTTAATTAAATATAAGTGAAGTGTAATTGCAAGTCATCAGTCTGCATTTTGGCACCCAGGGACGGTCTGAGATAAATTTAAAGTAGATGTGCACATTTACCTAAGAATAGTCTACCGTGAATTTAAATTACAGTGGGCGACCCGATTTTGCGCTTTGGCGTCTTTCTAATCAAGGCGCTTAATGAGGTAGCATCTCTCGCGTGCCCTTTGGACTGTTTCTTTCTCACCTTTCATAAATATGGATTATATAATGTGGGTGATATCCAGTAAACATTTTGGAGTCACTTTACCATCATATTGAAGATGTGTATGATTTCTCTGTGATAAAAGAGTTCATTTACAGTCCAGTTTCTCAGAACCGTTCATATGAATTGTCTATTTCATCATCTACAATGGCGAAATTACTCAACCTGTGGAAATACACATGATGATAAAGTTGATGCGAACTATAATTGAAATGCAATAGTGATAGAA
Source organism: Panorpa germanica (assembly GCA_963678705.1). Classification (NCBI taxonomy): domain Eukaryota; kingdom Metazoa; phylum Arthropoda; class Insecta; order Mecoptera; family Panorpidae; genus Panorpa; species Panorpa germanica. Next base: position 15,472,001 of record OY783215.1, on the reverse strand, counting down.
ACGTCACAAAACAGGACACTTTGCTAAATTGTTTACTGGGTAATACGTTCATATTATTACAATAATACTATATTTATAATATATTTTTACTTGAAAAAACAAAAACCTAATAATAAAATATTTATACTATATACTAGGGATGTAACGAATATTCGAATTCGCGAATATTAGCTTCCTTTTTTATTCGATTATGCGAATGTATTTGGTTTGCAACGAAAAGTGAAAATAATTTATAAATTAACAATGCAAAAGATTAGGATTACAATATTTTTAATTTAGTTGCTACTTGAACTTGTAATATAAAATAATAATTCTATAATAACCAAAATAAACTTTCAAATTTTTAAAAACACAATGGATCTAAGTAAATTACCAAATTTTTAATTACATTAAACTACTTTAAATGATATCTTTACTGAGAACACAAATGATAGATTTTATATTATATTAAGTAAATCATCAGCTTTTTAAATTAATAAAGCATCATCAAGGTTCATATGCAGTGGGCGTTTCCACTAAATTTGCATGGTATTTGGACCCGCCCTTATATTTGTTTAGTTTTCATATTGAACTACAGAGCGTTGACTATAAGAGCAAACAATTTCTACGATAAAAATCATTTATACTTTGTAATTCATACTGATCACATTGTAAGTTATATACATTTAACTATTTTTATAAAATTTGTGCATGTGCTAAATAGTGATTGGCGAATTCCAAGGAAATTAAAAATTATAACATATATAATTTGCGAAAGGTAAGTCTAATATGATATTATTATAGAATTTTGTAAAATTATACAAAATAAAGAAACATTAGATTTTCTATTATTTTATATTTGAAAATGTGAAATTTTGTCTTAAATGTGATATTTTGAATTATATTAGAAACGATTCTGTGATGTTTTTGTGAATACTAATTGCTATGACATTTTTTGTAATATATTAACTAAACAAAAAACATATTTATTAAATTCTCAAACAAATTTATATATTGAAATATATGTCATAACGCATTATATTATGATTTGACTCAAAACGATTTCCAATATTTCATGTGTTTAGTCTCTGTTTCTTATGTTTTATGCATGTACATGAGACTCCGCGAAGGTGTATTTCATTTTTGTTTATTATAAACTGTAAAATATGATATTGTAGAGAAAAATTTATTATAATATTTCTTCTGTCCGATTAGATTGTAAACGAATATCTTTTGAGGGTAGATTATTTTATACATTCACAAACTCCTGTCCCTAATTAGTTGTCATATTTGTATATTTTTGGAACGACTTATTTCATTTGATTCTTAAATGAATAACTTCTAATAATTTCTCATATTATTTTATTGTTAAATATTTATACCTACAAACAGGTGTCTGGCGGCGCCATTTTGGTGGTAGTAGGAAAGAGATGTACTTATGTATACGTTGTATTAGAACAAACGAGACAGATATATAATTTAAATTTTTATAGGAATTTTTTTTATTATTTTTGACTAGTAAAGTTTTTGAATTTTAATTGAGTTTGTGAACAATGATTTAAGCTCCATTCCTACTCACTCAGTTTTAGTGTTAAAATAGAGAAATAAAATTAATTATATTAAATACAATAATTTATAATAAGTAAAGATAGTAATCATTACAAAATAATGTATACTACTGTCGCATAACACATGATTTCACAAGACGTCGGTGAAGTAAACAGTCGATTCGGAGTAGTGGTGTCAATCAAAATTAATTCGGTGTTAAATCGAACTTTAATTTACATAGCTAATCAGAACATTTAAGCAAATATTCAAATGATAATAGACTATACAAGTATTAGATAACTTAAATATTATTACATAATATATAAATTAACCAATTAGTGTCTCATATTGCTGTTTTAATATAGGAAAATGAAACGCTATAAAAATAATATTCAATATATTATTTATAAATTAACAATTATAAACTCAAGAAGCGGTTTAGTTAATTATAAGATGTAATCACATGTGACTTTATAGAATAATTTATTTTTTTTATTTTCCAGATAGTCTACTTCAAAAAGGCATAATGAATTCTACGGGTAAGTTTTAATTATTGTATTTAACGAACATATAATACCTAATATATAAGATAAGTAATATTAATATAATTAAATAAATTGCAGTTAGCATTGAAGAATACATAGAGAAGTTGAAGAAAGCTATAAAGAACAAAACATTGACCAGTGGTGAAGGACCACGGGACGTAATAGTGGGTGATCAGAACAGACCCTTGTTTGAAACCACAAATGACGTTCACACACTGCCGGATTATCTAAGAAGAAATGACGTTTACACAGTGCCTGAGTATCTAAGAACAGATGACGTTCACACAGTGCCGGAGTATCTAACAACAGAGGACGGTTACACAGTGCCGGAGTGTCTAACAACAGAGGACGGTTACACAGTGCCGGAGTGTCTAACAACAGAGGACGGTTACACAGTGCCGGAGTGTCTAACAACAGAGGACGGTTACACAGTGCCGAAGTGTCAAACAACACACGAAGAAGAAGGAGAAGACTTTAAGTTTGGATACCCAGTACCCTCCATAAAAGTTTTCCGACCGACTTGGGACGAATTCCAAGATTTTAACAAATTCATTTCGTACATTGAATCCGTTGGTGCGCATGAAGCAGGAATTTGCAAAATTATTCCGCCTCCGGAATGGGTTCCAAGTAAAAATGGGTATAGAATGGACGAAACGACGTTCAAAATTAAAACACCAGTTGCTCAGCATGTTACTGAGACGCAAACAAAAGGCATATATGAACAATTAAATGCGAAAAAAAGACAAACGAGTTTAAAGCAATTTAAGAAAAATGCGACATCGTGCGAAAAAGAAACTCCTCTACATCATGATCACGAAGACTTGGAGCGAATATATTGGGAGGATGTTGTAAAAGGTGCTCCCATTTATGGAATTGATGTTTTGGCGAGTCTAACGGATGACCATTGTTCCTCATGGAACATTAACAAATTAGGCAGCATGTTAGATTACGTAGTTCGCGATTACAATTATACCATCGACGGTGTTAATAACTCGTACCTGTATTTTGGCACGTGGAAAACCAGCTTCGCATGGCATACGGAAGATATGGACTTATACTCCATAAATTATGTGCATTTTGGCGCACCGAAGACTTGGTACGCCATTCCTCCTAAACATGCTAGAAGACTTGAAAACTTAGTTAGGAAACATATTCCAGAAAGCAAACTCTGCCCCGGTTATCTACGCCACAAAACAATGTTAATTAGCCCGGAAGTTTTAAAAGAAAATAAAATACCGTTTGACGTAATCACCCAAGAAGCCGGGGAAATCATTATTACGTTTCCATTAGGCTATCATGCCGGATTTAATCACGGATTCAATTGCGCAGAATCCTCAAATTTTGCAACGGAACGATGGATTGAGTATGGTAAGAAAGTGCAGCATTGCACATGTCCAAATGGTATGTTGACCATAGATATGGACACCTTTGTTAAGAGATTCCAACCTGAGAAGTATGAAGACTGGAAAATGGGGCTTTATGTTGATGAACCTCATCCCGAAGAACCATTTGAATCTGATTAGTTAATCAGTTTAAATCAACTATGAGGAATCCTCAAAACACAGTTCCACAGACTTTTATAATTGGACCTATTAAAACTATTTTTAAAAGTGTAAAAAATGAAATATAATGTAAATATGTAAATAGAGAGAAGCGATATTTTTTTATGTATTTAGTTTTAGTAATAATTTAAATATTTAAGTACTTATACTTATATACCTATTATTATTTAAGAACATTTCTATGACGAATATTATTATTGAAATATTGCTACTTATTTAACTGTAAAAATGTAAATATGAAAAAATGTAAAAATGTAAATATATAAAAATGTAAATAACAAGCATTCAAATTATATCACCAATTTTATTTTAACTAAAAACGTATAAACAGATTCAATTCGATGGTTTGTAAGGCATAAATTCTTTTACAGCAAAATTAAGAAAATTTTTAATATTTTTTGAAACAGATTTTTTTCAATAAAAAATAACATTTTCAATATGTGTTAATCAGGTAATGAAAGAAAAAGAAAACAAGTTCATTTGTTGTGGGAGCAATCAATGCAGGTAGCACTTTAATATTGCAATGTTTTTGGAATGTCTGACCAAGTCAATGTAAAGGCTGTTTTACATGACCAGATACGATTCAGATGACATAGTTTTTCTATGAATATTACTTGAGTACTATAGTATTACAGTATAACTAGAGTTTACCCCCGTCGCAAACTATGACTGTCTTTTGTGTGTGGTTTTAATTTCAAATCAAATTTATATTCCATTTTAAAATTGAAATATTTAACTCGTTCTATTATATAAATTTTACATATAAAAACAAAAATAACTTTTCATATAAACTGACTAAAAAAATATATTCTTTTTAACAAAATATTAAATATTTTCAATTTATGCGTTTTTTGGCCAACTTTTTTTCAAAATTTGGGATTTTTTTCTGCGATTCGTAAATAAATTACCAAGGTTAGCCTATATACAAAATTTCAACTTTCGAGCACAATTTATACTCTCGACAAAAATTGCCCCCGTATTTTAATTCGTACAAGATAGAAAGTTAAAATTTGGCATGTGTATTACGGTGTTCAATGCTAATATTTTTTTAAAATTAGAAATTGAAAAATAGAAAAAGAGACCCGATAGGAAATGTTAGAGAAATCTCAAATTTTGAATTTTGAATATATTATGAAAAAAAAATATTCAAAATTCAATAATTTTATTTGGAAGCACGGGGCAGAAAGTTGAAATTTTATATATGTACTAACTTTAATACCTAATTTACAAATCGAAAAAAATATTCCAAATTTTGAAAAAGAGTTGGTCAAATTATTAAAAAAAATATATTTTTTTAGTCAATTTATACGAAAATTTTTTTTATTATTGAATGAGTTAAAAAAAATCAATTTGAAAATAGAATTAAAATTTGAAATGAAATTACGAATTACTTTGTTGGATTCAAATCATAAACACTAAAAAGACGTCGCTTTGCGAAGGGGGTAATCTCTAGTAGTATTATAATCTACAAAAAAGGCATCAAACAAACATTTTCTGAGAGTTATGGTTTGTTAAGATAAACAATAGAACCATTTATAAACCTATTTGTAATAGAACTCGTTTTTAAACCTACATTCTTGTGTCTTAATTCATTTATTTACATATCATTGTACTTAATTCAATTATGATTCTTGTTAAATCTAAACATTCTCACTCCTTCCAAACGAAAAAATAAATATAAATTTATCTATTTATATTCTTTTTGCTTATTACCTTTTTCTCACATGAAAACTGTATGTGCTCCAATGTTTCTATCTCCTTTCCGCACACCCTATACATCCTTTCCTCGCATTTCTTTGCACATTATCTGTTTCTCCTCGTTTCCCAATCTAAATCTGGGAATCCTTCTCATGTTTTTTGTGTCTTATTCTCTTAAGTATTGTGGTATCTCTCCCTTCCAAATCCTTTAATATCTTGTGTTGTAATTGTTTTTTTTTCTCTTAAATTTTGTCCATTGTTTCCTGTTATATCTGCCTGTCTCTTCTTCTTAACTTCTCTTTCACACTTGTGTCTTAGTCTCATCTTCTCTCTGCCTCATCTGTCGCCATTCCATTAATAAAAAGTATTAATAGAAAGTATAATATTGCTTATTATATTCTTTTTAGTTCATGACGTCATCAACTACTGGAATGCATCCGGAATATTACGCAGTTAAACAAAATTCAAAATTTAAATAGATATATATCCATCAATTTTGGAATATTTAATAAAACAAATATAATATTCCTTTGTTCTACAAATATAATGTTCCTTTGGATCATATTATATTTGAATGCATAAATTATAGTTTAGAAAGATCAAAATTGAATAGTGATATATTAGATGTTATTAAAACTTTTCCTGTTAATACTAAATTTTTGTTAAGTGATTCAAAATTAATTAGTGAATTATTGAAATATTTAGAAATTTGTAAAATTGAATTATAAATTATAAAAGATGTATAAAAATGTTTGATGGTGGCTATGACGAAAGAAAGTCAAGGCAAATAAGTAAATAAATATAAAAAAAAGTAATAAAACAAAAACGTGAATATACGTTTATTAATCAATATTTTAATATAGAAATAAAACATCGTCCACAAAAAAAAGAGTTCACAACCAAATTCTAATTTATAAGAAACTGAGTTTGGCAAGGGTAGTCACGAGTTAGTAGAGATCTTGTTAAATAATTAAGTTTTATTAATTTTTTATGCAAATATTTTTCTTTTTTGTAAAACAAGTCAAAATATCAAAGATTCCGACGTATTAAGTATTAGGTAAGCAAATCTTCTTACAACAAATATTTTATGTAGCTTCATAAATGTGAAATAAATCCACAACAATATTTAAAATGCAAATAGAACCTTTAAACCATAAAATCAAAAAAAGGAAATACTGTCATATAAAACCTGCTTAACAAAATTGATTATTAGAAATTGTTAAGGTGTTCCATATATACCCGTATATTATGAATAGGTTCAGTGTACTACATACAATATACAACATAATGGTAAAGTAATACATAGAAATTGTTTAAGGATCCTGAATGAATATTTAGGCAATAAATATTGTGATTAGTATAGGGTTAGACCGACATAGAGGCGCCACAATTTAAGGTTCAATTCAACAACTTTTAACATTTTTTCTTTTCCTCAATCAAAATTCAAATTTCTTTTTCGCAAAGTAATATTTATTACTTATAGTAGAGGCTAAAATTTGGTTGAAACCTATGTGTATCCAACATCAATTTGTAAAACGAACAAAACAATTATTCCATTTAATTAATTAGATTTGGGTTTTTACTGAAAAAATTATCAAAAGTGTTTTTTTTTCTCATACTGTATTTGTTTTTCTCATGTATTGGATTATTTCTAGTATTTAATTTTTCTAAATAAACATTTTATGTGGAATATTTAACTTGACAATATTTTCATTACAATTAATAACTTCGCAGTACAAATATTCCGCGGAGCACCGATTAGGAGCCACTGGTAAATGGTAAACATTTGTAGAAGCGATTCCAGATATTATAGAAACTAATTAGATAAAGAACTGCAAATAGTATTTTAAAAAACGATATGCTCTTAAGCACCTTCGATTTAATTTCAAAATGTATTTGATTTTAGAGTTAGAATTATAAGGCAATTTTTTTACGAGAAAATAATGAAACATGTCAAAGTAAGTATTTAGCACTAATAACAATAAATGTATAATATAATAATTAACAATAATGTCATTAGAATTAATTGGAGAAAATAAAAGTAGCAGAGTATTAAGCCTCATTCCCACTCACTGTTTTGATATTAAATTTACGTTTTTATCTAATACTTTAATCCAGATTTCAGGTTTTCAGAATAGGCATTCCTTGTCACATTCGTGTTTTATGCGTTATGCCCTCTTTAGTAATATAAATATTGACAGTTGGACAAAATTTAAGGTGAAATAATTAATATTACTATTTTCAATAACAATTAGCAATAGAAATTGTTTTTAGTTCTTAATTTTTGACAAACTGACATTGAACTTTTATTAAATATAAATTCTATCGCATTTCGACAGGTTGTCACATTTTCGAGGTTATTATGTAATATAGTTTTTCTTTTATATTTTTAATTTAAAACATTGGACCTTGCAATGTTCTAAAAAAATTAAGAAAAGTTAAAAAATAAATTACATTAAAAATGGTACTGTGAATGACTAAGCATATTGCCATATGCTAAACAATTTAAATTAAATACAAAATAAAAAATAAAATTAAAGCAGTGAGTGGGAATGGTACTTAATACCAGAACACATAAGACAAAGTCAATGCTACACTAATTTCTGCATTTCTGTATTGTGAAAGTCTTTCTTGTATTCACTAATATAATGCATACACCCCATACTTGTTTTAATATTCCCGTCTGGCATACCTAATATTATAAAACTAATACCATTTTCAATTAAGAAAAAAATGTTGATTTTTGTGTTTCTTAAGGAGTTAGCCTCACTGTGGCTCTGAAAAATGTCTGTATGTTTCTATTATCATTAAATAATATATACATTTGTAATAATTTATTGATATAAAAAATTATCAAAAGATAATAGAAGTGACGGATATATTAGTTGTTCCGTGAAACACGTTCGCCGGGACATTCGCCAATGATCTCCATCGTACCATCTTTAGGAATCGTCATTTTTTTTTTTAAATTTGTAAACTTATTGTAAACTATCTTGTAAATAAATGTTTTATCATTCAAATAGAATAGGGACAAAAAGTTTTAAAAAAATTGTGGAAATAAGATTGTGTGAAAAAAGATCAATTTTTTGGTAAAATATTAAGTTACGAGGCATCGAACCATAACAATCCTACTCGATTCTTACTCGTTTCTTAATTTATGAGAAAGATATAGTGTAATTTTAATTAAAATCGGATGAGGCATTCTTGAGATATCGCGGCGACCAATTCAAAGAATGCACTTTTCAGATTTACGCAAAAGAAAAAGTATTGTGTTATAATTGTATATATAGTCCAAATCACGATAGTTCGGCGGTGACTTATACTTAAAAGAGGTTATAAGAGCGGTATAAATCTATAATACGCTAATTTTAGTTATTATTTTTAGTTATATCGGCAGTTTATACCCCACAACTTGTTTTAAGTATGAGGCGCCGCCGAACTATCGTAATTAGAACTGTAAGTACTATTCAGGGGTGTTCTTTTAGTATAGGTAATAAAAGCTAGTAAAAGTAATAAAGTAATAAATTTAAGCCAAAAGAAATTTGTTTTTATAAAAATGTCAGAGTGGACTAATCCCTTAAACAAATATTGCCGCCTCAAATTAACGAAAATATTTGTAAAATATTTGTAAAATGTTTTATTGAGATATGGGTATATATTCGTATGGTATTTTTATTTGTTTAGAAAGTACAGACCGTCCCGTTAATGCAAAAAGTTTATCTACCTGTAATACGAATTACGAAATTGAAAATATATGAGGAACGAGTAAATATGGGACTGTACCTTCGAAAATGAAATTCCCAATAAAATGGCTTTTGGCATGTTCAAATTATATTTTTATGCATATAATAGTTTCATAATTAAAAAATTACTTATAATTAATATCAAATTTATATTAATTCAATTTAAATTTAAATTAAATATTTTGAAAAAGTAATAATAAATTTACATATGATTTGGTGATTTGACAGCTAGGTTGTTATATTTCAAATAATATTCTAATAGTTTAAAAAAAAATATTTATACACGTAGTTTTTGAAAACCGTGACACCATTTTTTCATAGTTAAAAGGTAAAATTGTTGTGATGAAATTGAGCTAAAAGTTCTGATGCATATGAAAATGAGCTCTTTTTAATCACATAAAGAAAACTATACACCCTAGGTCACTCAAATTTTGAGACAGCATGTATTTTAACTATTTTATCGGTCCTTCACATTTCACGACATTTTCATCGTTTATGAATAGGCCCTGTACCTCCGTAAATACCTAAAAGTTGATTTTAATTTAATTAAATATAAGTGAAGTGTAATTGCAAGTCATCAGTCTGCATTTTGGCACCCAGGGACGGTCTGAGATAAATTTAAAGTAGATGTGCACATTTACCTAAGAATAGTCTACCGTGAATTTAAATTACAGTGGGCGACCCGATTTTGCGCTTTGGCGTCTTTCTAATCAAGGCGCTTAATGAGGTAGCATCTCTCGCGTGCCCTTTGGACTGTTTCTTTCTCACCTTTCATAAATATGGATTATATAATGTGGGTGATATCCAGTAAACATTTTGGAGTCACTTTACCATCATATTGAAGATGTGTATGATTTCTCTGTGATAAAAGAGTTCATTTACAGTCCAGTTTCTCAGAACCGTTCATATGAATTGTCTATTTCATCATCTACAATGGCGAAATTACTCAACCTGTGGAAATACACATGATGATAAAGTTGATGCGAACTATAATTGAAATGCAATAGTGATAGAAACGTCACAAAACAGGACACTTTGCTAAATTGTTTACTGGGTAATACGTTCATATTATTACAATAATACTATATTTATAATATATTTTTACTTGAAAAAACAAAAACCTAATAATAAAATATTTATACTATATACTAGGGATGTAACGAATATTCGAATTCGCGAATATTAGCTTCCTTTTTTATTCGATTATGCGAATGTATTTGGTTTGCAACGAAAAGTGAAAATAATTTATAAATTAACAATGCAAAAGATTAGGATTACAATATTTTTAATTTAGTTGCTACTTGAACTTGTAATATAAAATAATAATTCTATAATAACCAAAATAAACTTTCAAATTTTTAAAAACACCAGTGAGCTAAGTAAATTACCAAATTTTTAATTACATTAAACTACTTTAAATGATATCTTTACTGAGAACACAAATGATAGATTTTATATTATATTAAGTAAATCATCAGCTTTTTAAATTAATAAAGCATCCGCCAGGTTCATATGCAATGGGCGTTTCCACTAAATTTGCATGGTATTTGGACCCGCCCTTATATTTGTTTAGTTTTCATATTGAACTACAGAGCGTTGACTATAAGAGCAAACAATTTCTACGATAAAAATCATTTATACTTTGTAATTCATACTGATCACATTGTAAGTTATATACATTTAACTATTTTTATAAAATTTGTGCATGTGCTAAATAGTGATTGGCGAATTCCAAGGAAATTAAAAATTATAACATATATAATTTGCGAAAGGTAAGTCTAATATGATATTATTATAGAATTTTGTAAAATTATACAAAATAAAGAAACATTAGATTTTCTATTATTTTATATTTGAAAATGTGAAATTTTGTCTTAAATGTGATATTTTGAATTATATTAGAAACGATTCTGTGATGTTTTTGTGAATACTAATTGCTATGACATTTTTTGTAATATATTAACTAAACAAAAAACATATTTATTAAATTCTCAAACAAATTTATATATTGAAATATATGTCATAACGCATTATATTATGATTTGACTCAAAACGATTTCCAATATTTCATGTGTTTGGTCTATGTTTCTTATGTTTTATGCATGTACATGAGACTCCGCGAAGGTGTATTTCATTTTTGTTTATTATAAACTGTAAAATATGATATTATAGAGAAAAATTTATTATAATATTTCTTCTGTCCGATTAGATTGTAAACGAATATCTTTTGAGGGTAGATTATTTTATACATTCACAAACTCCTGTCCCTAATTAGTTGTCATATTTGTATATTTTTGGAACGACTTATTTCATTTGATTCTTAAATGAATAACTTCTAATAATTTCTCATATTATTTTATTGTTAAATATTTATACCTACAAACAGGTGTCTGGCGGCGGTAGTAGGTGGTAGTAGGAAAGAGATGTACTTATGTATACGTTGTATTAGAACAAACGAGACAGATATATAATTTAAATTTTTATAGGAATTTTTTTTATTATTTTTGACTAGTAAAGTTTTTGAATTTTAATTGAGTTTGTGAACAATGATTTAAGCTCCATTCCTACTCACTCAGTTTTAGTGTTAAAATAGAGAAATAAAATTAATTATATTAAATACAATAATTTATAATAAGTAAAGATAGTAATCATTACAAAATAATGAATACTACTGTTCGCATAACACATGATTTCACAAGACGTCGGTGAAGTAAACAGTCGATTCGGAGTAGTGGTGTCAATCAAAATTAATTCGGTGTTAAATCGAACTTTAATTTACATAGCTAATCAGAACATTTAAGCAAATATTCAAATGATAATAGACTATACAAGTATTAGATAACTTAAATATTATTACATAATATATAAATTAACCAATTAGTGTCTCATATTGCTGTTTTAATATAGGAAAATGAAACGCTATAAAAATAATATTCAATATATTTTTTATAAATTAACAATTATAAACTCAAGAAGCGGTTTAGTTAATTATAAGATGTAATCACATGTGACTTTATAGAATAATTTATTTTTTTTATTTTCCAGATAGTCTACTTCAAAAAGGCATAATGAATTCTACGGGTAAGTTTTAATTATTGTATTTAACGAACATATAATACCTAATATATAAGATAAGTAATATTAATATAATTAAATAAATTGCACAGTTTACATCGAGTCTTCTTGGTGAGCGCACGTATTTACAATAAACAAAACAATAAAATAAATAGTGATCTTTTTTTTTTTGCAAATTATAATATTTTTTTTTCGTGATTTATTTTTTTTTAAATTATAATTTATATTATTATTAAGTGTTATTAATTAGAAGTGAAGTAACTTCTATTTAATTATCACTGGTTAATTAACAATATGGATATGGAGGTTGAACCTCCCGATAAAAATCCGATCAATAAAAACAACTCTGTGACTAACAAATCAATTCCTACAGATAAAACATCCAGTGATATAACAGAAAACTTAAATAACAATAGTGACAATGTTAAAAAAATATTTAATAATTTATACAACACAGAAACAAAATATGACTCGTATAAAGTAATGATAGTTAAAAATAATAGTGATGGAAATACATTTTTTAGTTCTCTTAAATTAGCAGAAATAATATGTAAAATTAGCAATAAATCTAATATAATAGAAATTAAAAAAGTGGGAAGAAATAGAGTAATCGTTCAATGTGCTAATGCAGTACTAGCTAACGAAATTACCAAATCAACATTGCTGAAAAACAATGGGTATGAAGCGTTTATCCCATTTTACTGGTGCACAAAAGTAGCTATTATAAAAGGTGTTGATATTGAATATTCGGAAGATACAATTTTAAATAATATAGAGTGTCCACCTTTTAAAGTAACGAGAGTGCAAAGGTTAAATCGAAAACTAAGAGTTGACGGAGCTATTAAATATGAACCCAGTACAACAGTGAAATTATTCTTTGAAGGACTTGCTATTCCTGCTTATGTTTACATGTGGAGAGTGAGACGAGCATGTGAACCATTTGTACAACAGACGATACAATGTTATAATTGTTTTAAATTTGGACATGCAGCCACAAAATGTAGAGCGAAAGTAGCAAAATGTAAATTCTGCGGAAGTGAAGATCATTTACGTACTGCATGCACATCTTCTAATCCGACATGCATAAATTGTAAACTTAACCACGAGGCTACAGACAATGAATGTCCTGAAAAAAAAAGACAAATCAAGATAAAAGATCTCATGGCCCAACACAATCTCAGTTTTTATGAAGCAAAATTAGAATTAACAGAAAAAAATACAGACTATTTATACTCAGTAAGAACTCAAAACTCTTTTGAAGCTCTAAACTACAATGAGACTTTTCCCAATATCACTAATAAATACAATAGTATCAACATAATTCCAACATACAAACCAAACCCTTTAACCAGAAGAACTAATACCAGAGTGAATAAATCAAATACAGGTAACTCGTTACAAAGATCTTACAGTCAACCACAACCTACGACATCCACTAAAGAACCAATTCCAAAAAGAAGAAGAGAAGAAAAGAAACCTAACAATGAAGAAAGCGACACATACCTTAAGATAACTAATCAAGGAAAAAACAGAAAGCAAATCAACCAAGAGACACCTGATATTACAATGGAAAACAATGATAATGATACCTGCTATACATCAATATATAATAAAAATAATGATGACAAAATTAAAAATACAAACAAAGACCCAAATATTACATCCCAATCCCTTAGAAGCTACAAGAAACAAATATCTAGTGTACAATGGCCAAACTCGTAAGAAAACATCGATATATAAATTAAGTTTATTTTTTAAAAATCTATTCACATCACTAAACCTAATCGTTTAATAAATTTACTAAAATATTAAATCAACAATAATTATATAAACGGAGAGAAAATAAAATAAAATAAAATATATAAATAAATCTAACAACAAGACCAAGGACAGATATAAAAATCAATAATTAATTAAAACAGTTAAAATGATAAATTTTATTCAATGGCATTGCAGAGGAGTCAGATATATTAAAGAGGAACTACAACATATGTTACAGAAGCATAACATACATATATGCATACTATCAGAAACGTTTTTAACAAAAAATATCAATTTCAACATCAAAGGTTATTTTATTGAAAGAGAAGATAGGATACAGAATACAAACTATAATCCCCACGGGGGTGTTGCTATCTTGATTCATAAATCTATAAAATATAAACGAGTAATGCTAAATAACCCATTTAATTCGGTCGAAATAGTTGGAATAATTTTAACACATAACGAAACTGATGTAATATGTATTTTATCAATCTATGCTAAACCGAATCATAAACTATCTAATTCTAATTGGTCACAGATAAAACAACAAATAGATGTTCCTGTTATACTTGCTGGAGATTTTAACGCGACTAATCTTGCTTGGGATATAAATTGTCCAGGTAGTCAGTATGAAGGTAACGAATTGTTAGATTTCATAGAAAACGAAAATCTAAATATTATCAACGATGATAAACCAACTAGAGTAAGCAATCTCAGTACAAGGGACAGTATATTGGATCTCACATTGGTATCAATGACGTTAACACAACAAATTACTTCGTGGCAAGTTCTTGCAGATAGCTTAGGTAGTGATCACTACCCAATTTTTTTCTGTTTGAATGACTATAATAAAGACCGTTACCGTACATCTGAATATTTAACGAGGAGAAATTTCCGAAAAGCAGATTGGGAGAAATATAGCCTTGAAATAGAAAGCAGAATTTCAAACCTTAGCACAAATGGAATCACAAGTAATCCCCAAGATGTTGAAAACAAATACAACCAATTTAGAGATGTTATTAATAATTCGGCAGACATACATATCCCATCTACCAGATTGTATAATATAACTCCTAATAAAATAAAACCGTCTTGGTGGGACACTGAGTGCAATAAAATGATAGCTCAAAGAAAATTAGCACTAACTATTTTTAATAAAAACATGACAATGGCGAATTATTTAAATTATAAAAAACATCAAGCTAAAACCAGACGATATTTTAGAGCCAGAAAAAAAATAGAATGGCAAAATTTCTGCGAGAATTTAAACCCAAACACAACAACCAACATTGTCTGGAATAATATAAGAAAAATTAACAATAAAAGCTATAGTACTAAGAGGATAAGTGATAATGAAAATTTAATAGAAGAATTCATTAAAAAAAAATTTCCACAGAACAACAATTTAAATATTACTACCACCACCATCGTAAAAGATAATTTTCTAGATAATAACATAAATAAAAATGAAGTAAAATTCGCGTTAAATCATAATAAAAACAGTAGCACAGGATTTGATAGAATAAATTACAAAATGATACAAAACTTACCTGACAATGCAATAAATCATCTTACACAAATATACAATCTGTCATTAAACACTGCTGATATACCATTAGACTGGAAAAAACATATCGTTGTTCCTATATTAAAAACAGGAAAAGATCCAAACAAAGAAGAATCATTCAGACCAATTACTTTACTATCATGTATGGGCAAAACTATGGAATCCATCATCAAAAACAGACTGGAGTGGTATCTCGAACATCATAAAAGATTACCTGAGTTACAATTTGCGTTTAGAAAAACAAGAAGTACACAGCATAACTTAAACATATTGAATATCGATATTCAAAGAACATACAGTAAAAATCATTATATGATAGCTGCTTTCATTGACATTGAAGCTGCTTATGACAATGTTAATCTAAAAATATTAAAAGAAAAAGTAGAAAACATAGGTATATCTTCCAAAATATCCAACTGGATTATAAACTACTTCCAAAATAGAGAAATAACAGTTAGATACAATAATAAGTTAACTGGTCCTATACTATGTAATCACGGAATTCCACAAGGCTCAATATTATCTCCCTTATTATTCAACATATACACAGAAAAGTTAACAACATTATCAGATAACAACACAACAGTACTGATGTATGCAGATGACATGGTTATTTATAGTATGGGTCATACACAAGATATAGCTCAAAACAGATTACAATCGAAATTAAGAAAACTAGATATTTTATTAAAGGAAATCAAATTAAATATATCGTCAGAAAAAAGTAAAATAGTTATATTTACAAGGCATAGAATAAACTGCAGTCCAAAAATAACCATCAGAAATAAAAATATAACTGTTACTTCAAATACCAAATTTCTGGGTATATTCTTTGATACGAAAAGCACTTGGGCGAAAGAAATTGCACATATTATTAACAAATGTCAAAAAGGCTTAAATTTGATGCGATGTATAGCAGGATACAAATGGGGCGCACACCCAACAACCTTAATAAAAATATATAAAGCTATTGTTAGACCGCATATTGACTATTCTAGTACTATGATCTGCACCGCAAATAACTCAAGATTAAAAAAAATTGAAATTATACAAAACAAATGTTTAAGAATAATATTAGGTGCAATGGTTTCAACACCAATCCAAATCCTCAACTATCAAACTAATATTCCTCCGGTAAATATCAGAATGCAACAAATATCAGACAGTTTCTTTTGTAAAAACAGACATAACTCATGTGGCCCCTTAAATACAAGATTATCTAAACTATATGTTCTTTATAATAAACCATATTGGACAACTCATAAAAAACCGGCACTTTTAACTAGTTTTGATAGATATAATAACTTGAACTTAGAGGTACACAACATTATACCTTTTTTCAAATTTCCATTAGAAATAAGCATGACAACAATACATACAGAAATAAATTTGTTCAAGAAGAATGACAGTAAGGAAATAACTTATCAAAAATATATGGAATATATAACAAAAGATGATATAAACTGGAGTATATGGTTTACCGATGGTTCATTCGAAAAAAACTCTAAAACTGGAGGAATTGGCATTTTCAATTATAATACAGATCAACAGTACAAATACAAACTTAACAACATCACAAATTCTTATAATACAGAAATAACAGCAATTATGAAATTACTAGAAATAATACAAAAAACTGACAATAAAAATATATTAATCTTCACAGATTCTCGTAGTGTTTGTGTATCTTTAAATAACAATAAATTCAAAAACAATAATAATAACAAAATATGTTCAATTAAAGAATATCTTTTAAAAATGGAAAAAAATGATATCAATGTTAAACTTATTTGGATTCCTGGACATGTAGGCATAAAAGGAAACGAAATGGCTGACAAACTGGCCAAAGAAGCTTGTGTAGATGGGGAAATAATCGAAATAAATTGGTCAATAAATGATTCCAAAAAAATAATTAAAGAAAATTGTATGGCAGAATGGCAGAATATATATAATGAGAAAAGTCAAAGTACTGGAAAATTTTTTTTTGCAGCGAATCAAAAAATTCCAACAACCACATGGTTTAATAAAAACCATTCACGAAGATATATTTCAACAAATTGTCGAATGAAATCTGGGCATTCTAGATGTCCAGCTCATCTATACAAAATAAATATAAAAGACACACCAAATTGTAGATGTGGAGAAGAAGGGTCTTTGGACCATATAATTCTAGGGTGTCATCTTTTAACATCAAAAATTGATAGACTTTTAAATGATTTATGTAATGTAACACAGTTCCCAGTCAATATGTCCTGTTTAATGACAAGTGAAGCAACGGCGGAAATATTAACAAACTTTGTGATAGAAAATAATATAGAAGTGTAATTTAAGTTAAAATATTTTATTTAGTATGTATTTAATTTTAAGTTTAATTTTTTAAAAGAATCAATTTGTTTTGTATTTATTCGAACAATTATAATTTATATGTAAATTTTTATATAATTTTACAAATAAAAGCAATGGCAAGAAGGCTGAATAAGCCAAAGCCTAAATAAATAAAAAAAAAAATAAATAAATTGCAGTTAGCATTGAAGAATACATAGAGAAGTTGAAGAAAGCTATAAAGAACAAAACATTGACCAGTGGTGAAGGACCACGGGACGTAATAGTGGGTGATCAGAAAAACAGACCCTTGTTTGGAACCACAAATGACGTTCACACACTGCCGGATTATCTAAGAAGAAATGACGTTTACACAGTGCCTGAGTATCTAAGAACAGATGACGTTCACACAGTGCCGGAGTATCTAACAACAGAGGACGGTTACACAGTGCCGGAGTGTCTAACAACAGAGGACGGTTACACAGTGCCGGAGTGTCTAACAACAGAGGACGGTTACACAGTGCCGGAGTGTCTAACAACAGAGGACGGTTACACAGTGCCGAAGTGTCAAACAACACACGAAGAAGATGGAGAAGACTTTAAGTTTGGATACCCAGTACCCTCCATAAAAGTTTTCCGACCGACTTGGGACGAATTCCAAGATTTTAACAAATTCATTTCGTACATTGAATCCGTTGGTGCGCATGAAGCAGGAATTTGCAAAATTATTCCGCCTCCGGAATGGGTTCCAAGTAAAAATGGGTATAGAATGGACGAAACGACGTTCAAAATTAAAACACCAGTTGCTCAGCATGTTACTGAGACGCAAACAAAAGGCATATATGAACAATTAAATGCGAAAAAAAGACAAACGAGTTTAAAGCAATTTAAGAAAAATGCGACATCGTGCGAAAAAGAAACTCCTCTACATCATGATCACGAAGACTTGGAGCGAATATATTGGGAGGATGTTGTAAAAGGTGCTCCCATTTATGGAATTGATGTTTTGGCGAGTCTAACGGATGACCATTGTTCCTCATGGAACATTAACAAATTAGGCAGCATGTTAGATTACGTAGTTCGCGATTACAATTATACCATCGACGGTGTTAATAACTCGTACCTGTATTTTGGCACGTGGAAAACCAGCTTCGCATGGCATACGGAAGATATGGACTTATACTCCATAAATTATGTGCATTTTGGCGCACCGAAGACTTGGTACGCCATTCCTCCTAAACAT
Organism: Panorpa germanica; assembly: GCA_963678705.1. Lineage (NCBI taxonomy): Eukaryota > Metazoa > Arthropoda > Insecta > Mecoptera > Panorpidae > Panorpa > Panorpa germanica. The sequence goes on along the minus strand of OY783215.1, from coordinate 15,452,955 downwards.
GCTAGAAGACTTGAAAACTTAGTTAGGAAACATATTCCAGAAAGCAAACTCTGCCCCGGTTATCTACGCCACAAAACAATGTTAATTAGCCCGGAAGTTTTAAAAGAAAATAAAATACCGTTTGACGTAATCACCCAAGAAGCCGGGGAAATCATTATTACGTTTCCATTAGGCTATCATGCCGGATTTAATCACGGATTCAATTGCGCAGAATCCTCAAATTTTGCAACGGAACGATGGATTGAGTATGGTAAGAAAGTGCAGCATTGCACATGTCCAAATGGTATGTTGACCATAGATATGGACACCTTTGTTAAGAGATTCCAACCTGAGAAGTATGAAGACTGGAAAATGGGGCTTTATGTTGATGAACCTCATCCCGAAGAACCATTTGAATCTGATTAGTTAATCAGTTTAAATCAACTATGAGGAATCCTCAAAACACAGTTCCACAGACTTTTATAATTGGACCTATTAAAACTATTTTTAAAAGTGTAAAAAATGAAATATAATGTAAATATGTAAATAGAGAGAAGCGATATTTTTTTATGTATTTAGTTTTAGTAATAATTTAAATATTTAAGTACTTATACTTATATACCTATTATTATTTAAGAACATTTCTATGACGAATATTATTATTGAAATATTGCTACTTATTTAACTGTAAAAATGTAAATATGAAAAAATGTAAAAATGTAAATATATAAAAATGTAAATAACAAGCATTCAAATTATATCACCAATTTTATTTTAACTAAAAACGTATAAACAGATTCAATTCGATGGTTTGTAAGGCATAAATTCTTTTACAGCAAAATTAAGAAAATTTTTAATATTTTTTGAAACAGATTTTTTTCAATAAAAAATAACATTTTCAATATGTGTTAATCAGGTAATGAAAGAAAAAGAAAACAAGTTCATTTGTTGTGGGAGCAATCAATGCAGGTAGCACTTTAATATTGCAATGTTTTTGGAATGTCTGACCAAGTCAATGTAAAGGCTGTTTTACATGACCAGATACGATTCAGATGACATAGTTTTTCTATGAATATTACTTGAGTACTATAGTATTACAGTATAACTAGAGTTTACCCCCGTCGCAAACTATGACTGTCTTTTGTGTGTGGTTTTAATTTCAAATCAAATTTATATTCCATTTTAAAATTGAAATATTTAACTCGTTCTATTATATAAATTTTACATATAAAAACAAAAATAACTTTTCATATAAACTGACTAAAAAAATATATTCTTTTTAACAAAATATTAAATATTTTCAATTTATGCGTTTTTTGGCCAACTTTTTTTCAAAATTTGGGATTTTTTTCTGCGATTCGTAAATAAATTACCAAGGTTAGCCTATATACAAAATTTCAACTTTCGAGCACAATTTATACTCTCGACAAAAATTGCCCCCGTATTTTAATTCGTACAAGATAGAAAGTTAAAATTTGGCATGTGTATTACGGTGTTCAATGCTAATATTTTTTTAAAATTAGAAATTGAAAAATAGAAAAAGAGACCCGATAGGAAATGTTAGAGAAATCTCAAATTTTGAATTTTGAATATATGTATTATGAAAAAAAAATATTCAAAATTCAATAATTTTATTTGGAAGCACGGGGCAGAAAGTTGAAATTTTATATATGTACTAACTTTAATACCTAATTTACAAATCGAAAAAAATATTCCAAATTTTGAAAAAGAGTTGGTCAAATTATTAAAAAAAATATATTTTTTTAGTCAATTTATACGAAAATTTTTTTTATTATTGAATGAGTTAAAAAAAATCAATTTGAAAATAGAATTAAAATTTGAAATGAAATTACGAATGACTTTGTTGGATTCAAATCATAAACACTAAAAAGACGTCGCTTTGCGAAGGGGGTAATCTCTAGTAGTATTATAATCTACAAAAAAGGCATCAAACAAACATTTTCTGAGAGTTATGGTTTGTTAAGATAAACAATAGAACCATTTATAAACCTATTTGTAATAGAACTCGTTTTTAAACCTACATTCTTGTGTCTTAATTCATTTATTTACATATCATTGTACTTAATTCAATTATGATTCTTGTTAAATCTAAACATTCTCACTCCTTCCAAACGAAAAAATAAATATAAATTTATCTATTTATATTCTTTTTGCTTATTACCTTTTTCTCACATGAAAACTGTATGTGCTCCAATGTTTCTATCTCCTTTCCGCACACCCTATACATCCTTTCCTCGCATTTCTTTGCACATTATCTGTTTCTCCTCGTTTCCCAATCTAAATCTGGGAATCCTTCTCATGTTTTTTGTGTCTTATTCTCTTAAGTATTGTGGTATCTCTCCCTTCCAAATCCTTTAATATCTTGTGTTGTAATTGTTTTTTTTTTCTCTTAAATTTTGTCCATTGTTTCCTGTTATATCTGCCTGTCTCTTCTTCTTAACTTCTCTTTCACACTTGTGTCTTAGTCTCATCTTCTCTCTGCCTCATCTGTCGCCATTCCATTAATAAAAAGTATTAATAGAAAGTATAATATTGCTTATTATATTCTTTTTAGTTCATGACGTCATCAACTACTGGAATGCATCCGGAATATTACGCAGTTAAACAAAATTCAAAATTTAAATAGATATATATCCATCAATTTTGGAATATTTAATAAAACAAATATAATATTCCTTTGTTCTACAAATATAATGTTCCTTTGGATCATATTATATTTGAATGCATAAATTATAGTTTAGAAAGATCAAAATTGAATAGTGATATATTAGATGTTATTAAAACTTTTCCTGTTAATACTAAATTTTTGTTAAGTGATTCAAAATTAATTAGTGAATTATTGAAATATTTAGAAATTTGTAAAATTGAATTATAAATTATAAAAGATGTATAAAAATGTTTGATGGTGGCTATGACGAAAGAAAGTCAAGGCAAATAAGTAAATAAATATAAAAAAAAGTAATAAAACAAAAACGTGAATATACGTTTATTAATCAATATTTTAATATAGAAATAAAACATCGTCCACAAAAAAAAGAGTTCACAACCAAATTCTAATTTATAAGAAACTGAGTTTGGCAAGGGTAGTCACGAGTTAGTAGAGATCTTGTTAAATAATTAAGTTTTATTAATTTTTTATGCAAATATTTTTCTTTTTTGTAAAACAAGTCAAAATATCAAAGATTCCGACGTATTAAGTATTAGGTAAGCAAATCTTCTTACAACAAATATTTTATGTAGCTTCATAAATGTGAAATAAATCCACAACAATATTTAAAATGCAAATAGAACCTTTAAACCATAAAATCAAAAAAAGGAAATACTGTCATATAAAACCTGCTTAACAAAATTGATTATTAGAAATTGTTAAGGTGTTCCATATATACCCGTATATTATGAATAGGTTCAGTGTACTACATACAATATACAACATAATGGTAAAGTAATACATAGAAATTGTTTAAGGATCCTGAATGAATATTTAGGCAATAAATATTGTGATTAGTATAGGGTTAGACCGACATAGAGGCGCCACAATTTAAGGTTCAATTCAACAACTTTTAACATTTTTTCTTTTCCTCAATCAAAATTCAAATTTCTTTTTCGCAAAGTAATATTTATAACTTATAGTAGAGGCTAAAATTTGGTTGAAACCTATGTGTATCCAACATCAATTTGTAAAACGAACAAAACAATTATTCCATTTAATTAATTAGATTTGGGTTTTTACTGAAAAAATTATCAAAAGTGTTTTTTTTTTCTCATACTGTATTTGTTTTTCTCATGTATTGGATTATTTCTAGTATTTAATTTTTCTAAATAAACATTTTATGTGGAATATTTAACTTGACAATATTTTCATTACAATTAATAAATTCGCAGTACAAATATTCCGCGGAGCACCGATTAGGAGCCACTGGTAAATGGTAAACATTTGTAGAAGCGATTCCAGATATTATAGAAACTAATTAGATAAAGAACTGCAAATAGTATTTTAAAAAACGATATGCTCTTAAGCACCTTCGCGTTTAATTTCAAAATGTATTTGATTTTAGAGTTAGAATTATAAGGCAATTTTTTTACGAGAAAATAATGAAACATGTCAAAGTAAGTATTTAGCACTACTAACAATAAATGTATAATATAATAATTAACAATAATGTCATTAGAATTAATTGGAGAAAATAAAAGTAGCAGAGTATTAAGCCTCATTCCCACTCACTGTTTTGATATTAAATTTACGTTTTTATCTAATACTTTAATCCAGATTTCAGGTTTTCAGAATAGGCATTCCTTGTCACATTCGTGTTTTATGCGTTATGCCCTCTTTAGTAATATAAATATTGACAGTTGGACAAAATTTAAGGTGAAATAATTAATATTACTATTTTCAATAACAATTAGCAATAGAAATTGTTTTTAGTTCTTAATTTTTGACAAACTGACATTGAACTTTTATTAAATATAAATTCTATCGCATTTCGACAGGTTGTCACATTTTCGAGGTTATTATGTAATATAGTTTTTCTTTTACATTTTTAATTTAAAACATTGGACCTTGCAATGTTCTAAAAAAATTAAGAAAAGTTAAAAAATAAATTACATTAAAAATGGTACTGTGAATGACTAAGCGTATTGCCATATGCTAAACAATTTAAATTAAATACAAAATAAAAAATATCATTCTTTTTCGTCATTTTTTTTTTTAATATTTGTAAACTTCTTGTAACTTCATTCCAATAGAATAGGGACAAAAAGTTTTAAAAAAATTGTGGAAATAATAGTTGTGTGAAAAAAAGATCGATTTTTTGGTAGAATATTAAGTTACGAGGCATCGAACGATAACAATCCTACTCGCTTCTTACTCGTTTCTTAATTTTATGAGGAAGATAGTGTAATTTTAATTAAAATCGGATGAGGCATTCTTGAGATATCGCGGCGACCAATTCAAAGAATGCACTTTTCAGATTTACGCAAAAGAAAAAGTATTGTGTTATAATTGTATATATAGTCCAAATCACGATAGTTCGGCGGTGACTTATACTTAAAAGAGGTTATAAGAGCGGTATAAATCTATAATACGCTAATTTTAGTTATTATTTTTAGTTATATCGGCAGTTTATACCCCACAACTTGTTTTAAGTATGAGGCGCCGCCGAACTATCGTAATTAGAACTGTAAGTACTATTCAGGGGTGTTCTTTTAGTATAGGTAATAAAAGCTAGTAAAAGTAATAAAGTAATAAATTTAAGCCAAAAGAAATTTGTTTTTATAAAAATGTCAGAGTGGACTAATCCCTTAAACAAATATTGCCGCCTCAAATTGACGAAAATATTTGTAAAATATTTGTAAAATGTTTTATTGAGATATGGGTATGGGTGAGATATTCGTATGGTATTTTTATTTGTTTAGAAAGTACAGACCGTCCCGTTAATGCAAAAAGTTTATCTACCTGTAATACGAATTACGAAATTGAAAATATATGAGAACGGGGTAAATATGAGACCTGCGTACCTTCGAAAATGAAATTCCCAATAAAATGGCTTTTGGCATGTTCAAATTATATTTTTATGCATATAATAGTTTCATAATTAAAAAATTACTTATAATTAATATCAAATTTATATTAATTCAATTTAAATTTAAATTAAATATTTTGAAAAAGTAATAATAAATTTGGCAATGTTGTAAATTTACATTTGATTTGGTGATTTGACTAATAGTTTAAAAAAAAATATTTATACACGTAGTTTTTGAAAACCGTGACACCATTTTTTCATAGTTAAAAGGTAAAATTGTTGTGATGAAATTGAGCTAAAAGTTCTGATGCATATGAAAATGGGCTCTTTTTAATCACATAAAGAAAACTATACACCTTAGGTCACTCAAATTTTGAGACAGCATGTATTTTAACTATTTTATCGGTCCTTCACATTTCGCGACATTTTCATCATTTATGAATAGGCCCTGTACCTCCGTAAATACCTAAAAGTTGATTTTAATTTAATTAAATATAAGTGAAGTGTAATTGCAAGTCATCAGTCTGCATTTTGGCATCCATGGACGGTCTGAGATAAATTTAAAGTAGATGTGCACATTTACCTAAGAATAGTTTACCGTGAATTTAAATTACAGTGGGCAACCCGATTTTGCGCTTTGGCGTCTTTCTAATCAAGGCGCTTAATGAGGTAGCATCTCTCGCGTGCCCTTTGGACTGTTTCTTTCTCACCTTTCATAAATATGGATTATATAATGTGGGTGATATCCAGTAAACATTTTGGAGTCACTTTACCATCATATTGAAGATGTGTATGATTTCTCTGTGATAAAAGAGTTCATTTACAGTCCAGTTTCTCAGAACCGTTCATATGAATTGTCTATTTCATAATCTACAATGGCGAAATTACTCAACCTGTGGAAATACACATGATGATAAAGTTGATGCGAACTATAATTGAAATGCAATAGTGATAGAAACGTCACAAAACAGGACACTTTGCCAAATTGTTTACTGGGTACAACGGTCATATTATTACAATAATACTATATTTATAATATATTTTTACTTGAAAAAACAAAAGCCTAATAATAAAATATTTATACTATATACTAGGGATGTAACGAATATTCGAATTCGCGAATATTAGCTTCTTTTTTATTCGATTATGCGAATGTATTTGGTTGGCAACGAAAAGTGAAAATAATTTTTAAATTAACAATGCAAAAGATTAGGATTACAATATTTTTAATTAGGTGGTACTTGAACTTGTAATATAAAATAATAATTCTATAATAACCAAAATAAACTTTCAAATTTTTAAAAACACCATGGAGCTAAGTAAATTACCAAATTTTTAATTACATTAAACTACTTTAAATGATATCTTTACTGAGAACACAAATGATAGATTTTATATTATATTAAGTAAATCATCAGCTTTTTAAATTAATAAAGCATCATCAAGGTTCATATGCAGTGGGCGTTTCCACTAAATTTGCATGGTATTTGGACCCGCCCTTATATTTGTTTAGTTTTCATATTGAACTACAGAGCGTTGACTATAAGAGCAAACAATTTTTACGATAAAAATCATTTATACTTTGTAATCCATACTGATCACTTTGTAAGTTATATACATTTAACTATTTTTATAAAATTTGTGCATGTGCTAAATAGTGATTGGCGAATTCCAAGGAAATTAAAAATTATAACATATATAATTTGCGAAAGGTAAGTCTAATATGATATTATTATAGAATTTTGTAAAATTATACAAAATAAAGAAACATTAGATTTTCTATTATTTTATATTTGAAAATGTGAAATTTTGTCTTAAATGTGATATTTTGAATTATTTTAGCAACGATTCTGTGATGTTTTTGTGAATACTAATTGCTATGACATTTTTTGTAATATATTAACTAAACAAAAAACATATTTATTAAATTCTCAAACAAATTTATATATTGAAATATATGTCATAACGCATTATATTATGATTTGACTCAAAACGATTTCCAATATTTCATGTGTTTAGTCTATGTTTCTTATGTTTTATGCATGTACATGAGACTCCGCGAAGGTGTATTTCATTTTTGTTTATTATAAACTGTAAAATATGATATTGTAGAGAAAAATTTATTATAATATTTCTTCTGTCCGATTAGATTGTAAACGAATATCTTTTGAGGGTAGATTATTTTATACATTCACAAACTCCTGTCCCTAATTAGTTGTCATATTTGTATATTTTTGGAACGACTTATTTCATTTGATTCTTAAATGAATAACTTCTAATAATTTCTCATATTATTTTATTGTTAAATATTTATACCTACAAACAGGTGTCTGGCGGCGCCATTTTGGTGGTAGTAGGAAAGAGATGTACTTATGTATACGTTGTATTAGAACAAACGAGACAGATATATAATTTAAATTTTTATAGGAATTTTTTTTATTATTTTTGACTAGTAAAGTTTTTGTATTTTAATTGAGTTTGTGAACAATGATTTAAGCTCCATTCCTACTCACTCAGTTTTAGTGTTAAAATAGAGAAATAAAATTAATTATATTAAATACAATAATTTATAATAAGTAAAGATAGTAATCATTACAAAATAATGTATACTACTGTCGCATAACACATGATTTCACAAGACGTCGGTGAAGTAAACAGTCGATTCGGAGTAGTGGTGTCAATCAAAATTAATTCGGTGTTAAATCGAACTTTAATTTACATAGCTAATCAGAACATTTAAGCAAATATTCAAATGATAATAGACTATACAAGTATTAGATAACTTAAATATTATTACATAATATATAAATTAACCAATTAGTGTCTCATATTGCTGTTTTAATATAGGAAAATGAAACGCTATAAAAATAATATTCAATATATTTTTTATAAATTAACAATTATAAACTCAAGAAGCGGTTTAGTTAATTATAAGATGTAATCACATGTGACTTTATAGAATAATTTATTTTTTTTATTTTCCAGATAGTCTACTTCAAAAAGGCATAATGAATTCTACGGGTAAGTTTTAATTATTGTATTTAACGAACATATAATACCTAATATATAAGATAAGTAATATTAATATAATTAAATAAATTGCAGTTAGCATTAATGGATACATAGAGCGGTACCGGAAAGCTATAAAGAACAAAACATTGACCAGTGGTGAAGGACCACGGGACGTAATAGTGGGTGATCAGAACAGACCCTTGTTTGGAACCACAAATGACGTTCACACACTGCCGGATTATCTAAGAAGAAATGACGTTTACACAGTGCCTGAGTATCTAAGAACAGATGACGTTCACACAGTGCCGGAGTATCTAACAACAGAGGACGGTTACACAGTGCCGGAGTGTCTAACAACAGAGGACGGTTACACAGTGCCGGAGTGTCTAACAACAGAGGACGGTTACACAGTGCCGGAGTGTCTAACAACAGAGGACGGTTACACAGTGCCGAAGTGTCAAACAACACACGAAGAAGAAGGAGAAGACTTTAAGTTTGGATACCCAGTACCCTCCATAAAAGTTTTCCGACCGACTTGGGACGAATTCCAAGATTTTAACAAATTCATTTCGTACATTGAATCCGTTGGTGCGCATGAAGCAGGAATTTGCAAAATTATTCCGCCTCCGGAATGGGTTCCAAGTAAAAATGGGTATAGAATGGACGAAACGACGTTCAAAATTAAAACACCAGTTGCTCAGCATGTTACTGAGACGCAAACAAAAGGCATATATGAACAATTAAATGCGAAAAAAAGACAAACGAGTTTAAAGCAATTTAAGAAAAATGCGACATCGTGCGAAAAAGAAACTCCTCTACATCATGATCACGAAGACTTGGAGCGAATATATTGGGAGGATGTTGTAAAAGGTGCTCCCATTTATGGAATTGATGTTTTGGCGAGTCTAACGGATGACCATTGTTCCTCATGGAACATTAACAAATTAGGCAGCATGTTAGATTACGTAGTTCGCGATTACAATTATACCATCGACGGTGTTAATAACTCGTACCTGTATTTTGGCACGTGGAAAACCAGCTTCGCATGGCATACGGAAGATATGGACTTATACTCCATAAATTATGTGCATTTTGGCGCACCGAAGACTTGGTACGCCATTCCTCCTAAACATGCTAGAAGACTTGAAAACTTAGTTAGGAAACATATTCCAGAAAGCAAACTCTGCCCCGGTTATCTACGCCACAAAACAATGTTAATTAGCCCGGAAGTTTTAAAAGAAAATAAAATACCGTTTGACGTAATCACCCAAGAAGCCGGGGAAATCATTATTACGTTTCCATTAGGCTATCATGCCGGATTTAATCACGGATTCAATTGCGCAGAATCCTCAAATTTTGCAACGGAACGATGGATTGAGTATGGTAAGAAAGTGCAGCATTGCACATGTCCAAATGGTATGTTGACCATAGATATGGACACCTTTGTTAAGAGATTCCAACCTGAGAAGTATGAAGACTGGAAAATGGGGCTTTATGTTGATGAACCTCATCCCGAAGAACCATTTGAATCTGATTAGTTAATCAGTTTAAATCAACTATGAGGAATCCTCAAAACACAGTTCCACAGACTTTTATAATTGGACCTATTAAAACTATTTTTAAAAGTGTAAAAAATGAAATATAATGTAAATATGTAAATAGAGAGAAGCGATATTTTTTTATGTATTTAGTTTTAGTAATAATTTAAATATTTAAGTACTTATACTTATATACCTATTATTATTTAAGAACATTTCTATGACGAATATTATTATTGAAATATTGCTACTTATTTAACTGTAAAAATGTAAAAATGTGAAAATTTAAATAACAAGCATTCAAATTATATCACCAATTTTATTTTAACTAAAAACGTATAAACAGATTCAATTCGATGGTTTGTAAGGCATAAATTCTTTTACAGCAAAATTAAGAAAATTTTTAATATTTTTTGAAACAGATTTTTTTCATAACATTTTCAATATGTGTTAATCAGGTAATGAAAGAAAAAGAAAACAAGTTCATTTGTTGTGGGAGCAATCAATGCAGGTAGCACTTTAATATTGCAATGTTTTTGGAATGTTTGACCAAGTCAATGTAAAGGCTCTTTTACATGATCAGATACGATTCAGATGACATAGTTTTTCTATAAAAATTGAATATTACTTGAGTACTTACCCGAGTACTATAGTGTTACAGTATAACTAGAGTTTACCCCCGTCGCAAACTATGACTGTCTTTTGTGTGTGGTTTTAATTTCAAATCAAATTTATATTCCATTTTAAAATTGAAATATTTAACTCGTTCTATTATATAAATTTTACATATAAAAACAAAAATAACTTTTCATATAAACTGACTAAAAAAATATATTCTTTTTAACAAAATAAAAAATATTTTCAATTTATGTATTTTTTGGCCAACTTTTTTTCAAAATTTAGGATTTTATTCTTCGATTCGTAAATAAATTACTATGGTTAGCCTATATACAAAATTTCAACTTTCTAGCACAATTTATACTCTCTGCAAAAATTGCCCCCGTGTTTTAATTCGAAAAAGATAGAAAGTTAAAATTTGGCATGTGTATTACGGTGTTCAGTGCTAATATTTTTTAAAAATTAGAAATTGAAAAATAGAAAAAGAGACCCGGTAGGAAACTTTGGAGAAAACTCTTTTGAATTACTTAATAATGAATTAAATTATGAAAAAAAAAATTAAAAATTCGATAATTTCATTTGGAAGCACGTGGCGGAAAGTTGTAATTTTATATATGGGCTAACTTTAGTAGTTAATTTACAAATCGAAAAAAATATTCCAAATTTTGAAAAAAAGTTGGTCAAATTATTGAAAAAATTCAAATCATACACACCAAAAAGACGGGGGTAACCGGCATAAAACAAAATTTTTGTGAGAGTTATGGTTTGTTAAGATAAACAATAGAACCTTTTATAAGCGTGATTGGGGTTCTTTATTCCAAAAATACAAATTTAAATCCGGATTTGACTCTCTTATATGATGAAAAAACAAAGTTGCTGCCTATCGAAAATACACGATTCTATAACTCGGGTTTACTTTTGTAATTAAGCTGGCTATTAGAAGCAGCAAAGTGTTTTTCCACACACCCTGTCGTAGTGCCCTACACCCTATGATTCCGTCGTTCCTTCATTTCCATCTATGGTTAATTCATGTAGACTTCCTGTAGTAGTGTTTAGTTACTCGTGAAAGTAGAAGGCCGAAAGCCGAAAGCCGAAAGCGGGAGTTAGTTAAAGAGTTAAGAAGTTATTTTGTGATGCTAATTTGACAAGCTATTTCTCCGGGGCTAGGCTGACGTCTTTGTTGTGTGTTTCATGGTTAAATACAATGAAAATCTGAGGCTATACAGACCCAGCAGCATCACCACCTTCAAGATGGAGGTGCTATTTACATAAACTGTAGTTTCCCTCTGACGCGGCGGACATATTGATAAAGTTAAAACATTCATTATAATCAAAATCTGAGCGCCTAATTTACAGGCAACATTTGCTACATTACTTTTTTCCATAGTTATTCAACTACCGTAACAATGTAAAGCAGATTATTTTAATAAATGACTTCATTTACATTTTAACTTATAATTTGAAATAGAATGAACTTTGTGAATATTATTGCTTATAAATCTGTTCTTTTCGCAACACCAATTTAAAATTTAAGACATAAATGCGTATTTTGTATACAAGTAATTTAAAATAATGAGTTGTCTGATCTGTTTGCCCTTAGATGGCCTTAGTTTGTCTGGCTTGGCACAGACTCTATTTTTTCTCATTTTACATTTACAACAGCGAATTCTGTAAGAGGTGGAGCTCGTGCCTATGGTCTGATGAAGAAGACGACGATAATACCCTCACTAATATGGTTGCAAAAGCAAAATATCTCACCCCTTATTCGTCACCCCTTTTTCCAGTTAATGGGCGGGGTAACTAGTACTTAACTAGTCAGATCACTTCAAGATAGAAACATCAATCTTTGTAATGTCACAAGCAATGTGCGGATCCAAGGTACAGTCTTGTGAGCAACTTGTTTCGCTGCTTCGATTTAACACAGTAGCATCTAATAACTCGATTATAGGTCTAAACTCTAACTAAGTTGCAACGTTCCATGGTGATCGTAAGAAAAAGTATATCCCGTATTAAGTACAAAACGCTACGTAAAGTAGGTGACCCAAATAACGTCCATCTGACGCTAACTACATACATATTAAAACTAGAAACCGCTAAACGTGATGGATAGGAGAAGACAGGGGGTGTAGTCATTTGTTACATTTGCTGCTGTTTCCGGCTATGCGTTAGTTTAAGGCCTGTCTCAGTATGGGACCGTATTTAAGCGACGGCGTATTCGGACGTAAATCGGCGGTTTGAATGAGCTACAAAGCAAAGCGCCTATGTGTGGCACAGATGTCTGTAGTCGTGTATTAGGGGGTGTATTGGAGTTCTTTAACACTTATATAATTTATCATGAGAGCAAACTTTAACTTTAATTTTTATCGATACACTACTGGTATTAAAGGGACTTTAGCATTTATTATATATCTGAGTTCTGGTGGGCGTGAATTTAAATTTAGTTCTATCCTATTGGTATGGGCATCCGTGCCCATGATTCACTGAAATACAAACATAAATTGCATGCAGAACATACCCATGTCGCCGATAGATTTCATTTGACCGCGTATTGCAGCGTAACAAAAGGCGATGTTAGGTATCCCCTCCAGTCTGACGCGGCTTTTTGCATTTACAAAGGTTCATATAGGGTATCGTTGTAGTAGTGGTAACGCTTGGATAAAATTCGCCTTTATACGCTTCTAATGTGCGAGGTAGTGCCGCCCGTATTCGCACGGCTTTGTAGCGTGCAGTCTGAGAGCTCCAGAGAGATCTCATTACATTTACATGGTTCGGATAGGTAAAGCGTAGTAGCCCGTATACGTCCGGCAGAAATTCGCTTAAATACGGTCCCATACTGAGACAGGCCTAATCAGGTGCAATATAAGAAGTGGAAGTGACGCGCGTTGTGATTTTATTATTAGGTAATAAGTTGAAGGGTAAGCTATTTGCAAAGTTGTGCACAAACTCTTTATTTAATAGCTTCAACATAAGTAAATGTGTTTATATTTCATAATTTATTAAAAAAAATCCATTGTTTTTGGGGTAAAATATTTAGCACAAATGTGTGAACACATAGTGGAGTTGTGCCTAATAACGCCCATAGTACAACGTGCTATGCAGTTTAATAGCGAAAACGAAATGGCTTGCCGAAAGTAGCTAAAATTACTTTTGAAATCCCGAAATATCCAGCCTCAAATGCTGAATCCGGCAAGAGCCCAAAAATGATCATGAACTGTGTGTGGGTATGGCTAAGGAAGATATGTATTTCAATTGTCCAAGAGGCTGCAACTGATTATATTTAATGAAAATGTTTAATGCTTCGATTTGTTTGGGAAAATGCTTTCATTTAATGTTATTTCTTTGATTATTTTAGTACGGGCGTTATTTGATCAATGGTGCCTAATAACACCCATTGACATAGTTTGTTTTATCATATATTGGTAAATTTAGCAATATATATGCTTTATTAAAAATATTCATAGTTTTCATTCCACTGGTAACCTTTGTTGAAATATTAAATGAGAAACCCTTAGGTGGGCGTTAATTGGTTAACCTACTGAATATGATGATATGATATACTGAACATGAATTAGTATTTTTTTGAGACTGTACTCAATACATATATCTAAACGAAGTGAATACTGAATCAGCTTTGAATGGGGCGACACGTGAATCGGACGACATAAGATTAAAGAAAAAATGTGCGGTATCACTATACTGCAAATGCAATGTCGAATTTAGAAATTTGAGGAATAATTATGATTTACTATTTTAATTAGGTAGAATATTATTTATTAACAAATATAGAGACGACACAGTGGGCGAGAGCATTGATGCTTGACGCCGACTGCAGTGTCTTCGGGTTCGATCCCCGGACCAGATATATATTTTCTGGGTTTGGTTATTATGAACTTATATTGATTATGGTCATACATAATCGTACAATTATTAGGCAGTGGTGTAGCCCACATATATGAGGCCACGACACCATAAATACTGCCAACATTGAAGGAGGTCGTAGGTGATAGGACTCAGCATCGGAAATAGGCCGACGTTAAATAAATAAAAAAAAAAAAAAAAAAAAAAAATAACAAATATAGAACTATTGGATTTGGAATCTTGTCATGTCGGAAAGGATCAGTTCCATTTACCATGTGCGATAATGAAGATGTTCTGTTGGCAGTGTGATATAAATGCAACTACTGAGATTTTACTAGAGCCTGAGAACCTACTCGACTTATTTGTTCGAGTTCGATTTGACTTTCCGTCAAGCTTTTGGAAACATTTATATATACTAAAAATACTCCGTAGAGTATTAAAGAATAGCATAAGTACAGTGTTATCTAGGGCTTGACACGAGCACGAGACTCTTGTCGTCTCGTCTCGGAAAAGCAAAACATTTTTGAAAACTATTGAGAGTCTCGTTGACGTTATTTCAAAAATAATAAAATCGCTAGAAAAATAACCTAACAGCATCATAAACGTTCACCCTTTTTTTTATTACAAAAAAGGTGAGGTTGTAAATTTACGAAATATAAAATCTGTTAAATATTTTATTTTATAATTTTGTCTCTGACGACACAGTGGGCGAGAGCATTGATGCTTGACGCCGACTGCTGTGTCTTCGGGTTCGATCCCCGGACCAGATATATATTTTCTGGGTTTGGTTATTATGAACTTATATTGATTATGGTCATACATAATCATACAGTTATTAGGCAGTGGTGTAGCCCACATATATGAGGCCACGACACACCATAAATACTGCCAACATTGAAGGAGGTCGTCGGTGATAATAGGACTCAGCATCGGAAATAGGCCGACGTTAAATAAAAAAAAAAAAAAATAATAATAATTTTGTCTTTTACAACAATTTGTAGCCGAACGAAAACGAATAATAAATGTGAATAGAAATTTTTAACAATGCGATAATGTTTGGAATGCAAAGAATATTTGAAGACATTTTGCCGCAAAAATGTCGTTGAGGGTAGGTGTTAGTAGTGTCAACCTGAGAAAAAGGCCAAAATTAGATGAAAGTGATGATGCACTAAGTGAAATTGAACCAGTTGATTAATTAACTGTGTATAAAAAAAAATTCTTCAAAGTTTAAATTTTCTTTTAAATTTGATACAATTAATGGTGAGAAAAAAGTGATATGCTTAGTGTGTGAAGAATTTGAAAAAAATAATTAGCTGAAATAATATAATGAATTACTTTGTTTACGGCAATCTTAGGAGTAAGGTCTCACAATAACGTGATGTGACGAGACGAGACGAGACCGAGACTAAAACGATACTTTTTTTTCTAAACTATCGAGAACGAGGTGATATTTTTTAAACTCTCGCCTTATCTCGTCTCGTGTGAAGCCCAAGTGTTATCTGTTATTAGTGTCGCATGTTGAAGTCGCACTAGTCAGTACGTTAAAATTACAACACAGTTAGTACACGCATGTGTACGAAAGAATATATAAACGTTGAGTACGAGGATTATGTTTGAGCGTAAGTGAATCTTTAAAATATTTTCTATGAAACTCACATATCAAAGAACGTCCCTTGACTATAACTATATGTACACATTTGATAAAATAACAGAGGGCCATTAATATTTCAGCTAAAATATTGTTTAACCCACGTCGTTCAAACAAAATTTATGAAATGAATAAACACTGATCAGTCGCAACGTGAAATCAAATTACAAGGAACGGCCAGTAATCAAATTACAACAATTTTATACCTGCAGCATATCCGTACTAGTAGTTCCAACATATCCGTTCCACATATGCGGCGCTGTTGTACATACCTAATGCAAATGTTATAAATACTGAATTAAATGTATACAGGAACCGGAAACTATGTTAAATGTTTAATGCAAATAGTTGAATCAGTAACATCATGCGGTGCTACCTTGTTCCCCTTGTCTCCCCGCTGCCCCTTCTACGGTCCTATCTAGCACAATCGCTGCGTCAATAAAGTTGATAAACAGAATCATCGGGGATCTGTCAGCCTACGCCCCACCACCCCCCGCACTTGTCCACCTCATGTCGACCCTGGACCGTTCGTTCGACCCTGAATAAATCCCTGGAGAGTTGGACTGTCATGGAAGGTACAACTTTTGTGTATGTCAGGTTGCTGTTAGTCAGGGGGCCGTCGGGCCGTCGGGCCGTGGGGCCATGGGGTTTAAACTACTTCCTTCCGTTGACAGTTTATTTAGGAATATACATGTGACAAAGGGTCATTGAGTCAAGGGGTTAAAGGGTCAGAGAAAAAGTTGAAAAGGAGTATGCGTCAAGAAAAAAAAAATTGAAAAAGTGAAAGTGAAAAGTTGCAAAGATCTAATTAATAATGTATGGAAGGGTTTCAATTTCAAGAAAGAAGAAATTGAATTTTCCAAAAACACATGAAGGTTTGGAAAGGACAATATTTAATATTTTTTTTCTCCTAAACATTGCACGGATTGTAACAGCTGCTATTTCTTGGACCCGACTATTTGCGACATTCTTCTCTTTTCAATATTCAAGTTACACTTTACAATGAGATGAAGTTTCTATTTTAATGTTTATCAAATATACCACTGTTGTGAATTAATCCTCAGTTCATACGTCTATGTTCACTTTATGGTTCATATGGTTGTTGATCAAAGTGCCGCTTTCCCTTTATTGTACGTATCACAGTCATGCTCGGAAAATAATAACTTACTCTCATAACAAAATGTGCTAATGCGACTACACTCTATTGAAAAAGTCTTAGGTCGCAAGCAATCGTTTCTAGTCTTACCCCGGTTATACACGAAAATAGTATTGTTTTAAAAAAACAAAACAAAGACATGTTTTCTTTTATTTTAAAACAGTTCTGTTTTTTGAGAACAGACTAGTTTTGTTTCTAGTGTTTCTGTGTGTCCCATAAAAATGTCCGACGGCGATGATTTTATAACTAAATGCAGTTTTCTTTTTAATAAATGACATACCAATTAGAACCGGTATTACAGACCACAAACCCAAAGTTATAATTAAGCATTACAGAAACAAGAAAAGTAAGGTTTCACAGAAATATGCAATCGTCTTCAATTTCGAAATATAATTACTTTGAATACATTCCAATAAATGCTACATTCTAGGTTAGTGTTGTTAGTTAGAGAGTTCGAGCGAATAAAGAATATTTTGTTTTCTAACCTAAAAATAAGTTTGTTTCCATTAAATTTCTTCATCACACTATAAACACTTTTCAACTTCCAATTTATGCGAGTGTGTGTGTGTGATGTATAATGACAATTTACTCGACCTGTCAAGCGTCAAACTAAATTATCGCGTAACGCAGAGCTATAATGCAAAGAGGTCAAGAGGGACTTCAGCTGGATGGTCCCCAAACGCTTGCAGTGTCACCTGTCGAGCGGAAGGTGAAATACATATTAATGCAGGTAATAGATGGTGCTACTGATGATGTGAAATATACCACATCACTAGCAGAGTTTTTGATGAAAGTAGAAAATGTAAATATTGTAATTTCTCTGTGACAAAGGACAAACCCTGTGACAAATTTTTAAAACTCATGTATGACATGTATCTAAAGATTTAAAAACAGCGGTTTTATTTGTAGAGGTTTAAATGTTGATTCAATAAACAAACATATGAGAGGATTAATTAATTTTTAACACGTGTGATACGCTTTCATAAATATTATGTTTTTACATGAAACGTGAGAAAAATAACAGAAAACAAACTTCAAAATTATTGAAAATATTTAAAAACCTTCCTTATGTAATTGTTTAATGATTTTATAAAAAAAATCGTGGGTTAATAATTGATTTTATAATAGTTCAGTCAAGGTGTGGTTTATTTAAACCTTGGTTCATACTTTGACCCCTATTTTATAATTGTTTCCGAAACTGGATTCAGAGACCGGCGTTCGATAATTTTTGAGGCCAGTTACACACTGCAAGCGTATTTAAGCGACGGCGAATTTGGACGTAAATCGGTGGTTTTATTGAGCGGCTAGAACACTCAAAGCAAGTCGATTCCTGTGTTCTTTGCATATGTTGTGTCACAATACATACATACTACGTACCGATACGACAGTACGCCAAGTCAAACTTGTGTACTGGAGTTGTTTTGCACTAACATAATTTATCACGAGAGCAAACTTCGCTTCTACAATAATGTTGTTTCTAGAGCCCCGCGCCGGGTACTGTTTAATATTTGCCACAGTTGAATTATTATTATTATATTAGTTTTACATATTATGAATACATTAGTTCCTTACCTTGTGCTGGCCCACTGCGTGAGCCCCATCGTAGACATAAAGGTGATCGTTGCAGTCCAGCTGCAACGCATCAAATCTCAGCATAAAGCGCTGCAAGATGCTGTGCGTTTGAAACGTCACGACGCAGTCCAGATTTCGTTCATTTCGGGACCATAAGACGCCGCCGTCGATTTTACGATATAATTGTTAAAGAAAGTGATTTTTGCATAGTGATTGCATGTGATCTGAAAATAAGAAAAAAAAGTTAATGAAAATTCAATTATAATGTTACGAATTTGCGGGAGTCAGAGCATAGAAAAATCTCTCATTAGAAAAAGTTCTCATTTAATTGTGGCTATTCTAAAATATGAAATATAGTTATCAAAAGAAGCAACTCGCAAGGCCATTTGGTCAGCTCTTTCATTTCTATTAATTCCCTTATGTGACGGTATCCAAATTAGGTTCCCAGTAAACAATTTGGTGAAGTGCCCTATTTAGTGACGTTTCTATCACTATTTCACTTCAATTATAGTTCGCATCAACTTTATCTTTATTTGTATTCCGACAGGTGGAGTAATTTCGCCATCTGTAGCCGATAAAGTAGACATTTTATATGAAAAAATGTGAGAAACTGAACTATAAATGAACTCTTTTATGATAAAAAAATCATGACGCATCTTCAATATGACGTCAAAGTGACTCCAAAATGTTTACTGGGTTAATATTTCTCTATTTATTTTTTTCTTTGACATAATAAATTTTGTTGTCTAATTTTGTATTAATTCCCTTACTGTTTAACGACTGTATGACTGATAACGAGTCGAATAATATTAAAGTGTTGTGTCTGTCTTCAGTAATGATTAGATCCACAGCTAGATCTATGGCACATAACTCACCTGTATATAAGGATTATATAAAATACGTTAAAACTGAGGTATTTTTGATATTTTTCGACTTTCCTTGACTAGAAGATGACGATTTGATAACGGGCAAAAGACAGCACTGTGCATCAACTATTCTTTTCTTGTACACAGGTTAAATTTAAGACAGGCTTCACATATTTTCTACACAGTCCAGCGCTCTACGATTAAAGTATTTTCTTTAATTTTTGCCCTTATATGAGCTACTCACAATACATAGACATTCGTATATGATTACGTGAATGTAACGTACAATTTTTCATCGTACACGTAAACTTGAAGAGTTCTCAAAAAGTCTTAGGAAGTTGCAATAACTTGTTAAGTCCATAAGATTCCTCTATGGGGCCCGGGAGGAAGATGGAGGCGGGGCAACAATAACGAGGGCTCAGTATCAAATCCATGTACTCAACGTACCTTATTGTATGAGTACGAAACAAACAAACTTTTAATTTGTACTCGTACGATATATCATTACTTATATACTTCAAATACTCGTATATAACTTGCTTTTACTTAGTATATAACAGTACCAGTACATAAGAAATATGTATTACACAATTCTTAGTATATGACAGTATAAAGCAAGCAAGTTTATTTTTTAATTTATAAAGAAAATAAAACTTTTAAGTACGCAAAGAATTGTCATTGGACTTTCTTAAATAAAGTTGTTGCAATGTACATCTTTAGATGATGTAAAGAAAAAGTTAAAATGTCTTTTACCTCTTAAGCAGAGCCGGCTTGAGGATATATGGTGCCCGAAGTTATTTTAGCTTGAGTGTCACCCAAAACTTAATTTTGTTATATTTATGCCACTGTACTGATTACTATTGGTGCATAAATAACATATGTAAAGAAATTATATTTTTAGTTGGTAACACTGACCAGAGATGTTACAACTAAATTCTGGTACGAATATACGAATATGAACATTCCTCATAAAGACATAATGCTATTTTAAACAAAATATGTAGAGCATAATTTGGGGTGAATTTATATGTTGGAATAATCAGGCGTTACGCGTTAAATTCACTTATTGTTAGCACCATTCATATCTGATAATTCTTGTTAATTACTCCGTTAAATTAGCATCAACATCTAATCTAATACTCAGATCAGCCCGAGGGTACTTGCACCCTACATTGTCTGATATTTGGATCCATCTTGTAGACATCATATACACTGTGAGATACTTGATACATGTTTGAGAATAGCTGCTTGTTATAAATTACACTTATGGTAAGTAATTTGTTGAATATTTTTACTGTGATTTACATATTATAGAGATTACAGAACATATTTAGTGACGGACAGGGTGCATAAATAGTGGTTGCTTAAAGATCAACGAATTATTTAATACAATCGTCCACAGGTCTGCATGGCTCACATCATACGCATTGGATTTATCGTATCAAATGGTTACGCATTGGATACCGCTAATACGCGTTGGATTTATCGAGATCGGTTATCGGAATAAACATTTGTCGGGCATAAACATTTGAATGAGTAAACCATAGAGATACATCTAAAAGTCGTAGAATCATTGTAAGTAACAGGGTGTCCCATAATTCAACGATAAGCCGGCACCAGAAGATGGTCCTGCTCATGACTACACAAGAAAAAAAGAAAAAAATTATCTCATTTTGTTTAGGAATTAGAAAAAAATATTTCTTTTTTCGAAAATTGAAACACCTTAAGATGTTTTTAACTACCATGACCACAAGTGTGGCAGAGAAGCTAAGGAGAAGGGATAAGGAGACACAACAGCAGGAGAGAATGGGAAAAATAGAAAAAAGTAACTACAATAAAAGATATAAGAGGTTATGGGAAAATAATGTGCCTCAGTACCTTATAGAAAAGGACATAAAACACATAAGAAGAACAGCAAGGTTTAGATTGGGAAATGAGGAAAAAGGAAACAGATACTGGGAAAAGAGTGAGGAAAGAAAGTGTAGAATGTGTGGAGCGGAGGACGAAACACTGGAGCACATTAAGTTTGAGTGTAAGGAAAAAGTAGCAAGCGAAAGGAATATTGGACAGCTATTAAAGGGAGGCAGTGAAGGAAAGAGGTGGATGGCGGAAATAGTAAGAAGAAAAGGAAAAACAGGAGAATAAATAATCTGGTGGAGAATAATAGAGAGGGTCAAAAGAAGAAGAAGCAGAAAGCACTTTTGGAAGTAGTAAAAGTCGAGAAGATTTTAAGTTTATTTTAAGTTTAGTTTTTAAGTTTGGAATGTATATAGGAATGAAATGTATTAGAAATATAATACTGTAGATTGTAAAGCCGAAAGGCATACACAATTAATATATAAATAAAAAAAACTACCATGACCACAATTTTTCAAATATTTCTGATTTTTTTTTGTATCGGCAACCTAAATAGCACTGCTATCCATCACAATCATTAAAACTCCCAGAATGCTAGTAGTTTTTACACCTTCCACTTTACACCTTACAAGTAGGACCACCTTCTGGTGCCGGCTTATCGTTGAATTTTGGGACACCCTGCATGTCTTCTACTCAGATTTCTTTCTCGAGTGATTTTGTGTAGTCAAAAATGAGTAATATAATTCTACTTTGCTGTGGTGATTTTCATTTATATTAAATGAAATGTGTGTCTGTGTTGTGGAGCATGAGCCTAGAGAATTGCGTCTTTCGGTAGTCTATACTGGGTTTGTAAAGGTAAGATGTCGTGTGTGTACTGTCCTAAGTGTTGTACAGTCAGATGAAATTTGTCAGATTACTCTACTGAAAAGACTATTACCGGAAATAGGCTGACGTTTAATAAAAAGAAACAAAATATAACTAATAAAATAATGAATGGGATGAAGGCAGAGAGTTTCAGAGAATAATTAGGGAAAGGATTATGAAGGAAATATGTGCAAGAGCAGGAAAGTATGCTGAAGATATGCACAGTAAGTAATAATAAGAGGTATAAACGATTGTGTACGCGAAGAATACCGAAGTACCTAGTAAAACAAGGAAATAGTGATATGAAAATGATTTCAAGGTTCAAACTGGGGAATAAAGGGAAGACGAAGAGGATGTATGTGTTGGAGAAAAAAGGAGAAGAGTATATGCAAGATATATGGGAACTAGAAGGAAAAGATGGTGCATATTATGAGTATGTGGAAATTGGAAGGAGCGTGGATGAACTGTTACTTAGAGACAGGGTGAGAAGAAAATGGATGGTTGAGATAAGAAGGAGACAGAGAGAAAAGAAAGAAAGTTAAGTAAGGATGACAATAGAGAGAAATGCTTTTTTAAATATATAATAGTAAGGAAGAAATAAAATGTAATCCAGGAATGTAACGGCAAGAAACATTAAATAAATACAAACAAAAAATAAAATAATAATCCAGCAAACATAACATTAATAAACTATGCTTGTACGTATAAAAAGGAACTATATAACAAGAAGCTATGAAAACTTTAATAAACCTTGCAAGATAATTTTGTCATAATTACGTTTGTCAAAATGAAATTTAAATTGTTATTTTAAATTGAAATAACTAACGAAACGAAATCGTAAATTATATTTTATAACGAAATAAAACATTAAAAAAATAAACTGCTTACATTCAAATACTAGTATAGGGATTGAGAAAGAACTGTAGAGGCAGCACTACTGCTGAAAGTGGAGCGCTCTGGTGTTATAAATGTAAAGGATAGTGATGTAAACAGCGTAGAAATAGTATTAATTGAAATAAATAATGCAAAAAATAATTAAATTCGGGTTCTTGATAATCTTGAACCTTGATAATCAGATTTAATAGGATCTGGAGTAATTGGATCACACCCAACATCTTCAACATTCTTTCGTAAAAGCGGCAAATAAACATCACACATTTTTTCGGCTGTCCTTTTAATTGAAATGTTTACTTGCACTTCTGCAGTAGTTACACCATCACGGGAATTTATGTTACAAAAAAAATACTTATGTTCATCTAAAACACTTTCATCAACAATTTCATCAGTTTGACATGTTATACTACGAGTTGTTTTTTGTGGAGTAGCATCAGAAGCATAATGATCTTCAACGCTCTGTGTTTCAATATCTACATAATTATCCTCTTGAATTTCAATTTCATTATTATTATTATTATTATTATTAATGATATTCATTTCACTTCGTACATTCCGTTGCCGTAATCGTTCGAAACGTTCAAATGACTGAGTGGATTTTTTGGTATTTACTTTACCAGGAAAAATTGTTGGTGTGTATGAAGGATGCCGAGGATGTTCTGACTATTGGTTATTCACAAAATGATCACTACAAATGCGTGTATTTTTAGTTGGTTCCCAATCCTTTGGATATTTTCTGAAACACAAATTTTTTAAATTTTACTTTTACTTATTACTATTTTATTTATTTCATAAAATAATTATTATATATGTAGGTTTTTTCATATCTACATTAGTAGTTTTTGAATCTAATACCATCCCGGTTCAGACTCCGCTTTGCAGGTTAGAATATACAACCACCTGTTGAGATTCTATTATGCAGCCTAGAACTATTCAATCCACATATAAGCCTCAATTTGTAGGTAACTTTCTACAACTATCCGTTGAGACGATCAATTTGCAGTATAACATAACAACATAGTTTCTTTTATACGAGCAAACACATGATTTGAATATTGATAGTTCATTTAATATTTACACAAAATATTTACACAAAATTATACAATTACATCTGAATAAAGCGAATTAATCGTAATTAAATTCACACGAAAATAACACTTGATTAAAATACAATACAGTTCTTTACAATGTTTTTGCATTACCACGTAATACACCATTACAATTGTTCATAGTTTACAACACACTGATATTATAATGAAAAATACACCCTAGTAATTAACATTACATTTGCTGTACAACTCTAATATTAACGCTGATCACAATAACAAAAATATTACACCTAGTAATAAATTTAACTGGATTTAATTCACAAAACAACGACCATATACAACCTAGTATAATTCTATCGCCATTTTACTTCTGACTACTGTTGCTGTACGTATGAGCCAACGCCCGTAATAAGTCATAAGCATACATCTCAGCGAGTAAACGCTGGTGTCAAGAGTTTGGGGTTTACATGTCGCATTACATGTAATGGCAAGCATCTGTTGTCAAGAGTACAATATAATATAACTAATATTATCAAAGATCTTAACCTAAATTACAGATTACTTATTATTTCTATTTCTTAAAACTAATTATATTAACTTAAAACTAATCTTAAAAAATAATCCCACATCTCGGCCTCTCCTGACTAGTAACTGTCCTCAGTTGCTAAATCATCCTTGCCCATGATGTCATCTTGTCTGCTGATGTAGAAGTCCTATCTGGCCCTTCACACTCTCCTGCTTCCTCCACGTCATAACGAACATTTCCTTTAATTTTCGTTATTTTGTATGGTCCTTTGATTTTAGCTTTAACTTTAGCTCCTGTTGCTTTAGTAGGTAACAACCAAACAAACTTTGTAAAAGCATTTACTATAACGAGAATATGTTTATACTTTTTGCTTGTCGTTTTACATCTTCTACCGTAGCTAGTCCTGTTTTCTTGCTGGATTTTTAGAATAATTCCTTTATCCTCTTCTCTCAGCTTCTTGCGTTTTTCTACAAACTCATTTTGTATTTCTTCTGCTTGTACCGTCTTCTTCGGCTTCGGAAAATGCTTAACGGCTTCATCCTTATCCTTCGAGGAACGAACAGTGTCTTGATTGGTTTTCATTTTAACCCCAATCTTCAATTCATTTTCTGTTATACACTTCCCTGTATAATTCTTTGCTTGTTGCGTCTTCTTCGGCTTCGGAAAATGCTTAGCTGCTTTCACCTTATCCTTAGAGGGACGAACATTGCCTTGTTTCCTCATCTTCGGCTTCGGAAAATGCTTGGCTGCTTTTACCTTATCCTTAGATAGACGAACAATGTCTTGTTTCATTGCACAACCTAGGTCGTTCATTTCCTGGGCTGCCTGTATGACATCCTTTTCTAACCCTTCACCCCGCTGCTCTACAACAACTAGTCGATCTGCAGGTGGTAGTCTAAGCGGTCTGGAAAATATAGGAGTATCAATTTTCAATATAATTGTCTTTTCACTTTCAGAGTTGCGTAACTCTTTACGTTTGTCATTGTCCACTGACTCGGGTATTTTATTAACAACAATTTTATCGTTTATATGAGATAAGTCTAGTTCACTTTCTTTATCACCATAGTCTATTTTCATTGTCATTAATTGTTTAACCTCACTTTCATTTACATCTTTAACGCTATAAAGTTTATGAAATTTAACACCTGTGTTATCAATAACTACTTTAGCTTTAGCTATAATGTCCAATCCTATCACCATGTTCATATGCATTGCATGTGATGGTAACACTTCAAAATAACTAACGTAATGTTCTGAATCAATTTCAATGTCCAATTCAATTCTACCTAAAGAATTTACTCTAGCGTTAGACAAACCACGTATTGTTATTTCAGAGTCATTTAATTTAACATTCTTTAATGTTTTGTAGTAATCTTCGCGCACTGCTGATAAATCACTACCAGTATCTATTAAAGCATTTACATTACTCCTGTTATTAACACAAATTGATTTTATCATTTCTACTTTCATAACATTATGCTCCGCTTTAACAGTTTTTATTTTAGTATTACAGTTTCGGCTAACATGTCCATAATTACCACAATTAAAACATTTATAACCCTTGTCTTTATCAGGACACACTTTAGATGAGTGTGATAACGAACCACAATTAAAACATTTAATCTTCTCACCTGTTGTCTCAATTTTAGTTTTGGTACCTGGCCTAGATCTCCTATCATAGTCCTGGGTATCCATTTTCATTTTTTCATATTGTTCCAGCTTACGTCTAAGTTGTCCAATATTCTCAGCTCCATAAAGTATTACTTTGTTAACTGCACTGTCGCGAATGCCTGCTATGATATAGTCCATAATAGCTGCTTCTTCGACGTCTGCTTGTCTAGCTATATCTAAAATATCATACACATATTGACGAATACTTTCACCTGACTTCTTCACCCTTTGTTGAAGCATTTTGTGAACCTGTGCGCTATTTAAACTCGTATCGAATTCATCAATCAAATACGATTTAAATGTATCCCAATTTATTATCCTGGTTTCGAAATTAACAAATTGTTTTGCTGTATCAGTCAACAATCTCCTGGCATACAAATATCTGTATTTTGTATCTATTTCTGCCTGGTCACAGAAATCATCAAATTGGCGCCATAAATAATCTTGTTCTATATCAGACAGTGGCAACACCACAGCTTGCCTGTTGCACAGACGTAGATGACATGTAGACCACGATAGATGAAAGGCGTTTGTATTAAGAGTAAGGAGTGTTATTAATGTTCTAAATATGAAGCGTCTAGAAGTGAGATGTTTATTTTATTTTAATGTTTTTGTCATTACACATACACTACATTCTTGTGCCTTAACTCACTTATTTACATGACATTGTGCTTAATTCAATTTTGATCCTTATTAAATCTAAACATTCTCACTCCTTCTAAACGAAAAAAAAAAAAATATATCTATACAAATAAAAACAAAACTGTTACTGCTACTCTCCCTCCTGTTTCTACTCTGCCAATCCTTCTCTTTCCTCGCTCCTTATCTCTATCTCCGCCATTCACCTCTTCCCTTCACTGCAACCCTTTAATAACTGCCCAATACTCTTTTCGTTTATTACCTTTTTCTCACATGAAAACTTAATTATGCTACTTAATTTATTATAGTTAGTTTACAATATTTAGTCAATATTCGTGGTTGAGTTTGGACCTATTTATCTATATAAGCTTGAGATTGGCTTATTTGCGATAGAGGTAATAAAGGATAGGATGGGAATTATAAAAATGTTTTAGGATTACCTTGACACCACTGTCGTGTAGTAGCTCTCGTTTCAAGACTGAATCCAGATGCTGCTGCGATTGACTCGTGTGTGCTGTTGTACTTGGCGCCAAAAGTGAGATTTTTCTTGAATGTTCAACTTGCTTGATGAATCCTTTTCAAAGATGACCAATGCGGTGTGAATCTTCTTTGAAGATGCTCAAATGCTGGATGCGTTGATGAGAATCTTGCTTGAGGATGATTTAATGATGTGAATCTTCTTTGAAGGATCAAAATGCTGATTATCTTTAGCTCGCATCCGTTCTTGAAGATGATTTAATGATGTGCATCCGCTCTTATCCGGCTCGAAGACGACCAAATGGTTGAGTTTGGACCTATTTATCTATATAAGCTTGAGATTGGCTTATTTGCGATGTTGACGGTATCCAATTTCTCAGATTGATGGATTGCTTCTAACTCCTTTGATAGCGATGGATTGCGCCAAAAGTTTCTCGAAGGACCTTTTTGTTATTAAATAATTAATAACAATTTTTTATTTCTTGCTTTAAATCAAATAGCAGCAAAACACTAGTATTTTACATAAAACATTTATTATACGAATACACTTGACGAATTACAATAATTGAAAATTAAATGAATAACTGTATATATCAATGATACTGTGATACAATTCACTATTAAAATCTTCTTATAATTTATCAAACTGTTGAAAGTTGGAGCTGATATTTTTAGATGTTTACTGTTCTAGTTGATAGCTAATAATGAATATTTTAATAGTGTTTTATCAGTACATTGATAGAAAGAATGCATTTGGCAGGCCAGCTGTGTGACCTTGGTACAGACTTGTACAATGCCAGAGTAATAACAATAGCTTTGTTAATTTATTCAATAACAAAGAAAAAATAAATTATTTGGTTAAACAAAAGAATTATTACAAAACTTAAGAGCTAAAAATATACAAAATTATATTCTAATAAAAATACATTAAGAACGTGAAATATCTATATAAATATATGTGTTGTGCATGCGTTCTTAACCATACTCCCGCGCGTTGAAAATTGTAAGATTCATCTTGATTTTCAACTAACATTCTATGGGTAGCGGAGCGAGATGTCGCACTAGACGCCTTATTTCTCCCTTAGCTGTCTTGACAGTAGCTGCTCGAGCCGTTGAATCATCTCCAATGCTTAATTTTACTATTCTACCCAGCATCCATTGTGATGGAGGAAGATTTGGCTCCTTGACTAGGACCAAAGATCCTTGCTGTGGTATAACACCCTTTGACGCCTTCCACTTCACGAGCTGATTGCAGTGTCCTAGGTAATCGCTGTACCATCTTTTCCAAAAACTTTGAATACAGTCTTGAAACTGTGAGAAACGCTGCATTCGGCTTAGTTTGATTGGAGCATCCTCTGAAGGAGCGATACTTGTGATCTGCCGTCCTATTAAGAGGTGTCCAGGCGTGATGGGAATAAGGTCATTGGGATCATTGGAAGCGGGATAAAGAGGACGAGAATTTAGTATTGCCTCTATTTGAGTTAACAGGGTATAGGTGTCTTCAAACGTAAAATGGTTGTTTTGCATGACACGTTTGAGATGTGATTTGGTTGACTTAATGTTACTTTCCCATAAACCACCCCAACTGGGTGAATATGGTGGGATAAACTTCCAAGTAATAGTTAAATCGGAAGCTACTGTTTGGATCGTTCTTTCATTATCATCATCAGCTAAAAATTTGCCCAAGGCCCGGCTAGCTCCCACAAAGTTCGTTCCGTTGTCAGAATAAATAGTGGTGGGTTTGCCTCTACGCGATATGAATCTGTTTAAAGCAGCCAAAAAACACTGAGTTGTAAGCTCAGTGACCAACTCCAAATGTATGGCCTTAGTTGCAAAACAGATAAATAAACAAATGTAGGATTTGATTAACCTACTACCTCTACCATATTTATTGCGGACCATGATAGGACCAGCATAATCAATTCCGGTGTCCTTAAATGGGAAATCTAGGGATACTCTTGCGGCAGGAAGAGAACCCATTTGTGGTGATGGAAAGCGTGGCCTTTGCTTAAAACATGTGACACATCGATGCACGATAGTTTTTGATAAGGAAATGCCTTTAATGGGCCAATATTGGTCCCTTACACTAAATAATAACCTTTGAGGGCCTGGATGTAGTAATCTCAAGTGCTCCCTTTCCATTATCAAAGTTGTCAGCTTGTGTTTATTGTGTAAGACAATGGGATGTTTCTTGTGAAATTCAAAATTAGAATGCTTTAATCTGCCACCCACTCTGATGATGCCATCATCGTCAAGAAATGGGTTAAGACAGAGTAATGAACTTTTAGTATCTAAAGGCACGTTACGCTTTAGAGCTTTAATTTCAGATGCGAAACATTCCACTTGTGCTAGTTTGATGAGTGATTGCATAGAAGCTTGCAATTCTGTGACTGACAAAATGCCATTAATTCTAGTTTGTTTATTTCTGGAATTGCGAATAAAACGTAAACAGTATGCAGTGACTCTATTAAGAGTTCTTAAATTTGAAAATTTGTCGAATATAAAATTTGATTTCATGGTGGAAAAATTCGCTAATATAATTGATTTAGTTTCTGGTAAAAAATTTACGGTGCAATTGCTTTCAGGCCATGCGATCTCTGATTGAGATAGCCAATCTGGACCTTGCCACCAGAAATCATAATCAACTATATTACTTGCAGGAATACCTCTTGAAATCAAATCTGCTGGATTATGTTCTGTACGAATGTGACGCCATTGTGAAATAGAATTCATGTTTGTTTGGATTTCAGAAACGCGGTTAGCTACAAATGTTTTCAGTGTGCTGGGTATGCATTTGAGCCATGACAGCACAATAACTGAATCTGACCAAAGAATTATATTGTTTATCGGTAATGAAATTATTGATAATAATTTCTTTGTCATTCGTGACAATAATAATGCTGCGCATAATTCTAAACACGGAATGGTTAACGTTTTCAAAGGTGAGACCTTAGATTTTGAGTGTAATAAAGTAGTTTTGGATTGGTTATTGTGGTTGGTACTTTTAAAATAAATACAAGCACCATATGCACGTTCTGACGCGTCACAGAAACCATGAATTTCAATTGTTTTGAAGTTCTTGATTAACGCTTTTCGTGGTATGGATACATTGTTTAAACTAGGTAATTGTTTTATTAAAGAAACCCATGCTTTTGCTAAATGATCTGGAATTTGATCATCCCAGTGTAGATTTGTTAGCCACAATTGTTGTATCATTAGCTTAAACGGTATGACGCAGGGTGATAATAATCCAAGCGGATCAAAGATTTTAGCAATGAACGATAGAACATTTCGTTTGGTTAGTTTTACAGGTGGCTCAAAATGGGCGATGCTGTATTTAAAACAGTCTGTTTTTGAGCACCATTTGACACCTAAAGTTTTGAAATGCTCTAAGTCTGCATGATCTATATAAAAGTGTTTATCTTTAGTAGTGTTGTCTAATTCAAGTAAAACAGCGGGATCATTAGAAATCCATTTTCGTAAATGAAATCCTGCACTGTTTAGTATTTCAATGATTTTATTGCAGCGTAGTTTGAGTTCTGCTAGGTCATTTGACCCAGTCAGCATGTCATCAACATAGAAGTCATTAATGATGGTATTTGCGGCGTTTGGATGAGCAATAGTGTTGTCGTAACCTAGCTGAGTTAAACTTCTAATTGCAAGATATGCTGCGGATAATGTGCCATACGTTACAGTGTTTAACTGATATGCAAGTAACTTGTCGTCTGGATTATCTCTCCAAAGAACCTGTTGAAGGTTTCTTTGGGAGGGATGCACCAGTACTTGTCGGTACATCATCGCTATATCTGCCACGACCACATATTTGTAATGACGAAATCTAGTTAAAATGGTGAATAAATCGTTTTGAATTATTGGCCCATTTGCTTGCAACGAATTAAGCGAAGTATTTGTCGTACTTGACATGGAGCCATCGAAAACTACTCTCAATTTACTAGTAGTGCTGCTTGGTTTTAATATACCGTGATGCGGTAAAAAGTATTCAGGTTCAGCTGAATTTTGAATAGGGTTAATGGTCATGTGACCTAATCGTATATATTCATGAATGAATGCTGAATACATAGATTTATATTGTTTATTTTTGTCGAATTTTCTTTCCAATGAAAGAAATCGTTTGGTAGCTGCGGTTTTGGAATCTCCTAAAGCTGATGCGGGCAATTTTAAAGGTAATGTAACTACAAATCTACCATCCGAGTCGCGAGTAGTGGTTTTGTTATAATGATCCTGGCATGCTTGTTCTTCTAAAGTCAAAGTGCTACATTCCTTAACAGACTCGATTTCCCAAAACTTGGAAATTTGAGTTTGTAAGGATGTGTGATTGCAATGCGCATGATTATTATTAGCAAAAGATTTATATTTGGTAACTACCCAACCTAACGAAGTGTTTTGTAAATGTAAACGATTACTATATAATTTTGCTTTGCCTACGCGTAATAGGTTCCAAAATATATCAGCTCCTAACAATAAATCTACAGATTGTGGTTCGTTGAAACTAGGATCTGCTAGTTTTATATTATACGGTATTGATAAATTGACAATATCCAATGTTATGTGCGGAATTTTGTCGGTAATTTTGTCTATGATCAGACAATTTACAAACGTTTTGTACTTGTTAGTAGATGAATGCAAAGTGATTTTTGCTTGCTGGTTTATTTTAGTTTCGGAATTACCGATTCCTGTTATTATTACATCTGAATTAGTAATGGGAACGTTTAATTTTTGTAATAAACTTTTAGTAATGAAGCTTGTTTGGCTGCCATTATCCAAAAGAGCGCGAGCAACAATTAATTTGCCATTTTTGTCAAGAATGTTGACTAAAGCGGTTGATAGCATAGCTTGATTTTTTTGATTAGCGTGCGCTGTGAGTGTACTAGAAATGCTAGAAGTGCTAGCTTTAGGTATGGACTCATCCGATTCCTCAGTATCAATATGCAATAATGTATGATGCCTCTTTCTGCACGTAAGGCAACGACTATTTGAAAGACAATTGCTACTATTGTGACCTTTGCGGAAGCAATTTAAGCACTGCTGCCTTTTTTGGATCTCATTGATCCGAGCCTTAACGTTAAGTTTTAAAAAGTTTTGGCAATGTCTTATATTGTGATCCTTGTAACAAAATGAACATTTGTCGCGAGGTGATGAGAAAAAAGACTTGTGCGGTCTTGATTTATGAGTATTATTTGAATCACAACTATGTTCGTCCAACTCGTGTGCCCGTTCAAGAATGAAAGAAAGCATGACGTCAATTTCTTGATAATCTGTTTTAGAGATGTTGGAAGCTAACCAATGCTTCTTAGTTTCAGAATCTAGCTTTTTCGATATTAAAATAGCAACAATGTGGTTCCACCTATTTTCCTCTGGAATAATGTTTTCTAACGCTTTCACGTGTTTTCTGATTGAGGCTGCAGTAGCTCTTAACTTATTGCTGTTCTCAGAGGTGATAGCCGGAATTTTTAAAAACGCATTTAAATGATAAGAAATCATTTTTCTTTTATTGTCATATGCTGTGACTAATAAATTCCAACATAGCTGATAATTTGTGGGGTCTAATGGCACCGATGCGATGGTGTCAAAAGCTTCACCTTTTAATGATCGACGTAAAAGATGCAATTTTTTGAAACTAGAATATTTTACTTGATTATGGACTAGACTTTCAAACGTGGCCTTAAACTCATCCCAATGTTCTATATTGCCGGAAAAAATTGGAATGTTGATGGATGATAAGTGCATATCTTCATCTGAAAATACAGATGATTTTGCTTCAGGGGTAGGTACTGTTTGATTAGCAACTGATTCAGAAGATGAGATGATTTTATTAATAATCTTTCCAATCCTAATGTATTGGGCAGAAAACTCATTGTTTTCGCTATCAATGCGGTCTATTTCAGCTTGATCATCAGTTTGTTCATGCATTTGTTCATGAACTTTATTAATCGAAGCCATTAATGGTTGCCATTGTTTATACCATATTTTCATTCCATCCACATCGTAAGTGGACGGATCTGTTATATCAACATTTTCAATGGCTTTACTGCACTGCTTTAATGATGATTTAATACGATGGATTTTTGTATTTAAGATTTTTAAAGACATTGTGAATATGACTTTAAATGATCAGTAATTGATATTTTAAATATAATATTTAAATTGATTGAAAACGATATATTATTGTGGATGCAATAATATAAACGGTTATCTATTACGTACAATACGTAAAAAGATTTCTGTGGAAAATACACAGATGAGTATTATGATTTGAACAAATATATTCAAATGCTTTAAAAGGAATAATTATATTCGCTAAAAGAATGCGATTGGCATATGTGCTCTAAGTGTCGTATTCCTATGAGAGGACGTTAGATGACGTAATAAGAGGCTATATTTATGGAATCTAAAATTCGCAACCAATGCAATTAATAATATGTGTGTGTGTGCTGAATGACACTAATACGAGCCCTATAGATGGTCAATAGCTTGGTAAAGCGTTAGATGACTTGACTAAAGAGGCAAGGATTTATTAACTATGAACAGAAAACTAAATATCGCTGAGTGATTGATTAAAAAATATAATTCAACAGTGATACGAACTTTGTGATGTAAATGAATCATTGATGGCCAACACCTTGGTACAATGAAATAACGATTGAAACAGTAGTAAATGTAAAATTTGTAAAAATATATATGTAAGTGCAAAAAAAAACCAAAATAGAGGTAATAAAGGATAGGATGGGAATTATAAAAATGTTTTAGGATTACCTTGACACCACTGTCGTGTAGTAGCTCTCGTTTCAAGACTGAATCCAGATGCTGCTGCGATTGACTCGTGTGTGCTGTTGTACTTGGCGCCAAAAGTGAGATTTTTCTTGAATGTTCAACTTGCTTGATGAATCCTTTTCAAAGATGACCAATGCGGTGTGAATCTTCTTTGAAGATGCTCAAATGCTGGATGCGTTGATGAGAATCTTGCTTGAGGATGATTTAATGATGTGAATCTTCTTTGAAGGATCAAAATGCTGATTATCTTTAGCTCGCATCCGTTCTTGAAGATGATTTAATGATGTGCATCCGCTCTTATCCGGCTCGAAGACGACCAAATGGTTGAGTTTGGACCTATTTATCTATATAAGCTTGAGATTGGCTTATTTGCGATGTTGACGGTATCCAATTTCTCAGATTGATGGATTGCTTCTAACTCCTTTGATAGCGATGGATTGCGCCAAAAGTTTCTCGAAGGACCTTTTTGTTATTAAATAATTAATAACAATTTTTTATTTCTTGCTTTAAATCAAATAGCAGCAAAACACTAGTATTTTACATAAAACATTTATTATACGAATACACTTGACGAATTACAATAATTGAAAATTAAATGAATAACTGTATATATCAATGATACTGTGATACAATTCACTATTAAAATCTTCTTATAATTTATCAAACTGTTGAAAGTTGGAGCTGATATTTTTAGATGTTTACTGTTCTAGTTGATAGCTAATAATGAATATTTTAATAGTGTTTTATCAGTACATTGATAGAAAGAATGCATTTGGCAGGCCAGCTGTGTGACCTTGGTACAGACTTGTACAATGCCAGAGTAATAACAATAGCTTTGTTAATTTATTCAATAACAAAGAAAAAATAAATTATTTGGTTAAACAAAAGAATTATTACAAAACTTAAGAGCTAAAAATATACAAAATTATATTCTAATAAAAATACATTAAGAACGTGAAATATCTATATAAATATATGTGTTGTGCATGCGTTCTTAACCAATTCGGATAGAATGGAATTTGGTATTTTTTAGTCGTTACAAATTTTCTGCGGGTTCCTGAAGCGGGCGGCTCTGGCATTTGCATGAAGCAGTATAAAACGCAAGGATTTTTTAATACGTAAATAAAACACCAAATCCTAAAAATTAAAATATCTTATATCCTAATCAATAAAACGATGTATACATGCGTTTTATTACATAAAACTCTATAAAAAGTGTATTACCAAATAGTACATAATGTAAAAGGGACTGTTTCTACGATATCCCCGACCCTTTTCTTCACCTTACCCTTCCCCCTATAATTCCGACACTGTGGTTGAATGGTGTTAATATACTATTATACTTAAGTGTTAGAAATATAAAGTTTTATAGATATAAAAGAAATTTAAATATTTTTTTATTGTAACCTTACTACCGAATAAAGGAGGGCGCTTTATGTTATCACAATTTATTTAATCATTTATCTTCGGGGTTTAGGGCACACCATAAAAACTGAAAGATGACAGCAGCTTTATTTAAATAGTTGATGACCGCGGAAGAGAACCGAACCAGTGAACCAGTATCGTATCGCATACCTCAAAAGTTTGCTATGGAAATTAACATACTTTGAAAAAATCAAAATTAAAAATGTGTATAATTTTATAATATGTCAGGAATGTCAAATACAATTCTACATTCCGTAAAACAAAGGATGAAATATTATACATAAATTCCTTGTTTTGATATTTCTATTAATACAGTTCTTCTATCAAACGCATTTGCTTTATTGAACAAAACTTGAAGAGAAAAAAAGAAAATAAATAAGAAAAATTGGATTATTCTTCAAACCTCACATTCTATTCCAATACCAATTATTTATCATAGATACACACCAGAACATAGATTTGTTATGCCGGTTTCACACCAGAGAGACAAAACAACAAAACACGAACAAAAACACCAATGTTTACACCAAAGAGACAGTTCTTAAACTTACTATACAGAAACGCCTTGTAACTTTATACGACTTACTATACAGAAACCACTTAAGCAGTAAGGGCCTTCGCGCACGAGGCGACTGGTTGCAAACCTTAGCCCCGAATCTGTTCGAACCGAATGAGAATGGAACTGTGTTGTTAGTGAGAAAACAAACGTGACAAATTGGTTTTGAGCACGTTTTGAGTGAGTGTGTTTCTAGGTCGCAGGGCAATTACGTTGCATGCTTTTGATGGTGACATCATGAGCGGAGATGTGCACAAATACTATTCAAAAGTATTAAAATACATACATACAAATACCTCATAATACGACACAATAAAATCCCGTATTATGCTACTGTTAAAAATTCTATAGAGCCACGAAACACGACTCGACATGGCTCGTTTTTCGTTTTCGTTGGAAACTTCGTTGCAACTTTTCTTCCTTCCTTTCTCTTTCACGTATCATGCCAGCCATGAGAACCTTTGCACGTTTACCTTAAAGAAGAAGACATACGCCAACATGCAAAGATTAAGTGAAGAACTATCTAACGATAATTGGTATTATAAATTGGAAGAGAAAAGTGTCTTTTAGGACGAAATGGAAAATAATCTTAAAAGAGGCCAAGGCTCTACAAGAACTAGATGATGATAGTGAATTGTGTCGAACTTCGCCCTGAAAATGGATGGTGCAGAAGCGTTGTACCTAACTCCTCCGTTGGGCCAAGTAAAGTATTTATAACTTTTGTTATAATATATTATAAAGCTACAATAAGTAGGAAGGTCTGGAAAGACTGCCTAGAGTTGCCTTAGGTGCAGATCTTGGTAGTAGTAGCAAATACTACTTGATGGAAGTAGTGTCGGAATTCGAAGTACACATCGCCAAATTTACGACGGTAGTGTGATAAGTCAGTGACTCTTGTCTAGACTACTGTCAAGTATTGAGCAAACTGCGTCATTTAGTTTGTAGTTGACAGCCATTGAAAACAAATAACCGGCAATCGAAAGCAGCTAACCGCGCGATGTAATTTACTGTATAGTCACCATGGCAAAATTTCATAAATTCGGCTACGAACTGCTACCCCATCCAGCATATTCTTCCGATTTAGCTCGCTACGACTATTTCCTGTTTTCAAATCTAAAGAAATGGCTAAGCTGAAGGCTGACTAAGAGACTTGGGTCTAACAAAGGGGTCATCACTGAAATCACTAAATAAAACGCCTATTTTAACTGCCTTGAGAAAACCTATTACTTGGAAGGAATAACAAAATTGGAAAAATACTGCACTAAAAGTATCGAGCTTAAAAGAGACTCTGATAATAATTAAAGCGCTTCTTCAAAAAAAAATCACTGAATTATCAATATACCCTCGTATATAGAGAAAAGTGTTGATGATAAAATATGATGTCCTTGCACATGAAATACCATGAATCGTTCAAATTACCAAGTTCATGGTTAAAAGAAGTCATAAGAGCCACATAAAATCTACGATAAGATGAATTGGTGAATTTAATTTTATTAATTCTTATAAATATTATAAAAGTATCAGGCTGAAAGTTAGAGAATTAATAAGGCAGAACTTGTTTTAAACATGAGTTGCCGCCGAGTTCTCGTACTTTGAACTTCTAGAGACCCGGGAAATTAATTATGAAACGCTAAATAAATTAATAATGTATAGTAAGAGTGAAAATTTAATATTGTAATAATTAATTACTTCTTTTATATTAAATAAACGTCTAAAGCTCCGCGCTGACCCCGTCAAACACATGGAAGAAAAGGAAGGAAAGCGTAAGCAGCAATATTAATGTATCTACTGAGGCAACAACTGAGATCTGAATGCATTGCAAGAGTTTCATCTTCTAGAAACCTCCTTGGGTAATACATACGAATGACCGTAGTACATTTGTACGACTAAAGGTATACGAGCCAGACACGTCAGCAATCGCATGTAGTTGGAATAGGAATACACATATATAGATATGTATAAAACGTGCGCGAACCGTTTACGGTGCAATCTACCTGGACCATAAGCCATAGAAATATGTAATACTAAAAATCGTAGCTTCTACAGCATACGTCTTCCTTTCTTTTCTATCTTTTAATAAATAAAAACAATGCGATTGATACGTGCAGTGCGGACCTATGTACGCTTACATTTATATAGCAATCAGTCGTATCAACTTTTAAATGTAAGAACGCTTTCCTGTTGAAATTTAGAAGCTCAATTTTTATTTGCACAGGAATTAAAGATTTTAGTAATATTATTGCTATTAACTTTAATTATTGCTTCTTACTTAAATGGCTGTATTCGTAGAGATCTCACCTATTTCGGCATGAGCAAGTTGAGAATAATGGATAATACTTTAAAATTATAGTTCAAATTAAAAGAATTCAAATTAAAAGTCTAATATGTTTTCCATTAAATCCTATAGCCACAGGCAAACATGACCTTGTTGTTGAAATCGCCTCAAATTAAAAAAAAAAACCAATATAAAAAATATTTTAAAATATCTAAAACTTTCAAAGACTTCAGAAAGACACATTCTTATGTTGGTCGCATTGTATACTTATACGTAATTGTTCGAAGAAAATTATTTATTTATAAATATTGACACAATAACTGAAGTATCAAATAATTAGAATTAATTCGCAGAAATAATTATTTATATTGCATTGAAGCAACGATCAGGATAAAGCAAAATAGCATATGTATTATTAGGCCGTCTGCACATGGGTCGACTGATTGCATACGTAAATCCGTGAAGTGAAATGACAATTGAAAATTTAAAATAATTTTAATTTCCGTCAACTTTTAGATATTTAAAAAATATAAACGCATAACATAAATAAAACTACATATACATATAGTAACCTATATTTCAATTAGAATTTAATAAACCCCATAAAAGCGCTTTCTAGACAATTATAAATAAGTTGCAAGTCTAAACTTGCGCGTGCCCATCTAATACGCCGCCGTCCCCCGCATAAAGGTAACGCGTATGTTTGTTTTCGAATGATAAAAATTTAAACAAGACCTTTACAGTAATTGCTATCAATCCGTCGTTAACCGTCTGGTTAAAATAACATTTAAAAGGTCTTGGCAACTTAAAATCAGATACGTGTGAATTAAAACACATGTGACTGGATTTATTTATTAAAAATATTTTAAGGAACAAATAAATGATTGAAAAAACTCTGTCTAGCAGAGGTAATTCGAAGAATGTGTTAGTCACATTGTCTCAAGATAAAGCATGTAATAGCTATTATATTATAAAATTATTATAAACAATAACAAAACCTAATTCCTTTCTGTAAACGTTTAGTAGATTGCACAAATTTGAATGTTTTTGCGGATGTTCTTGTACTTCAACGTTACTCAGGTCTGCTATGCATAAAACTGGTTTCAATATATATATTTTTTAAATTTAAATCTATGTATTAATATATCATTGAGTATACATCAAATTCTCGATTATTTTATGTATTTTAAAATTCTTATTTTTCCAGAATTCAGAAACGAATTTCCGTTTCTTAGTAATCACTTTTAAAAGAATATTCCTGTACTATTCTTGAATTTTATTATTAATTATTAATATAGTTCAGGAATA
Organism: Panorpa germanica; assembly: GCA_963678705.1. Lineage (NCBI taxonomy): Eukaryota > Metazoa > Arthropoda > Insecta > Mecoptera > Panorpidae > Panorpa > Panorpa germanica. The sequence goes on along the minus strand of OY783215.1, from coordinate 15,412,835 downwards.
TTCTTTTAAGTGATTTGTAAAATGTTTCACTCATATAAATCATATCTGTTCGATCACGATCATTATTCAGAAGACTCAGGAATACGGGCCCAGATAACAACAATGGGATTTGTCCTCATTTTTTGGTGGTTTTCAATTGCTAATTGAAGTTGATGTTAATAAATGTGTATTGGCGGTTCTATTTTATTACATATCTAAATATTGACAGAGAAATAGCAATTAAAAGTTTGAATTGTAGTTTTAGCGCTAGAAATGGTCGACCACATTTTTATGACGTGAAATGCATTTTAACGTCAGTTATTTGTTGAGTAGGTCAGTGCTGTGGTAATGTTCTGTAGCCGTTGGTAGTCAAATAAGCAAGTCAAATCAAATGATAATAAGTTTTTATTTTATTTAACCCTGCTAAGGCAGACATAATATTGGAATTTTATTGTTCCTTGAAATAGCTATAAATAATATTTGATACTTTGATATATAAATACATATAGCAGAGATTTATGAGCTGTAAGGTTGGTAACCTTACACAAGGATTGTGATGTCACATGCACTTGGAATGTGTACAACGTTGAATCCCTTTAATAATTAAAGAGACAAAATGACTTTTTTAATTGTCAAAATGACTTTCATTCCAAAGTGAGAGAGAAACGAGATGCGGTTAGACAAGTAAAATATATTTTTCACCGTTACACTTGTATACTTGTACTAGCTTTTACCCCCGTCGCAAGCGACGTTTGTTTTTTGTGAGTGGCTTAAATTTCAAGTCAAAATTTAATTCCATTTTTAAATTGAAATAATAAATAAAGTCGTCCTATTTTGATTTAACATTTAATAACAATTAATTTTTCATACAAACTGACTAAGAAAATACATTTTTTATATCAAAATTAAAAATATTTTGAATTTATGCGATATTTGAACAACTTTTTTTCAAAATTTGGGAATTTCTTTTCGATTCGTAAATAAGTTGCCAAGGTTAGCCTATGTACAAAATTTCAACTTTCTAGCACAATTTTTACTCTCGGCAAATACTGCCCCCGTGCCCCCCAATAAAATTTTGAAATTTTGAATTTTTTTTTTTTTAATAATATACTTAATTATTCTAGAATCCAGAAAATGAATTTTCTCCAAAGTTCCCTACCGGGCCCCCGAATTTCTTTAACCCCCCCCTTTTTTAATTTTAGAATTTCTAATTTTTGAGAAATGTTAGCTTTGAATACTTTAATACACATGCAAAATTTTAACTTTCTATCTTATACGAATTAAAAGTAATACAGCAAAGAAGGGATCACTTTTTTCCAGTTTTTCCAAAATTACGGGTTTCCAGGAAATTCAGGGAAAAATCCAAGGACGCCAAAAGTCTTGGAATTTTTTTCTCTGCGAAATAGGAAATTTTTAAAAACTTCCCTGGAGCCGTTTTCGAGATGCCATACAAAATTCGAACCAAACATATAAACACATAAACATATAAGAATATAAATATACACTTGGGACATTATAATATACTTGAGTTTACCCCCGTCGCAATGCGACGTCTTTTTGGCGTGTATCATTTGAATTCAATAAAATAATTCGTAATTAAATTTCATATTTAACTGTTCTATTTTTAAATTGAAATAATAAATAAACTCGCGCACACATACACACATATAAATTGACTAAAAAAATATTATTTTTTTATCAAAATAAAAAAAAATTTTCAATTTATGCGTTATTTGACCAACTTTTTTTCAAAATTTGGGATTTTTTCTTTCGATTCGTAAATAAGTTACCAAGGTTAGCCTATATACAAAATTTCAACTTTCTAGCACAATTTTTACTCTTGGAAAATACTGCCCCTGTGCCCCCAAATAAAATTTTAAAATTTTGAATTTTTTTTTATTAATAATATACTTAATTATTCTACAATCCAGAATATGAACTTTCTCCAAAGTTCCCTACCGGGCCCCCGAATTTCTTCAACCCCCCCTTTTTCAATTTTTGAAATTCTAATTTTTGAGAAATGTCAGCATTAAATAGCTTAATACACATGCAAAATTTCAACTTTCTATCTTTTACGACTTGAAAGTAATACAGCAAAAAAGGGATCACTTTTTTTCCAGTTTTTCCAAAATTACGGGTTTCCAGGAAATTCAGGGAAAAATCCAGGGACGCCAAAAGTCTTAGAATTCTTTTCTCTACGAAATAGGAAGTTTTTAAAAACTTCCCTGGAGCCGTTTTCGAGATGCCATACAAAATTCGAACCAAACATATAAGAATATAAATATACACCTGGGACATTATAATATACTAGCTTTTACCCCCGTCGCAAGCGACGTTTGTTTTTTGTGAGTGGCTTGAATTTCAAGTCAAAATTTAATTTTTAAATTGAAATAATAAATAAACTCGTCCTATATTGATTTAACATTTAATAACAATTAATTTTTCATACAAACTGACTAAGAAAATACATTTTTTATATCAAAATAAAAAAATATTTTGAATTTATGCGATATTTGAACAACTTTTTTTCAAAATTTGGGATTTTTTTTTCGATTCGTAAATAAGTTGCCAAGGTTAGCCTATATACAAAATTTCAAATTTCTAGCACAATTTTTACTCTCGGAAAATACTGCCCCCGTGCCCCCAAATAAAATTTTGAAATTTTGAATTTTTTTTTATTAATAATATACTTAATTATTCTACAATCCAGAATATGAACTTTCTCCAAAGTTCCCTACCGGGCCCCCGAATTTCTTCAACCCCCCTTTTTTCTATTTTTGAAATTCTAATTTTTGAGAAATGTCAGCAATAAATAGCTTAATACACATGCAAAATTTCAACTTTCTATCTTTTACGTCTTGAAAGTAATACAGCAAAAACGGGATCACTTTTTTTCCAGTTTTTCCAAAATTACGGGTTTCCAGGAAATTCAGGGAAAAATTCGGGGACGCCAAAAGTCTTAGAATTTTTTTCTCTACAAAATAGGAAATTTTTAAAAACTTCCCTGGAGCCGTTTTCGAGATGCCATACAAAATTCGAACCAAACATATAAGAATATAAGAATATAAATATACACCTGGGACATTATAATATACTAGCTTTTACCCCCGTCGCAAGCGACGTCTGTTTTTTGAGTGTGGCTTGAATTTCATGTCAAAATTTAAACTCATTTTTAAATTGAAATAATAAATAAACTCGTCCTATATTAATTTTACATATAATAACAATTAATTTTTCATACAAACTGACCAAAAAAATATATTTTTTATATTAAAATAAAAAATATTTTCAATTTATGCGTTATTTGACCAACTTTTTTTCAAAATTTGGGATTTTTTTTGATTAGTAAATAAGTTACCAAGGTTAGCCTATATACAAAATTTCAACTTTCTAGCACAATTTTTACATTCGAAAAATATTGTCCCCCGTGCCCCCAAATAAAATTTTGAATTTTCTATTATTGATAATATACTTATTTATTCTAGAATTTAGAATATGAACTTTCTTTGACGTTTCTTACCGGGCCCCCGAATTTCTTCAACCCCCCCTTTTTTAATTTTTGAATTTCTAATTTTTGAGAAATGTCAGCATTGAATACCTTAATACACATGCAAAATTTCATCTTTCTATAATTTACGAATTAAAAGTAATACAGCAAAAAAGGGCTCACTTTTTTTCCATTTTTTCCCAAAATACGGGTTTCCAGGAAATTCAGGGAAAAATCCGGGGATGCTAGAAGTCTTAGATTTTTTTCTCTTTAAAGTCCCTTTTAAAGTCTAAGGTTTACCCCCGTCGCAGAGCGATGTCTTTTTGGCGTGTATCATTTAAATCCAATAAAATAATTCGTAATTAAATTTCATATTTAACTGTTCTATTTTTAAATTGAAATAATAAATAAACTCGCGCACATATACACACATATAAATTGATTAAAAAAATATTTTTTTTTTATCAAAATAAAAAATATTTTCAATTTATGCGTTAATTGACCAACTTTTTTTCAAAATTTGGGATTTTTTTTTTCGATTCGTAAATAAGTTACCAAGGTTAGCCTATATACAAAATTTTAACTTTCTAGCACAATTTTTACTCTCGAAAAATACTGCCCCCGTGCCCCCCAATAAAATTTTGAAATTTTGAATTTTTTTTTATTATTAATATACTTAATTATTCTAGAATCCAGAATATGAACTTTCTCCAAAGTTCCCTAACGGGCCCCCAAATTTCTTTAACCCCCCCTTTTTCAATTTTTGAATTTCTAATTTTTGAGAAATGTCAGCATTGAATACCTTAATACACACACCAAATTTCAGTTTTCTATCTTTTCTAGTTCGTCAGATATTTGCAAAAGTATTTTTTCGAATTTTCCAGTTTTTCCAGAATAATTTGTTCCAGGGAAATTCAGGGAAAAATTCAGGGACGTAGAAAGTCTTAGAAATTCGTCCTTTACATAATATCAAAATTTAAAAAACTTTGTAGGCGCCGTTTAGAAGATACCATACAGATTTTGTTACCGGATATATATATATATATATAAATATCTATGAGTTCTTATGAGTTTTCCATGTTAAATTGGAACATTACGAACATTATAATAGTAAGATGATAAGAATATAAATATACACCTGGGACATTATAATATACTTGAGTTTACCCCCGTCGCAATGCGACGTCTTTTTGGCGTGTATCATTTAAATCCAATAAAATAATTCGTAATTAAATTCCATATTTAACTGTTCTATTTTTAAATTGAAATAATAAATAAACTCGCGCACATATACACACATATAAATTGACTAAAAAAATATTAATTTTTTTTCAAAATAAAAAATATTTTCAATTTATGCGTTATTTGACCAACTTTTTTTCAAAATTTGGGATTTTTTTTTTCGATTCGTAAATAAGTTACCAAGGTTAGCCTACATACAAAATTTCAATTTTCTAGCACAATTTTTACTCTCGGCAAACACTGCCCCCGTGCCCCCCAATAAAATTTTGAAATTTTGAATTTTTTTTTAATAATAATATACTTAATTTTTCTAGAATTCAGAATATGAACTTTCTCCAAAGTTCCCTACCGGGCCCCCGAATTTCTTCAACCCCCCCTTTTTCAATTTTTGAATTTATAATTTTTGAGAAATGTCAGCATTGAATACCTTAATACAGATACAAAATTTCAACTTTCTATCTCTTTCCAACTCAAAGTAATACAGCAAAAAAGGGCTCACTTTTTTTCCAGTTTTTCCAAAATAACGGGTTTCCAGGAAATTCAGGGAAAAATCCGGGGACGCCAAAAGTCTTAGAATTTTTTTCTCTACGAAATAGGAAATTTTCAAAAACTTCCCTGGAGCCGTTTTCGCGCTGCCATACAAAATTCAGTACCAAACATATAAGATCATAAGATCATAAGAATATAAGAATATAAAGAAACAGTTGGAACATTATAATATAGGACTAGCGCTTCGCCCCGTCGCAAAGCGACGTGTATTTAATATTTGTGAATAAATAAAAGTTATTTGATAAATAGAAAATAATCCTGAAATATTGTTTATTGTTCGTCTTTCGGCTTTACAATCTACATTCTTAATACATTTCATATACTTCAACTTACAATTAAATTTACATTATTCTCTACTAACTTATTTATTCTTCTGTTTTTCCTTTCCTTCCACCTCTTTCCTTCACTGCCTCCCTTTAATAGCTGGCCAATATTCGTTTCGCTAGCTACTTTTTACTTACACTCAAACTTAATGTGCTCCAGTGTTTCGTCCTCCGCTCCGCACACTCTATACTTTCTTTCCTAACTCTTTTCCCAGTATCTGTTTCCTTTTTCCTCATTTCCCAATCTAAACCTTGCTGTTCTTTTTATGTGTTTTATGTCTTTTTCTATAAGGTACTGAGGCACAGTATTTTCTTATAACATTTTATATCTTTTATTGTAGTTACTTTTTTCTATTTTTCCCATTCTCTCCTGCTGTTGTATCTTCTTATCCCTTCTCCTTAACTCCTCTTCTACACTTGCGCCCCCTTCTCTTCTCCTCTCTGCCTCCTCGATCGCCATTCCATTCCTTTCAAAGTACTATTTTGTCTTTTTTGTACCTCCTCCCCACCATTCTTCATGCTATCCTCTCTTATTTTCTTTCAAATTTTGCTTTCCGCTCTGTTCAATTTCTCCTCGTATTTTACTGCTCTTTCCCCTGTTTTAATTCGTATCTTATCCCATTTTAGCTCCTCCGTATCCATGTATCCTGGCGTGCACCTGTCCAGCGTTAGTAACCATTTATTATATCGCACCTGTATTCTTTCCAACTTTTCTTGCTCCTTCCACCCCCAAACCTCTGCTCCATACAACATCATACTGGCTATCAGTCTATCAAACATCCATATTCTCTTTTGTATGTCCCCCCCAAATACATTTTCCCCTAGTCCCTATACCCGTCGCATTGCTAGCTCCGCCTTCTTTGCTACCTCCCTTATCCGAGCCTCTTCTTCATTGTTCTTTTTAAAAGTGTAGCCCAGATATTTAAATTCTTCTACTTCCTCAATGTCCTCTGTCTTATATTTCCACCTTTTATGTCTTCTTTTTCCACCCCCTTTTTTAAATACCATAATTTTTGTCTTTTCCACATTTAACTCTAGTCCTTTCCTGTCTATATATCTCCCTAGCCGGTGAGCCATCTCCTGCAGCTCTCCTTTCCTTTTTGCCAACAGGACTATATCGTCAGCGTATGCTAAAGTCCATATCTTGTAGTGTCTTCCTATTAGCATTCCCCCATCTTGTCCTCTTACCATTACCCCCTCCAAGTCTGCTGTATATATCGCAAATAAAATACAAAATATTATTTTGTTATAATTCCTTTATTTACAGTAATAAAGCTTTGTATTGACCAGTATCCAGTGCCCCCGCCCATAAGCCCCAATCGTCACCTCTTGGCTCCATGCTCTCTTACGTTTCCGAACTTTTAATTTGATTCCTCTAAACTTCCGCCATGGAGCGCCTCCTACTTTTAGCACTCTGCATCGCTTCTTCCCTGAGCATCGTCGGTCTTTAGAGTACTTTCACAGCGCCCCCGCTGCGTAAAATTATCATTTACCATAATGAAGCACAGTATTGAACAATGTCCACTGCCCCGCCCCTAAACATCAATCACCTCTTGGCTCCATGCTCTGTATCGTTCTCGCACTTTTAATTGTAATCATCTGCACCTTTGCCATAATGCGCCCACTTGCAACACTACAGCTTAACTGAACATCATCGCTTATTAGGGCACTTTCCTATACCCCCCGTTTAGCGCAATCATTAAATAATCCTGCGCTTCCACCCCCTGCGTACTAATCTCTTAACAATTAGTTTTCCAAATTAATACTTTACTGGCAACCTGCATACTAAATTTCATCCTTAGAAGTACATTATTTTTTAATAATTATTCGATAAGATAAATCTTTGATAAAATTTTCACTAATTTCAATGTAAACCTACTAATTACATCAATTCATTTATGTTTTTAAGAAAGCCTAGCAGTTCGCTCCTAATAATCTCATCTCTAGGCCTTTTCCTTCCCGTTATTGCACTTTCGATTTTATCCCCATACCCCGCCACCCACACTTTTAGCACCAAAGCACATATTCTGCAATACGGTTACCTCCCAGAGCCATTATAATCTATCGCCACTACTTCTAACACCACCGTTACTTAGAACTGAACCCCAGCGCCACACTCTTCTCCAATCAGACACTACTAATTCGCTATTACAGCAATTCATTTACATGATTAAAACTGTACTGTAATCTTACACTCTATATTTCGTATTTATATTTACGTTATAATATTAGTCTCCCCATTAATCCCCGCTCCTGAAATAAAATTGTCAAATTTTAGGCATAGCAATCTATTTTGCTTGTAACAACTCTCACTACCTTTATCTACCCCTACTTTTATAAATGATCGAAATTTCAAAATTGAGTTCTTTGGCAAAGCGTTTTCCCGCCCCCACTTCCCCAATTTCACGCCGCTACTAAGGTTAAATTTATTTTCGCAAATATGCACATGCATAGTTTCTATTTTTTCACTTTTTCTATTTTTTTATATTTAAGGCTGTTAACTATTTCCCCCCTATACCCCTCACTCCTGTTCGATTTCACAGCACAACAAATGCACCAAAAATCAATCCAATTCTACTACTGAATGTAATTTGAATATCTGACTTATAGAGAACTATTTAGCTTCTATTTAATATTCTACATGCAAAATATCATCGTTGTACCTCTATATTGTTCTTATACTTGGTTTATCACCCCCCCCCCCCCCAATTTAATGTTGCACTTAAGAAAATGTAGTTATTTTTATATTTTCGTAATAAATATGTCAATCTATATCTGCATACTAAATTTCAGCTTTGTATTTAAATTTTAGCATTAGTACCCCCAACATACCACCGCTACTGAACAAGTTTGTCAAATTTTAGCACGAGGATCTATTTTATTTGTATCTAAGAATATATATTCTAAACTATAGCCTTTCATCTCCATTTATTTCAAATATCTGGTTTTTGGCCCCCAGCGCCCGCCGCCTCTGGAAAGTTGCAAATTTCTATAGTGTGTCTTTAATGACACTCTATATATGGCCCCCGTTCCAAATTTTAACGTTCTAGCTTTGTTGCGACATTGCCCCCAAAAAATCACGCCGCTACTGAATTAAAATTTTGGTAATCCAATTATTGGCAAAGATGCACAATTAGTGTCTTAATACATACCCAAAATTTTAATACTTCTTTTTCAATATTTCAGGCTTTTACTGTCTCAACTCCCGCCGCCACTGGAAATTTGGGGCTGTTTATTTTTTTTCATTAATTACTGTCTACAGCGAGCCTACATATTAAATTTGAACGTCCTAACTCTATTCTAACATTGCCCCCAGAAATTCGCGCCGCTACTGAACTCAAATTTCAAATTTCCAACTATCAGAAAATGTGCACAATTATGATCTCAATACACATACCAAATTTCAGTTTTCTATCTTTTCTAGTTCGTCAGATATTAGCAAAAGTATTTTTTCGAATTTTCCAGTTTTTCCAGTATAAGTTTTTCCACGGAAATTCAGGGAAAAATTCAGGGACGTAGAAAGTCTTAGAAATTCGTCCTTTACATCATACCAAAATTTGAAGAACTTTGTAGGCGCCGTTTAGAAGATACCATATACGATTTTGTTACCGGATATATATATATATAAATATATAAATATCTATATAAATATCTATGAGTTCTTATGAGTTTTCCATGTTAAATTGGAACATTACGAACATTATAATAAGTAGATGATAGTATTTTGTTCAGTTCAGTATGTTTAAAGAATATGCTATCCTTTTTCAACAAATATTTCTTTAATGGTAATAGACAGACGCTATCTCCCTGAATCCCCGAATATAATGTATTTAAACGAAGATAGTATACAGCGATTGTAAGATAGAGGTTTTAAACCTAACGCAGACCTGCCGATCGTGGATTTTTGAATCACCAAAACAATGTAAAAAACTAATACAACGAGTATTGTTGAAGATGAATAATATTCATTAAAAAAATCACGATCCGTACTAAAGATTACATCTATTTATTTCTTCATTTAAAATTTATATTTTGCAGACTCTAAAGTAGAATTCCATTAAGTTTTATACCCCTGCTAGTGTCAAGTTTATAACTCCGGTCATAAATCATAAACCGACTCGGCTTTTAATTCAGCAGTGAACCGTCGTTGCGATCTCTGTAGCTCATAAAAAGGGCCTTTCCTATGAACGACTGAATAGAAAATGAACATGTTCCAGACAAAAAACTCATGATATGTAATAGAAATTAAGTAGAATTTACTCCAAAATGTTTACTGGGTTGCTAAGACTACATATATCAGATTTTATTTCACAAAATCTTGACAGGTAGGGAATAAATTCGAACTAAAATTGGTTTCTGTGTTGTTGCTTCGAACTTGTAAAGCGTTAGAATAGAATTGTACGAGTGACTCGAACTTCACCAAATTGTTTACTGGGATGTATATATAAATACATCCTAAAATTACGTAAAGTTAAATTTAAAGGTTAATCAATAAACGAAAATTTGACTTACTTTGATGTGTGAATCTTTTCTGTTAATCTAAATGCTGGCCAAAATCCAGGAAAAGACGAAACACTTTAATAATTAATATAGTATGTAAAAAAAATTATGGGCGAGAATTTTAACAACAATTTTGTAAACGAAATGAAAACGTAAACTATAACCTATATTGTATGTCACGCACTTCGGTTTTTTTTTTTTTTTAAATATTTATTTTTCAGTGCATCCAACTAGTTATTAGCACTTTTAAATCAATATTACATTTTTCGTATAACATATAACTTATACAATATAATATAATTCTTTCTTTTTCTATGTTTCAGCTTCTTTCCTTATTCCATTTCAAAGAACTCCAAGATCCTCATTCTTTTCCTATGTCAGCATCTCGATATGATACAGCAATTGCCTTAACTATATGTTCCCATTTCCATCCAATCTCTTCCTCATCCTCTCTCTCCAAGCTGTTCTTTTTCTTCTTCTTTCCTTTTCTTTTTTTTTCCTTTTTCTATTTTCGTTCTCGAATTTTTCTTTTTGTGATCATTTTTTTTTTCAATATTCATTTTTCTATGGTTGCACACAACCAATTAAATCTTATTTTATCAAACCCAGAATATATAACTCTGGCCCGGGGATCGAACCCGAGAACACAGTAGTCAGAATCAAGTATCAATGCTCTTACCCAACTGTGTCGTCGCACTTCGGTTTATTTGATAAGTATTCAGAAATATTAGGTGGTAATTAACTGTTTACAATATTAAAATATAATAAAACAATTCTTTTTTTATACTAGTTGATTTGTTTACACTCATTCACGGGTTTATGTTCATGCCACAGAAATATATTTTCAGCACTGCACTATCCACTTAACCAAATGTACTGCTGCTAGCAAAGAGAATCTAAATAGCATGCACGAGCCCCGAGCGAAAACGCGAAGGGGATTGTCATCTGGCATATAAAAAAATTCTATTTTAAGTCGTCAATGGCGCCACTTGCACGACAATTGTTATACAATTAAGACAATTAATGATTAGTTTATTAATCTCTTCTTTATATTTATGATTATTCACGATAATGATTTGCGATAACCTCGACAATTTATGGTTCATTAATTAAAAGAAATTAAATAATAATAATATTACTAGCGACATCTGTTATTCAATTAATTAAATAACTCAGATTGAACAACAAAGGAATACGGTAAAACATAATTAAAAAGGATAACTTACATATATATTTATAGAAAAAATGTACTTATAATTTCATTATAAAGAATTTAATTATTTTGTAGTATGTATAGTAGTGCTCTCTTACGACAAGTAGTGTAATTTTTTAGCAATGCTGCAATCCGTGGTTAGGGCCTTGGGTAAACATATAATTTTTTGTATAGAAACGGTCCTTATTAGTAAGAGTAATTATTTAGAAATAAATATGTTTTAACTTTAGAAAAATAAACAAGGTTTCCTTTATTTCAAATTTTATTTTCACTAAAGAATGTATTTTTTTTAAATTTATAACGTATAACGATACACACAGACTTGACACTATAGATGTATATTATTATTAATAATAATTTTTTTTCATATTAATAATTTGCTAATTGCGTATGTGGAATGGCTGGCTTTCTTTTTTATTTTTATCTAAAATCTACACATTTTTATATTGTTCTTCTTTTCTATTATTTTAAATATTTCTTGTTAACTTTAATATTTTTTATATTACATGAGAATTGGTCATGGCAGAATTATTTTAGATAAAACAAATGTTGGTTTAGTGATATGAAAATTTTGTATAAAATTAAAATGTTACGAAATTGACTCATCTCTTGCTTCATCTAAATCCTTCATTCGTAGATGCAATGTGTAGCGCGATTGTTGAATGTCCAAATCTTTTATTTCATATAGTATGGTATTTTAAGAAATCGTTATTTCAAACTAACATATAAGAATCTAAAAGCAAAAATGTTTGTTTCCATTTGCTGTCGGTAGAAGTTAAACGAAAATTTGCATCATTACAGCATATTTATTGCTGTATAAGTAATTTTGTTACTTTCGTTATGTCTAGAGCTTTATTTGATCCTCTTTGACACACATAAAAGAGAAAATTTGAGAAACAAGCATGCTTTAGATAATTTAGATGCATTTTTATTCCTAAAAATACCGAATTTAATTTTTATTCATTTTTATGGAAATTAACAGATTTCTATAATTGACAGCGGTTTTGTTTAAAAGTGCACCACAATGTCAGGTTGCAGAACTATGTAATTTTCTCAATAATAGACTCAGAATAATAAAATGTAGTCAATAATCATAGCGCGATTTTCTATCCTTATTGAAAATTATCTTGTACTTTCAGCAATAACAGCGTTGCCAGAGATAGAGATTTCGAAAAACTGTAAAGTTAAAGATAATTAAAATTCTAAAATGTTGTACCTAAATACAAATGTCGGGTACTAGTTACGTTTTAAAATTCGTGAACGAAAGTAGATGAAATACAACTCTGTATTACTAATCATGCAATGAATAGACCACGTTCTTTAGTTGGCGTGACTAAAAGTTGAGTATTGTTACTTAACAGTACAAGTTAGTTATCAACAAAGTTATGTAACCTGCTAAAGCTTAAACAAATGACATGATATGGCTATTATTTCTGATATGGCGCTACTTCTGAAATGTATTTTATATTTTTTTTGATAACAGATTTTTACTAATTACTTATTGTAAATTGTTTTTTTTTTTAATATTTATATTTATTATAAATTCGATTAGTTTTTTTCAAAATTACTGTTACCTTTCATTAAATCTGATTTTTAAAAATACGAATTAAAAAATATCCGTTGTGTTAATACATTTGTATAAATGTCATTCTTATTGGAAGAATTCTTCTCTAATGTTTTATTTTTATTTTATAGCAAATTTGCTACTTTAACATTAATTGATAATTTATTCAAATAGTAGAAAATGGTAAGAAATATATCTTGCAAATATATTCAATGAGTTTTCTTTGTTTTGTAATATATTTGCAGTTTATTTTAGATTATTTTTACACAAGAGTTTTGAAGATTTAAATTATATATTTATATATATGCACATATATGTGATATAATCTGATAAGATCTAATAGACAGCAGATTTCATGGGAAGAAAATATTCTTCTGTGAATACATGTATTTGCCATTATGAACCATTGAAATGAACCACATGTATTGAACCGTATTTGCAAGTAAATTTTGTGTATCTTTTCGCTCTTTAAGTTTTGCACACTAACATATAATTCAAAATTAAAATAAATCTACATGTTATACATTTTTCTGACATTCTAAATTGACAACTAAACTATACTCTCAACCAACAACAATATTAGTAACGAGTATTTAACAATCTCTATCTCTGGTTGTAGTGTTGTTAGTTCATAGTACAGTTAAACAACTTATATTATGCAATGAAATACTGTGTATCTTCCGTACTTAACTCTATACGAATAACTTTTGCTTTTTCCTGCACCCGTATAGCAATTGAATCTCTACCAGAAAGAGAATTCATTTCAGGGCACATAACCGAGTACTTCTGTAGTCTACTAACACATCTATCAGTTTATTGCTTATGTACGTATATATAATACATATATAAATATCGCTCATATACTGGTAACAACGTCAAATAGTTTTAGGAAGTTCAAATACAATAGCAAACTAAGTAAATCTCTTTGAGTGTCAATGTTAAAATTTGAACTGTGAAGGACACAGTCGTTATTATCTTCCAATATATTGAGTAATGACGTCATTGCAGCAAATATGTGACGTGTTTAAAATAAATGGTAAATTACTCTTCGGCGTTAGTTAAATTGACTTTTTGTTGACAAAGTCAATGTCATAACAGTGCAACTGAACAGAGTATACTTATCAGTTATTTAATATCTAGATTTTTAAAATATTTTGTTACATCAAACCTGGTCTAATAGAAAATTGATTTAAACTTGTTTTAAGTGACACTGTAATAAATTTAGAAATATGTAATCATCTAATAAGAAAATATAATATGTGTAACACACGAAATTCATTTAAATATTTTTATATATGTTCTTTAACCATCAATTCTCCATTAGACTATTTCCAGTAAACAGATATTTACGTAATATTTATGTAGAAATACGTAAAAGATACGTAAATGCGTCTAGTGGATTATAATGTCCTAAATTGTCTATATGATTTATTTATTATAGTCATTTGCTACCATTTTATTTTATTTTTATTTATTTTTTGGACTTTTAGCACATGCATACGACTTTAAGCGCTCTGGTAATGTTAAATGGTTTTCTAGCCTAAGACGCCTAACATACTTATATAATTTACATATACAATTTATTATATGTTGACTTTGAATTTACAAATCGATTACTTTTTACTATTTATAGGTATATAAAGACATAAATATTAAATTTAAACATTTTTCATTACGAATAGAATCTTTTTATTGTAAATTTCTTCTAAATTTAATATTAATATATTCATTTTATATTTACTGTTTCTAAAATACATTTCTTTGTTACTAATTTTAACAATAATTAGTAACAGCAAAATGTATAACATTCAAAATGTGAAACTCTGTCAATATGAATATCGACAGTTATTTTAATTGACGAAAATATAATTTCTATTAAAATAAATTTATTGTTAATCAATAAATAATAAACAGATAACAGCTGGACGTATTATGTTCTTTATTGTTATAGTTTCCTCTCTCTCACTCACATTTAACAGTGTTGTTTGTTTTTCGACTATGAATAGAACACTGGAACTGATACTTCTCTATTTGTAATTATTGTGTTGGTTTCTTTTTAAAAACCATTCATTATTAATTCATTTTCAAATCACTTTTTTCAATGATCAAGTGGTATTTCTGGTTGGTAACAGATAGCAATCTTGAGTGTAATATTCATAATATCCACAAAACCACAAATGTTTTAATTTAAAATGTTTGTAATGAATTTTAGAGAATAATACCTTAATTGCAATAGAACTATAGGCATTCAGGCCACGTAATTCAGGATACGTAAAAGAAAAGGTTAATTACGTCCAAAATATTATCTGTACACGAAAAATAAACTTATTTTAAGAAAAATATTGAATAACAAAATTTGAAATAATTTAATGTCACGTTGCTTTGAAAAACTTCCATAATTTCCAAATTGACAGTTTTTAACAAGTCTTGTTGCTTAATGATTTTAATAACACCTAATTCATCATGAATGACATTTTGGATTTTTGTAGATGGTATTTTCTATACGAATATTTATATAGGATATCAGCATGATAGTAAATGTGCATATTGTCAATAAAGTCTATGAAGTTTACAATACGTTTATTTATACAACCTAAAAATGTTAAAATATACAAATTTTAACCTTAAAATATATTATTTGTTATATTTTTCTTCTAAAAGCTCTATTGTATAGATTTTCTTTATTAAAGATATAGTTTAAAATGGATAAAAAATCTGTTTTTTTTTTTTGTAAATGGAAGGAGGAATAGAGAACATGTGTTGAAATATCATCAAAATTTTGAGATGAGTACAAATTCTAACTCTACGTCCACATATGCATGTTCACTTATTCGTTCTCTTGACTCGTTATTAATCGCTATTAGAGCGAAAAATTTCGTGTTCGTGTATTGATACAAGAATCTTTACGAATATTGAAATTTGGAACCCGAACACGCATGTGTGGTCCAGACCTTACATTGGAAATGATTAAATGGATTGAACAGATAAAAGAAAAGTGGTTTGAAGTTGAAAAATGCATTTTTCTTGTATGGAGTGGTCAAATAATGAGGTATACGCGTGGGTCAACTTCAATACATAAGATTAATTTATGTACAATAGGAAATTCGTTATTTTCAAAATCAATATTTGATTGATTCAGATATTTGTTAAAAAATAAAACACAAACAGTAAAACTAGCACACACCTAACTTTGAACACTGACTTTAAAACGTTCAACTTTGTTTTTGAATGTTTAAATAAAATTTACAAGAAGGAAATCTAAAATTACTTTAGAAATAATAATTAATGAATTATCTACAGCATCTATATTATCTTTAATCACGAGAAAATATAAAATGTCTTTAAAATATCGAATTACATACACAGACTAATAAATCTGTTTATTTTCTTAATTAGTGTAATTTGCTAAAAACAATTAGGCTATTTTATATTTAAAATTTGATTCTACAATATAATTATATTCTAGAACGACACACGGTTTTTTTTAAAATTATTTTATTTAAACATTTGAATCTACTATTTTAATTTCTTCTTATAAACAATTAACACATTTTCTTAAAAGTGTTGGAAGTTTTTGTAGATGATGACACGTGGCTTCCATTATAAATATATTTTTTGTTCGAATCCGAATCGGTTTTTCTAAACGATTTCGATACGATTTTCTGTACACACTTAACATTAATATTTTTTTAAAAAAGCAAAATTTTATATTTCTCTACTTTTTATATTTAATTTTTTTTAACATGAATTTTTCTTTTTTGGTTGAAAATAACTTTCCATAAATTTAAAATTTAATTTTAAATTTTCTTTTTAAAACTAATGCAATTATAATATATGTACTCGTATAAATGAAACTCAAGCGTTTCGTTTTACGAGTATGTAAGATATTTCCGATTGGTCAATTAAATAATGTTATGGCGATATCTTTTTTAATCGAGTTACGATTTTATCGATTTTTTATGCCTGTACAATTATACTAATCATTTCGAAAATATAAATTTTTTTTATCGCAATTTTTGATATATTGAACACGAATCATTTTATTTCATTTTGAAAATTTTGTGCATTTTGAAAAATGCGTATTTTATTTAAATTTAGTACAAATAGTTGTTGACAACTTTTGTGCGACTTTTGATATTGGATTTAATGATATGCAAAAAATATTGGATTTGTTTTACACATCAGATCAACCCAATAGTTAGTATATTGGCTAAAAATATATTCTTTCTTAAGCTACGACTTAAGCCAAATTCAAAATGACAAAAACTAAAAATTGACAACGTTTTTCTGAAAATAAAAAAAATCTTAATATATAAAATAACTTTTATTACTTCAAAAATTGTTTTATTTTGATATTAAGTTGTAACTTTTTGTGTGAGCTAAAGAAACGTTGTTAATTTTTTAGTTTTCTTTTTCCTAACCTAACAAATTTAATCAAAAATTAAAATATTGAATGCAGGTGTTTCTGGCAGTGATACATTTGAGGAATCGACATTTTGGAATAAAAGATCTTGTGCTTTTTGTTACTTACTTCAGTACATTTCGTAAAAGTTTAGATAAAACCTATAAAATAATTAAAAACTACATTTTCGAATATGATTTGAATTCAGCTTAAGATGGCGCTCAAATTTAGAATTGTACCATTGTGTATAAATTTTATTGTTAATTGTTTCCTTGTTTTAGATGTTATTGTATTTCTCTGATGAATCGCCCCACCATGTTTGTTTCTTTCAGATGGGGTCGTTATTTTGGGATTAAGTCATCAGACCGGGGGGCGGGGTACTCGCTCCGCCCGGAGTTCACCCTGCGAGCCTGGCCGAGGCCTCTCTGAAACAAAAACAAAATTATCATATGACGGGCACCCTTCAATGCAAAGACACAGTTGTCTGGCATAAACACATTCGGTCAGTGCTGTGGTAATGTTTTGTAGCTGTTGGTAGGCCTATGTATCTAGTACGAACCCAGTAAACAATTTGGTGAAGTGCTCTATTTAGTGACGTTTCTATCACTATTTCACTTCAATTATAGTTCGCATCAACTTTATCTTCATTTGTATTCCGACAGGTGGAGTAATTTCGCCATCTGTAGCCGATAAAGTAGACATTTTATATGAAAAAATGTGAGAAACTGAACTATAAATGAACTCTTTTATGACAAAAAAATCATGACGCATCTTCAATATGATGTCAAAGTGACTCCAAAATGATTACTGGGAATGCGTTAGTTAGCAAAGAATAATAAGTTTTTATTTTATTTAACCCTGTTATGGCTGACATAATATTGAAACTTTATTGTTCCTCGAAACAGTTGTAAATAATATTTGATATTTTGAATATAAATGCATATAGCAGAGATTTCTAAGCTGTTAAGTTGGTAACCTGTAAAGTTTTAAGAGTTCTGTCTCTCTTTTATGCTCTGTTGTATAAAAGAGATAGTAATATAGCGGACGTGAGGTCACATGTCTTGGAATGTTGTACAACGTTGAATCCCTTTAATAATTAAAGAGACAAAATGACTTTTTTAATTTTTAATATGTTAAAATATAAGGAGTTATTAAAAAATAATTGAACATTTGAGGTTCTAGTAACCCACTTTATCATTATATAGTAAACTTTTATAGAAATTAAGACATAGGACACAAGCTCATTAATTGTCTTGTGCAAAACGGGTTCCCATATTATTTACACGTGTTCTATTTTCAAAACATTTGCGCCTAGGTGTTAATTTGACCTTAACAGTTACCAAACATATGTTAATGTTGTTAACAATCATCGTATTGTATTAAACAATCCCCTCAGTCCTCACCCCTCGCAGTTTCAATATCCTTACCTACTGCTAAACGAACCATTCGTCTTTCTGACTCTGCGTGAGGTCATTACCATCTTCGCAGAGTATCACTTTGCCTGGCAGTAGAGGCGGCGCCATGCCGTCGACGTCGTCATGATGCGGTACCCGAGGGTTCTCGCAGGGTGCTCCCAGTTTCCCTGTCCCCCTGTCACACGATGGGGACCCCCCGTACCAGGCGAGGGAAGACAGGTGGCGCCACGTGGAAGCGAATGCTTCATAGCGCCGTTTGAACCATATATTTGTTGCACTAAAAATCATATTGTTTTACATTAAATAAAATATGCATTATTAAAATAATATATACCTAAAAAATGATTTGACAGTTTTATTTGAAAAGGTTACTCCATCTTACATTGCATTTGCGTGTTGTTACCCATCGGGACACCTTGTCTGGAAGTTTGTCTCCGACAAAGACAGATGGCAATGCACACAGCGAAGGCGCACAACACTAGAATAGAGCTGACCAACAGGACCACGAACCAGGTGAGCTCCATTCCTAGCAACGTGCTGGATTCTGTATCTAATTGGATAATAACAACAATGTTAAAATACTATTTTATAATAACATTATTCCAATTGAATTTCAAACGTAAATGACATACTTTGACATAAAGCGTTGGTAGCTTCGTCGGAACCATCTCCACAGTGGTTGACTCCATCACAAACTAAATCTGTGCTAATGCAGAACTCCCGGAGAGTACAGCGGAAGTCCTTACACGCGTGCTCTGCAAAAACATTTCAATTTTTATAAATTTCATATTTAGCGTCATCAGAGAGTCTTACAGATAATATGAGACTTTAATTTATATATATTAGACCCGTCAGTAAAATGGTTGCGAATAAGGAAAAATAATATTGATTAAAATTGAAATTCAAATTTGTTATAGCTATAATTCCGGTAACATTTGGATATTTAATAAAATAAAAACGTTAATATACATATATTGAAATTTATTTCAATTGAAAATTAAAAAGACGACCCCTAAAAAAAGAGTTCCCAACCCCCATTTATATTTATATTTTACTGCTTTGTCAACTACTTATGTAAAAATACGCTAAAGCTAAAATAGAGCTTCTATTTTCATTAACATAATAATAACAATGGGATTATGAACTAATTTTTTAGGGGTTGATTTTTTAATTGTTGATTGAAATAGATGTTAATAAATGTATATTTGCGTTTTTATTTTATTAAATATCTAAATGTTGACGGAGATATAGTAATTAAAAATTCGAATTATAGTTTTATCGCTACAGATGTCGGCCATATTTATGACGTAACATGTCGCACTATTAAAGGATAGATAATGGCTCTAATAGATTAACTAACAGCACGAACATGATTTTGATTACCTTTTGATGACAGTCTATATCTGAGAAGGGTTTTAGTGACCATAATTCAAAACGGAAACGAACTAGAATAATTCAAAGCTTTAAGCAACTCTAGTAGCAAATCCTCGGAATATATATTGGAATTAAATTACCAGGTGATGAATGGACGGTACGCGATTATAGAATCAGAGAGCTATTGATAGTACACGGTGTGGGTGGAAAGGTCGACGGGTGATACTTTATACCAGTGACGTAATCAGGAAATTAAACCAACAAGATATTATTCCAACAGGGGTCGCCTAAAGCGGTTTATTCCATGTCCAATAATTTTACTCTAAGTGATAATACCCTGGTTCAAAGTCAAAGTTCTCCTCCATTCTTTACTGCTTGAATAATTTAATTTCCATAATTTAAATAGAACTTATAGATTTTATAATTATCGGCCCAACAACTTAATGTCGGGCACACAAAAAATTAGTCATTAGACTCATTTGAGTGCTCCCGTCCACGGAAATCTTTAGTAAAAGGCGAAAGATTTATTCGCTCTGAAGGGAAACCAGAGTAATTTTAAATTTAAAAAATGGGGTGTTACCATGACAAGCACGTACTCCAAATCCGAGAGTTTAGATTTACCTGTGTCATCTTACGAGTAAATAATGAAGCAACAGGCAGAGGTACTGTGTTTGGATATTTCATGTAATATATATGATTTCTTTATTACTTACTTGGATCTTTGACAGCTGTTATAACCAGTTTGAAACCATTTGTATCCGTGCCCCATCCGTCTGTTACATACTTTAAAGTTACAAAATTTGTTCTTGTAAAAATGGCGCCCACTGTATTGTTGTGATATGTACGACATCTCCCCTATCACAATTTTTCCTTTTTCTTTTCCTTAGAGCAGAAACGCATATGTTTTGTTTTATATGCGTTCCTTTTCTTTGGTTGAGGAGTGTTGTAAGTACGCATATGTCGCACTTACCTTTTATTTTTAATGATATTAAATGTTAATTATGTAATAGAATTATATTATGTAAACAGTTTTTGTATTAGTATTAAGATTGTAAAGAATAATTATTTAAGTTTAGCGCTTATAAATATTGTCTCTGGTTTGTGGAGATTAATATTGATTTAATGCTGGTAATTCAGTATTGGCGTTCTGTGATGTGAAATAAATTATTATATATTAAATTGCACAAGACGCTGAAAGCCAGTCTTCTCCTGAGTCTCAAAGCAAGCATTACTATTCGCAACTTCGTACGTATTGAATAGTGAGCACATTTCAACTATTAATTAAATTATAACACTATAGAATTACATTTTGTTTTATATCTGTCATCTTCGTTAATCTAATAAAATACTATTGTAATTAAGTAAGCAGATATAATATTACAACGAATAAATGATATATTTTAATAAAAGTGTTTGTATTAATAGTAATAAAAAGATACTAATTGTTCAACCGTCGCATGTCGCAACGAGGTTACTTTAGACCGCTCAAGTATTCTCTAATTGCAACAATACACCGTCTGAACAAGAATCCTTATTAATCATCTTAAGAAAGATATTCGATTACTACTGTAATTGGTGTTGGAAGTCGTCAACTGAAGAATCTACTACCAGAAGCTAGCATCCCTGCAGAATGTACTAGTAAGCTGAGTAATCTCCTCCAGAACGACAATACGACACAATTTTACAACATTGGTGTCAGGTGGGGTCTCGAAGAGATATTCCTACACATAAATATCCAAGAGGTACGCCCAAAATTTTTTTCTATATATTCTACACCTGGATGCAGATCAATTATTCTGGATACCACTACGTCGATCGATTATTTCCAAGATTGCCGAAGAGTACGAGATAGAACGTCAATTCATCTGTATTTCACATAATTTTTCTACAAGTCCGGTGGATGTAAAACAACAGCCCGCTGAACCAGAAAAAAAAAGAAATCTTTTGCCCCCAGCGAATGGATGGATGCTTCTAGAACAAATGGAATAATCTAAACTGATGTTAATCGTTTCCAGAACCCTGCACACAGCTGTACATAGATCAAAATCGAAAGTTTTTTTTGTTAAGTATAATAAGACAGTATCTTTTTATCTTGTATACAATTATTATCATAAATTGATAATTGTATTTTTTTTTCTATTAGTAGCATCCTTGTAATTCATTGAAGCTATTATTTTTTTAGTATTATATTCAATACTTTTGAATATTTGCTATAACCTATCTATTAGTAGCATCCTTGTAGTTCATTGAAGCTATTATTTTTTTAGTATTATATTCAATACTTTTGAATATTTGCTATAACCTATCTATTAGTAGCATCCTTGTAATTCATTGAAGCTATTATTTTTTAGTATTATATTCAATACTTTTGAATATTTGTTATAAAATAACAATTTTGTAGCATCATTGTTCAATATTTTTAGTATTATATCCAATACTTTTGAATATCTACTATAATATTTCCTATAATTGTTTCTACAATTATATTAATTCATGTTTAATATTTTTAGAACATCTTTATGAACGAGAAAGAATTTTGAAAAGGAGAAGTAAAGAGCTGAAGCAGTTAGATAGCAGTCTGTTCAATCAGAGAGACTACCTTCCTGTTACAACTGCGGTGTCTGAGCCCCATCGGAAATTTCCAGTGAGTTACTGTTTTCGCTAACAATTTTTCCTTGTCAGAATCCTATTTTTCGGAGAGTCGTTTATTGGTACAAAATAATCTTTAGTCTGTATATTATATATAACTTTAATTAAGTACTATGGCACCGAACGTTCATTCACTCACACTAGTTGAGAATACAATCAATCTAATTAATGAGTTTTCAAAAAATCTAGAAGTCCAATCAACATCCTTAACAATAGTTGAATTAAAAATCAAAAACTTAGACAAAGCTTGGGTTAAATATAGTAGTATCGTAGAAGCATTGCTTCCAACTCTAAAAAATGAAGAAGCTTCGGCTATCGTTAGTAAGTCTATGGAAGTTGAAAGTATTTATGACGACACTCTTATTTACTTGTTGAATTATAAGCAAACATTTGAGAATGATACACATATTGTAGACGACTCAAAAAGTATAGATTCAATAAAAAATCTGAACTTAAGTCCAATGCAACTAACCGTTTTTGATGGAGAATATATTAATTGGCAAAGTTTTATGGAATTATTTACAAATTTAATTCGTAATAATAGTAAACTATCAAGCATTGAAAAAATGCATTATTTAAAGTTAAATTTGTCAGGAGAACCACTCAAACTCATAAAGAATTATCCTTTAACAAATGATAATTACGAAATTGTTTGGAACATCCTTTGTAAACGTTATGATAACAAGGTAGCACTTATTGAAACCTGTTTAAACAATTTAATAAACTACAATGTTATACGTTTAGAGTCCGAAATCAATATCAAAAAACTACTAGATGAAATTAATGAATCGATTAGAGCATTAACCGAATTGGGGATATATTCTAATCATTCAGATTTTATGTTAATACATATTTTAAAGACCAAATTAGATTTTAATTCGTCAAAGGAATGGGAAAACAGAAATAATTCTGAATTACCAACCTTAAATGAATTTACGGAGTTTCTGGAGAGACGGTGGCGCAATTTAGAAAGAAGAAGGCATATTAAAGTCAAAACATATCCAAGCGTTCCTAATTCTAGTAGTAAACCAGTTTCAAGCAAGCAAATTCCTAATAAGGTCGAAACAAAAACTAAAAATTTGTTCTGTAACCATTGTAAGAAAAGTGGTCATACAGAAAAGTATTGTTTTATTAAGAAGGAAAATCTAGATACGGTTAACCCTATTGCTCAAGTTAATACTTGTAGGGAGGCCACAATTTTATCAGAACCTTCTACTTGTTGTGAAAGATCGAAACATCTTATATCTGATGGTTCTCAAGTATCTTTTACTAACAAGACACAACACAATTCAAATAATGAATTATGTTTTTTTTATGATTTTGATGAGATCAATACGGGTAATTTACAAAATAATAATGATATTCTAAGTTTTGACAGTAAAAATAAAAATGTTAAGGCTAAGCAAACAGTTGACACTATCCAATTCAAGATGGTCGCAGCCAAAGCTAAAACCGTATCATTTTTATTAGATACTGGTTCTCAAATCTCCTTGATTAAACAAAATATTTTAAATAACAATGTCAGAATTAATAATAAATCTAAAATTCTATTGAAGGGTATTTCTGAAGGCACGCCTTATACCTTAGGTTCACTGAAAACTTCTATAATTTTAGATAGTAATAAGTCGAAACAAACTTTACAGGTTGTGTCAGAAAATTTCCCCATTAAACACGATGGAATTATAGGGTTAGATATTTTACGGAAACTAAATGCAGTAATTAATCTAAAAATGAACAGAGTACAATTCTCAGAATGTGGCAAAGTAATTGAGCTCCCACTTATAAATATAAACAATATCGTTTTACCAGCACGTACGAGGAAAATAATTCCTATGTCAGGTTCTACAGTAGGAGTTTGTGTAGCCAGGGAATTGTTACCTGAAGTTTTTTTAGCTAATGCATTAATCAAGCCCGTCAAAAATATTTTCTATATTTCAATAATAAATTCTTCAATAAAAAATATAATACTTAGTAATTTCAAACCGAATATCATACCGATAGATCAATTTAGTATTTACCATTTTTCAAAATCAAGTCCTAACAACCGTAAGGAACTTTTATTAAACAATTTAAATCTTTCACATGTCAATTCAGAATTAGTAACAGAATTAATAGAAATCTGTGACAGCTTTAATGACATATTTTTTTTACCGGGAGACAAGTTATCTTGTACGAGCGCATTAAGTCATAAGATAAAGATTAATTCTTCTAAACCCGTTAACGTTAAACCGTATCGATTGCCCCATGCGCAAAAAGAGATTGTGGAAAAGCATATTCAGGAACTGTTGGTCAACAACATAATTGAAGAAAGCGACTCACCCTATAACGCACCTTTATTAGTAGTACCAAAAAAACCAGATGCGTTAGGTAATAAACAATTCCGCGTAGTAGTCGATTTCCGTAAACTTAACGAGCAGACAACAAGTGACGCCTATCCTTTGCCTCTTATACATGATATACTGGACCAACTTAGTGGTGCAAAATTTTTCTCTACCCTTGACTTAGCAAGCGGTTTTCACCAGGTCCCTATGCTTCCCGAAGATAAAGAGAAAACAGCATTTAGTGCGAACTTTAAACACTATCAATTTGTAAGAATGCCATTCGGACTTAAAGGAGCCCCCCCCATGTTTCAGAGACTTATGTCTCACGTTCTCACAGGTTTGCAAGGAATAGATTGCTTAATCTATCTGGACGATGTAGTCATTTTTGGAAAAAACATTTCTGAGCACAACCAAAGATTAAAAAACGTTTTTTCTAAATTACGGGAACATAATTTGAAGCTCCAACCATCCAAATGTAACTTTCTACATAAAGATTTGATTTATTTAGGTCACGTTATTAATGAAACAGGTATTCTACCAGATCCTTCTAAAGTAGAAGCAATAAAGAATTTCCCCATTCCAAACAGTCCTAAACAAATTAAAACATTTTTGGGTATGTCTGGTTATTATCGCCGACATATACCGCATTACGCAGAGATAGCCAAACCACTATATAATGCAGCAAACAGTAATGTTAAAGTATTAGAATGGTCAGACCAATGCGACGAATCATTTAAAACTTTAAAAAATAAATTAACCATATCACCTGTTTTGCAATACCCGGACTTTAGTAAAAATTTCGTTGTAACCACGGATGCAAGTAAATATGCTATAGGTGCAGTCCTTTCACAAGGTACTATTAAGGAAAGCCACCCAATAGCATATGCTTCAAGAACTCTAAATAAGGCACAACAAAATTACACAACTACTGAACGTGAGTTATTAGCAGTAGTATGGGCTGTGGCTCATTTTAGACCCTATCTCTATGGAAAGTTTTTTAGTATCGTAACAGACCATCAAGCCTTGACTTGGTTAATGAGTATTAAGGACCCGAGTTCTAGACTTATGCGTTGGCGGATAAAACTAGAGGAATATAATTACGAAGTAATATATAGACCAGGTAGTTCGATTCCACACGTAGATGCCCTAAGTCGCGTATACTCACTTCAGGTTGAAACAATGGATGTCACATACGAAAATTATTTAGAAATAATTAAAAATAAAATTATCATAAACAATAAAGTAATTGAACATGATAAAAGTTTATATGACGCACCGACGTCATTTTCATTAGTAGATTTTGTATCAAAAGATTTTAAAAATTCAATTGGAAATTCTCCTGAATTAATCAATAAATTTAGTAGTATCAATGCATTTCTAATACAAGAAAAAGAAGTATCAGAAATTGCATATGTTGAAATTGATACTAGATTTATTATCTGTTTAATAATTAAGGAATTTCATTTTAATCTACCAAATTATAAAGAAATATTTTTGGCATTAGTGAATCTGAAAAACTTTTGTACTTTACACAAAATTACTAACATAGCTATGAACAGGTTCGAGTCTGAACTAAGTAAATTAGATTTTGCCCAGTTACGAACTATGATCAGACATATCTTTGATAAAACAAATATAATAGTACACATTTATAATGACAATATACTTAAAATTAGTGACCCTGAGTTAATAAACAATGTAATTTCGGAATTTCATGTTAATCCCACAGCAGGCCACTTAGGAGTTTCTAAAACAATTAAACGATTAAAATCACACTTTAAATTTCCAAGTATGATTAGAAAAGTTAAAAATTTTATTAGACAATGTGTATCATGTCAAAAGAATAAAGTGTGCAAATTAAATAAATGCCCATTAACAATTACATCGACTTCGAAACATAGTTTCGAAAGGTTGGCTTTGGACATAGTATATCTTCCCAAGAAAGACGACAACGACAAATACAAATACTTACTAACAATACAGGATGACCTTACTAAATTTACGGAAGCTATTCCTATTATAAACCAGGAGGCAAATACTGTCGCGAAAGCATTAGTAACTAACGTTATTTGTAGGTACGGAGTTCCTAATATGATCTTAACAGACCAAGGAACAAATTTCATGTCAAAAATTTTTAAAGATATATGCAAATTGTTAAAAATTAAACAATTAAAAACAACAGCATTTAGACCAGCAACCAACGGTGCCTTAGAAAGAGTTCATAGAACCCTTGCCGAGTATCTAAGGAATTTTTGTAAAAAGCAGGATGATTGGATAAATTGGATTCCCTATGCAATGTTCGTGTATAACACAACTCCGCATACAGCGACCGGTTTTACTCCTTTCGAACTAATTTATGGACATAAGGCAAATCTGCCTTCAATTTTTTATAAAGAACCAATTGAGGTAAATACTTATAATAATTTTATAGTAGAACTCAAACACAGGTTACAAGTAGCGAGGGAACTTGCTATGAATAACTTGGTTAAAAGCAAAGAAAAAACAAAATTATATTTTGATAAAAGGGTCAATTCTCTTTTCACACCTGAAGTAAACGAACTAGTTTTATTAAGAAATGAACAGTTACCAACTAAAGGACAGTCAAAAAAACTTTTACCCTTATACGTAGGACCGTATAAAGTTACTAAAATTATATCCCCTGTTAATACAGAAATACTAATTGGTAAAAAACATACGGTAGTTCATAATAATAGGTTGAAGAGATTTTGTACCAATGAATAAAAACTTGACGAATGAAATGGATTTTGTCAGGGATGATTGTTTTGTGGAGCAGTGTTAACTCTATACGATGGGATCAGAATCGTTGTCGACACTTTGCTTCTCTTTTTGTTTTTTTCTAGAATTGTAACTCGTATATTTTGTTTTTATACGTGTCCCTTTTTTTTTGAAAGGGGGTGTTGTGATATGTACGACATCTCCCCTATCACAATTTTTCCTTTTTCTTTTCCTTAGAGCAGAAACGCATATGTTTTGTTTTATATGCGTTCCTTTTCTTTGGTTGAGGAGTGTTGTAAGTACGCATATGTCGCACTTACCTTTTATTTTTAATGATATTAAATGTTAATTATGTAATAGAATTATATTATGTAAACAGTTTTTGTATTAGTATTAAGATTGTAAAGAATAATTATTTAAGTTTAGCGCTTATAAATATTGTCTCTGGTTTGTGGAGATTAATATTGATTTAATGCTGGTAATTCAGTATTGGCGTTCTGTGATGTGAAATAAATTATTATATATTAAATTGCACAAGACGCTGAAAGCCAGTCTTCTCCTGAGTCTCAAAGCAAGCATTACTATTCGCAACTTCGTACGTATTGAATAGTGAGCACATTTCAACTATTAATTAAATTATAACACTATAGAATTACATTTTGTTTTATATCTGTCATCTTCGTTAATCTAATAAAATACTATTGTAATTAAGTAAGCAGATATAATATTACAACGAATAAATGATATATTTTAATAAAAGTGTTTGTATTAATAGTAATAAAAAGATACTAATTGTTCAACCGTCGCATGTCGCAACGAGGTTACTTTAGACCGCTCAAGTATTCTCTAATTGCAACAATACACCGTCTGAACAAGAATCCTTATTAATCATCTTAAGAAAGATATTCGATTACTACTGTAATTGGTGTTGGAAGTCGTCAACTGAAGAATCTACTACCAGAAGCTAGCATCCCTGCAGAATGTACTAGTAAGCTGAGTAATCTCCTCCAGAACGACAATACGACACAATTTTACAACAGTATGTTTCGTATTTCTGCACGTCAGGTCAGCCTGGAATGAAGTTATAGAAAATTAGAATATATATTGTATTAACAATTAAAAAAGTCATTTTGTCTCTTTAATTATTAAAGGGATTCAACGTTGTACACATTCCAAGTGCATGTGACATCACAATCCTTGTGTAAGGTAATAACCTATATGTATTTATATATCAAAATATCAAATAATATTTACAGATATTTCAAGGAACAATGAAACTTCAATACTATGTCTGCCTTAGCAGGGTTAAATAAAATAAAAACTAAAAATGATTATTTGACTACCAACAGCTACAGAACATTACCGCAGCACAGACCTACTCAATAAATAACTGACGTTAAAATGCATTTCACGTCATATAAATATGGCCGACTATTTCTAGTGCTAAAACTACAATTCAAATTTTTTAATTGCTATATCTCCGT
The DNA here is from genome assembly GCA_963678705.1 of Panorpa germanica. Classification (NCBI taxonomy): domain Eukaryota; kingdom Metazoa; phylum Arthropoda; class Insecta; order Mecoptera; family Panorpidae; genus Panorpa; species Panorpa germanica. The sequence continues at coordinate 15,383,597 of OY783215.1, read as the reverse complement.
CAATATTTAGATATTTATTAAAATAGACACGCCAATACACATTTATTAACATCAATTGAAAAATCGACCTCTAATCAATGAGGACTAATAGGGTGTCTTAAAAATAAGTTTTTTTCTAAATCTGTGAAATCTCTATCTGCGAAATCTGTCACTCTATCTCCCACTCCTTTTCCCTCCCTAATCGAGTCTAGGGATGACCAATAGTCAGTCAGAAACGGGGCTCTTGAAAACTAACAGAAGAGTTTAGTTTTCAATAACTTAGCCAATTCAGTTACTATATAATTTACAATATGTCTGTTACGACAGTTTACCATTCACCACTCAGTGAATTGTAGGCTTCTATTATTACTTCAGAACAGAACAGAGCCAAGTTGCTTGCATTTGTCAGAAATGTCTGTATTTGTTGAGAACAATTTCTAATAGTTCCACTATACAACTTTATACGTATAATGCATCTATTTACTATTCGCCAAACAATGAACAAATTATAAAACTGCTGCCATCTTTTATCCTATTCACGAACTAACTAATGTGTTTTCTCTTTATTCAATTTGAAAGGTAACAGTTTCGTCGTTTTGTCATTTTGTCGTTTTGTTATTTTGTCGTCTCTTCTTAGAGTTTTGAGTATTACGATTCATTGTACGGAAACAAACACAACAACCTTGCGCTGCAAATGAAGATGAAGATGAAGAGAGGATGAAAACAAAGACAGGGATGAAATCTTTTGTTTATATATGTGTGTGTTTAATTAATTTTAATTAAAATCTTTGTTAGTTTGATCTCATTCGATGGATCAGACAAAAGCAATTTTATACAAACACATTCATAGATACTTGTAGGTAGACTTTATGTACGAATCGTGATTAAGTTGACGAACGTAGATCGAAGGGTACTGAAGGAATAGGGCGGGCAGAGAGGGGAAGGGGGATGACGGGGGTCTATTCAGATGAGTGAGCTGTAATCAGCTTTGAAGTTGTTGAGTGTGTTTGCTTAAAATTATGTAAAATTTAAATTTCTCATGTCACTTTGAATTCTTAACACCTCTGTAAAGTATATTTTAAAATAAATTAAAACTAATAAATAACTAAAGGAGCGTTCATGTCAACTGTGTTAAATTTTAAGCGATTACTAGCTTTACTTTATAGATACTTTACTTATATATACAGGTCCGCCCTCATCGCGTAAAACGCATTGATTTTATTGAATAATGCGTGGAAGAGAAGGTAAGCTACCCAGTACAGAGTTTGCTCACAGTACAGTCGTTCATATTAAATATCTCTAGCTTAGGTAATAATTATCGAAACCACATCACCTGCCAGAATCCAAGCGATGAAAAAGTTAATGCGAACTGCAGTTGGTTTGAACAACTGACAGTTAAAATCTCTGTAAACAATAACCAGTAAACAATGTGGTGAAGTGTCCTGTTTTGTGACGTTTCTATCAATAATAATTCGCATCAACTTTAACTTCATTTGTATTCAGACAGGTGGAGTTGTTTCGCCATTTGTAGCCGATAGAATAGACATTTCATATAAACGACTGTGAGAAACTGAAATTAAATTAAACTCTTTCATGACAAAAAAGTCATGTGCATCTTCAATATGATGGCAAAGTGACTCCAAAATGTTTTCTGGGTAATAATAGGAAAAAATGAAAAGACATCACATTCCATTTCATTTCGTAAAATTGTTTACGGAGAATAGTGAAGTCACAGATACAGGTCTACTATGACAACAACTGAGATCATTATGCATTACAATACGTGGTCTTTGAAGCAAGTTCGTTGGGCAATAATTTGAAACATTTAAAAAGTATCAACAGAGAGAAAAGTATCCGACCTCTTACACACATTTTATTCAATAAAACTAATATCTTTAAATGGAGTAACGCTAGGTACCTCAAGATATTAATAATTGGGTACTTTCCGTATTCTTAAACATTTATAACCTTACTCCATACACATACACTGTTATAAAGTTGTCTATATAATACTTTAGATGAATAATTTATTTTTAATTACCCAACCTAGAAATGTTCACATACCAACCGTCCTCCATGTTGTAAAACCATTTTACAAAATGTACAGCGTGCGTTACAAACAAAATGGTACAAGTACCGTTTTAATGAAGTACTCAATCACGTTTATAATGAGGGCAGCACCGTAGCAACGTAACGCAGGTATCCCACCATCCCGTCATCCCGCTATCCCGGTTCCGTTGCGTGTATCTCTCTAATTGTTTCCCTTTTGAGACAACGCATATCACATGCGTTGTTCACTTAAGCTGAAGATATGAATATATAATGTATACGTGTTGTGTGTATGTGTGTGTGGATTACGCAATGGTATAGGACGCACGTGCCTTTGATTATCCTATTTCAAATCTACTTTTACTTTTAAAAACAAATTTCTTGTCATATAACTTCTTTTTTATATTTCGCATCAACTTGGTGTCTCCAGGACCGAATTGGAATATAACATTTACCTGTTTTTATATATATTTATTTGATTCCTAAAGATTATTACAATTGTCCTGTTTAGAGGCCATTTAGCGATACGTATGTAAATATAATAAAGTGTCTTGTGCGGAATGTGCACAACGACTCATCCCTCAATTTCAATAGATCCTAGATTCTGATTAGTTGGTTAATAGGTCCTGAGGTACTTTCTTTTTTAGTTTGCATCCTACGAAATTATTGGACATTAGACAGCTGGCCAAATTATTTGGATGTTCAAGTATTCTCTCCTTGTATGCTTTGATTTTTAGCACTATTTCTTCATTACTTGTGGGTATATTCAGATTCCGATGTATTACGTTATTAGGTATAAACCATGGTGCATTCGTGACAATCCTTAGCATTTTGAACTGAAATCTTTGGATTATTTCAATATACCATAGTTTTTGTACCTGTACTTGTTTAATAGTAGCAGTACCTGTTTTTAATATAGTTTTTGTATATAACTTGTAGGATATCTGGTAAACGATTTGGTTTAGTTTGTTTTTATCCAGTCCGTACATTCAATAATATTTCTGATTGGCGCTTATAGTACGAGATTCGACCTTCATCAGTTTTTTATTCAAAATACAATATTTATACATAATTGTTAATGAGAAATACGATTCTGCTGGCTTAGGCCTGGCACCGTACATTAGAATAAGACATATTGTAATGATATTGATGCATGTATTGGGCCCTTTATTGAACAAACGACATAATCCGTCCCTGCAGGCTAACTCGCGGATTAGGCGTTTCACCTTAATCCCCTATCTCCTAAGTTTAGTACATAACCTTCATTTGATTGTTTTTTTATGTGTAGGTACTCTTTATACACTGTATTATACATTTCACATTTTATTCCATGTTTTCTTATGCTAATACTTTTCAATATATATTATAATGCAAAATAGAAATTTCTTTTACTTTTTACTTGTTTTTATTCCGTTCGAGTTCTTTCTTTAGATCGTTGTTGCGGGCGCGCGGAGAGGCGGAGAGGCGGGCAGGCGGTTGTCGGCGTTCCAATGATGACACCCCGTTCTCGATTGGATTTGAATGCAGAGGTCTATTGTCTTATAACGCGTTTTCGTTTCCACTATGAATACGAAATCTACAATTTATTGTTTCTAACTGACACACTGGGCGTCGGGACCATCACCCCGATGCCTCATCGCCCATCGCCCATCGCCCATCGCCCATCGCCCATCGGGTACTTGGGCATTCCTTAGAGGACGACAATCATTTTTTAACCCTCTTTTTAAAATTCACTCCGATGAAAATTTGTTCTTTGTAGTTTTCACAATAATTTTCCACTCCTTTCATCATTTTATTTAATCTTGTTTTGGTATATTCAATGTGGTAATCGGGTTTTACAAACTGTTTGTTAATACACTGTTAGGACACAGTAAAAATTACTATGTGAACTAATACTATAAAACTAAGAATTGAAAAAAAACCAAAACTATTTTTTTTTCGGTTAATTTTTAAGTTTAGGATACTTTAATGGGCTTGTGTCCTCATTTTTAACGGTCGATTTTTCAATTGTTGATTAAAATTGATGTTAATAAATGTGTATTGGCGTTTCTATTTTATTAAATATCTAAATGTTAACGGAGATATAGCAATTAAAAATTTGAATTGTAGTTTTAGCGCTAGAAATGGTCAGTTTGCGTCAGTTACTTGTTGAGTAGGTCAGTCCTGTGGTTAATGTTTTGTAGCTGTTGGTAGTCGAAATAATCAAGTCAAGTCTAAGAATAATAAGTTTATATTTTATTTAACTCTGCTAAGGCAGACATAATATTGAAATTTTATTGTTCCTTGAAATAGCTATAAATAATATTTGATATTTTGATATATAAATACATATAGCAGAGATTTATCAGTTGTAAGGTAGCGGTTGTGATGTCACATGCGTGTGGAATCTCTTAACATATAAGGAGTTTTTAAAAAATAATTAAACATTTGAGGTTCTAGTAACCCACTTTATCAATATAGGAAATAGAAAAGTTTAGAATAGTTTAGTTTAACTTTAAGTTGAAGTTCTATGAAATGTTGTAAGAAATATTAATGTAGATTGTAAAGCCGAAGGCACACAATTAATAATATATAAAAAAAACTAGTACAAGATCGTCAATGATAGCCTAATGGTAATTCAGAAAACAAAGAAGATTATTTGGAAACGTTAATAATATTTCATAAAAATCAATTTATTGTTTCTTTTTTACAAAAAACTTTAGCAACTTGTTGTCTAGCAATTTGTTGTCTACATTCAATTGGTTGTATTACATAATGCAATAGTTTGTTAACTAACTAACAGTTATGTAATTGGATTAATGAAATAAAACTATGGCGGTGAGGAGATGGAACAGGGAAGTTACATGCACAGCTCAGTGTGCAGTGCATCGTTCACTGCGTCCGTATCATAGAATTTACGAAATTACCAAAGTTCAAAGGTTATAAAATAATATTAAACAACAAGGTTGAAATACTGAAACAAAATACTGGTGAATAGATGAAGGTAGAAATTTGTTTAACATAAACAAAAGGGAAAATCAAAATGTGGTTGATCTGTATGCAGAGAATTTAAATTAAGAGTAGAGCAATATTATGCAAGAAGGATCTCAATACCATATTCTAGCGTGTTACGGTAAGCGTACACAGGTATACATGGCTCGCATCAAAGCCAGACCTACAATATTGGTTGACTAAACCATAAACACAAAACTAATGGCATTAGCTGTCGCTGCATGCAGCTTCACTCCAATCCAATCGTTTGATGCGAGCAACCCAGTGTGACCCGTGGATTTTCACCTTTACTTAAAAAATGTGTAGTCAGAGATAGGAATTTGCCAATACCTTCTAATCTGTAAGTTATTGAACACCGATATTTATCTTTAAAACATTTAAGGACTTGTGTTGCTTACGATAGCGGTTTTACTGTTAATATAACAGTATCAGTTAGTTAACATTATTTTCCCGAAAACACATTTGTCGTTATTGCAATTAAAGAGTGTGACTACATGAGATAACGTAAGGTAATGTGTTACGTCTAGAGCTTCTGAAAACCCGGGGTTTTAATACCCATCGGATCCGGGTGCATTATTTTATAAACCCGACGTCCGCGTCAGGTCCGAAATCAGAAAAATATAAAAAACATCTAAATTATTAAGTTATTTATTATTTATAAGTATTTAAATTTTATATTTAAATTTGCTTGCTCCAATATAGTGATATTTTAGAAAAACCAAATCATTTATAGACTTATCCTTCAATGACAATGTTGATTATTAGATATTTTCTGCAATAATGCAGAAATCATTAGCAATTTCTGGACTTTATAACGTCACAATCATTGTTGAGCAACTTATATCCACCGTTTGCTATAGACTCTCGGATAAACTCAGGTCTAGTGATTGCTCTTATGGATATGCCATCAACAGCAGCCAATTTTACTACGATTTCGTCCAAACTTTTTCGTGGTTAATAATAAAAAATAATTTAAAAAAATACAAGTTACACATGAAACAATTAATACTACAATTACAATATAAACTACGAACAACAATACTTCCAATCGATTAGGATGATTGAAACACATGTTCGCTATTTATGCAACTTCGATTCCATGTCAGCACTGCGCGCAGCGCGCGAAAATGATTTTGACGGTACCAATAATGAAATTATGACCGTATGTCTTGTATATGTCTTGTATTGGATTTACTTCGCTAGTTAGAGTCTTTATATTTATATTTTGTGTCCAACCAGGGATACGCTCCTCTATCCTGGCTGGACATAACCAGCACTTGCTGAATGCAGGTGCTGGATAGGGCATTTACAATTTATATTAACGTCCAATGGGCTTGTGTCCTATGTCTTCATTTCTATAAAAGTGTATACTATATATTGATAAAGTGGGTTACTAGAACCTCAAATGTTCAATTATTTTTTAATAACTCCTTATATGTTAAGAGATATTAACAATTAAAAAAGTCATTTTGTCTCTTTAATTATTAAAGGGATTCAACGTTGTACAAACTCCAAATGCATGTGACATCACAATCCTTGTGTAAGGTTACCAACCTTACAGATCATAAATCTCTGCTATATGTATTTATATATCAAAATATCAAATATTATTTACAGTTATTTCAAGGAACAATAAAATTTCAATATTATGTCTGCCTTAACAGGGTTAAATAAAGTAAAAACTTATTATTCTTTGACTTGACTGGATTGTTTGAGTACCAACAGCTACAAAACATTACCACAACACTGACCTACTCAACAAATAACTGACGTTAAAATGCATTTCATGTCATACAAATATGGCCGACCATTTCTAGCGCTAAAACTACAATTCAAATTTTTAATTGCTATATCTCCGTCAATATTTAGATATTTAATAAAATAGACACGCCAATACACATTTATTAACATCAATTTCAATCAACAATTGAAAAATCGACCACTAAAAAATGAGGACACAAGCCCATTGTGCTAGCCGTGTTCCCGCAGCTGGAGCTATTTATGCAAGTGTCCTTGGGTAAACCCAATAAAGTGTTCGCTTAAAGTTAATAATTTCTTATCATTTAAATAGCTATTTAAGTACTTAGTACTGTTAGTACTTAACTTTTATTGGTCTTGTGTCTGGTGGTCGTTTCGAAATCATAATAGCATCGTCCATTTAAATATAAAGCACTTTATGGTAATCCTTTGCTAAAGTTTGTAAGTTATTTGTTTAGTGACGGTAGGTAGTTTTTAAATTTTTGGGCTGGAAAATTCGGGCCACGGCAATTTCACCAACAAAAGCAATTGACTGTCTGGTTACAAATAGGGTTTAAATTTACAATCCAGCTAAAGAGAAAGTAGTTATACCTTAGTGATTTATTTTTAACAGAAAGTTTGAAAAATATTATTTTACATTACATATACATATATAAAATTATAAAATTTGATGGTCTATTTTATTGAACGACGTGAAATGGGATAACGAAATCACCGTTGTTACGATTATGACTGATTGAACGAAAATCTCAGCTAAGCCCGACCTTTTGAAACTTTTTCATATACATCACATTTATAGAAAGAATTTTATTGACTAAGTTTAAATTTTGTAATAGGTATTCAACTTATTTTCATTTCAAATCAACATTCGATTCTTCTACTCATTTTTAAGTTATGTTCGTTTACATTGGTTAAAAATATAACTTCAGACTTTTTTTTTTTAACTTGTACTTTTTCTGTCGGACTACAGGTCTCCCTTTCTTTAATATTAAAGTGGGTGGTGAACAGAGGCGTAGTTAGGGGATAGGGGTACGGAAGAAGCAGATTTCCAATACTTTGTCGAACCTTATTGACATCCCGCTAGCTTTATTACTAGTTGCTATATATTTAATTAAATTACCCCAAAAAATAAATAAATGATCACCGTGAAATAAACTTAATGTAATATACCAGTAACACAAAGAAGAACATTAATGCAGTTAGGTGTTTCTGTTCATTTAACGTTTAAATGATCTCCCTCGCGTTAGTTGCGAGAAAAACGTTCAGAATTACCTTAATTACATTTTAGTAATTATGTTATATAAATTGTAAAAATAAAGTCGAAACGCAAATCGAGTCGATGGGCAACAAGCAACAAGGGTTGAATTAACATTAAGCAGGGTGGAAACGGGGCAACGGGGGGAGCAAGCACATCTATTTTAGTTGTTAAGTTGCTTTTTAACAAAAATATCGTTAAATATGATTGGAATATTAAGTAAAATGAATTAATTAAGTCATGTTTATGTATTTTATTATGTAAGTCAAGTCAAGGAATTTTAACTGGTGTAGTTCATTATGTGTGAACATAGAATGTGAGGCAACACCAGATGTACAGATGAACCATGTAGACTGTCTTTATACTATCTCTACTATGACGGTAGTTAGATTCTCTACCATTACTGATAACTAAACGATATTGATAACGATCAAAAGTGTTGTCAGAACCCAGTAAACATTTTGGAGTCACTTTGACATCATATTGAAGATGCGTCATGATTTTTTGTCATTAAAGAGTTCATTTATAGTTCAGTTTCTCACATTTTTTTATATAAAATGTCTACTTTATCGGCTACAAATGGCGAAATTACTCCACCTGTCAGAATACAAATGAATGCGTTGATGCGAACTATAATTGAAGTGAAACAGTGATAGAAACGTCACTAAATAGGGCACTTCATCAAATTGTTTACTGGGAAGTAGAGTATATTAATAACTTTTATAAAAAAACAACGTAACAAGTCATTTTTGTTATGTTAGATAAAACTTAAATACATATAAGACTCTAGTTCTATTATGTCTTCAGTTTTATTAGGAATTGTATACTTCAATTAAACTCATGTGTTGCTTCTGAAATCTGAAGATTATTTTGTTAATTTACATACATATTTTAATAATAACATTGTTTAACTTAAATCATACCTGAAATTTGAAGAAACGACATTTAAAGTTTATCCAATGTTAAAACGTTCCAAGTGTATGTTTATATGTTTACGCGATTCGTATGGTGGCTCGAAAACGACTCCGCGCATTTTCTTGAAAATTGTCTATGTTATAGAGAAAAAATTCTAATACTTTTGATCTAACATCACCAATGTTAGCTGTTACGTAAACGATTTCTCTTATTATACAAATTCAATCCAATTACATTAATTACGATGTAAACAACGAAGAATAACTTTCAATTACTAATACACTAATTGAATTTGTGTGTATTTTCATTTTGCAGACCTGTAATTCATTACCAATGAATTGTCAGTTCAACAATGAGTTCCTCCGCTCCAACCTAAAGATTTTGTTGAACTTCCTTTCAGCGTCGTTCGTTATTCGTTGAACAAATAACGGTAACTGTACAAGAAATAAACAATCAATTTATATTAACAAATGAAAAGTTTTACAACTCGTCAAAAGCTCTGTGATGCACTTCTCACTGCACTTCAGTTGCAGCTGCAGATGCAAATTCGTACTCGTGCTTTCTGTAACATGCCCCGTGTGAGCTTTATTGAACTTGCAGTTATAAAGTTCTTAAACTATTTGCCAGTGTGTGTCCCAGGTGTAAGAAACAATCAGTTGGAAAGTTCTGATTGTCGTTTGATCTGAATGCAGCTGCAAAACAAATTTGAGTTGATCATTGTCGTTTCGTCGGGTTTAGTTTATGGAGCTTGTTATTCACCATTTAAGTAAAGCTGTCGCACACTGGAGAAACGAATGTTTTAAGATATAATTGTTAGCGGTGTCTTTGTTTATTCAATATGTTTATACCATATCATCATCATGTCTATATTCTACCATAAAAACGAAGTTGTCATAAGACAGTTGTACCTTCATTTTGCGATCTTAATATTTCGGGTAAAGTCAACTTTTATGAACTTTCATTGATAATCATATATTCTTTATTTCACGTCGCTGAAGTCAACGAAAAGTTCGAAAATGAGCAGTAGTAGGGGGATTTAATATTTGCAAGTGTATTATGCTTTCTATTTAAATAAACAGTTTACAATGCATACGCAAAATATAAAAAACATAAATAATGATAATAATATGGTATAAATACCATATATTTGAATCGGACAAAAAGGGTTTATAGCACACATGGCGATGATTTTCTCCGAAAACTATTAAAATAGACTGATTAAATTATTGCACGGAACTTAGCAACATTATAACTAATTCAATAAATACAAATTTAATGACCTTAGGTATATTAATTAAAAAACTACAGACATCTGAATTTTCCAAACTCAAATTCATTGCTTGCATATTAATAGAATTTGTAGTAACCTTAGAAAATGTCCATTTACTCCGAAAACTGTTAAAATAGACTGAATAATACAAATACAAATTTAGTGACCTTAGGTATATTAATTAAAAAACTACAGACATCCGAATTTCCCAAACTTAAATTCATTGCTTGCATATTAATAGAATTTGTAGTAACCTTAGAAAATGTCCATTTACTCCGAAAACTGTTAAAATAGACTGATTAATACAAATACAAATTTAGTGACCTTAGGTATATTAATTAAAAAACTACAGACATCCGAATTTCCCAAACTAAAATTCATTGTTACATTTACATTTATTATCAGTTAGAAGCAATTCATTTTAATAGAAATAGTATATTATATTTTAAAGCTTCAATTTCTTTTAACTGATTGATTTGTATTTATAGTAAGATGTTTTTAAATAAATAAACTAACAAGAAAAGTACAAGTATATTAAATTTTTTAATAAAGTCGGTGAGTCGCTGCCCCAGACTGAAGAAACCGAAGCCGTTCGAATTAGGGTGAATGTACACTGGATAACACTCAACTTTATTTTAGTAATATTGTATCACAGATAAATTATTTGTTAATTATAAGTTATTAGTTATACTTTATACTAATAAACAGAGATGTGCGTAAATACAAAATGCAACAAATTAGTGAAAAAAAGGTAATGACGGAATAAATGAAGAACTTTACTGACTTAATAAATAAATCAAATTTGTGAGATTTAATAATATGTCCAATAGTTAAAGTATACGTAGTTTTCTAACCACCCTGTTTTAACCAACCACTATGCATACAATTTTAATGTGTTTCGTAGCCCAGAGTGCAGAACTTAAGTGTAAGAAGTACGAGTAATATTGACTCTATTTTATTAACACTTTGTCACGGTTAATAAAATGATGTTACCGTAAATGATTCGGAACTATGTTGGTTTAATGAACGCTGAGATTTGTTTCCGTTGACTTGCGTGGGTATGCGAAGCAACACCCCTCCCCGTCCCTCCGATGCACGCCCTATAAAGACCCCCAAAGGCCCCCATCAAAGACAAAGTCAAAGGGAACGCAGAACAGCCGGAAGAAATGACACGGAACAATTGGCGCGAACTGAATGTTGAACTAATGGAAGATATTTATATACGTAAGAAGTTGGATAACAGAAAGTCAACCATACTGAATGTATATAAAACTGCACAAAAACTTCAAATATTCAAGTATTTTTATTCGCAATATTATAGAGGATATTAACGATTGAAATAGTCATTTTTTTCTCTAATAATCAAAAGGGTAATACATATCTGTCAATTTTGGAATATTTAATAAAACGAAAATCCAGGAAATATTCATAAGTACTATTCAAGGTTATCTTTTAGAATAGGTAATAAAAGCTAGTAAAAGTAATAAAGTAATAAATTTAAGCAGAAAGGAATTTGTTTTTATAAAAATGTCAGAGTGGACTAATCCCTTAAACAAATATTGCCGCCTCAAATTGGCGAAAATATTTGTAAAATATTTGTAAAATGTTTTATTGAGATATGGGTATGGGTGAGATATTCGTATGGTATTTTTATTTGTTTAGAAAGTACAGACCGCCCCGTTAATGCAAAAAGTTTATCTACCTGTAATACGAATTACGAAATTGAAAATATATGAGAACGGGGTAAATATGGGACCTGCGTACCTTCGAAAATGAAATTCCCAATAAAATGGCTTTTGGCATGTTCAAATTATATTTTTATGCATATAATAGTTTCATAATTAAAAAATTACTTATAATTAATATCAAATTTATATTAATTCAATTTAAATTTAAATTAAATATTTTGAAAAAGTAATAATAAATTTGGCAATGTTGTAAATTTACATATGATTTGGTGATTTGACTAATAGTTTAAAAAAAAATATTTATACACGTAGTTTTTGAAAACCGTGACACCATTTTTTCATAGTTAAAAGGTAAAATTGTTGTGATAAAATTGAGCTAAAAGTTCTGATGCATATGAAAATGGGCTCTTTTTAATCACATAAAGAAAACTATACACCCTAGGTCACTCAAATTTTGAGACAGCATGTATTTTAACTATTTTATCGGTCCTTCACATTTCGCGACATTTTCATCATTTATGAATAGGCCCTGTACCTCCGTAAATACCTAAAAGTTGATTTTAATTTAATTAAATATAAGTGAAGTGTAATTGCAAGTCATCAGTCTGCATTTTGGCATCCATGGACGGTCTGAGATAAATTTAAAGTAGATGTGCACATTTACCTAAGAATAGTTTACCGTGAATTTAAATTACAGTGGGCAACCCGATTTTGCTCTTTGGCGTCTTTCTAATCAAGGCGCTTAATGAGGTAGCATCTCTCGCGTGCCCTTTGGACTGTTTCTTTCTCACCTTTCATAAATATGGATTATATAATGTGGGTGATATCCAGTAAACATTTTGGAGTCACTTTACCATCATATTGAAGATGTGTATGATTTCTCTGTGATAAAAGAGTTCATTTACAGTCCAGTTTCTCAGAACCGTTCATATGAATTGTCTATTTCATCATCTACAATGGCGAAATTACTCAACCTGTGGAAATACACATGATGATAAAGTTGATGCGAACTATAATTGAAATGCAATAGTGATAGAAACGTCACAAAACAGGACACTTTGCTAAATTGTTTACTGGGTAATACGTTCATATTATTACAATAATACTATATTTATAATATATTTTTACTTGAAAAAACAAAAACCTAATAATAAAATATTTATACTATATACTAGGGATGTAACGAATATTCGAATTCGAGAATATTAGCTTCCTTTTTTATTCGATTATGCGAATGTATTTGGTTTGCAACGAAAAGTGAAAATAATTTATAAATTAACAATGCAAAAGATTAGGATTACAATATTTTTAATTTAGTTGCTCCTTGAACTTGTAATATAAAATAATAATTCTACAATAACCAAAATAAACTTTCAAATTTTTAAAAACACAATGGATCTAAGTAAATTACCAAATTTTTAATTACATTAAACTACTTTAAATGATATCTTTACTGAGAACACAAATGATAGATTTTATATTATATTAAGTAAATCATCAGCTTTTTAAATTAATAAAGCATCCGCCAGGTTCATATGCAATGGGCGTTTCCACTAAATTTGCATGGTAGTTGGACCCGCCCTTATATTTGTTTAGTTTTCATATTGAACTACAGAGCGTTGACTATAAGAGCAAACAATTTCTACGATAAAAATCATTTATACTTTGTAATTCATACTGATCACATTGTAAGTTATATACATTTAACTATTTTTATAAAATTTGTGCATGTGCTAAATAGTGATTGGCGAATTCCAAGGAAATTAAAAATTATAACATATATAATTTGCGAAAGGTAAGTCTAATATGATATTATTATAGAATTTTGTAAAATTATACAAAATAAAGAAACATTAGATTTTCTATTATTTTATATTTGAAAATGTGAAATTTTGTCTTAAATGTGATATTTTGAATTATTTTAGCAACGATTCTGTGATGTTTTTGTGAATACTAATTGCTATGACATTTTTTGTAATATATTAACTAAACAAAAAACATATTTATTAAATTCTCAAACAAATTTATATATTGAAATATATGTCATAACGCATTATATTATGATTTGACTCAAAACGATTTCCAATATTTCATGTGTTTAGTCTATGTTTCTTATGTTTTATGCATGTACATGAGACTCCGCGAAGGTGTATTTCATTTTTGTTTATTATAAACTGTAAAATATGATATTGTAGAGAAAAATTTATTATAATATTTCTTCTGTCCGATTAGATTGTAAACGAATATCTTTTGAGGGTAGATTATTTTATACATTCACAAACTCCTGTCCCTAATTAGTTGTCATATTTGTATATTTTTGGAACGACTTATTTCATTTGATTCTTAAATGAATAACTTCTAATAATTTCTCATATTATTTTATTGTTAAATATTTATACCTACAAACAGGTGTCTGGCGGCGCCATTTTGGTGGTAGTAGGAAAGAGATGTACTTATGTATACGTTGTATTAGAACAAACGAGACAGATATATAATTTAAATTTTTATAAGAATTTTTTTTATTATTCTTGACAAGTAAAGTTTTTGAATTTTAATTGAGTTTGTGAACAATGATTTAAGCTCCATTCCTACTCACTCAGTTTTAGTGTTAAAATAAAGAAATAAAATTAATTATATTAAATACAATAATTTATAATAAGTAAAGATAGTAATCATTACAAAATAATGAATACTACTGTTCGCATAACACATTATTTCACAAGACGTCGGTGAAGTAAACAGTCGATTCGGAGTAGTGGTGTCAATCAAAATTAATTCGGTGTTAAATCGAACTTTAATTTACATAGCTAATCAGAACATTTAAGCAAATATTCAAATGATAATAGACTATACAAGTATTAGATAACTTAAATATTATTACATAATATATAAATTAACCAATTAGTGTCTCATATTGCTGTTTTAATATAGGAAAATGAAACGCTATAAAAATAATATTCAATATATTATTTATAAATTAACAATTATAAACTCAAGAAGCGGTTTAGTTAATTATAAGATGTAATCACATGTGACTTTATAGAATAATTTATTTTTTTTATTTTCCAGATAGTCTACTTCAAAAAGGCATAATGAATTCTACGGGTAAGTTTTAATTATTGTATTTAACGAACATATAATACCTAATATATAAGATAAGTAATATTAATATAATTAAATAAATTGCAGTTAGCATTAATGGATACATAGAGCGGTACCGGAAAGCTATAAAGAACAAAACATTGACCAGTGGTGAAGGACCACGGGACGTAATAGTGGGTGATCAGAACAGACCCTTGTTTGGAACCACAAATGACGTTCACACACTGCCGGATTATCTAAGAAGAAATGACGTTTACACAGTGCCTGAGTATCTAAGAACAGATGACGTTCACACAGTGCCGGAGTATCTAACAACAGAGGACGGTTACACAGTGCCGGAGTGTCTAACAACAGAGGACGGTTACACAGTGCCGGAGTGTCTAACAACAGAGGACGGTTACACAGTGCCGGAGTGTCTAACAACAGAGGACGGTTACACAGTGCCGAAGTGTCAAACAACACACGAAGAAGAAGGAGAAGACTTTAAGTTTGGATACCCAGTACCCTCCATAAAAGTTTTCCGACCGACTTGGGACGAATTCCAAGATTTTAACAAATTCATTTCGTACATTGAATCCGTTGGTGCGCATGAAGCAGGAATTTGCAAAATTATTCCGCCTCCGGAATGGGTTCCAAGTAAAAATGGGTATAGAATGGACGAAACGACGTTCAAAATTAAAACACCAGTTGCTCAGCATGTTACTGAGACGCAAACAAAAGGCATATATGAACAATTAAATGCGAAAAAAAGACAAACGAGTTTAAAGCAATTTAAGAAAAATGCGACATCGTGCGAAAAAGAAACTCCTCTACATCATGATCACGAAGACTTGGAGCGAATATATTGGGAGGATGTTGTAAAAGGTGCTCCCATTTATGGAATTGATGTTTTGGCGAGTCTAACGGATGACCATTGTTCCTCATGGAACATTAACAAATTAGGCAGCATGTTAGATTACGTAGTTCGCGATTACAATTATACCATCGACGGTGTTAATAACTCGTACCTGTATTTTGGCACGTGGAAAACCAGCTTCGCATGGCATACGGAAGATATGGACTTATACTCCATAAATTATGTGCATTTTGGCGCACCGAAGACTTGGTACGCCATTCCTCCTAAACATGCTAGAAGACTTGAAAACTTAGTTAGGAAACATATTCCAGAAAGCAAACTCTGCCCCGGTTATCTACGCCACAAAACAATGTTAATTAGCCCGGAAGTTTTAAAAGAAAATAAAATACCGTTTGACGTAATCACCCAAGAAGCCGGGGAAATCATTATTACGTTTCCATTAGGCTATCATGCCGGATTTAATCACGGATTCAATTGCGCAGAATCCTCAAATTTTGCAACGGAACGATGGATTGAGTATGGTAAGAAAGTGCAGCATTGCACATGTCCAAATGGTATGTTGACCATAGATATGGACACCTTTGTTAAGAGATTCCAACCTGAGAAGTATGAAGACTGGAAAATGGGGCTTTATGTTGATGAACCTCATCCCGAAGAACCATTTGAATCTGATTAGTTAATCAGTTTAAATCAACTATGAGGAATCCTCAAAACACAGTTCCACAGACTTTTATAATTGGACCTATTAAAACTATTTTTAAAAGTGTAAAAAATGAAATATAATGTAAATATGTAAATAGAGAGAAGCGATATTTTTTTATGTATTTAGTTTTAGTAATAATTTAAATATTTAAGTACTTATACTTATATACCTATTATTATTTAAGAACATTTCTATGACGAATATTATTATTGAAATATTGCTACTTATTTAACTGTAAAAATGTAAATATGAAAAAATGTAAAAATGTAAATATATAAAAATGTAAATAACAAGCATTCAAATTATATCACCAATTTTATTTTAACTAAAAACGTATAAACAGATTCAATTCGATGGTTTGTAAGGCATAAATTCTTTTACAGCAAAATTAAGAAAATTTTTAATATTTTTTGAAACAGATTTTTTTCAATAAAAAATAACATTTTCAATATGTGTTAATCAGGTAATGAAAGAAAAAGAAAACAAGTTCATTTGTTGTGGGAGCAATCAATGCAGGTAGCACTTTAATATTGCAATGTTTTTGGAATGTCTGACCAAGTCAATGTAAAGGCTGTTTTACATGACCAGATACGATTCAGATGACATAGTTTTTCTATGAATATTACTTGAGTACTATAGTATTACAGTATAACTAGAGTTTACCCCCGTCGCAAACTATGACTGTCTTTTGTGTGTGGTTTTAATTTCAAATCAAATTTATATTCCATTTTAAAATTGAAATATTTAACTCGTTCTATTATATAAATTTTACATATAAAAACAAAAATAACTTTTCATATAAACTGACTAAAAAAATATATTCTTTTTAACAAAATATTAAATATTTTCAATTTATGCGTTTTTTGGCCAACTTTTTTTCAAAATTTGGGATTTTTTTCTGCGATTCGTAAATAAATTACCAAGGTTAGCCTATATACAAAATTTCAACTTTCGAGCACAATTTATACTCTCGACAAAAATTGCCCCCGTATTTTAATTCGTACAAGATAGAAAGTTAAAATTTGGCATGTGTATTACGGTGTTCAATGCTAATATTTTTTTAAAATTAGAAATTGAAAAATAGAAAAAGAGACCCGATAGGAAATGTTAGAGAAATCTCAAATTTTGAATTTTGAATATATTATGAAAAAAAAATATTCAAAATTCAATAATTTTATTTGGAAGCACGGGGCAGAAAGTTGAAATTTTATATATGTACTAACTTTAATACCTAATTTACAAATCGAAAAAAATATTCCAAATTTTGAAAAAGAGTTGGTCAAATTATTAAAAAAAATATATTTTTTTAGTCAATTTATACGAAAATTTTTTTTATTATTGAATGAGTTAAAAAAAATCAATTTGAAAATAGAATTAAAATTTGAAATGAAATTACGAATTACTTTGTTGGATTCAAATCATAAACACTAAAAAGACGTCGCTTTGCGAAGGGGGTAATCTCTAGTAGTATTATAATCTACAAAAAAGGTATCAAACAAACATTTTCTGAGAGTTATGGTTTGTTAAGATAAACAATAGAACCATTTATAAACCTATTTGTCATAGAACTCGTTTTTAAACCTACATTCTTGTGTCTTAATTCATTTATTTACATATCATTGTACTTAATTCAATTATGATTCTTGTTAAATCTAAACATTCTCACTCCTTCCAAACGAAAAAATAAATATAAATTTATCTATTTATATTCTTTTTGCTTATTACCTTTTTCTCACATGAAAACTGTATGTGCTCCAATGTTTCTATCTCCTTTCCGCACACCCTATACATCCTTTCCTCGCATTTCTTTGCACATTATCTGTTTCTCCTCGTTTCCCAATCTAAATCTGGGAATCCTTCTCATGTTTTTTGTGTCTTATTCTCTTAAGTATTGTGGTATCTCTCCCTTCCAAATCCTTTAATATCTTGTGTTGTAATTGTTTTTTTTTTCTCTTAAATTTTGTCCATTGTTTCCTGTTATATCTGCCTGTCTCTTCTTCTTAACTTCTCTTTCACACTTGTGTCTTAGTCTCATCTTCTCTCTGCCTCATCTGTCGCCATTCCATTAATAAAAAGTATTAATAGAAAGTATAATATTGCTTATTATATTCTTTTTAGTTCATGACGTCATCAACTACTGGAATGCATCCGGAATATTACGCAGTTAAACAAAATTCAAAATTTAAATAGATATATATCCATCAATTTTGGAATATTTAATAAAACAAATATAATATTCCTTTGTTCTACAAATATAATGTTCCTTTGGATCATATTATATTTGAATGCATAAATTATAGTTTAGAAAGATCAAAATTGAATAGTGATATATTAGATGTTATTAAAACTTTTCCTGTTAATACTAAATTTTTGTTAAGTGATTCAAAATTAATTAGTGAATTATTGAAATATTTAGAAATTTGTAAAATTGAATTATAAATTATAAAAGATGTATAAAAATGTTTGATGGTGGCTATGACGAAAGAAAGTCAAGGCAAATAAGTAAATAAATATAAAAAAAAGTAATAAAACAAAAACGTGAATATACGTTTATTAATCAATATTTTAATATAGAAATAAAACATCGTCCACAAAAAAAAGAGTTCACAACCAAATTCTAATTTATAAGAAACTGAGTTTGGCAAGGGTAGTCACGAGTTAGTAGAGATCTTGTTAAATAATTAAGTTTTATTAATTTTTTATGCAAATATTTTTCTTTTTTGTAAAACAAGTCAAAATATCAAAGATTCCGACGTATTAAGTATTAGGTAAGCAAATCTTCTTACAACAAATATTTTATGTAGCTTCATAAATGTGAAATAAATCCACAACAATATTTAAAATGCAAATAGAACCTTTAAACCATAAAATCAAAAAAAGGAAATACTGTCATATAAAACCTGCTTAACAAAATTGATTATTAGAAATTGTTAAGGTGTTCCATATATACCCGTATATTATGAATAGGTTCAGTGTACTACATACAATATACAACATAATGGTAAAGTAATACATAGAAATTGTTTAAGGATCCTGAATGAATATTTAGGCAATAAATATTGTGATTAGTATAGGGTTAGACCGACATAGAGGCGCCACAATTTAAGGTTCAATTCAACAACTTTTAACATTTTTTCTTTTCCTCAATCAAAATTCAAATTTCTTTTTCGCAAAGTAATATTTATAACTTATAGTAGAGGCTAAAATTTGGTTGAAACCTATGTGTATCCAACATCAATTTGTAAAACGAACAAAACAATTATTCCATTTAATTAATTAGATTTGGGTTTTTACTGAAAAAATTATCAAAAGTGTTTTTTTTTTCTCATACTGTATTTGTTTTTCTCATGTATTGGATTATTTCTAGTATTTAATTTTTCTAAATAAACATTTTATGTGGAATATTTAACTTGACAATATTTTCATTACAATTAATAAATTCGCAGTACAAATATTCCGCGGAGCACCGATTAGGAGCCACTGGTAAATGGTAAACATTTGTAGAAGCGATTCCAGATATTATAGAAACTAATTAGATAAAGAACTGCAAATAGTATTTTAAAAAACGATATGCTCTTAAGCACCTTCGCGTTTAATTTCAAAATGTATTTGATTTTAGAGTTAGAATTATAAGGCAATTTTTTTACGAGAAAATAATGAAACATGTCAAAGTAAGTATTTAGCACTAATAACAATAAATGTATAATATAATAATTAACAATAATGTCATTAGAATTAATTGGAGAAAATAAAAGTAGCAGAGTATTAAGCCTCATTCCCACTCACTGATTGATATTAAATTTACGTTTTTATCTAATACTTTAATCCAGATTTCAGGTTTTCAGAATAGGCATTCCTTGTCACATTCGTGTTTTATGCGTTATGCCCTCTTTAGTAATATAAATATTGACAGTTGGACAAAATTTAAGGTGAAATAATTAATATTACTATTTTCAATAACAATTAGCAATAGAAATTGTTTTTAGTTCTTAATTTTTGACAAACTGACATTGAACTTTTATTAAATATAAATTCTATCGCATTTCTACAGGTTGTCACATTTTCGAGGTTATTATGTAATATAGTTTTTCTTTTATATTTTTAATTTAAAACATTGGACCTTGCAATGTTCTAAAAAAATTAAGAAAAGTTAAAAAATAAATTACATTAAAAATGGTACTGTGAATGACTAAGCGTATTGCCATATGCTAAACAATTTAAATTAAATACAAAATAAAAAATAAAATTAAAGCAGTGAGTGGGAATGGTACTTAATACCAGAACACATAAGACAAAGTCAATGCTACACTAATTTCTGCATTTCTGTATTGTGAAAGTCTTTCTTGTATTCACTAATATAATACATACACCCCATACTTGTTTTAATATTCCCGTCTGGCATACCTAATATTATAAAACTAATACCATTTTCAATTAAGAAAAAAATGTTGATTTTTGTGTTTCTTAAGGAGTTAGCCTCACTCTGGCTCTGAAAAATGTCTGTATGTTTCTATTATCATTAAATAATATATACATTTGTAATAATTTATTGATATAAAAAATTATCAAAAGATAATAGAAGTGACGGATATATTAGTTGTTCCGTGAAACACGTTCTCCGGGACATTCGCCAATGATCTCCATCGTACCATCTTTAGAATCGTCATTTTTTTTTTTTAAATTTGTAAACTTATTGTAAACTATCTTGTAAATAAATGTTTTATCATTCAAATAGAATAGGGACAAAAAGTTTTAAAAAAATTGTGGAAATAAGATTGTGTGAAAAAAGATCAATTTTTTGGTAAAATATTAAGTTACGAGGCATCGAACCATAACAATCCTACTCGATTCTTACTCGTTTCTTAATTTATGAGAAAGATATAGTGTAATTTTAATTAAAATCGGATGAGGCATTCTTGAGATATCGCGGCGACCAATTCAAAGAATGCACTTTTCAGATTTACGCAAAAGAAAAAGTATTGTGTTATAATTGTATATATAGTCCAAATCACGATAGTTCGGCGGTGACTTATACTTAAAAGAGGTTATAAGAGCGGTATAAATCTATAATACGCTAATTTTAGTTATTATTTTTAGTTATATCGGCAGTTTATACCCCACAACTTGTTTTAAGTATGAGGCGCCGCCGAACTATCGTAATTAGAACTGTAAGTACTATTCAGGGGTGTTCTTTTAGTATAGGTAATAAAAGCTAGTAAAAGTAATAAATTTAAGCCAAAAGAAATTTGTTTTTATAAAAATGTCAGAGTGGACTAATCCCTTAAACAAATATTGCCGCCTCAAATTAACGAAAATATTTGTAAAATATTTGTAAAATGTTTTATTGAGATATGGGTATATATTCGTATGGTATTTTTATTTGTTTAGAAAGTACAGACCGTCCCGTTAATGCAAAAAGTTTATCTACCTGTAATACGAATTACGAAATTGAAAATATATGAGGAACGAGTAAATATGGGACTGTACCTTCGAAAATGAAATTCCCAATAAAATGGCTTTTGGCATGTTCAAATTATATTTTTATGCATATAATAGTTTCATAATTAAAAAATTACTTATAATTAATATCAAATTTATATTAATTCAATTTAAATTTAAATTAAATATTTTGAAAAAGTAATAATAAATTTACATATGATTTGGTGATTTGACAGCTAGGTTGTTATATTTCAAATAATATTCTAATAGTTTAAAAAAAAATATTTATACACGTAGTTTTTGAAAACCGTTACACCATTTTTTCATAGTTAAAAGGTAAAATTGTTGTGATGAAATTGAGCTAAAAGTTCTGATGCATATGAAAATGAGTTCTTTTTAATCACATAAAGAAAACTATACACCCTAGGTCACTCAAATTTTGAGACAGCATGTATTTTAACTATTTTATCGGTCCTTCACATTTCACGACATTTTCATCGTTTATGAATAGGCCCTGTACCTCCGTAAATACCTAAAAGTTGATTTTAATTTAATTAAATATAAGTGAAGTGTAATTGCAAGTCATCAGTCTGCATTTTGGCACCCAGGGACGGTCTGAGATAAATTTAAAGTAGATGTGCACATTTACCTAAGAATAGTCTACCGTGAATTTAAATTACAGTGGGCGACCCGATTTTGCGCTTTGGCGTCTTTCTAATCAAGGCGCTTAATGAGGTAGCATCTCTCGCGTGCCCTTTGGACTGTTTCTTTCTCACCTTTCATAAATATGGATTATATAATGTGGGTGATATCCAGTAAACATTTTGGAGTCACTTTACCATCATATTGAAGATGTGTATGATTTCTCTGTGATAAAAGAGTTCATTTACAGTCCAGTTTCTCAGAACCGTTCATATGAATTGTCTATTTCATCATCTACAATGGCGAAATTACTCAACCTGTGGAAATACACATGATGATAAAGTTGATGCGAACTATAATTGAAATGCAATAGTGATAGAAACGTCACAAAACAGGACACTTTGCTAAATTGTTTACTGGGTAATACGTTCATATTATTACAATAATACTATATTTATAATATATTTTTACTTGAAAAAACAAAAACCTAATAATAAAATATTTATACTATATACTAGGGATGTAACGAATATTCGAATTCGAGAATATTAGCTTCCTTTTTTATTCGATTATGCGAATGTATTTGGTTTGCAACGAAAAGTGAAAATAATTTATAAATTAACAATGCAAAAGATTAGGATTACAATATTTTTAATTTAGTTGCTCCTTGAACTTGTAATATAAAATAATAATTCTACAATAACCAAAATAAACTTTCAAATTTTTAAAAACAGAATGGATCTAAGTAAATTACCAAATTTTTAATTACATTAAACTACTTTAAATGATATCTTTACTGAGAACACAAATGATAGATTTTATATTATATTAAGTAAATCATCAGCTTTTTAAATTAATAAAGCATCCGCCAGGTTCATATGCAATGGGCGTTTCCACTAAATTTGCATGGTATTTGGACCCGCCCTTATATTTGTTTAGTTTTCATATTGAACTACAGAGCGTTGACTATAAGAGCAAACAATTTCTACGATAAAAATCATTTATACTTTGTAATTCATACTGATCACATTGTAAGTTATATACATTTAACTATTTTTATAAAATTTGTGCATGTGCTAAATAGTGATTGGCGAATTCCAAGGAAATTAAAAATTATAACATATATAATTTGCGAAAGGTAAGTCTAATATGATATTATTATAGAATTTTGTAAAATTATACAAAATAAAGAAACATTAGATTTTCTATTATTTTATATTTGAAAATGTGAAATTTTGTCTTAAATGTGATATTTTGAATTATTTTAGCAACGATTCTGTGATGTTTTTGTGAATACTAATTGCTATGACATTTTTTGTAATATATTAACTAAACAAAAAACATATTTATTAAATTCTCAAACAAATTTATATATTGAAATATATGTCATAACGCATTATATTATGATTTGACTCAAAACGATTTCCAATATTTCATGTGTTTGGTCTATGTTTCTTATGTTTTATGCATGTACATGAGACTCCGCGAAGGTGTATTTCATTTTTGTTTATTATAAACTGTAAAATATGATATTGTAGAGAAAAATTTATTATAATATTTCTTCTGTCCGATTAGATTGTAAACGAATATCTTTTGAGGGTAGATTATTTTATACATTCACAAACTCCTGTCCCTAATTAGTTGTCATATTTGTATATTTTTGGAACGACTTATTTCATTTGATTCTTAAATGAATAACTTCTAATAATTTCTCATATTATTTTATTGTTAAATATTTATACCTACAAACAGGTGTCTGGCGGCGCCATTTTGGTGGTAGTAGGAAAGAGATGTACTTATGTATACGTTGTATTAGAACAAACGAGACAGATATATAATTTAAATTTTTATAGGAATTTTTTTTATTATTTTTGACTAGTAAAGTTTTTGAATTTTAATTGAGTTTGTGAACAATGATTTAAGCTGCATTCCTACTCACTCAGTTTTAGTGTTAAAATAGAGAAATAAAATTAATTATATTAAATACAATAATTTATAATAAGTAAAGATAGTAATCATTACAAAATAATGTATACTACTGTCGCATAACACATGATTTCACAAGACGTCGGTGAAGTAAACAGTCGATTCGGAGTAGTGGTGTCAATCAAAATTAATTCGGTGTTAAATCGAACTTTAATTTACATAGCTAATCAGAACATTTAAGCAAATATTCAAATGATAATAGACTATACAAGTATTAGATAACTTAAATATTATTACATAATATATAAATTAACCAATTAGTGTCTCATATTGCTGTTTTAATATAGGAAAATGAAACGCTATAAAAATAATATTCAATATATTTTTTATAAATTAACAATTATAAACTCAAGAAGCGGTTTAGTTAATTATAAGATGTAATCACATGTGACTTTATAGAATAATTTATTTTTTTTATTTTCCAGATAGTCTACTTCAAAAAGGCATAATGAATTCTACGGGTAAGTTTTAATTATTGTATTTAACGAACATATAATACCTAATATATAAGATAAGTAATATTAATATAATTAAATAAATTGCAGTTAGCATTGAAGAATACATAGAGAAGTTCAAGAAAGCTATAAAGAACAAAACATTGACCAGTGGTGAAGGACCACGGGACGTAATAGTGGGTGATCAGAAAAACAGACCCTTGTTTGGAACCACAAATGACGTTCACACACTGCCGGATTATCTAAGAAGAAATGACGTTTACACAGTGCCTGAGCATCTAAGAACAGATGACGTTCACACAGTGCCGGAGTATCTAACAACAGAGGACGGTTACACAGTGCCGGAGTGTCTAACAACAGAGGACGGTTACACAGTGCCGGAGTGTCTAACAACAGAGGACGGTTACACAGTGCCGGAGTGTCTAACAACAGAGGACGGTTACACAGTGCCGAAGTGTCAAACAACACACGAAGAAGAAGGAGAAGACTTTAAGTTTGGATACCCAGTACCCTCCATAAAAGTTTTCCGACCGACTTGGGACGAATTCCAAGATTTTAACAAATTCATTTCGTACATTGAATCCGTTGGTGCGCATGAAGCAGGAATTTGCAAAATTATTCCGCCTCCGGAATGGGTTCCAAGTAAAAATGGGTATAGAATGGACGAAACGACGTTCAAAATTAAAACACCAGTTGCTCAGCATGTTACTGAGACGCAAACAAAAGGCATATATGAACAATTAAATGCGAAAAAAAGACAAACGAGTTTAAAGCAATTTAAGAAAAATGCGACATCGTGCGAAAAAGAAACTCCTCTACATCATGATCACGAAGACTTGGAGCGAATATATTGGGAGGATGTTGTAAAAGGTGCTCCCATTTATGGAATTGATGTTTTGGCGAGTCTAACGGATGACCATTGTTCCTCATGGAACATTAACAAATTAGGCAGCATGTTAGATTACGTAGTTCGCGATTACAATTATACTATCGACGGTGTTAATAACTCGTACCTGTATTTTGGCACGTGGAAAACCAGCTTTGCATGGCATACGGAAGATATGGATTTATACTCCATAAATTATGTGCATTTTGGCGCACCGAAGACTTGGTACGCCATTCCTCCTAAACATGCTAGAAGACTTGAAAACTTAGTTAGGAAACATATTCCAGAAAGCAAACTCTGCCCCGGTTATCTACGCCACAAAACAATGTTAATTAGCCCGGAAGTTTTAAAAGAAAATAAAATACCGTTTGACGTAATCACCCAAGAAGCCGGGGAAATCATTATTACGTTTCCATTAGGCTATCATGCCGGATTTAATCACGGATTCAATTGCGCAGAATCCTCAAATTTTGCAACGGAACGATGGATTGAGTATGGTAAGAAAGTGCAGCATTGCACATGTCCAAATGGTATGTTGACCATAGATATGGACACCTTTGTTAAGAGATTCCAACCTGAGAAGTATGAAGACTGGAAAATGGGGCTTTATGTTGATGAACCTCATCCCGAAGAACCATTTGAATCTGATTAGTTAATCAGTTTAAATCAACTATGAGGAATCCTCAAAACACAGTTCCACAGACTTTTA
Organism: Panorpa germanica; assembly: GCA_963678705.1. Lineage (NCBI taxonomy): Eukaryota > Metazoa > Arthropoda > Insecta > Mecoptera > Panorpidae > Panorpa > Panorpa germanica. The sequence continues at coordinate 15,356,914 of OY783215.1, read as the reverse complement.
TAATTGGACCTATTAAAACTATTTTTAAAAGTGTAAAAAATGAAATATAATGTAAATATGTAAATAGAGAGAAGCGATATTTTTTTATGTATTTAGTTTTAGTAATAATTTAAATATTTAAGTACTTATACTTATATACCTATTATTATTTAAGAACATTTCTATGACGAATATTATTATTGAAATATTGCTACTTATTTAACTGTAAAAATGTAAATATGAAAAAATGTAAATAACAAGCATTCAAATTATATCACCAATTTTATTTTAACTAAAAACGTATAAACAGATTCAATTCGATGGTTTGTAAGGCATAAATTCTTTTACAGCAAAATTAAGAAAATTTTTAATATTTTTTGAAACAGATTTTTTTCAATAAAAAATAACATTTTCAATATGTGTTAATCAGGTAATGAAAGAAAAAGAAAACAAGTTCATTTGTTGTGGGAGCAATCAATGCAGGTAGCACTTTAATATTGCAATGTTTTTGGAATGTCTGACCAAGTCAATGTAAAGGCTGTTTTACATGACCAGATACGATTCAGATGACATAGTTTTTCTATGAATATTACTTGAGTACTATAGTATTACAGTATAACTAGAGTTTACCCCCGTCGCAAACTATGACTGTCTTTTGTGTGTGGTTTTAATTTCAAATCAAATTTATATTCCATTTTAAAATTGAAATATTTAACTCGTTCTATTATATAAATTTTACATATAAAAACAAAAATAACTTTTCATATAAACTGACTAAAAAAATATATTCTTTTTAACAAAATATTAAATATTTTCAATTTATGCGTTTTTTGGCCAACTTTTTTTCAAAATTTGGGATTTTTTTCTGCGATTCGTAAATAAATTACCAAGGTTAGCCTATATACAAAATTTCAACTTTCGAGCACAATTTATACTCTCGACAAAAATTGCCCCCGTATTTTAATTCGTACAAGATAGAAAGTTAAAATTTGGCATGTGTATTACGGTGTTCAATGCTAATATTTTTTTAAAATTAGAAATTGAAAAATAGAAAAAGAGACCCGATAGGAAATGTTAGAGAAATCTCAAATTTTGAATTTTGAATATATTATGAAAAAAAAATATTCAAAATTCAATAATTTTATTTGGAAGCACGGGGCAGAAAGTTGAAATTTTATATATGTACTAACTTTAATACCTAATTTACAAATCGAAAAAAATATTCCAAATTTTGAAAAAGAGTTGGTCAAATTATTAAAAAAAATATATTTTTTTAGTCAATTTATACGAAAATTTTTTTTATTATTGAATGAGTTAAAAAAAATCAATTTGAAAATAGAATTAAAATTTGAAATGAAATTACGAATGACTTTGTTGGATTCAAATCATAAACACTAAAAAGACGTCGCTTTGCGAAGGGGGTAATCTCTAGTAGTATTATAATCTACAAAAAAGGCATCAAACAAACATTTTCTGAGAGTTATGGTTTGTTAAGATAAACAATAGAACCATTTATAAACCTATTTGTAATAGAACTCGTTTTTAAACCTACATTCTTGTGTCTTAATTCATTTATTTACATATCATTGTACTTAATTCAATTATGATTCTTGTTAAATCTAAACATTCTCACTCCTTCCAAACGAAAAAATAAATATAAATTTATCTATTTATATTCTTTTTGCTTATTACCTTTTTCTCACATGAAAACTGTATGTGCTCCAATGTTTCTATCTCCTTTCCGCACACCCTATACATCCTTTCCTCGCATTTCTTTGCACATTATCTGTTTCTCCTCGTTTCCCAATCTAAATCTGGGAATCCTTCTCATGTTTTTTGTGTCTTATTCTCTTAAGTATTGTGGTATCTCTCCCTTCCAAATCCTTTAATATCTTGTGTTGTAATTGTTTTTTTTTTCTCTTAAATTTTGTCCATTGTTTCCTGTTATATCTGCCTGTCTCTTCTTCTTAACTTCTCTTTCACACTTGTGTCTTAGTCTCATCTTCTCTCTGCCTCATCTGTCGCCATTCCATTAATAAAAAGTATTAATAGAAAGTATAATATTGCTTATTATATTCTTTTTAGTTCATGACGTCATCAACTACTGGAATGCATCCGGAATATTACGCAGTTAAACAAAATTCAAAATTTAAATAGATATATATCCATCAATTTTGGAATATTTAATAAAACAAATATAATATTCCTTTGTTCTACAAATATAATGTTCCTTTGGATCATATTATATTTGAATGCATAAATTATAGTTTAGAAAGATCAAAATTGAATAGTGATATATTAGATGTTATTAAAACTTTTCCTGTTAATACTAAATTTTTGTTAAGTGATTCAAAATTAATTAGTGAATTATTGAAATATTTAGAAATTTGTAAAATTGAATTATAAATTATAAAAGATGTATAAAAATGTTTGATGGTGGCTATGACGAAAGAAAGTCAAGGCAAATAAGTAAATAAATATAAAAAAAAGTAATAAAACAAAAACGTGAATATACGTTTATTAATCAATATTTTAATATAGAAATAAAACATCGTCCACAAAAAAAAGAGTTCACAACCAAATTCTAATTTATAAGAAACTGAGTTTGGCAAGGGTAGTCACGAGTTAGTAGAGATCTTGTTAAATAATTAAGTTTTATTAATTTTTTATGCAAATATTTTTCTTTTTTGTAAAACAAGTCAAAATATCAAAGATTCCGACGTATTAAGTATTAGGTAAGCAAATCTTCTTACAACAAATATTTTATGTAGCTTCATAAATGTGAAATAAATCCACAACAATATTTAAAATGCAAATAGAACCTTTAAACCATAAAATCAAAAAAAGGAAATACTGTCATATAAAACCTGCTTAACAAAATTGATTATTAGAAATTGTTAAGGTGTTCCATATATACCCGTATATTATGAATAGGTTCAGTGTACTACATACAATATACAACATAATGGTAAAGTAATACATAGAAATTGTTTAAGGATCCTGAATGAATATTTAGGCAATAAATATTGTGATTAGTATAGGGTTAGACCGACATAGAGGCGCCACAATTTAAGGTTCAATTCAACAACTTTTAACATTTTTTCTTTTCCTCAATCAAAATTCAAATTTCTTTTTCGCAAAGTAATATTTATAACTTATAGTAGAGGCTAAAATTTGGTTGAAACCTATGTGTATCCAACATCAATTTGTAAAACGAACAAAACAATTATTCCATTTAATTAATTAGATTTGGGTTTTTACTGAAAAAATTATCAAAAGTGTTTTTTTTTTCTCATACTGTATTTGTTTTTCTCATGTATTGGATTATTTCTAGTATTTAATTTTTCTAAATAAACATTTTATGTGGAATATTTAACTTGACAATATTTTCATTACAATTAATAAATTCGCAGTACAAATATTCCGCGGAGCACCGATTAGGAGCCACTGGTAAATGGTAAACATTTGTAGAAGCGATTCCAGATATTATAGAAACTAATTAGATAAAGAACTGCAAATAGTATTTTAAAAAACGATATGCTCTTAAGCACCTTCGCGTTTAATTTCAAAATGTATTTGATTTTAGAGTTAGAATTATAAGGCAATTTTTTTACGAGAAAATAATGAAACATGTCAAAGTAAGTATTTAGCACTACTAACAATAAATGTATAATATAATAATTAACAATAATGTCATTAGAATTAATTGGAGAAAATAAAAGTAGCAGAGTATTAAGCCTCATTCCCACTCACTGTTTTGATATTAAATTTACGTTTTTATCTAATACTTTAATCCAGATTTCAGGTTTTCAGAATAGGCATTCCTTGTCACATTCGTGTTTTATGCGTTATGCCCTCTTTAGTAATATAAATATTGACAGTTGGACAAAATTTAAGGTGAAATAATTAATATTACTATTTTCAATAACAATTAGCAATAGAAATTGTTTTTAGTTCTTAATTTTTGACAAACTGACATTGAACTTTTATTAAATATAAATTCTATCGCATTTCGACAGGTTGTCACATTTTCGAGGTTATTATGTAATATAGTTTTTCTTTTACATTTTTAATTTAAAACATTGGACCTTGCAATGTTCTAAAAAAATTAAGAAAAGTTAAAAAATAAATTACATTAAAAATGGTACTGTGAATGACTAAGCGTATTGCCATATGCTAAACAATTTAAATTAAATACAAAATAAAAAATATCATTCTTTTTCGTCATTTTTTTTTTTAATATTTGTAAACTTCTTGTAACTTCATTCCAATAGAATAGGGACAAAAAGTTTTAAAAAAATTGTGGAAATAATAGTTGTGTGAAAAAAAGATCGATTTTTTGGTAGAATATTAAGTTACGAGGCATCGAACGATAACAATCCTACTCGCTTCTTACTCGTTTCTTAATTTTATGAGGAAGATAGTGTAATTTTAATTAAAATCGGATGAGGCATTCTTGAGATATCGCGGCGACCAATTCAAAGAATGCACTTTTCAGATTTACGCAAAAGAAAAAGTATTGTGTTATAATTGTATATATAGTCCAAATCACGATAGTTCGGCGGTGACTTATACTTAAAAGAGGTTATAAGAGCGGTATAAATCTATAATACGCTAATTTTAGTTATTATTTTTAGTTATATCGGCAGTTTATACCCCACAACTTGTTTTAAGTATGAGGCGCCGCCGAACTATCGTAATTAGAACTGTAAGTACTATTCAGGGGTGTTCTTTTAGTATAGGTAATAAAAGCTAGTAAAAGTAATAAAGTAATAAATTTAAGCCAAAAGAAATTTGTTTTTATAAAAATGTCAGAGTGGACTAATCCCTTAAACAAATATTGCCGCCTCAAATTGACGAAAATATTTGTAAAATATTTGTAAAATGTTTTATTGAGATATGGGTATGGGTGAGATATTCGTATGGTATTTTTATTTGTTTAGAAAGTACAGACCGTCCCGTTAATGCAAAAAGTTTATCTACCTGTAATACGAATTACGAAATTGAAAATATATGAGAACGGGGTAAATATGAGACCTGCGTACCTTCGAAAATGAAATTCCCAATAAAATGGCTTTTGGCATGTTCAAATTATATTTTTATGCATATAATAGTTTCATAATTAAAAAATTACTTATAATTAATATCAAATTTATATTAATTCAATTTAAATTTAAATTAAATATTTTGAAAAAGTAATAATAAATTTGGCAATGTTGTAAATTTACATTTGATTTGGTGATTTGACTAATAGTTTAAAAAAAAATATTTATACACGTAGTTTTTGAAAACCGTGACACCATTTTTTCATAGTTAAAAGGTAAAATTGTTGTGATGAAATTGAGCTAAAAGTTCTGATGCATATGAAAATGGGCTCTTTTTAATCACATAAAGAAAACTATACACCTTAGGTCACTCAAATTTTGAGACAGCATGTATTTTAACTATTTTATCGGTCCTTCACATTTCGCGACATTTTCATCATTTATGAATAGGCCCTGTACCTCCGTAAATACCTAAAAGTTGATTTTAATTTAATTAAATATAAGTGAAGTGTAATTGCAAGTCATCAGTCTGCATTTTGGCATCCATGGACGGTCTGAGATAAATTTAAAGTAGATGTGCACATTTACCTAAGAATAGTCTACCGTGAATTTAAATTACAGTGGGCGACCCGATTTTGCGCTTTGGCGTCTTTCTAATCAAGGCGCTTAATGAGGTAGCATCTCTCGCGTGCCCTTTGGACTGTTTCTTTCTCACCTTTCATAAATATGGATTATATAATGTGGGTGATATCCAGTAAACATTTTGGAGTCACTTTACCATCATATTGAAGATGTGTATGATTTCTCTGTGATAAAAGAGTTCATTTACAGTCCAGTTTCTCAGAACCGTTCATATGAATTGTCTATTTCATAATCTACAATGGCGAAATTACTCAACCTGTGGAAATACACATGATGATAAAGTTGATGCGAACTATAATTGAAATGCAATAGTGATAGAAACGTCACAAAACAGGACACTTTGCCAAATTGTTTACTGGGTACAACGGTCATATTATTACAATAATACTATATTTATAATATATTTTTACTTGAAAAAACAAAAGCCTAATAATAAAATATTTATACTATATACTAGGGATGTAACGAATATTCGAATTCGCGAATATTAGCTTCTTTTTTATTCGATTATGCGAATGTATTTGGTTGGCAACGAAAAGTGAAAATAATTTTTAAATTAACAATGCAAAAGATTAGGATTACAATATTTTTAATTAGGTGGTACTTGAACTTGTAATATAAAATAATAATTCTATAATAACCAAAATAAACTTTCAAATTTTTAAAAACACCATGGAGCTAAGTAAATTACCAAATTTTTAATTACATTAAACTACTTTAAATGATATCTTTACTGAGAACACAAATGATAGATTTTATATTATATTAAGTAAATCATCAGCTTTTTAAATTAATAAAGCATCATCAAGGTTCATATGCAGTGGGCGTTTCCACTAAATTTGCATGGTATTTGGACCCGCCCTTATATTTGTTTAGTTTTCATATTGAACTACAGAGCGTTGACTATAAGAGCAAACAATTTTTACGATAAAAATCATTTATACTTTGTAATCCATACTGATCACTTTGTAAGTTATATACATTTAACTATTTTTATAAAATTTGTGCATGTGCTAAATAGTGATTGGCGAATTCCAAGGAAATTAAAAATTATAACATATATAATTTGCGAAAGGTAAGTCTAATATGATATTATTATAGAATTTTGTAAAATTATACAAAATAAAGAAACATTAGATTTTCTATTATTTTATATTTGAAAATGTGAAATTTTGTCTTAAATGTGATATTTTGAATTATTTTAGCAACGATTCTGTGATGTTTTTGTGAATACTAATTGCTATGACATTTTTTGTAATATATTAACTAAACAAAAAACATATTTATTAAATTCTCAAACAAATTTATATATTGAAATATATGTCATAACGCATTATATTATGATTTGACTCAAAACGATTTCCAATATTTCATGTGTTTAGTCTATGTTTCTTATGTTTTATGCATGTACATGAGACTCCGCGAAGGTGTATTTCATTTTTGTTTATTATAAACTGTAAAATATGATATTGTAGAGAAAAATTTATTATAATATTTCTTCTGTCCGATTAGATTGTAAACGAATATCTTTTGAGGGTAGATTATTTTATACATTCACAAACTCCTGTCCCTAATTAGTTGTCATATTTGTATATTTTTGGAACGACTTATTTCATTTGATTCTTAAATGAATAACTTCTAATAATTTCTCATATTATTTTATTGTTAAATATTTATACCTACAAACAGGTGTCTGGCGGCGCCATTTTGGTGGTAGTAGGAAAGAGATGTACTTATGTATACGTTGTATTAGAACAAACGAGACAGATATATAATTTAAATTTTTATAGGAATTTTTTTTATTATTTTTGACTAGTAAAGTTTTTGTATTTTAATTGAGTTTGTGAACAATGATTTAAGCTCCATTCCTACTCACTCAGTTTTAGTGTTAAAATAGAGAAATAAAATTAATTATATTAAATACAATAATTTATAATAAGTAAAGATAGTAATCATTACAAAATAATGTATACTACTGTCGCATAACACATGATTTCACAAGACGTCGGTGAAGTAAACAGTCGATTCGGAGTAGTGGTGTCAATCAAAATTAATTCGGTGTTAAATCGAACTTTAATTTACATAGCTAATCAGAACATTTAAGCAAATATTCAAATGATAATAGACTATACAAGTATTAGATAACTTAAATATTATTACATAATATATAAATTAACCAATTAGTGTCTCATATTGCTGTTTTAATATAGGAAAATGAAACGCTATAAAAATAATATTCAATATATTTTTTATAAATTAACAATTATAAACTCAAGAAGCGGTTTAGTTAATTATAAGATGTAATCACATGTGACTTTATAGAATAATTTATTTTTTTTATTTTCCAGATAGTCTACTTCAAAAAGGCATAATGAATTCTACGGGTAAGTTTTAATTATTGTATTTAACGAACATATAATACCTAATATATAAGATAAGTAATATTAATATAATTAAATAAATTGCAGTTAGCATTAATGGATACATAGAGCGGTACCGGAAAGCTATAAAGAACAAAACATTGACCAGTGGTGAAGGACCACGGGACGTAATAGTGGGTGATCAGAACAGACCCTTGTTTGGAACCACAAATGACGTTCACACACTGCCGGATTATCTAAGAAGAAATGACGTTTACACAGTGCCTGAGTATCTAAGAACAGATGACGTTCACACAGTGCCGGAGTATCTAACAACAGAGGACGGTTACACAGTGCCGGAGTGTCTAACAACAGAGGACGGTTACACAGTGCCGGAGTGTCTAACAACAGAGGACGGTTACACAGTGCCGGAGTGTCTAACAACAGAGGACGGTTACACAGTGCCGAAGTGTCAAACAACACACGAAGAAGAAGGAGAAGACTTTAAGTTTGGATACCCAGTACCCTCCATAAAAGTTTTCCGACCGACTTGGGACGAATTCCAAGATTTTAACAAATTCATTTCGTACATTGAATCCGTTGGTGCGCATGAAGCAGGAATTTGCAAAATTATTCCGCCTCCGGAATGGGTTCCAAGTAAAAATGGGTATAGAATGGACGAAACGACGTTCAAAATTAAAACACCAGTTGCTCAGCATGTTACTGAGACGCAAACAAAAGGCATATATGAACAATTAAATGCGAAAAAAAGACAAACGAGTTTAAAGCAATTTAAGAAAAATGCGACATCGTGCGAAAAAGAAACTCCTCTACATCATGATCACGAAGACTTGGAGCGAATATATTGGGAGGATGTTGTAAAAGGTGCTCCCATTTATGGAATTGATGTTTTGGCGAGTCTAACGGATGACCATTGTTCCTCATGGAACATTAACAAATTAGGCAGCATGTTAGATTACGTAGTTCGCGATTACAATTATACCATCGACGGTGTTAATAACTCGTACCTGTATTTTGGCACGTGGAAAACCAGCTTCGCATGGCATACGGAAGATATGGACTTATACTCCATAAATTATGTGCATTTTGGCGCACCGAAGACTTGGTACGCCATTCCTCCTAAACATGCTAGAAGACTTGAAAACTTAGTTAGGAAACATATTCCAGAAAGCAAACTCTGCCCCGGTTATCTACGCCACAAAACAATGTTAATTAGCCCGGAAGTTTTAAAAGAAAATAAAATACCGTTTGACGTAATCACCCAAGAAGCCGGGGAAATCATTATTACGTTTCCATTAGGCTATCATGCCGGATTTAATCACGGATTCAATTGCGCAGAATCCTCAAATTTTGCAACGGAACGATGGATTGAGTATGGTAAGAAAGTGCAGCATTGCACATGTCCAAATGGTATGTTGACCATAGATATGGACACCTTTGTTAAGAGATTCCAACCTGAGAAGTATGAAGACTGGAAAATGGGGCTTTATGTTGATGAACCTCATCCCGAAGAACCATTTGAATCTGATTAGTTAATCAGTTTAAATCAACTATGAGGAATCCTCAAAACACAGTTCCACAGACTTTTATAATTGGACCTATTAAAACTATTTTTAAAAGTGTAAAAAATGAAATATAATGTAAATATGTAAATAGAGAGAAGCGATATTTTTTTATGTATTTAGTTTTAGTAATAATTTAAATATTTAAGTACTTATACTTATATACCTATTATTATTTAAGAACATTTCTATGACGAATATTATTATTGAAATATTGCTACTTATTTAACTGTAAAAATGTAAAAATGTGAAAATTTAAATAACAAGCATTCAAATTATATCACCAATTTTATTTTAACTAAAAACGTATAAACAGATTCAATTCGATGGTTTGTAAGGCATAAATTCTTTTACAGCAAAATTAAGAAAATTTTTAATATTTTTTGAAACAGATTTTTTTCATAACATTTTCAATATGTGTTAATCAGGTAATGAAAGAAAAAGAAAACAAGTTCATTTGTTGTGGGAGCAATCAATGCAGGTAGCACTTTAATATTGCAATGTTTTTGGAATGTTTGACCAAGTCAATGTAAAGGCTCTTTTACATGATCAGATACGATTCAGATGACATAGTTTTTCTATAAAAATTGAATATTACTTGAGTACTTACCCGAGTACTATAGTGTTACAGTATAACTAGAGTTTACCCCCGTCGCAAACTATGACTGTCTTTTGTGTGTGGTTTTAATTTCAAATCAAATTTATATTCCATTTTAAAATTGAAATATTTAACTCGTTCTATTATATAAATTTTACATATAAAAACAAAAATAACTTTTCATATAAACTGACTAAAAAAATATATTCTTTTTAACAAAATAAAAAATATTTTCAATTTATGTATTTTTTGGCCAACTTTTTTTCAAAATTTAGGATTTTATTCTTCGATTCGTAAATAAATTACTATGGTTAGCCTATATACAAAATTTCAACTTTCTAGCACAATTTATACTCTCTGCAAAAATTGCCCCCGTGTTTTAATTCGAAAAAGATAGAAAGTTAAAATTTGGCATGTGTATTACGGTGTTCAGTGCTAATATTTTTTAAAAATTAGAAATTGAAAAATAGAAAAAGAGACCCGGTAGGAAACTTTGGAGAAAACTCTTTTGAATTACTTAATAATGAATTAAATTATGAAAAAAAAAATTAAAAATTCGATAATTTCATTTGGAAGCACGTGGCGGAAAGTTGTAATTTTATATATGGGCTAACTTTAGTAGTTAATTTACAAATCGAAAAAAATATTCCAAATTTTGAAAAAAAGTTGGTCAAATTATTGAAAAAATTCAAATCATACACACCAAAAAGACGGGGGTAACCGGCATAAAACAAAATTTTTGTGAGAGTTATGGTTTGTTAAGATAAACAATAGAACCTTTTATAAGCGTGATTGGGGTTCTTTATTCCAAAAATACAAATTTAAATCCGGATTTGACTCTCTTATATGATGAAAAAACAAAGTTGCTGCCTATCGAAAATACACGATTCTATAACTCGGGTTTACTTTTGTAATTAAGCTGGCTATTAGAAGCAGCAAAGTGTTTTTCCACACACCCTGTCGTAGTGCCCTACACCCTATGATTCCGTCGTTCCTTCATTTCCATCTATGGTTAATTCATGTAGACTTCCTGTAGTAGTGTTTAGTTACTCGTGAAAGTAGAAGGCCGAAAGCCGAAAGCCGAAAGCGGGAGTTAGTTAAAGAGTTAAGAAGTTATTTTGTGATGCTAATTTGACAAGCTATTTCTCCGGGGCTAGGCTGACGTCTTTGTTGTGTGTTTCATGGTTAAATACAATGAAAATCTGAGGCTATACAGACCCAGCAGCATCACCACCTTCAAGATGGAGGTGCTATTTACATAAACTGTAGTTTCCCTCTGACGCGGCGGACATATTGATAAAGTTAAAACATTCATTATAATCAAAATCTGAGCGCCTAATTTACAGGCAACATTTGCTACATTACTTTTTTCCATAGTTATTCAACTACCGTAACAATGTAAAGCAGATTATTTTAATAAATGACTTCATTTACATTTTAACTTATAATTTGAAATAGAATGAACTTTGTGAATATTATTGCTTATAAATCTGTTCTTTTCGCAACACGAATTTAAAATTTAAGACATAAATGCGTATTTTGTATACAAGTAATTTAAAATAATGAGTTGTCTGATCTGTTTGCCCTTAGATGGCCTTAGTTTGTCTGGCTTGGCACAGACTCTATTTTTTCTCATTTTACATTTACAACAGCGAATTCTGTAAGAGGTGGAGCTCGTGCCTATGGTCTGATGAAGAAGACGACGATAATACCCTCACTAATATGGTTGCAAAAGCAAAATATCTCACCCCTTATTCGTCACCCCTTTTTCCAGTTAATGGGCGGGGTAACTAGTACTTAACTAGTCAGATCACTTCAAGATAGAAACATCAATCTTTGTAATGTCACAAGCAATGTGCGGATCCAAGGTACAGTCTTGTGAGCAACTTGTTTCGCTGCTTCGATTTAACACAGTAGCATCTAATAACTCGATTATAGGTCTAAACTCTAACTAAGTTGCAACGTTCCATGGTGATCGTAAGAAAAAGTATATCCCGTATTAAGTACAAAACGCTACGTAAAGTAGGTGACCCAAATAACGTCCATCTGACGCTAACTACATACATATTAAAACTAGAAACCGCTAAACGTGATGGATAGGAGAAGACAGGGGGTGTAGTCATTTGTTACATTTGCTGCTGTTTCCGGCTATGCGTTAGTTTAAGGCCTGTCTCAGTATGGGACCGTATTTAAGCGACGGCGTATTCGGACGTAAATCGGCGGTTTGAATGAGCTACAAAGCAAAGCGCCTATGTGTGGCACAGATGTCTGTAGTCGTGTATTAGGGGGTGTATTGGAGTTCTTTAACACTTATATAATTTATCATGAGAGCAAACTTTAACTTTAATTTTTATCGATACACTACTGGTATTAAAGGGACTTTAGCATTTATTATATATCTGAGTTCTGGTGGGCGTGAATTTAAATTTAGTTCTATCCTATTGGTATGGGCATCCGTGCCCATGATTCACTGAAATACAAACATAAATTGCATGCAGAACATACCCATGTCGCCGATAGATTTCATTTGACCGCGTATTGCAGCGTAACAAAAGGCGATGTTAGGTATCCCCTCCAGTCTGACGCGGCTTTTTGCATTTACAAAGGTTCATATAGGGTATCGTTGTAGTAGTGGTAACGCTTGGATAAAATTCGCCTTTATACGCTTCTAATGTGCGAGGTAGTGCCGCCCGTATTCGCACGGCTTTGTAGCGTGCAGTCTGAGAGCTCCAGAGAGATCTCATTACATTTACATGGTTCGGATAGGTAAAGCGTAGTAGCCCGTATACGTCCGGCAGAAATTCGCTTAAATACGGTCCCATACTGAGACAGGCCTAATCAGGTGCAATATAAGAAGTGGAAGTGACGCGCGTTGTGATTTTATTATTAGGTAATAAGTTGAAGGGTAAGCTATTTGCAAAGTTGTGCACAAACTCTTTATTTAATAGCTTCAACATAAGTAAATGTGTTTATATTTCATAATTTATTAAAAAAAATCCATTGTTTTTGGGGTAAAATATTTAGCACAAATGTGTGAACACATAGTGGAGTTGTGCCTAATAACGCCCATAGTACAACGTGCTATGCAGTTTAATAGCGAAAACGAAATGGCTTGCCGAAAGTAGCTAAAATTACTTTTGAAATCCCGAAATATCCAGCCTCAAATGCTGAATCCGGCAAGAGCCCAAAAATGATCATGAACTGTGTGTGGGTATGGCTAAGGAAGATATGTATTTCAATTGTCCAAGAGGCTGCAACTGATTATATTTAATGAAAATGTTTAATGCTTCGATTTGTTTGGGAAAATGCTTTCATTTAATGTTATTTCTTTGATTATTTTAGTACGGGCGTTATTTGATCAATGGTGCCTAATAACACCCATTGACATAGTTTGTTTTATCATATATTGGTAAATTTAGCAATATATATGCTTTATTAAAAATATTCATAGTTTTCATTCCACTGGTAACCTTTGTTGAAATATTAAATGAGAAACCCTTAGGTGGGCGTTAATTGGTTAACCTACTGAATATGATGATATGATATACTGAACATGAATTAGTATTTTTTTGAGACTGTACTCAATACATATATCTAAACGAAGTGAATACTGAATCAGCTTTGAATGGGGCGACACGTGAATCGGACGACATAAGATTAAAGAAAAAATGTGCGGTATCACTATACTGCAAATGCAATGTCGAATTTAGAAATTTCAGGAATAATTATGATTTACTATTTTAATTAGGTAGAATATTATTTATTAACAAATATAGAGACGACACAGTGGGCGAGAGCATTGATGCTTGACGCCGACTGCAGTGTCTTCGGGTTCGATCCCCGGACCAGATATATATTTTCTGGGTTTGGTTATTATGAACTTATATTGATTATGGTCATACATAATCGTACAATTATTAGGCAGTGGTGTAGCCCACATATATGAGGCCACGACACCATAAATACTGCCAACATTGAAGGAGGTCGTAGGTGATAGGACTCAGCATCGGAAATAGGCCGACGCTAAATAAATCAAAAAAAAAAAAAAAAAAAAAATAACAAATATAGAACTATTGGATTTGGAATCTTGTCATGTCGGAAAGGATCAGTTCCATTTACCATGTGCGATAATGAAGATGTTCTGTTGGCAGTGTGATATAAATGCAACTACTGAGATTGTACTAGAGCCTGAGAACCTACTCGACTTATTTGTTCGAGTTCGATTTGACTTTCCGTCAAGCTTTTGGAAACATTTATATATACTAAAAATACTCCGTAGAGTATTAAAGAATAGCATAAGTACAGTGTTATCTAGGGCTTGACACGAGCACGAGACCCTTGTCGTCTCGTCTCGGAAAAGCAAAACATTTTTGAAAACTATTGAGAGTCTCGTTGACGTTATTTCAAAAATAATAAAATCGCTAGAAAAATAACCTAACAGCATCATAAACGTTCACCCTTTTTTTTATTACAAAAAAGGTGAGGTTGTAAATTTACGAAATATAAAATCTGTTAAATATTTTATTTTATAATTTTGTCTCTGACGACACAGTGGGCGAGAGCATTGATGCTTGACGCCGACTGCTGTGTCTTCGGGTTCGATCCCCGGACCAGATATATATTTTCTGGGTTTGGTTATTATGAACTTATATTGATTATGGTCATACATAATCATACAGTTATTAGGCAGTGGTGTAGCCCACATATATGAGGCCACGACACACCATAAATACTGCCAACATTGAAGGAGGTCGTCGGTGATAGGACTCAGCATCGGAAATAGGCCGACGTTAAATAAAAAAAAAAAAATAATAATAATTTTGTCTTTTACAACAATTTGTAGCCGAACGAAAACGAATAATAAATGTGAATAGAAATTTTTAACAATGCGATAATGTTTGGAATGCAAAGAATATTTGAAGACATTTTGCCGCAAAAATGTCGTTGAGGGTAGGTGTTAGTAGTGTCAACCTGAGAGAAAGGCCAAAATTAGATGAAAGTGATGATGCACTAAGTGAAATTGAACCAGTTGATTAACTGTGTATAAAAAAAAATTCTTCAAAGTTTAAATTTTCTTTTAAATTTGATACAATTAATGGTGAGAAAAAAGTGATATGCTTAGTGTGTGAAGAATTTGAAAAAAATAATTAGCTGAAATAATATAATGAATTACTTTGTTTAGGGCAATCTTAGGAGTAAGGTCTCACAATAACGTGATGTGACGAGACGAGACGAGACCGAGACTAAAACGATACTTTTTTTTCTAAACTATCGAGAACGAGGTGATATTTTTTAAACTCTCGCCTTATCTCGTCTCGTGTGAAGCCCAAGTGTTATCTGTTATTAGTGTCGCATGTTGAAGTCGCACTAGTCAGTACGTTAAAATTACAACACAGTTAGTACACGCATGTGTACGAAAGAATATATAAACGTTGAGTACGAGGATTATGTTTGAGCGTAAGTGAATCTTTAAAATATTTTCTATGAAACTCACATATCAAAGAACGTCCCTTGACTATAACTATATGTACACATTTGATAAAATAACAGAGGGCCATTAATATTTCAGCTAAAATATTGTTTAACCCACGTCGTTCAAACAAAATTTATGAAATGAATAAACACTGATCAGTCGCAACGTGAAATCAAATTACAAGGAACGGCCAGTAATCAAATTACAACAATTTTATACCTGCAGCATATCCGTACTAGTAGTTCCAACATATCCGTCCCACATATGCGGCGCTGTTGTACATACCTAATGCAAATGTTATAAATACTGAATTAAATGTATACAGGAACCGGAAACTATGTTAAATGTTTAATGCAAATAGTTGAATCAGTAACATCATGCGGTGCTACCTTGTTCCCCTGTCTCCCCGCTGCCCCTTCTACGGTCCTATCTAACACAATCGCTGTGTCAATAAAGTTGATAAACAGAATCATCGGGGATCTGTCAGCCTACGCCCCACCACCCCCCGCACTTGTCCACCTCATGTCGACCCTGGACCGTTCGTTCGACCCTGAATAAATCCCTAGAGAGTTGGACTGTCATGGAAGGTACAACTTTTGTGTATGTCAGGTTGCTGTAAGTCAGGGGGCCGTCGGGCCGTGGGGCCATGGGGTTTAAACTACTTCCTTCCGTTGACAGTTTATTTAGGAATATACATGTGATAAAGGGTCATGGAGTCAAGGGGTTAAAGGGTCAGAGAAAAAGTTGAAAAGGAGTATGCGTCAAGAAAAAAAAAATTGAAAAAGTGAAAGTGAAAAGTTGCAAAGATCTAATTAATAATGTATGGAAGGGTTTCAATTTCAAGAAAGAAGAAATTGAATTTTCCAAAAACACATGAAGGTTTGGAAAGGACAATATTTAATATTTTTTTTCTCCTAAACATAGCACGGATTGTAACAGCTGCTATTTCTTGGACCCGACTATTTGCGACATTCTTCTCTTTTCAATATTCAAGTTACACTTTACAATGAGACGAAGTTTCTATTTTAATGTTTATCAAATATACCACTGTTGTCAGTTGTGAATTAATCCTCAGTTCATACGTCTATGTTCACTTAATGGTTTATATGGTTGTTGATCAAAGTGCCGCTTTCCCTTTATTGTACGTATCACAGTCATGCTCGGAAAATAATAACTTACTCTCATAACAAAATGTGCTAATGCGACTACACTCTATTGAAAAAGTCTTAGGTCGCAAGCAATCGTTTCTAGTCTTACCCCGGTTATACACGAAAATAGTATTGTTTTAAAAAAACAAAACAAAGACATGTTTTCTTTTATTTTAAAACAGTTCTGTTTTTTGAGAACAGACTAGTTTTGTTTCTAGTGTTTCTGTGTGTCCCATAAAAATGTCCGACGACGATGATTTTATAACTAAATGCAGTTTTCTTTTTAATAAATGACATACCAATTAAAACCGGTATTACAGACCACAAACCCAAAGTTCTAATTAAGCATTACAGAAACAAGAAAAGTAAGGTTTCACAGAAATATGCAATCGTCTTCAATTTCGAAAAATAATTACTTTAAATACATTTCAATAAATGCTACATTCTACGTTAGTGTTGTTAGTTAGAGAGTTCGAGCGAATAAAGAATATTTTGTTTTCTAACCTAAAAATAAGTTTGTTTCCATTAAATTTCTTCATCACACTATAAACACTTTTCAACTTCCAATTTATGCGAGTGTGTGTGTGTGATGTATAATGACAATTTACTCGACCTGTCAAGCGTCAAACTAAATTATCGCGTAACGCAGAGCTATAATGCAAAGAGGTCAAGAGGGACTTCAGCTGGATGGTCCCCAAACGCTTGCACTGTCACCTGTCGAGCGGAAGGTGAAATACATATTAATGCAGGTAGCCAATAGATGGTGCTACTGATGATGTGAAATATACCACATCACTAGCAGAGTTTTTGATGAAAGTAGAAAATGTAAATATTGTAATTTCTCTGTGACAAAGGACAAACCCTGTGACAAATTTTTAAAACTCATGTATGACATGTATCTAAAGATTTAAAAACGGCGGTTTTATTTGTAGAGGTTTAAATGTTGATTCAATAAACAAACATATGAGAGGATTAATTAATTTTTAACACGTGTGATACGCTTTCATAAATATTATGTTTTTACATGAAACGTGAGAAAAATGACAGAAAACAAACTTCAAAATTATTGAAAATATTTAAAAACCTTCCTTATGTAATTGTTTAATGATTTTATAAAAAAAATCGTGGGTTAATAATTGATTTTATAATAGTTCAGTCAAGGTGTGGTTTATTTAAACCTTGGTTCATACTTTGACTTTGACCTATTTTATAATTGTTTCCGAAACTGGATTCAGAGACCGGCGTTCGATAATTTTTGAGGCCAGTTACACACTGCAAGCGTATTTAAGCGACGGCGAATTTGGACGTAAATCGGTGGTTTTATTGAGCGGCTAGAACACTCAAAGCAAGTCGATTCCTGTGTTCTTTGCATATGTTGTGTCACAATACATACATACTACGTACCGATACGACAGTACGCCAAGTCAAACTTGTGTACTGGAGTTGTTTTGCACTAACATAATTTATCACGAGAGCAAACTTCGCTTCTACAATAATGTTGTTTCTAGAGCCCCGCGCCGGGTACTGTTTAATATTTGCCACAGTTGAATTATTATTATTATATTAGTTTTACATATTATGAATACATTAGTTCCTTACCTTGTGCTGGCCCACTGCGTGAGCCCCATCGTAGACATAAAGGTGATCGTTGCAGTCCAGCTGCAACGCATCAAATCTCAGCATAAAGCGCTGCAAGATGCTGTGCGTTTGAAACGTCACGACGCAGTCCAGATTTCGTTCATTTCGGGACCATAAGACGCCGCCGTCGATTTTACGATATAATTGTTAAAGTGATTTTTGCATAGTGATTGCATGTGATCTGAAAATAAGAAAAAAAAGTTAATGAAAATTCAATTATAATGTTACGAATTTGCGGGAGTCAGAGCATAGAAAAATCTCTCATTAGAAAAAGTTCTCATTTAATTGTGGCTATTCTAAAATATGAAATATAGTTATCAAAAGAAGCAACTCGCAAGGCCATTTGGTCAGCTCTTTCATTTCTATTAATTCCCTTATGTGACGGTATCCAAATTAGGTTCCCAGTAAACAATTTGGTGAAGTGCCCTATTTAGTGACGTTTCTATCACTATTTCACCTTAATTATAGTTCGCATCAACTTTATCTTTATTTGTATTCCGACAGGTGGAGTAATTTCGCCATCTGTAGCCGATAAAGTAGACATTTTATATGAAAAAATGGGAGAAACTGAACTATAAATGAACTCTTTTATGATAAAAAAATCATGACGCATCTTCAATATGACGTCAAAGTGACTCCAAAATGTTTACTGGGTTAATATTTCTCTATTTATTTTTTTCTTTGACATAATAAATTTTGTTGTCTAATTTTGTATTAATTCCCTTACTGTTTAACGACTGTATGACTGATAACGAGTCGAATAATATTAAAGTGTTGTGTCTGTCTTCAGTAATGATTAGATCCACAGCTAGATCTATGGCACATAACTCACCTGTATATAAGGATTATATAAAATACGTTAAAACTGAGGTATTTTTGATATTTTTCGACTTTCCTTGACTAGAAGATCACGATTTGATAACGGGCAAAAGACAGCACTGTGCATCAACTATTCTTTTCTTGTACACAGGTTAAATTTAAGACAGGCTTTACATATTTTCAACACAGTCCAGCGCTCTACGATTAAAGTATTTTCTTTAATTTTTGCCCTTATATGAGCTACTCACAATACATAGACATTCGTATATGATTACGTGAATGTAACGTACAATTTTTCATCGTACACGTAAACTTGAAGAGTTCTCAAAAAGTCTTAGGAAGTTGCAATAACTTGTTAAGTCCATAAGATTTCTCCATGGGGCCCGGGAGGAAGATGGAGGCGGGGCAACAATAACGAGGGCTCAGTATCAAATCCATGTACTCAACGTACCTTATTGTATGAGTACGAAACAAACAAACTTTTAATTTGTACTCGTACGATATATCATTACTTATATACTTCAAATACTCGTATATAACTTGCTTTTACTTAGTATATAACAGTACCAGTACATAAGAAATATGTATTACACAATTCTTAGTATATGACAGTATAAAGCAAGCAAGTTTATTTTTTAATTTATAAAGAAAATAAAACTTTTAAGTACGCAAAGAATTGTCATTGGACTTTCTTAAATAAAGTTGTTGCAATGTACATCTTTAGATGATGTAAAGAAAAAGTTAAAATGTCTTTTACCTATTAAGCAGAGCCGGCTTGAGAATATATGTTGCCCGAAGATTATTTAAGCTTGAGTGTCACCCAAAACTTAATTTTGTTATATTTATGCCACTGTACTGATTACTATTGGCGCATAAATAACATATGTAAAGAAATTATATTTTTTTAGTTGGTAACACTGACCAGATACTGGTACGAATATAGCCATTCCTCATAAAGACATAATGCTATTTTAAACAAAATATGTATAGAGCATAATTTGGAGTGAATTTATATGTTGGAATAATCAGGCGTTGCGCGTTAAATTCACTTATTGTTAGCGCCATTCATATCTGATAATTCTTGTTAATTACTCCGTTAAATTAGCATCAACATCTAATCTAATACTCAGATCAGCCCGAGGGTATTTGCACCCTACATTGTCTGATATTTGGATCCATCTTGTAGACATCATATACGCTGTGAGATACTTGATACATGTTTGAGAATAGCTGCTTGTTATCAATTACACTTACGGTAAGTAATTTGTTGAATATTTTTACTGTGATTTACATATTATAGAGATTACAGAACATATTTAGTGACGGACAGGGTGCATAAATAGTGGTTGCTTAAAGATCAACGAATTATTTAATACAATCGTCCACAGGTCTGCATGGCTCACATCATACGCATTGGATTTATCGTATCAAATGGTTACGCATTGGATACCGCTAATACGCGTTGGATTTATCGAGATCGGTTATCGGAATAAACATTTGTCGGGGATACACATTTGAATGAGTAAACCATAGAGATACATCTGAAAGTCGTAGAATCATTGTAAGTAACAGGGTTTTCCATAATTCAATGATAAGCCGGCACCAGAAGATGGTCCTGCTCATGACTACACAAGAAAAAAAGAAAAAAATTATCTCATTTTGTTTAGGAATTAGAAAAAAATATTTCTTTTTTCGAAAATTGAAACACCTTAAGATGTTTTTAACTCAACCACAATTTTTCAAATATTTCTGATTTTTTTTTTGTATCGGAAACCTAAATAGCACTGCTATCCACTACAAACATTAAAACTCCCAGAATGCTAGTAGTTTTTACACCTTCCACTTTACACCTTACAAGTAGGACCACCTTCTGGTGCCGGCTTATCGTTGAATTTTGGGACACCCTGAATGTCTTCTACTCAGATTTCTTTCTCGTGTGATTTTGTGTAGTCAAAAATGAGTAATATAATTCTACTTTGCTGTGGTGATTTTCATTTATATTAAATGAAATGTGTGTCTGTGTTGTGGAGCATGAGCCTAGAGAATTGCGTCTTTCGGTAGTCTATACTGGGTTTGTAAAGGAAAGATGTCGTGTGTGTACTGTCCTAAGTGTTGTACAGTCAGATGAAATTTGTCAGATTAATGTTAATAAAAACTGTCTGAAATGACTCCTCCAAGCCAGGTGACGTTTAATAAAAAGAAACAAAATATAACTAATAAAATAATGAATGGGATGAAAGCAGAGAGTTTCAGAGAATAATTAGGGAAAGGATTATGAAGGAAAGATGTGCAAGAGCAGGAAAGTATGCTGAAGATATGCACAGTAAGTAATAATAAGAGGTATAAACGATTGTGAACGCGAAGAATACCGAAGTACCTAGTAAAAAGGAAATAGTGATATCAAAATGATTTCAAGGTTCAAACTGGGGAATAAAGGGAAGACGAAGAGGATGTATGTTTTGGAGAAAAAAGGAGAAGAGTATATGCAAGATATATGGGAACTAGAAGGAAAAGATGGTGCATATTATGAGTATGTGGAAATTGGAAGGAGCGTGGATGAACTGTTACTTAGAGACAGGGTGAGAAGAAAATGGATGGTTGAGATAAGAAAGAGGCAGAGCGAGAAGAAAGAAAGTTAAGTAAGGATGATAATAGAGAGAAATGCTTTTTTAAATATATAACAGTAGGGAAGAAATGAAATGTAATCCAGGAATGTAACGGCAAGAAACATTAAATAAATACAAACAAAAAATAAAATAATAATCGAGTAAGCACAGCGTTCATAAACTATGCTTGTACGTATAAAAAGGAACTATATAACAAGAAGCTATGAAAACTTTAATAAACCTTCTCTATCTCTATCTCCGCCATTCACCTCTTCCCTTCACTGCAACCCTTTAATAACTGCCCAATACTGTTTTTGTTTATTACTTTTTTCTCACATGAAAACTTAATTATGCTACTTAATTTATTATAGTTAGTTTACAATATTTAGTCAATATTCGGATAGAATGAAATTTGGTATTTTTTAGTCGTTACAAATTTTCTGGGGGTTCCTGAAGCGGGCGGCTCTGGCATTTGCATGAAGCAGTATAAAACGCAAGGATTTTTTAATACGTAAATAAAACACCAAATCCTAAAAATTAAAATATCTTATATCCTAATCAATAAAACGATGTATACATGCGTTTTATTATATAAAACTTTATAAAAAGTGTATTACCAAATAGTACATAATGTAAAAGGGACTGTTTCTACGATATCCCCGACCCTTTTCTTCACCTTACCCTTCCCCCTATAATCCCGACACTGTGGTTGAATGGTGTTAATATACTATTATACTTAAGTGTTAGAAATATAAAGTTTTATAGATATAAAAGAAATTTAAATATTTTTTTATCGTAACCTTACTACCGAATAAAGGAGGGCGCTTTATGTTATCACAATTTATTTAATCATTTATCTTCGGATTTTAGGGCACATCATAAAAACTGAAAGATGACAGCAGCTTTATTTAAATAGTTGATGACCGCGGAAGAGAATCGAACCAGTGAAGCAGTATCGTATCGCATACCTCAAAAGTGTGCTATGGAAATTAACATACTTTGAAAAAATCAAAATTAAATATGTGTATAATTTTATAATATGTCAGGAATGTCAAATACAATTCTACATTCCGTAAAACAAAGGATGAAATATTATACATAAATTCCTTGTTTTGATATTTCTATTAATACAGTTCTTCTATCAAGCGCATTTGCTTTATTGAACAAAACTTGAAGAGAAAAAAAGAAAATAATTAAGAAAAATTGGATTACTCTTCAAACCTCACATTCTATTCCAATACCAATTATTTATCATAGATACACACCAGAACATAGATTTGTTATGCCGGTTTCACACCAGAGAGACAAAACAACAAAACACGAACAAAAACATCAATGTCTACACCAAAGAGACAGTTCTTAAACTTACTATACAGAAACGCCTTGTAACTTTATACGACTTACTATACAGAAACCACTTAAACAGTAAGGGCCTTCGCGCACGAGGCGACTGGTTGCAAACCTTAGCCCCGAATCTGCCCGAACCGAATGAGAATGGAACTGTGTTGTTAGTGAGAAAACAAACGTGTATAGGAGTGAGAGAAAACACACGGCACGAACGTAACTAAACTGATTTCAAATTGGTTTTGAGCGACTGTGTTTCTAGGTGGCAGGGCAATTACGTTGCATGCTTTTGATGGTGACATCATGAGCGGAGATGTGCACAAATACTATTCAAAAGTATTAAAATACATACATACATACAAATACCTCATAATACGACATAATAAAATCCCGTATTATGCTACTGTTAAAAATTCTATAGAGCCACGAAACACGACTCGACATGGCTCGTTTTTCGTTTTCGTTGGAAACTTCGTTGCAACTTTTCTTCCTTCCTTTCTCTTTCACGTATCATGCCAGCCATGAAAACCTTTGCACGTTTACCTTAAAGAAGAAGACATACGCCAACATGCAAAGATTAAGTGAAGAACTATCTAACGATAATTGGTATTATAAATTGGAAGAGAAAAGTGTCTTTTAGGACGAAATGGAAAATAATCTTAAAAGAGGCCAAGGTTCTACAAGAACTAGATGATGATAGTGAATTGTGTCGAACTTCGCCCTGAAAATGGATGGTGCAGAAGCGTTGTACCTAACTCCTCCGTTGGGCCAAGTAAAGTATTTATAACTTTTGTTATAATATATTATAAAGCTACAATGAGTAGGAAGGTCTGGAAAGACTGCCTAGAGTTGCCTTAGGTGCAGATCTTGGTAGTAGCAAATACTACTTGATGGAAGTAGTGTCGGAATTCGAAGTACACATCGCCAAATTTACGACGGTAGTGTGATAAGTCAGTGACTCTTGTCTAGACTACTGTCAAGTATTGAGCAAACTGCGTCATTTAGTTTGTAGTTGACAGCCATTGAAAACAAATAACCGGCAATCGAAAGCAGCTAACCGCGCGATGTGATTTACTGTATAGTCACCATGGCAAAATTTCATAAATTCGGCTACGAACTGCTACCCCATCCAGCATATTCTTCCGATTTAGCTCGCTACGACTATTTCCTGTTTTCAAATCTAAAGAAATGGCTAAGCTGAAGGCTGACTAAGAGACTTGGGTCTAACAAAGGGGTCATCACTGAAATCACTAAATAAAACGCCTATTTTAACTGCCTTGAGAAAACCTATTACTTGGAAGGAATAACAAAATTGGAAAAATACTGCACTAAAAGTATCGAGCTCAAAAGAGACTCTGATAATAATTAAAGCGCTTCTTCAAAAAAAATCACTGAATTATCAATATACCCTCGTATATAGAGAACAGTGTTGATGATAAAATATGATGTCCTTGCACATGAAATACCATGAATCGTTCAAATTACCAAGTTCATGGTTAAAAGAAGTCATAAGAGCCACATAAAATCTACGATAAGATGAATTGGTGAATTTAATTTTATTAATTCTTATAAATATTGTAAAAGTATCAGGCTGAAAGTTAGAGAATTAATAAGGCAGAACTTGTTTTAAACATGAGTTGCCGCCGAGTTCTCGTACTTTGAACTTCTAGAGACCCGGGAAATTATTTATGAAACGCTAAATAAATTAATAATGTATAGTAAGAGTGAAAATTTAATATTGTAATAATTAATTACTTCTTTTATATTAAATAAACGTCTAAAGCTCCGCGCTGACCCCGTCAAACACATGGAAGAAAAGGAAGGAAAGCGTAAGCAGCAATATTAATGTATCTACTGAGGCAACAACTGAGATCTGAATGCATTGCAAGAGTTTCATCTTCTAGAAACCTCCTTGGGTAATACATACGAATGACCGTAGTACATTTGTACGACTAAAGGTATACGAGCCAGACACGTCAGCAATCGCATGTAGTTGGAATAGGAATACACATATATAGATATGTATAAAACGTGCGCGAACCGTTTACGGTGCAATCTACCTGGACCATAAGCCATAGAAATATGTAATACTAAAAATCGTAGCTTCTACAGCATACGTCTTCCTTTCTTTTCTATCTTTTAATAAATAAAAACAATGCGATTGATAAGTGCAGTGCGGACCTATGTACGCTTACATTTATATAGCAATCAGTCGTATCAACTTTTAAATGTAAGAACGCTTTCCTGTTGAAATTTAGAAGCTCAATTTTTATTTGCACAGGAATTAAAGATATATTATTGCTATTAACTTTAATTATTGCTTCTTACTTAAATGGCTGTATTCGTAGAGATCTCACCTTTTTCGGCATGAGCAAGTTGAGAATAATGGATAATACTTTAAAATTATAGTTCAAATTAAAAGAATTCAAATTAAAAGTCTAATATGTTTTCCATTAAATCCAATATATAGCCACAGGCAAACATGACCTTGTCGTTGAAATCGCCTCAAATTTAAAAAAAAAACCAATATAAAAAATATTTTAAAATATCTAAAACTTTCAAAGACTTCAGAAAGACACATTCTTATGTTGGTCGCATTGTATACATATACGTAATTGTTCGAAGAAAATTATTTATTTATAAATATTGACACAATAACTTAAGTATCAAATAATTAGAATTAATTCGCAGAAATAATTATTTATATTGCATTGAAGCAACGATCAGGATAAAGCAAAATAGCATATGTATTATTAGGCCGTCTGCACATGGGTCGACTGATTGCATACGTAAATCCGTGAAGTAAAATGACAATTGAAAATTTAAAATAATTTTAATTTCCGTCAACTTTTAGATATTTAAAAAATATAAACGCATAACATAAATAAAACTACATATACATATAGTAACCTATATTTCAATTAGAATTTAATAAACCCCATAAAAGCGCTTTCTAGACAATTATAAATAAGTTGCAAGTCTAAACTTGCGCGTGCCCATCTAATACGCCGCCGTCCCCCGCATAAAGGTAACGCGTATGTTTGTTTTCGAATGATAAAAATTTAAACAAGACCTTTACAGTAATTGCTATCAATCCGTCGTTAACCGTCTGGTTAAAATAACATTTAAAAGGTCTTGGCAACTTAAAATCAGATACGTGTGAATTAAAACACATGTGACTGGATTTATTTATTAAAAATATTTTAAGGAACAAATAAATGATTGAAAAAACTCTGTCTAGCAGAGGTAATTCGAAGAATGTGTTAGTCACATTGTCTCAAGATAAAGCATGTAATAGCTATTATATTATAAAATTATTATAAACAATAACAAAACCTAATTCCTTTCTGTAAACGTTTAGTAGATTGCACTAATTTGAATGTTTTTGCGGATGTACTTGTACTTCAACGTTACTCAGGTCTGCTATGCATAAAACTGGTTTCAATATATATTTTTTTTAAATTTAAATCTATGTATTAATATATCATTGAGTATACATCAAATTCTCGATTATTTTATGTATTTTAAAATTCTTATTTTTCCAGAATTCAGAAACGAATTTCCGTTTCTTAGTAATCACTTTTAAAAGAATATTCCTGTACTATTCTTGAATTTTATTATTTTTTTTTTTTTTAATATAGATTTTTGGGCTTCGTAGGCACGTAGCCTTTTATCGCCCCTAATACTATTCTGTCTTTTCTTATATATTATACCCAGATAACAAAAATGATCTGTTCATGGCAACTGCAGTTATAAATCTCGGTTTCT
Organism: Panorpa germanica; assembly: GCA_963678705.1. Lineage (NCBI taxonomy): Eukaryota > Metazoa > Arthropoda > Insecta > Mecoptera > Panorpidae > Panorpa > Panorpa germanica. The sequence goes on along the minus strand of OY783215.1, from coordinate 15,329,911 downwards.
CAATCAAAAAAGCGGTGTTAACAGGAAGCGTCTGCGAAGTCTCTAGTACCGCCGTTTGGAGTCCATTTCTTGCCATTGATGTATTTTTACATTGCCACAGAATGTGGTCAGGGTCTGCCTCGCGAATTTTATTATTAATTATTAATATAGTTCAGGAATATTCTTTTAAGTGATTTGTAAAATGTTTCACTCATATAAATCATATCTGTTCGATCACGATCATTATTCAGAAGACTCAGGAATACGGGCCCAGATAACAACAATGGGATTTGTCCTCATTTTTTGGTGGTTTTCAATTGCTAATTGAAGTTGATGTTAATAAATGTGTATTGGCGGTTCTATTTTATTACATATCTAAATATTGACAGAGAAATAGCAATTAAAAGTTTGAATTGTAGTTTTAGCGCTAGAAATGGTCGACCACATTTTTATGACGTGAAATGCATTTTAACGTCAGTTATTTGTTGAGTAGGTCAGTGCTGTGGTAATGTTCTGTAGCCGTTGGTAGTCAAATAAGCAAGTCAAATCAAATGATAATAAGTTTTTATTTTATTTAACCCTGCTAAGGCAGACATAATATTGGAATTTTATTGTTCCTTGAAATAGCTATAAATAATATTTGATACTTTGATATATAAATACATATAGCAGAGATTTATGAGCTAAAAATTTGACTTACTTTGATGTGTGAATCTTTTCTGTTAATCTAAATGCTGGCCAAAATCCAGGAAAAGACGAAACACTTTAATAATTAATATAGTATGTAAAAAAAATTATGCGAGAATTTTAACAACAATTTTGTAAACGAAATGAAAACGTAAACTATAACCTATATTGTATGTCACGCACTTCGGTTTTCTTTTTTTTTAAATATTTATTTTTCAGTGCATCCAACTAGTTATTAGCACTTTTAAATCAATATTACATTTTTCGTATAACATATAACTTATACAATATAATATAATTCTTTCTTTTTCTATGTTTCAGCTTCTTTCCTTATTCCATTTCAAAGAACTCCAAGATCCTCATTCTTTTCCTATGTCAGCATCTCGATATGATACAGCAATTGCCTTAACTATATGTTCCCATTTCCATCCAATCTCTTCCTCATCCTCTCTCTCCAAGCTGTTCTTTTTCTTCTTCTTTCCTTTTCTTTTTTTTTCCTTTTTCTATTTTCGTTCTCGAATTTTTCTTTTTGTGATCATTTTTTTTTTCAATATTCATTTTTCTATGGTTGCACACAACCAATTAAATCTTATTTTATCAAACCCAGAATATATAACTCTGGCCCGGGGATCGAACCCGAGAACACAGTAGTCAGAATCAAGTATCAATGCTCTTACCCAACTGTGTCGTCGCACTTCGGTTTATTTGATAAGTATTCAGAAATATTAGGTGGTAATTAACTGTTTACAATATTAAAATATAATAAAACAATTCTTTTTTTATACTAGTTGATTTGTTTACACTCATTCACGGGTTTATGTTCATGCCACAGAAATATATTTTCAGCACTGCACTATCCACTTAATCAAATGTACTGCTGCTAGCAAAGAGAATCTAAATAGCATGCACGAGCCCCGAGCGAAAACGCGAAGGGGATTGTCATCTGGCATATAAAAAAATTCTATTTTAAGTCGTCAATGGCGCCACTTGCACGACAATTGTTATACAATTAAGACAATTAATGATTAGTTTATTAATCTCTTCTTTATATTTATGATTATTCACGATAATGATTTGCGATAACCTCGACAATTTATGGTTCATTAATTAAAAGAAATTAAATAATAATAATATTACTAGCGACATCTGTTATTCAATTAATTAAATAACTCAGATTGAACAACAAAGGAATACGGTAAAACATAATTAAAAAGGATAACTTACATATATATTTATAGAAAAAATGTACTTATAATTTCATTATAAAGAATTTAATTATTTTGTAGTATGTATAGTAGTGCTCTCTTACGACAAGTAGTTTAATTTTTTAGCAATGCTGCAATCCGTGGTTAGGGCCTTGGGTAAACATATAATTTTTTGTATAGAAACGGTCCTTATTAGTAAGAGTAATTATTTAGAAATAAATATGTTTTAACTTTAGAAAAATAAACAAGGTTTCCTTTATTTCAAATTTTATTTTCACTAAAGAATGTATTTTTTTTTAATTTATAACGTATAACGATACACACAGACTTGACACTATAGATGTATATTATTATTAATAATAATTTTTTTTCATATTAATAATTTGCTAATTGCGTATGTGGAATGGCTGGCTTTCTTTTTTATTTTTATCTAAAATCTACACATTTTTATATTGTTCTTCTTTTCTATTATTTTAAATATTTCTTGTTAACTTTAATATTTTTTATATTACATGAGAATTGGTCATGGCAGAATTATTTTAGATAAAACAAATGTTGGTTTAGTGATATGAAAATTTTGTATAAAATTAAAATGTTACGAAATTGACTCATCTCTTGCTTCATCTAAATCCTTCATTCGTAGATGCAATGTGTAGCGCGATTGTTGAATGTCCAAATCTTTTATTTCATATAGTATGGTATTTTAAGAAATCGTTATTTCAAACTAACATATAAGAATCTAAAAGCAAAAATGTTTGTTTCCATTTGCTGTCGGTAGAAGTTAAACGAAAATTTGCATCATTACAGCATATTTATTGCTGTATAAGTAATTTTGTTACTTTCGTTATGTCTAGAGCTTTATTTGATCCTCTTTGACACACATAAAAGAGAAAATTTGAGAAACAAGCATGCTTTAGATAATTTAGATGCATTTTTATTCCTAAAAATACCGAATTTAATTTTTATTCATTTTTATGGAAATTAACAGATTTCTATAATTGACAGCGGTTTTGTTTCAAAGTGCACCACAATGTCAGGTTGCAGAACTATGTAATTTCCTCAATAATAGACTCAGAATAATAAAATGTAGTCAATAATCATAGCGCGATTTTCTATCCTTATTGAAAATTATCTTGTACTTTCAGCAATAACAGCGTTGCCAGAGATAGAGATTTCGAAAAACTGTAAAGTTAAAGATAATTAAAATTCTAAAATGTTGTACCTAAATACAAATGTCGGGTACTAGTTACGTTTTAAAATACTTGAACGAAAGTAGATGAAATACAACTCTGTATTACTAATCATGCAATGAATAGACCACGTTCTTTAGTTGGCGTGACTAAAAGTTGAGTATTGTTACTTAACAGTACAAGTTAGTTATCAACAAAGTTATGTAACCTGCTAAAGCTTAAACAAATGACATGATATGGCTATTATTTCTGATATGGCGCTACTTCTGAAATGTATTTTATATTTTCTTTTTGATAACAGATTTTTACTAATTACTTATTGTAAATTGTTTTTTTTTTAATATTTATATTTATTATAAATTCGATTAGTTTTTTTCAAAATTACTGTTACCTTTCATTAAATCTGATTTTTAAAAATACGAATTAAAAAATATCCGTTGTGTTAATACATTTGTATAAATGTCATTCTTATTGGAAGAATTCTTCTCTAATGTTTTATTTTTATTTTATAGCAAATTTGCTACTTTAACATTAATTGATAATTTATTCAAATAGTAGAAAATGGTAAGAAATATATCTTGCAAATATATTCAATGAGTTTTCTTTGTTTTGTAATATATTTGCAGTTTATTTTAGATTATTTTTACACAAGAGTTTTGAAGATTTAAATTATATATTTATATATATGCACATATATGTGATATAATCTGATAAGATCTAATAGACAGCAGATTTCATGGGAAGAAAATATTCTTCTGTGAATACATGTATTTGCCATTATGTACCATTGAAATGAACCACATGTATTGAACCGTATTTGCAAGTAAATTTTGTGTATCTTTTCGCTCTTTAAGTTTTGCACACTAACATATAATTCAAAATTAAAATAAATCTACATGTTATACATTTTTCTGACATTCTAAATTGACAACTAAACTATACTCTCAACCAACAACAATATTAGTAACGAGTATTTAACAATCTCTATCTCTGGTTGTAGTGTTGTTAGTTCATAGTACAGTTAAACAACTTATATTATGCAATGAAATACTGTGTATCTTCCGTACTTAACTCTATACGAATAACTTTTGCTTTTTCCTGCACCCGTATAGCAATTGAATCTCTACCAGAAAGAGAATTCATTTCAGGGCACATAACCGAGTACTTCTGTAGTCTACTAACACATCTATCAGTTTATTACTTATGTACGTATATATAATACATATATAAATATCGCTCATATACTGGTAACAACGTCAAATAGTTTTAGGAAGTTCAAATACAATAGCAAACTGAGTAAATCTCTTTGAGTGTCAATGTTAAAATTTGAACTGTGAAGGACACAGTCGTTATTATCTTCCAATATATTGAGTAATGACGTCATTGCAGCAAATATGTGACGTGTTTAAAATAAATGGTAAATTACTCTTCGGCGTTAGTTAAATTGACTTTTTGTTGACAAAGTCAATGTCATAACAGTGCAACTGAACAGAGTATATTTATCAGTTATTTAATATCTAGATTTTTAAAATATTTTGTTACATCAAACCTGGTCTAATAGAAAATTGATTTAAACTTGTTTTAAGTGACACTGTAATAAATTTAGAAATATGTAATCATCTAATAAGAAAATATAATATGTGTAACACACGAAATTCATTTAAATATCTTTATATATGTTCTTTAACCATCAATTCTCCATTAGACTATTTCCAGTAAACAGATATTTACGTAATATATATGTAGAAATACGTAAAAGATACGTAAATGCGTCTAGTGGATTATAATGTCCTAAATTGTCTATATGATTTATTTATTATAGTCATTTGCTACCATTTTATTTTATTTTTATTTATTTTTTGGACTTTTAGCACATGCATACGACTTTAAGCGCTCTGGTAATGTTAAATGGTTTTCTAGCCTAAGACGCCTAACATACTTATATAATTTACATATACAATTTATTATATGTTGACTTTGAATTTACAAATCGATTACTTTTTACTATTTATAGGTATATAAAGACATGAATATTAAATTTAAACATTTTTCATTACGAATAGAATCTTTTTATTGTAAATTTCTTCTAAATTTAATATTAATATATTCATTTTATATTTACTGTTTCTAAAATACATTTCTTTGTTACTAATTTTAACAATAATTAGTAACAGCAAAATGTATAACATTCAAAATGTGAAACTCTGTCAATATGAATATCGACAGTTATTTTAATTGACGAAAATATAATTTCTATTAAAATAAATTTATTGTTAATCAATAAATAATAAACAGATAACAGCTGGACGTATTATGTTCTTTATTGTTATAGTTTCCTCTCTCTCACTCACATTTAACAGTGCTGTTTGTTTTTCGACTATGAAGAGAACACTGGAACTGATACTTCTTTTTAAAAACCATTCATTATTAATTCATTTTCAAATCACTTTTTTCAATGATCAAGTGGTATTTCTGGTTGGTAACAGATAGCAATCTTGAGTGTAATATTCATAATATCCAAAAAACCACAAATGTTTTAATTTAAAATGATTGTAATGAATTTTAGAGAATAATACCTTAATTGCAATAGAACAATAGGCATTCAGGCCACGTAATTCAGGATACGTAAAAGAAAAGGTTAATTACGTCCAAAATATTATCTGTACACGAAAAATAAACTTATTTTAAGAAAAATATTGAATAACAAAATTTGAAATAATTTAATGTCACGTTGCTTTGAAAAACTTCCATAATTTCCAAATTGACAGTTTTTAACAAGTCTTGTTGCTTAATGATTTTAATAACACCTAATTCATCATGAATGACATTTTGGATTTTTGTAGATGGTATTTTCTATACGAATATTTATATAGGATATCAGCATGATAGTAAATGTGCATATTGTCAATAAAGTCTATGAAGTTTACAATACGTTTATTTATACAACCTAAAAATGTTAAAATATACAAATTTTAACCTTAAAATATATTATTTGTTATATTTTTCTTCTAAAAGCTCTATTGTATAGATTTTCTTTATTAAAGATATAGTTTAAAATGGATAAAAAATCTGTTTTTTTTTTTGTAAATGGAAGGAGGAATAGAGAACATGTGTTAAAATATCATCAAAATTTTGAGATGAGTACAAATTCTAACTCTACGTCCACATATGCATGTTCACTTATTCGTTCTCTTGACTCGTTATTAATCGCTATTGGAGCGAAAAATTTCGTGTTCGTGTATTGATACAAGAATCTTTACGAATATTGAAATTTGGAACCCGAACACGCATGTGTGGTCCAGACCTTACATTGGAAATGATTAAATGGATTGAACAGATAAAAGAAAAGTGGTTTGAAGTTGAAAAATGCATTTTTCTTGTATGGAGTGGTCAAATAATGAGGTATACGCGTGGGTCAACTTCAATACATAAGATTAATTTATGTACAATAGGAAATTCGTTATTTTCAAAATCAATATTTGATTGATTCAGATATTTGTTAAAAAATAAAACACAAACAGTAAAACTAGCACACACCTAACTTTGAACACTGACTTTAAAACGTTCAACTTTGTTTTTGAATGTTTAAATAAAATTTACAAGAAGGAAATCTAAAATTACTTTAGAAATAATAATTAATGAATTATCTACAGCATCTATATTATCTTTAATCACGAGAAAATATAAAATGTCTTTAAAATATCGAATTACATACACAGACTAATAAATCTGTTTATTTTCTTAATTAGTGTAATTTGCTAAAAACAATTAGGCTATTTTATATTTAAAATTTGATTCTACAATATAATTATATTCTAGAACGACACACGGTTTTTTTTTAAATTATTTTATTTAAACATTTGAATCTAATATTTTAATTTCTTCTTATAAACAATTAACACATTTTCTTAAAAGTGTTGGAAGTTTTTGTAGATGATGACACGTGGCTTCCATTATAAATATATTTTTTGTTCGAACCCGAATCGGTTTTTCTAAACGATTTCGATACGATTTTCTGTACACACTTAACATTAATATTTTTTTAAAAAAGCAAAATTTTATATTTCTCTACTTTTTATATTTAATTTTTTTTAACATGAATTTTTCTTTTGTGGTTGAAAATAACTTTCCATAAATTTAAAATTTAATTTTAAATTTTCTTTTTAAAACTAATGCAATTATAATATATGTACTCGTATAAATGAAACTCAAGCGTTTCGTTTTACGAGTATGTAAGATATTTCCGATTGGTCAATTAAATAATGTTATGGCGATATCTTTTTTAATCGAGTTACGATTTTATCGATTTTTTATGCCTGTACAATTATACTAATCATTTCGAAAATATAAATTTTTTTTATCGCAATTTTTGATATATTGAACACGAATCATTTTATTTCATTTTGAAAATTTTGTGCATTTTGAAAAATGCGAATTTTATTTAAATTTAGTACAAATAGTTGTTCACAACTTTTGTGCGACTTTTGATATTGGATTTAATGATATGCAAAAAATATTGGATTTGTTTTACACATCAGATCAACCCAATAGTTAGTATATTGGCTAAAAATATATTCTTTTTCTTAAGCTACGACTTAAGCCAAATTCAAAATGACAAAAACTAAAAATTGACAACGTTTTTCTGAAAATAAAAAAAATCTTAATATATAAAATAACTTTTATTACTTCAAAAATTGTTTTATTTTGATATTAAGTTGTAACTTTTTGTGTGAGCTAAAGAAACGTTGTTAATTTTTTAGTTTTCTTTTTCCTAACCTAACAAATTTAATCAAAAATTAAAATATTGAATGCAGGTGTTTCTGGCAGTGATACATTTGAGGAATCGACATTTTGGAATAAAAGATCTTGTGCTTTTTGTTACTTCAGTACATTTCGTAAAAGTTTAGATAAAACCTATAAAATAATTAAAAACTACATTTTCGAATATGATTTGAATTCAGCTTAAGATGGCGCTCAAATTTAGAATTGTACCATTGTGTATAAATTTTATTGTTAATTGTTTCCTTGTTTTAGATGTTATTGTATTTCTCTGATGAATCGCCCCACCATGTTTGTTTCTTTCAGATGGGGTCGTTATTTTGGGATTAAGTCATCAGACCGGGGGGCGGGGTACTCGCTCCGCCCGGAGTTCACCCTGCGAGCCTGGCCGAGGCCTCTCTGAAACAAAAACAAAATTATCATATGACGGGCACCCTTCAATGCAAAGACACAGTTGTCTGGCATAAACACATTCGGTCAGTGCTGTGGTAATGTTTTGTAGCTGTTGGTAGGCCTATGTCTACCTATCTAGTACGAACCCAGTAAACAATTTGGTGAAGTGCTCTATTTAGTGACGTTTCTATCACTATTTCACTTCAATTATAGTTCGCATCAACTTTATCTTCATTTGTATTTCGACAGGTGGAGTAATTTCGCCATCTGTAGCCGGTAAAGTAGACATTTTATATGAAAAAGTGTGAGAAACTGAACTATAAATGAACTCTTTTATGACAAAAAAATCATGACGCATCTTCAATATGATGTCAAAGTGACTCCAAAATGTTTACTGGGAATGCGTTAGTTAGCAAAGTATAATAAGTTTTTATTTTATTTAACCCTGTTATGGCTGACATAATATTGAAACTTTATTGTTCCTCGAAACAGTTGTAAATAATATTTGATATTTTGAATATAAATGCATATAGCAGAGATTTCTAAGCTGTTAAGTTGGTAACCTGTAAAGTTTTAAGAGTTCTGTCTCTCTTCTATGCTCTGTTGTATAAAAGAGATAGTAATATAGCGGACGGGAGGTCACATGTCTTGGAATGTTGTACAACGTTGAATCCTTTTAATAATTAAAGAGACAAAATGACTTTTTTAATTTTTAATATGTTAAAATATAAGGAGTTATTAAAAAATAATTGAACATTTGAGGTTCTAGTAACCCACTTTATCATTATATAGTAAACTTTTATAGAAATTAAGACATAGGACACAAGCTCATTAATTGTCTTGTGCAAAACGGGTTCCCATATTATTTACACGTGTTCTATTTTCAAAACATTTGCGCCTAGGTGTTAATTTGACCTTAAAAGTTACCAAACATATGTTAATGTTGTTAACAATCATCGTATTGTATTAAACAATCCCCTCAGTCCTCACCCCTGAAGTTTCAATATCCTTACCTACTGCTAAACGAACCATTCGTCTTTCTGACTCTGCGTGAGGTCATTACCATCTTCGCAGAGTATCACTTTGCCTGGCAGTAGAGGCGGCGCCATGCCGTCGACGTCGTCATGATGCGGTACCCGAGGGTTCTCGCAGGGTGCTCCCAGTTTCCCTGTCCCCCTGTCACACGATGGGGACCCCCCGTACCAGGCGAGGGAAGACAGGTGGCGCCACGTGGAAGCGAATGCTTCATAGCGCCGTTTGAACCATATATTTGTTGCACTAAAAATCATATTGTTTTGCATTAAATAAAATATTAACCTAAAAAATGATTTGACAGATTTATTTGAAAAGGTTACTCCATCCTACATTGCATTTGCGTGTTGTTACCCATCGGGACACCTTGTCTGGAAGTTTGTCTCCGACAAAGACAAATGGCAATGCACACAGCGAAGGCGCACAACACTAGAATAGAGCTGACCAACAGGACCACGAACCAGGTGAGCTCCATTCCTAGCAACGTGCTGGATTCTGTATCTAATTGGATAATAACAACAATGTTAAAATTCAATTTTATAATAACGTTATTCCAATTGAATTTCAAACGTAAATGACATACTTTGACATAAAGCGTTGGTAGCTTCGTCGGAACCATCTCCACAGTGGTTGACTCCATCACAAACTAAATCTGTGCTGATGCAGAACTCCCGGAGAGTACAGCGGAAGTCCTTACACGCGTGCTCTGCAAAAACATTTCAATTTTTATAAATTTCATATTTAGCGTCATCAGAGAGTCTTACAGATAATATGAGACTTTTATTTATATATTTTAGAGCCGTCAGTATCTTTGTAAAATGGTTGCGAAAAAGGAAAAATTATTTCTTCTGTGACGAAATTCAAATTTGTTATAGCTATAATTCCGGAACATTTGGATATTTAATAAAATAAAAATGCCAATATACATATATTGAAATTTATTTCAATTGAAAATTAAAAAGACGACCCCTAAAAAAAAGAGTTTACAAGCCCATTAATATTTTACTGCTTTGTCAACTACTTATGTAAAAATACGCTAAAGCTAAAATAGAGCTTCTATTTTCATTGACATAATAATAACAATGGGATTCTGAATTAATTTTTTAGGGGTTGATTTATTAATTGTTGATTGAAATAGATGTTAATAAATGAATATTTGCGTTTTTATTTTATTAAATATCTAAATGTTGACGGAGATATAGGAATTAAAAATTCGAATTATAGTTTTATCGCTACAGATGTCGGCCATATTTATGACGTAACATGTCGCACTATTAAAGGATAGATAATGGCTCTAATAGATTAACTAACAGCACGAACATGATTTTGATTACCTTTTGATGACAGTCTATATCTGAGAAGGGTCTTAGTGACCATAATTCAAAACGGAAACGAACTAGAATAATTCAAAGCTTTAAGCAACTCTAGTAGCAAATCCTCGGAATATATATTGGAATTAAATTACCAGGTGATGAATGGACGGTACGCGATTATAGAATCAGAGAGCTATTGATAGTACACGGTGTGGGTGGAAAGGTCGACGGGTGATACGTCATACCAGTGACGTAATCAGGAAATTAAACCAACAAGATATTATTCCAACAGGGGTGGCCTAAAGCGGTTTATTCCATGTCCAATAATTTTACTCTAAGGGCCTTATTCTGTATGTTATTTTCAGTGGTGATAAAATTTCATCAGTAAATAGTGACGTCATATGACCCTTATGCATTCCTGTCATAAGAGTCATGTTACGTCATTATTCAGCGATGAAATTTTATCATCGCTGAAAATACCATACAGAATAAGGCCCTAAGTGGTAGTACCCTGGTTCAAAGTCAAAGTTCTCCTCCATTCTTTACTACTTTACGAGGAGATATTCTTGAATGGTTTAATTTCCATAATTTAAAATAGAACTTATAGATTTTATAATTATCGGCCCAACAACTTAATGTCGGGCACACAAAAAATTAGTCATTAGACTCATTTGAGTGCTCCGCTCCACGGAAATCTTTAGTAAAAGGCGAAAGATTTATTCGCTCTGAAGGGAAACCAGAGTAATTTTAAATTTAAAAAAATGGGGTGTTACCATGACAAGCACGTACTCAAAAATCCGAGAATTTAGATTTACCTGTGCCATCTTACGAGTAAATAATGAAGCAACAGGCAGAGGTACTGTGTCTTGGATATTTCATGTAATATATATGATTTCTTTATTACTTACTTGGATCTTTGACAGCTGTTATAACCAGTTTGAAACCATTTGTATCCGTGCCCCATCCGTCTGTTACATACTTTAAAGTTACAAAATTTGTTCTTGTAAAAATGGCGCCCACTGTATGTTTCGTATTTCTGCACGTCAGGTCAGCCTGGAATGAAGTTATAGAAAATTAGAATATATATTGTATTAACAATTAAAAAAGTCATTTTGTCTCTTTAATTATTAAAGGGATTCAACGTTGTACACATTCCAAGTGCATGTGACCCCAGTAAACATTTTGGAGTCACTTTGACATCATATTGAAGATGCGTCATGATTTTTTTGTCATAAAAGAGTTCATTTATAGTTCAGTTTCTAACATTTTTTCATATAAAATGTCTACTTTATCGGCTACAGATGGCGAAATTACTCCACCTGTCGGAATACAAATGAAGATAAAGTTGATGCGAACTATAATCGAAGTGAAATAGTGAGAGAAACGTCACTAAATAGGGCACTTCACCAAATTGTTTACTGGGACATCACAATCCTTGTGTAAGGTTACCAACATTACAGCTCATAAATCTCTGCTATATGTTTAGATATTTCAAGGAACAATGAAACTTCAATACTATGTCTGCCTTAGCAGGGTTAAATAAAATAAAAACTAAAAATGATTATTTGATTACCAACAGCTACAGAACATTACCGCAGCACTGACCTACTCAACAAATAACTGACGTTAAAATGCATTTCACGTCATACAAATATGGCCGACTATTTCTAGCGCTAAAACTACAATTCAAATTTTTAATTGCTATATCTCCGTCAATATTTAGATATTTATTAAAATAGACACGCCAATGCACATTTATTAACATCAATTGAAAAATCGACCTCTAATCAATGAGTACTAATAGGGTGTCCTAAAAATAAGTTTTTTTCTAAATCTGTGAAATCTCTATCTGCGAAATCTGTCACTCTATCTCCCACTCCTTCTCCCTCCCTAATCGAGTCTAGGGATGACCAATAGTCAGTCAGAAACGGGGCTCTTGAAAACTAACAGAAGAGTTTAGTTTTTAATAACTTAGTCAATTGAGTTACTATATAATTTACAATATGTCTGTAACGACAATTTACCATTCACCACTCAGTGGATTGTAGGCTTCTATTATTACTTCAGAACAGAACAGAGCCAAGTTGCTTGCATTTGTCAGAAATGTCTGTATTTGTTGAGAACAATTTCAAATAGTTCCACTTTATAGTACAACTTTACAAGTATAATGCATCTATTTACTATTCGCCAAACAATGAACAAATTATAAAACTGCTGCCATCTTTTATCCTATTCACGAACTAACTAATGTGTTTTCTCTTTATTCAATTTGAATGGTAACAGTTTCGTCGTTTTGTCATTTTGTCGTTTTGTTATTTTGTCGTCTCTTCTTAGAGTTTTGAGTATTACGATTCATTGTACGGAAACAAACACAACAACCTTGCGCTGCAAATGAAGATGAAGATGAAGAGAGGATGAAAACAAAGACAGGGATGAAATCTTTTGTTTATATATGTGTGTGTTTAATTAATTTTAATTAAAATCTTTGTTAGTTTGATCTCATTCGATGGATCAGACAAAAGCAATTTTATACAAACACATTCATAGATACTTGTAGGTAGACTTTATGTACGAATCGTGATTAAGTTGACGAACGTAGATCGAAGGGTACTGAAGGAATAGGGCGGGCAGAGGGGGGAAGGGGGATGACGGGGGTCTATTCAGATGAGTGAGCTGTAATCAGCTTTGAAGTTGTTGAGTGTGTTTGCTTAAAATTATGTAAAATTTAAATTTCTCATGTCACTTTGAATTCTTAACACCTCTGTAAAGTATATTTTAAAATAAATTAAAACTAATAAATAATTAAAGGAGCGTTCATGTCAACTGTGTTAAATTTTAAGCGATTACTAGCTTTACTTTATAGATACTTTACTTATATATACAGGTCCGCACTCATCGCGTAAAACGCATTGATTTTATTGAATAATGCGTGGAAGAGAAGGTAAGCTACCCAGTACAGAGTTTGCTCACAGTTCAGTCGTTCATATTAAATATCTCTAGCTTAGGTAATAATTATCGAAACCACATCACCTGCCAGAATCCAAGCGATGAAAAAGTTAATGCGAACTGCAGTTGGTTTGAACAACTGACGGTTAAAATCTCTGTAAACAATAACCAGTAAACAATGTGGTGAAGTGTCCTGTTTTGTGACGTTTCTATCAATAATAATTCGCATCAACTTTAACTTCATTTGTATTCAGGCAGGTGGAGTTGTTTCGCCATTTGTAGCCGATAGAATAGACATTTCATATAAACGACTGTGAGAAACTGAAATTAAATTAAACTCTTTCATGACAAAAAAGTCATGTGCATCTTCAATATGATGGCAAAGTGACTCCAAAATGTTTTCTGGGTAATAATAGGAAAAAATGAAAAGACCCCAGTAAACAATTTGGTGAAGTGTCCTATTTGGTGAAGTTCGAGTCACTCGTACAATTCTATTCTAACGCTTTACAAGTTCTCTACCTGTCACAGATTTTGTGTTAGTTTTTCATAATAATATTCTTTCTTTTTCCAACATCATTCAATAAGTATTTCTGTTTCTTTCCCACATGGGTATATTTTTATTATCCGGTCATAAATCATAAACCTACTCCGCTTTTAATTCAGCAGTGAACCGTCGTTGCAATGTCTGTAGCTCATAAAAAGGACCTTTCCTTTGAACGACTGAATAGAAAACGAACACGTTCCAGACAAAAAATTCATGATATGTAATAGAAATTAAGTAGAATTTACTCCAAAATGTTTACTGGGACATCACATTCCATTTCATTTCGTAAAATTGTTTACGGAGAATAGTGAAGTCACATATACAGGTCTACTATGACAACAACTGAGATCATTATGCATTACAATACGTGGTCTTTGAAGCAAGTTCGTTGGGCAATAATTTGAAACATTTAAAAAGTATCAACAGAGAGAAAAGTATCCGACCTCTTACACACATTTTATTCAATAAAACTAATATCTTTAAATGGAGTAACGCTAGGTACCTCAAGATATTAATAATTGGGTACTTTCCGTATTCTTAAACATTTATAACCTTACTCCATACACATACACTGTTATAAAGTTGTCTATATAATACCTTAGATGAATAATTTATTTTTAATTACCCAACCTAGAAATGTTCACATACCAACCGTCCTCCATGTTGTAAAACCATTTTACAAAATGTACAGCGTGCGTTACAAACAAAATGGTACAAGTACCGTTTTAATGAAGTACTCAATCACGTTCATAATGAGGGCAGCACCGTAGCAACGTAACGCAGGTATCCCACCATCCCGTCATCCCGCAATCCCGCTATCCCGGTTCCGTTGCGTGTATCTCTCTAATTGTTTCCCTTTTGAGACAACGCATATCACATGCGTTCTTCACTTAAGCTGAAGATATGAATATATAATGTATACGTGCTGTGTGTATGTGTGTGTGGATTACGCAATGGTATAGGACGCACGTGCCTTTGATTATCCTATTTCAAATCTACTTTTACTTTTAAAAACAAATTTCTTGTCATATAACTTCTTTTTTATATTTCGCATCAACTTGGTGTCTCCAGGACCGAATTGGAATATAACATTTACCTGTTTTTATATATATTTATTTGATTACTAAAGATTATTACAACTGTATACAATATTGTATTACAATAATAAAGTGTCTTGTGCGGAATGTGCACAACGACTCATCCCTCAATTTCAATAGATCCTAGATTCTGATTAGTTGGTTAATAGGTCCTGAGGTACTTTCTTTTTTAGTCTGCATACTACGAAATTATTGAACATTAGACAGCCGGCCAAATTGTTTAGGTGTTCTCTCTCTGTATTCTTTGATTCTGAGCACTATTTCTTCATTACCTGTGGGTATATCCAGATTCCGGTGTATTACGTTATTAGGTATAAACCATGGTGCATTCGTGACAATCCTTAGCTTTTTGAACTGAAATCTTTGGATTATTTCAATATACCATAGTTTTTGTACCTGTACTTGTTTAATAGTAGCAGTACCTGTTTTTAATATAGTTTTTGTATATAACTTGTAGGATATCTGGTAAACGATTTGGTTTAGTTTGTTTTTATCCAGTCCGTACATTCAATAATATTTCTGATTGGCGCTTATAGTACGAGATTCGACCTTCATCAGTTTTTTATTCAAAATACAATATTTATACATAACTGTTAATGAGAAATACGATTCTGCTGGCTTAGGCCAGGCACCGCACATTAGAATAAGACATATTGTAATGATATTGATGCATGTATTGGGCCCTTTATTGAACAAACGACATAATCCGTCCCTGCAGGCTAACTCGCGGATTAGGCGTTTCACCTTAATCCCCTATCTCCTAAGTTTAGTACATAACCTTCATTTGATTGTTTTTTTTATGTGTAGGTACTCTTTATACACTGTATTATACATTTCACATTTTATTCCATGTTTTCTTATGCTAATACTTTTCAATCCTATATTATAATGTTCCAACTGTTTGTTTATCCTATATTATAATGTTCCAACTGTTTGTTTATATTCTTATATGTTTATATTCTTATATTCTTATATTCTTATATTCTTATATGTTTGGTACTGAATTTTGTATGGCAGCGCGAAAACGGCTCCAGGGAAGTTTTTAAAAATTTCCTATTTCGTAGAGATAAAAATTCTAAGACTTTTGGCGTCCCCAGATTTTTCCCTGAATTTCCTGGAAACCCGTAATTTTGGAAAAACTGGAAAAAAAGTGATCCCTTTTTTGCTGTATTACTTTCAAGTCGTAAAAGATAGAAAGTTGAAATTTTGCATGTGTATTAAGCTATTTAATGCTGACATTTCTCAAAAATTAGAATTTCAAAAATAGAAAAAGGGGGGGTTGAAGAAATTCGGGGGCCCGGTAGGGAACTTTGGAGAAAGTTCATATTCTGGATTGTAAAATAATTAAGTATATTATTAATAAAAAAAAATTCAAAATTTCAAAATTTTATTGGGGGGCACGGGGGCAGTATTTTCCAAGAGTAAAAATTGTGCTAGAAAGTTGAAATTTTGTATATAGGCTAACCTTGGTAACTTATTTACGAATCGAAAAAAAAAATCCCAAATTTTGAAAAAAAGTTGGTCAAATAACGAATAAATTGAAAATATTTTTTATTTTGATAAAAAAATAATATTTTTTTAGTCAATTTATATGTGCGCGAGTTTATTTATTATTTCAATTTAAAAATAGAACAGTTAAATATGAAATTTAATTACGAATTATTTTATTGGATTTAAATGATACACGCCAAAAAGATGTCGCATTGCGACAGGGGTAAACTCAAGTATATTATAATGTCCCAGGTGTATATTTATATTCTTATATCCTTATATGTTTGGTTCGAATTTTGTATGGCATCTCGAAAACGGCTCCAGGGAAGTTTTTAAAAATTTCCTATTTCGTAGAGAAAAAAATTATAAGACTTTTGGCGTCCCCGGATTTTTCCCTGAATTTCCTGGAAACCCGTAATTTTGGAAAAACTGGAAAAAAATTGATCCCTTTTTTGCTGTATTACTTTTAATTCCTATAAGATAGAAAGTTGAAATTTTGCATGTGTATTAAGGTATTCAATGCTGACATTTCTCAAAAATTAGAAGGGGGGCCCGGTAGGGAACTTTGGAGAAAATTCATTTTCTGGATTCTAGAATAATTAAGTATATTATTAATAAAAGAAAAAAAACAATTTTTTTAGTCAATTTATATGAAAAATTATTTGTTATATGTAAAATAATATAGAACGAATTAAATATTTCTATTTAAAAATGGAACGAAAATGTGAAATGAAATTACGAATTATTAAATAGAATTTAAATTAAACAGAATTTAAATTAAATATGGAAAAAGAGAGTTACGCTCTCTTTAATAATTAAAGAGGTAAAAATTTAAAAAAAGTGACAGATCACTTGACGTCATTCCTTCCTCACCTTCTTCCACACTATTATTTGACAACCTTTCTCATCGCGATAAAGCAAGAGAAGTGCAAAAGAGATACAGAATTAAACGTCACAGCAATAGCAACTGTTGTAGCAATTCATCAAGTTTTCATGAAATGTCGTGATATAAAACTAAAGTTATTGCCATTATCAACTACTAGGCAAACAACCAAATATTACGCACTAAAATAAAATTCAAACGTTAAATGGATTATATTGCTCATTTTTAGGATATTCACGTAAATATAATAATCAATATTTCAATAAAAAAATTGACCCCTAAATTGCCCTAAAATCTCGTAATATATATTTCATCCTATATTATAATGTCCCAGGTGTATATTTGTATTCTTATATTCTTATATTCTTATATGTTTATATGTTTGGTTCGAATTTTGTATGGCATCTCGAAAACGGCTCCAGGGAAGTTTTTGAAAATTGCCTATTTCGTAGAGAAAAAAATTCTAAGACTTTTGGCGTCCCCGGATTTTTCCCTGAATTTCCTGGAAACCCGTTATTTTGAAAAATCTGGAAAAAAAGTGAGCCCTTTTTTGCTGTATTACTTTGAGTTGGTAAGAGATAGAAAGTTGAAATTTTGCATCTGTATTAAGGTAATCAATGCTGACATTTCTCAAAAATTAGAAATTCAAAAATTGAAAAAGGGGGGGTTGAAGAAATTCGGGGGCCCGGAAGGGAACTTTGGAGAAAGTTCATATTCTGGATTCTAGAATAATTAAGTATATTATTTATAAAAAAAAATTCAATATTTCAAAATTTTATTTGGGGGCACGGGGGCAGTATTTTCCGAGAGTAAAAATTGTGCTAGAAAGTTGAAATTTTGTATATAGGCTAATCTGGGTAACTTATTTACGAATCGAAAAAAAAATCCCAAATTTTAAAAAAAAGTTGGTCAAATAACGCATAAATTGAAAATATTTTTTATTTTGTTAAAAAAATAATTTTTTTTAGTCAATTTATATGTCATGTATATGTGCGCGAGTTTATTTATTATTTCAATTTTAACATAGAATTAAATATGAAATGTAATTACGAATTATTTTAATGGTTTCAAATCATACACGGCAAAAAGACTTCGCTTTGCAACGGGGTAAACGTTACTAAAATTTAAATTTTTACATGAAGTTCAAGCCACACACAAAAGACACGTCGCTTGCGACGGGGGTAAAAGCTAGTATTCTTATATGTTTATATTCTTATATTCTTATATTCTTATATTCTTATATGTTTGGTACTGAATTTTGTATGGCAGCGCGAAAACGGCTCCAGGGAAGTTTTTAAAAATTTCCTATTTCGTAGAGATAAAAATTCTAAGACTTTTGGCGTCCCCAGATTTTTCCCTGAATTTCCTGGAAACCCGTAATTTTGGAAAAACTGGAAAAAAAGTGATCCCTTTTTTGCTGTATTACTTTCAAGTCGTAAAAGATAGAAAGTTGAAATTTTGCATGTGTATTAAGCTATTTAATGCTGACATTTCTCAAAAATTAGAATTTCAAAAATAGAAAAAGGGGGGGTTGAAGAAATTCGGGGGCCCGGTAGGGAACTTTGGAGAAAGTTCATATTCTGGATTGTAAAATAATTAAGTATATTATTAATAAAAAAAAATTCAAAATTTCAAAATTTTATTGGGGGGCACGGGGGCAGTATTTTCCAAGAGTAAAAATTGTGCTAGAAAGTTGAAATTTTGTATATAGGCTAACCTTGGTAACTTATTTACGAATCGAAAAAAAAAATCCCAAATTTTGAAAAAAAGTTGGTCAAATAACGAATAAATTGAAAATATTTTTTATTTTGATAAAAAAATAATATTTTTTTAGTCAATTTATATGTGCGCGAGTTTATTTATTATTTCAATTTAAAAATAGAACAGTTAAATATGAAATTTAATTACGAATTATTTTATTGGATTTAAATGATACACGCCAAAAAGATGTCGCATTGCGACAGGGGTAAACTCAAGTATATTATAATGTCCCAGGTGTATATTTATATTCTTATATCCTTATATGTTTGGTTCGAATTTTGTATGGCATCTCGAAAACGGCTCCAGGGAAGTTTTTAAAAATTTCCTATTTCGTAGAGAAAAAAATTATAAGACTTTTGGCGTCCCCGGATTTTTCCCTGAATTTCCTGGAAACCCGTAATTTTGGAAAAACTGGAAAAAAATTGATCCCTTTTTTGCTGTATTACTTTTAATTCCTATAAGATAGAAAGTTGAAATTTTGCATGTGTATTAAGGTATTCAATGCTGACATTTCTCAAAAATTAGAAGGGGGGCCCGGTAGGGAACTTTGGAGAAAATTCATTTTCTGGATTCTAGAATAATTAAGTATATTATTAATAAAAGAAAAAAAACAATTTTTTTAGTCAATTTATATGAAAAATTATTTGTTATATGTAAAATAATATAGAACGAATTAAATATTTCTATTTAAAAATGGAACGAAAATGTGAAATGAAATTACGAATTATTAAATAGAATTTAAATTAAACAGAATTTAAATTAAATATGGAAAAAGAGAGTTACGCTCTCTTTAATAATTAAAGAGGTAAAAATTTAAAAAAAGTGACAGATCACTTGACGTCATTCCTTCCTCACCTTCTTCCACACTATTATTTGACAACCTTTCTCATCGCGATAAAGCAAGAGAAGTGCAAAAGAGATACAGAATTAAACGTCACAGCAATAGCAACTGTTGTAGCAATTCATCAAGTTTTCATGAAATGTCGTGATATAAAACTAAAGTTATTGCCATTATCAACTACTAGGCAAACAACCAAATATTACGCACTAAAATAAAATTCAAACGTTAAATGGATTATATTGCTCATTTTTAGGATATTCACGTAAATATAATAATCAATATTTCAATAAAAAAATTGACCCCTAAATTGCCCTAAAATCTCGTAATATATATTTCATCCTATATTATAATGTCCCAGGTGTATATTTGTATTCTTATATTCTTATATTCTTATATGTTTATATGTTTGGTTCGAATTTTGTATGGCATCTCGAAAACGGCTCCAGGGAAGTTTTTGAAAATTGCCTATTTCGTAGAGAAAAAAATTCTAAGACTTTTGGCGTCCCCGGATTTTTCCCTGAATTTCCTGGAAACCCGTTATTTTGAAAAATCTGGAAAAAAAGTGAGCCCTTTTTTGCTGTATTACTTTGAGTTGGTAAGAGATAGAAAGTTGAAATTTTGCATCTGTATTAAGGTAATCAATGCTGACATTTCTCAAAAATTAGAAATTCAAAAATTGAAAAAGGGGGGGTTGAAGAAATTCGGGGGCCCGGAAGGGAACTTTGGAGAAAGTTCATATTCTGGATTCTAGAATAATTAAGTATATTATTTATAAAAAAAAATTCAAAATTTCAAAATTTTATTTGGGGGCACGGGGGCAGTATTTTCCGAGAGTAAAAATTGTGCTAGAAAGTTGAAATTTTGTATATAGGCTAATCTGGGTAACTTATTTACGAATCGAAAAAAAAATCCCAAATTTTAAAAAAAAGTTGGTCAAATAACGCATAAATTGAAAATATTTTTTATTTTGTTAAAAAAATAATTTTTTTTAGTCAATTTATATGTCATGTATATGTGCGCGAGTTTATTTATTATTTCAATTTTAACATAGAATTAAATATGAAATGTAATTACGAATTATTTTAATGGTTTCAAATCATACACGGCAAAAAGACTTCGCTTTGCAACGGGGTAAACGTTACTAAAATTTAAATTTTTACATGAAGTTCAAGCCACACACAAAAGACACGTCGCTTGCGACGGGGGTAAAAGCTAGTATATATTATAATGCAAAATAGAAATTTCTTTTACTTTTTACTTGTTTTTATTCCGTTCGAGTTCTTTCTTTAGATCGTTGTTGCGGGCGCGCGGAGAGGCGGAGAGGCGGGCAGGCGGTTGTCGGCGTTCCAATGATGACACCCCGTTCTCGATTGGATTTGAATGCAGAGGTCTATTGTCTTATAACGCGTTTTCGTTTCCACTATGAATACGAAATCTACAATTTATTGTTTCTAACTGACACACTGGGCGTCGGGACCATCACCCCGATGCCTCATCGCTCATCGCCCATCGGGTACTTGGGCATTCCTTAGAGGACGACAATCATTTTTTAACCCTCTTTTTAAAATTCACTCCGATGAAAATTTGTTCTTTGTAGTTTCCACAATAATTTTCCACTCCTTTCATCATTTTATTTAATCTTGTTTTGGTATATTCAATGTGGTAATCGGGTTTTACAAACTGTTTGTTAATACACTGTTAGGACACAGTAAAAATTACTATGTGAACTAATACTATAAAACTAAGAATTGAAAAAAAAACCAAAACTATTTTTTTTTCGGTTAATTTTTAAGTTTAGGATACTTTAATGGGCTTGTGTCCTCATTTTTAACGGTCGATTTTTCAATTGTTGATTGACATTGATGTTAATAAATGTGTATTGGCGTTTCTATTTTATTAAATATCTAAATGTTAACGGAGATATAAAAATTAAAAAATTTGAATTGTAGTTTTAGCGCTAGAAATGGTCAGTTTGCGTCAGTTATTTGTTGAGTAAGTCAGTCCTGTGGTTAATGTTTTGTAGCTGTTGGTAGTCGAAATAATCAAGTCAAGTCTAAGAATAATAAGTTTATATTTTATTTAACTCTGCTAAGGCAGACATAATATTGAAATTTTATTGTTCCTTGAAATAGCTATAAATAATATTTGATATTTTGATATATAAATACATATAGCAGAGATTTATCAGTTGTAAGGTAGCGGTTGTGATGTCACATGCGTGTGGAATCTCTTAACATATAAGGAGTTATTAAAAAATAATTAAACATTTGAGGTTCTAGTAACCCACTTTATCAATATAGGAAATAGAAAAGTTTAGAATAGTTTAGTTTAACTTTAAGTTGAAGTTCTATGAAATGTTGTAAGAAATATTAATGTAGATTGTAAAGCCGAAGGCACACAATTAATAATATAAAAAAAAAACTAGTACAAGATCGTCAATGATAGCCTAATGGTAATTCAGAAAACAAAGAAGATTATTTGGAAACGTTAATAATATTTCATAAAAATCAATTTATTGTTTCTTTTTTACAAAAAACTTTAGCAACTTGTTGTCTAGCAATTTGTTGTCTACATTCAATTGGTTGTATTACATAATGCAATAGTTTGTTAACTAACTAACAGTTATGTAATTGGATTAATGAAATAAAACTATGGCGGTGAGGAGATGGAACAGGGAAGTTACATGCACAGCTCAGTGTGCAGTGCATCGTTCACTGCGTCCGTATCATAGAATTTACGAAATTACCAAAGTTCAAAGGTTATAAAATAATATTAAACAACAAGGTTGAAATACTGAAACAAAATACTGGTGAATAGATGAAGGTAGAAATTTGTTTAACATAAACAAAAGGGAAAATCAAAATGTGGTTGATCTGTATGCAGATAATTTAAATTAAAAGTAGAAGAATATTATGCTGGAAGGATCTCAATACCATATTCTAGCGTGTTACGGTAAGCGTACACAGGTATACATGGCTCGCATCAAAGCCAGACCTACAATATTGGTTGAGTAAACTATAAACACAAAACTAATGGCATTAGCTGTCGCTGCATGCAGCTTCACTCCAATCCAATCGTTTGATGCGAGCAACCCAGTGTGACCCGTGGATTTTCACCTTTACCTAAAAAATGTGTTGTCAGAGATAGGAATTTGCCAATACCTTCTAATCTGTAAGTTATTGAACACCGATATTTATCTTTAAAACATTTAAGGACTTGTGTTGCTTACGATAGCGGTTTTACTGTTAATATAACAGTATCAGTTAGTTAACATTATTTTCCCGAAAACACATTTGTCGTTATTGCAATTAAAGAGTGTGACTGCATTAGATAACGTAACGTAATGTGTTACGTCTAGAGCTTCTGAAAACCCGGGGTTTTAATACCCATCGGATCCGGGTGCATTATTTTATAAATCCGACGTCCGCGTCAGGTCCGAAATCAGAAAAATATAAAAAACATCTAAGTAATTTATTTACAATTAATTTGCTTGCTCCAATATAGTGATATTTTAGAAAAACCAAATCATTTATAGACTTATCCTTCAATGACAATGTTGATTATTAGATATTTTCTGCAATAATGCAGAAATCATTAGCAATTTCTGGACTTTATAACGTCACTCTCATTTTTGAGCAACTTATATCCACGGTTTGCTATAGACTCTCAGATAAACTCAGGTCTAGTGATTGTTCTTATGGATATGCCATCAACAGCAGCCAATTTTACTACGATTTCGTCCAAACTTTTTCGTGGTTAATAATAAAAAATAATTTAAAAAAATACAAGTTACACATGAAACAATTAATACTACAATTACAATATAAACTACGAACAACAATACTTCCAATCGATTAGGATGATTGAAACACATGTTCGCTATTTATGCAACTTCGTTTCCATGTCAGCACTGCGCGCGCGAAAATGATTTTGACGGTACCAATAATGAAATTATGACCGTATGTCTTGTATATGTCTTGTATTGGATTTACTTCGCTAGTTAGAGTCTTTATATTTATATTTTGTGTCCAACCAGGGATACGCTCCTCTATCCTGGCTGGACATAACCAGCACTTGCTGAATGCAGGTGCTGGATAGGGCATTTACAATTTATATTAACGTCCAATGGGCTTGTGTCCTATGTCTTGATTTCTATAAAAGTGTATACTATATATTGATAAAGTGGGTTACTAGAACCTCAAATGTTCAATTATTTTTTAATAACTCCTTATATGTTAAGAGATATTAACAATTAAAAAAGTCATTTTGTCTCTTTAATTATTAAAGGGATTCAACGTTGTACAAACTCCAAATGCATGTGACATCACAATCCTTGTGTAAGGTTACCAACCTTACAGATCATAAATCTCTGCTATATGTATTTATATATCAAAATATCAAATATTATTTACAGTTATTTCAAGGAACAATAAAATTTCAATATTATGTCAGCCTTAACAGGGTTAAATAAAGTAAAAACTTATTATTCTTTGACTTGACTGGATTGTTTGAGTACCAACAGCTACAAAACATTACCACAACACTGACCTACTCAACAAATAACTGACGTTAAAATGCATTTCATGTCATACAAATATGGCCGACCATTTCTAGCGCTAAAACTACAATTCAAATTTTTAATTGCTATATCTCCGTCAATATTTAGATATTTAATAAAATAGACACGCCAATACACATTTATTAACATCAATTTCAATCAACAATTGAAAAATCGACCACTAAAAAATGAGGACACAAGCCCATTGTGCTAGCCGTGTTCCCGCAGCTGGAGCTATTTATGCAAGTGTCCTTGGGTAAACCCAATAAAGTGTTCGCTTAAAGTTAATAATTTCTTATCATTTAAATAGCTATTTAAGTACTTAGTACTGTTAGTACTTAACTTTTATTGGTCTTGTGTCTGGTGGTCGTTTCGAAATCATAATAGCATCGTCCATTTAAATATATAACACTTTATGCTAATCCTTTGCGAAAGTTTGTAAGTTATTTGTTTAGTGACGGTATGTAGTTTTTAAATTTTTGGGCTGGAAAATTCGGGCCACCGGGCACCCTTTGGGTTTTATTTAATTTTGCAATTTCACCAACAAAAGCATTTGACTGTCTGGTTACAAATAGGGTTTAAATTTACAATCCAGTTAAAGAGAAAGTAGTTATACCTTAGTGATTTATTTTTAACAGAAAGTTTGAAAAATATTATTTTACATTATATATAAAATTATAAAATTTGATGGTCTATTTTATTGAACGAAGTGAAATGGGATAACGAAATCACCGTTGTTACGATTATGACTGATTGAACGAAAATCTCAGCTAAGCCCGACCTTTTGAAACTTTTTCATATACATCACATTTATAGAAAGAATTTTATTGACTAAGTTTAAATTTTGTAATAGGTATTCAACTTATTTTCATTTCAAATCAACATTCGATTCTTCTACTCATTTTTAAGTTGTGTTCGTTTACATTGGTTAAAAATATAACTTCAGACTTTTTTTTTTTAACTTGTACTTTTTCTGTCGGACTACAGGTCTCCCTTTCTTTAATATTAAAGTGGGTGGTGAACAGAGGCGTAGTTAGGGGATAGGGGTACGGAAGAAGCAGATTTCCAATACTTTGTCGAACCTTATTGACATCCCGCTAGGTTTATTACTAGTTGCTATATATTTAATTAAATTACCCCAAAAAATAAATAAATGACCACCGTGAAATAAACTTAATGTAATATACCAGTAACACAAAGAAGAACATTAATGCAGTTAGGTGTTTCTGTTCATTTAACGTTTAAATGATCTCCCTCGCGTTAGTTGCGAGAAAAACGTTCAGAATTACCTTAATTACATTTTAGTAATTATGTTATATAAATTGTAAAAATAAAGTCGAAACGCAAATCGAGTCGATGGGCAACAAGCAACAAGGGTTGAATTAACATTAAGCAGGGTGGAAACGGGGCAACGGGGGGAGCAAGCACATCTATTTAAGTTGTTAAGTTGCTTTTTAACAAAAATATCGTTAAATATGATTGGAATATTAAGTAAAATGAATTAATTAAGTCATGTTTATGTATTTTATTATGTAAGTCAAGTCAAGGAATTTTAACTGGTGTAGTTCATTATGTGTGAACATAGAATGTGAGGCAACACCAGATGTACAGATGAACCATGTAGACTGTCTTTATACTATCTCTACTATCACGGTAGTTAGATTATCTACCATTACTGATAACTAAACGATACCCAGTAAACATTTTGGAGTCACTTTGACATCATATTGAAGATGCGTCATGATTTTTTTGTCATAAAAGAGTTCATTTATAGTTCTGTTTCTCACATTTTTTCATATAAAATGTCTACTTTATCGGCTACAGATGACGGAACCACTCCACCTGTCGAAATACAAATGAAGATAAAGTTGATGCGAATTATAATTGAAGTGAAATAGTGATAGAAACGTCACTAAATAGGGCACTTCACCAAATTGTTTACTGGGTATTGATAACGATCAAAAGTGTTGTCAGAACCCAGTAAACATTTTGGAGTCACTTTGACATCATATTGAAGATGCGTCATGATTTTTTGTCATTAAAGAGTTCATTTATAGTTCAGTTTCTCACATTTTTTTATATAAAATGTCTACTTTATCGGCTACAAATGGCGAAATTACTCCACCTGTCAGAATACAAATGAATGCGTTGATGCGAACTATAATTGAAGTGAAACAGTGATAGAAACGTCACTAAATAGGGCACTTCATCAAATTGTTTACTGGGAAGTAGAGTATATTAATAACTTTTATAAAAAAACAACGTAACAAGTAATTTTTGTTATGTTAGATAAAACTTAAATACATATAAGACTCTAGTTCTATTATGTCTTCAGTTTTATTAGGAATTGTATACTTCAATTAAACTCATGTGTTGCTTCTGAAATCTGAAGATTATTTTGTTAATTTACATACATATTTTAATAATAACATTGTTTAACTTAAATCATACCTGAAATTTGAAGAAACGACATTTAAAGTTTATCCAATGTTAAAACGTTCCAAGTGTATGTTTATATGTTTACGCGATTCGTATGGTGGCTCGAAAACGACTCCGCGCATTTTCTTGAAAATTGTCTATGTTATAGAGAAAAAATTCTAATACTTTTGATCTAACATCACCAATGTTAGCTGTTACGTAAACGATTTCTCTTATTATACAAATTCAATCCAATTACATTAATTACGATGTAAACAACGAAGAATAACTTTCAATTACTAATACACTAATTGAATTTGTGTGTATTTTCATTTTGCAGACCTGTAATTCATTACCAATGAATTGTCAGTTCAACAATGAGTTCCTCCGCTCCAACCTAAAGATTTTGTTGAACTTCCTTTCAGCGTCGTTCGTTATTCGTTGAACAAATAACGGTAACTGTACAAGAAATAAACAATCAATTTATATTAACAAATGAAAAGTTTTACAACTCGTCAAAAGCTCTGTGATGCACTTCTCACTGCACTTCAGTTGCAGCTGCAGATGCAAATTCGTACTCGTGCTTTCTGTAACATGCCCCGTGTGAGCTTTATTGAACTTGCAGTTATAAAGTTCTTAAACTATTTGCCAGTGTGTGTCCCAGGTGTAAGAAACAATCAGTTGGAAAGTTCTGATTGTCGTTTGATCTGAATGCAGCTGCAAAACAAATTTGAGTTGATCATTGTCGTTTCGTCGGGTTTAGTTTATGGAGCTTGTTATTCACCATTTAAGTACAGCTGTCGCACACTGGAGAAACGAATGTTTTAAGATATAATTGTTAGCGGTGTCTTTGTTTATTCAATATGTTTATACCATATCATCATCATGTCTATATTCTACCATAAAAACGAAGTTGTCATAAGACAGTTGTACCTTCATTTTGCGATCTTAATATTTCGGGTAAAGTCAACTTTTATGAACTTTCATTGATAATCATATATTCTTTATTTCACGTCGCTGAAGTCAGCGAAAAGTTCGAAAATGAGCAGTAGTAGGGGGATTTAATATTTGCAAGTGTATTATGCTTTCTATTTAAATAAACAGTTTACAATGCATACGCAAAATATAAAAAACATAAATAATGATAATAATATGGTATAAATACCATATATTTGAATCGGACAAAAAGGGTTTATAGCACACATGGCGATGATTTTCTCCGAAAACTATTAAAATAGACTGATTAAATTATTGCACGGAACTTAGCAACATTATAACTAATTCAATAAATACAAATTTAATGACCTTAGGTATATTAATTAAAAAACTACAGACATCTGAATTTTCCAAACTCAAATTCATTGCTTGCATATTAATAGAATTTGTAGTAACCTTAGAAAATGTCCATTTACTCCGAAAACTGTTAAAATAGACTGAATAATACAAATACAAATTTAGTGACCTTAGGTATATTAATTAAAAAACTACAGACATCCGAATTTCCCAAACTTAAATTCATTATTTAGATAATACATTTACATTTATTATCAGTTAGAAGCAAATCATTTTAATAGAAATAGTATATTATATTTTAAAGCTTCAATTTCTTTTAACTGATTGATTTGTATTTATAGTAAGATGTTTTTAAATAAATAAACTAACGAGAAAAGTACAAGTATATTAAATTTTATAATAAAGTCGGTGAGTCGCTGCCCCAGACTGAAGAAACCGAAGCCGTTCGAATTAGGGTGAATGTACACTGGATAACACTCAACTTTATTTTAGTAATATTGTATCACAGATAAATTATTTGTTAATTATAAGTTATTAGTTATACTTTATACTAATAAACAGAGATGTGCGTAAATACAAAATGCAACAAATTAGTGAAAAAAAGGTAATGACGGAATAAATGAAGAACTTTACTGACTTAATAAATAAATCAAATTTGTGAGATTTAATAATATGTCCAATAGTTAAAGTATACGTAGTTTTCTAACCACCCTGTTTTAACCAACCACTATGCATACAATTTAAATGTGTTTCGTAGCCCAGAGTGCAGAACTTAAGTGTAAGAAGTACGAGTAATATTGACTCTATTTTATTAACACTTTGTCACGGTTAATAAAATGATGTTACCGTAAATGATTCGGAACCATATTAGTTTAATGAACGCTGAGATTTGTTTCCGTTGACTTGCGTGGGTATGCGAAGCAACACCCCTCCCCGTCCCTCCGATGCACGCCCTATAAAGACCCCCAAAGGCCCCCATCAAAGACAAAGTCAAAGGGAACGCAGAACAGCCGGAAGAAATGACACGGAACAATTGGCGCGAACTGAATGTTGAACTAATGGAAGATATTTATATACATAAGAAGTTGGATAACAGAAAGTCAACCATACTGAATGTATATAAAACTGCACAAAAACTTCAAATATTCAAGTATTTTTATTCGCAATATTATAGAGGATATTAACGATTCAAAATAGTCATTTTTTTCTCTAATAATTAAAAGGGTAATACATATCTGTCAATTTTGGAATATTTAATAAAACGAAAATCCAGGAAATATTCATAAGTACTATTCAAGGTTATCTTTTAGAATAGGTAATAAAAGCTAGTAAAAGTAATAAAGTAATAAATTTAAGCAGAAAGGAATTTGTTTTTATAAAAATGTCAGAGTGGACTAATCCCTTAAACAAATATTGCCGCCTCAAATTGGCGAAAATATTTGTAAAATATTTGTAAAATGTTTTATTGAGATATGGGTATGGGTGAGATATTCGTATGGTATTTTTATTTGTTTAGAAAGTACAGACCGCCCCGTTAATGCAAAAAGTTTATCTACCTGTAATACGAATTACGAAATTGAAAATATATGAGAACGGGGTAAATATGGGACCTGCGTACCTTCGAAAATGAAATTCCCAATAAAATGGCTTTTGGCATGTTCAAATTATATTTTTATGCATATAATAGTTTCATAATTAAAAAATTACTTATAATTAATATCAAATTTATATTAATTCAATTTAAATTTAAATTAAATATTTTGAAAAAGTAATAATAAATTTGGCAATGTTGTAAATTTACATATGATTTGGTGATACACGTAGTTTTTGAAAACCGTGACACCATTTTTTCATAGTTAAAAGGTAAAATTGTTGTGATAAAATTGAGCTAAAAGTTCTGATGCATATGAAAATGGGCTCTTTTTAATCACATAAAGAAAACTATACACCCTAGGTCACTCAAATTTTGAGACAGCATGTATTTTAACTATTTTATCGGTCCTTCACATTTCGCGACATTTTCATCATTTATGAATAGGCCCTGTACCTCCGTAAATACCTAAAAGTTGATTTTAATTTAATTAAATATAAGTGAAGTGTAATTGCAAGTCATCAGTCTGCATTTTGGCATCCATGGACGGTCTGAGATAAATTTAAAGTAGATGTGCACATTTACCTAAGAATAGTTTACCGTGAATTTAAATTACAGTGGGCAACCCGATTTTGCTCTTTGGCGTCTTTCTAATCAAGGCGCTTAATGAGGTAGCATCTCTCGCGTGCCCTTTGGACTGTTTCTTTCTCACCTTTCATAAATATGGATTATATAATGTGGGTGATATCCAGTAAACATTTTGGAGTCACTTTACCATCATATTGAAGATGTGTATGATTTCTCTGTGATAAAAGAGTTCATTTACAGTCCAGTTTCTCAGAACCGTTCATATGAATTGTCTATTTCATCATCTACAATGGCGAAATTACTCAACCTGTGGAAATACACATGATGATAAAGTTGATGCGAACTATAATTGAAATGCAATAGTGATAGAAACGTCACAAAACAGGACACTTTGCTAAATTGTTTACTGGGTAATACGTTCATATTATTACAATAATACTATATTTATAATATATTTTTACTTGAAAAAACAAAAACCTAATAATAAAATATTTATACTATATACTAGGGATGTAACGAATATTCGAATTCGCGAATATTAGCTTCCTTTTTTATTCGATTATGCGAATGTATTTGGTTTGCAACGAAAAGTGAAAATAATTTATAAATTAACAATGCAAAAGATTAGGATTACAATATTTTTAATTTAGTTGCTCCTTGAACTTGTAATATAAAATAATAATTCTACAATAACCAAAATAAACTTTCAAATTTTTAAAAACACAATGGATCTAAGTAAATTACCAAATTTTTAATTACATTAAACTACTTTAAATGATATCTTTACTGAGAACACAAATGATAGATTTTATATTATATTAAGTAAATCATCAGCTTTTTAAATTAATAAAGCATCCGCCAGGTTCATATGCAAAGGGCGTTTCCACTAAATTTGCATGGTAGTTGGACCCGCCCTTATATTTGTTTAGTTTTCATATTGAACTACAGAGCGTTGACTATAAGAGCAAACAATTTCTACGATAAAAATCATTTATACTTTGTAATTCATACTGATCACATTGTAAGTTATATACATTTAACTATTTTTATAAAATTTGTGCATGTGCTAAATAGTGATTGGCGAATTCCAAGGAAATTAAAAATTATAACATATATAATTTGCGAAAGGTAAGTCTAATATGATATTATTATAGAATTTTGTAAAATTATACAAAATAAAGAAACATTAGATTTTCTATTATTTTATATTTGAAAATGTGAAATTTTGTCTTAAATGTGATATTTTGAATTATATTAGAAACGATTCTGTGATGTTTTTGTGAATACTAATTGCTATGACATTTTTTGTAATATATTAACTAAACAAAAAACATATTTATTAAATTCTCAAACAAATTTATATATTGAAATATATGTCATAACGCATTATATTATGATTTGACTCAAAACGATTTCCAATATTTCATGTGTTTGGTCTATGTTTCTTATGTTTTATGCATGTACATGAGACTCCGCGAAGGTGTATTTCATTTTTGTTTATTATAAACTGTAAAATATGATATTGTAGAGAAAAATTTATTATAATATTTCTTCTGTCCGATTAGATTGTAAACGAATATCTTTTGAGGGTAGATTATTTTATACATTCACAAACTCCTGTCCCTAATTAGTTGTCATATTTGTATATTTTTGGAACGACTTATTTCATTTGATTCTTAAATGAATAACTTCTAATAATTTCTCATATTATTTTATTGTTAAATATTTATACCTACAAACAGGTGTCTGGCGGCGCCATTTTGGTGGTAGTAGGAAAGAGATGTACTTATGTATACGTTGTATTAGAACAAACGAGACAGATATATAATTTAAATTTTTATAAGAATTTTTTTTATTATTCTTGACAAGTAAAGTTTTTGAATTTTAATTGAGTTTGTGAACAATGATTTAAGCTCCATTCCTACTCACTCAGTTTTAGTGTTAAAATAAAGAAATAAAATTAATTATATTAAATACAATAATTTATAATAAGTAAAGATAGTAATCATTACAAAATAATGAATACTACTGTTCGCATAACACATTATTTCACAAGACGTCGGTGAAGTAAACAGTCGATTCGGAGTAGTGGTGTCAATCAAAATTAATTCGGTGTTAAATCGAACTTTAATTTACATAGCTAATCAGAACATTTAAGCAAATATTCAAATGATAATAGACTATACAAGTATTAGATAACTTAAATATTATTACATAATATATAAATTAACCAATTAGTGTCTCATATTGCTGTTTTAATATAGGAAAATGAAACGCTATAAAAATAATATTCAATATATTATTTATAAATTAACAATTATAAACTCAAGAAGCGGTTTAGTTAATTATAAGATGTAATCACATGTGACTTTATAGAATAATTTATTTTTTTTATTTTCCAGATAGTCTACTTCAAAAAGGCATAATGAATTCTACGGGTAAGTTTTAATTATTGTATTTAACGAACATATAATACCTAATATATAAGATAAGTAATATTAATATAATTAAATAAATTGCAGTTAGCATTAATGGATACATAGAGCGGTACCGGAAAGCTATAAAGAACAAAACATTGACCAGTGGTGAAGGACCACGGGACGTAATAGTGGGTGATCAGAACAGACCCTTGTTTGAAACCACAAATGACGTTCACACACTGCCGGATTATCTAAGAAGAAATGACGTTTACACAGTGCCTGAGTATCTAAGAACAGATGACGTTCACACAGTGCCGGAGTATCTAACAACAGAGGACGGTTACACAGTGCCGGAGTGTCTAACAACAGAGGACGGTTACACAGTGCCGGAGTGTCTAACAACAGAGGACGGTTACACAGTGCCGGAGTGTCTAACAACAGAGGACGGTTACACAGTGCCGGAGTGTCTAACAACAGAGGACGGTTACACAGTGCCGGAGTGTCTAACAACAGAGGACGGTTACACAGTGCCGAAGTGTCAAACAACACACGAAGAAGATGGAGAAGACTTTAAGTTTGGATACCCAGTACCCTCCATAAAAGTTTTCCGACCGACTTGGGACGAATTCCAAGATTTTAACAAATTCATTTCGTACATTGAATCCGTTGGTGCGCATGAAGCAGGAATTTGCAAAATTATTCCGCCTCCGGAATGGGTTCCAAGTAAAAATGGGTATAGAATGGACGAAACGACGTTCAAAATTAAAACACCAGTTGCTCAGCATGTTACTGAGACGCAAACAAAAGGCATATATGAACAATTAAATGCGAAAAAAAGACAAACGAGTTTAA
The DNA here is from genome assembly GCA_963678705.1 of Panorpa germanica. NCBI lineage: Eukaryota > Metazoa > Arthropoda > Insecta > Mecoptera > Panorpidae > Panorpa > Panorpa germanica. Next base: position 15,296,050 of record OY783215.1, on the reverse strand, counting down.
AGCAATTTAAGAAAAATGCGACATCGTGCGAAAAAGAAACTCCTCTACATCATGATCACGAAGACTTGGAGCGAATATATTGGGAGGATGTTGTAAAAGGTGCTCCCATTTATGGAATTGATGTTTTGGCGAGTCTAACGGATGACCATTGTTCCTCATGGAACATTAACAAATTAGGCAGCATATTAGATTACGTAGTTCGCGATTACAATTATACTATCGACGGTGTTAATAACTCGTACCTGTATTTTGGCACGTGGAAAACCAGCTTCGCATGGCATACGGAAGATATGGATTTATACTCCATAAATTATGTGCATTTTGGCGCACCGAAGACTTGGTACGCCATTCCTCCTAAACATGCTAGAAGACTTGAAAACTTAGTTAGGAAACATATTCCAGAAAGCAAACTCTGCCCCGGTTATCTACGCCACAAAACAATGTTAATTAGCCCGGAAGTTTTAAAAGAAAATAAAATACCGTTTGACGTAATCACCCAAGAAGCCGGGGAAATCATTATTACGTTTCCATTAGGCTATCATGCCGGATTTAATCACGGATTCAATTGCGCAGAATCCTCAAATTTTGCAACGGAACGATGGATTGAGTATGGTAAGAAAGTGCAGCATTGCACATGTCCAAATGGTATGTTGACCATAGATATGGACACCTTTGTTAAGAGATTCCAACCTGAGAAGTATGAAGACTGGAAAATGGGGCTTTATGTTGATGAACCTCATCCCGAAGAACCATTTGAATCTGATTAGTTAATCAGTTTAAATCAACTATGAGGAATCCTCAAAACACAGTTCCACAGACTTTTATAATTGGACCTATTAAAACTATTTTTAAAAGTGTAAAAAATGAAATATAATGTAAATATGTAAATAGAGAGAAGCGATATTTTTTTATGTATTTAGTTTTAGTAATAATTTAAATATTTAAGTACTTATACTTATATACCTATTATTATTTAAGAACATTTCTATGACGAATATTATTATTGAAATATTGCTACTTATTTAACTGTAAAAATGTAAATATGAAAAAATGTAAAAATGTAAATATATAAAAATGTAAATAACAAGCATTCAAATTATATCACCAATTTTATTTTAACTAAAAACGTATAAAGAGATTCAATTCGATGGTTTGTAAGGCATAAATTCTTTTACAGCAAAATTAAGAAAATTTTTAATATTTTTTGAAACAGATTTTTTTCAATAAAAAATAACATTTTCTATATGTGTTAATCAGGTAATGAAAGAAAAAGAAAACAAGTTCATTTGTTGTGGGAGCAATCAATGCAGGTAGCACTTTAATATTGCAATGTTTTTGGAATGTCTGACCAAGTCAATGTAAAGGCTGTTTTACATGATCAGATACGATTCAGATGACATAGTTTTTCTATGAATATTACTTGAGTACTATAGTATTACAGTATAACTAGAGTTTACCCCCGTCGCAAGCGATGACTGTCTTTTGTGTGTGGTTTTAATTTCAAATCAAATTTATATTCCATTTTAAAATTGAAATATTTAACTCGTTCTATTATATAAATTTTACATATAAAAACAAAAATAACTTTTCATATAAACTGACTAAAAAAATATATTCTTTTTAACAAAATAAAAAATATTTTCAATTTATGCGTTTTTTGGCCAACTTTTTTTCAAAATTTGGGATTTTTTTCTTCGATTCGTAAATAAATTACCATGGTTAGCCTATATACAAAATTTCAACTTTCTAGCACAATTTATACTCTCGGCAAAAATTGCCCCCGTGTTTTAATTCGAAAAAGATAGAAAGTTAAAATTTGGCATGTGTATTACGGTGTTCAGTGCTAATATTTTTTAAAAATTAGAAATTGAAAAATAGAAAAAGAGACCCGGTAGGAAACTTTGAAGAAAACTCTTTTGAATTACTTAATAATGAATTATATTATGAAAAAAAAAATTAAAAATTCGATAATTTCATTTGGAAGCACGTGGCGGAAAGTTGTAATTTTATATATGGGCTAACTTTAGTAGTTAATTTACAAATCGAAAAAAATATTCCAAATTTTGAAAAAAAGTTGGTCAAATTATTGAAAAAATTCAAATCATACACACCAAAAAGACGTCGCTTAGCGACGGGCGTAACCGGCATAAAACAAAATTTTTACTACAGAATGTGAGAGTTATGGTTTGTTAAGATAAACAATAGAACCTTTTATAAGCGTGATTGGGGTTCTTTATTCCAAAAATACAAATTTAAATCCGGATTTGACTCTCTTATATGATGAAGAAACAAAGTTGCTGAATATCGAAAATACACGATTCTATAACTCGGGTTTACTTTTGTAATTAAGCTGGCTATTAGAAGCAGCAAAGTGTTTTTCCACACACCCTGTCGTAGTGCCCTACACCCTATGATTCCGTCGTTCCTTCATTTCCATCTATGTTTAATTCATGTAGACTTCCTGTAGTAGTGTTTAGTTACTCGTGAAAGTAGAAAGCCGAAAGCCGAAAGCCGAAAGCGGCAGTTAGTTAAAGAGTTAAGAAGTTATTTTGTGATGCTAATTTGACAAGCTATTTCTCCGGGGCTAGGCTGACGTCTTTGTTGTGTGTTTCATGGTTAAATACAATGAAAATCTGAGGCTATACAGACCCAGCAGCATCACCACCTTCAAGAGTGAGGTGCTATTTACATAAACTGTAGTTTCCCTCTGACGCGGCGGACATATTGATAAAGTTAAAACATTCATTATAATCAAAATCTGAGCGCCTAATTTACAGGCAACATTTGCTACATTACTTTTTTCCATAGTTATTCAACTACCGTAACAATGTAAAGCAGATTATTTTAATAAATGACTTCATTTACATTTTAACTTATAATTTGAAATAGAATGAACTTTGTGAATATTATTGCTTATAAATCTGTTCTTTACGCAACACCAATTTAAAATTTAAGACATAAATGCGTATTTTGTATACAAGTAATTTAAAATAATGACTTGTCTGATCTGTTTGCCCTTAGATGGCCTTAGTTTGTCTGGCTTGGCACAGACTCTATTTTTTCTCATTTTACATTTACAACAGCGAATTCTGCAGGAGGTGGAACTCGTGCCTATGGTCTGATGAAGAAGACAACGATAATACCCTCACTAATATGGTTGCAAAAGCAAAATATCTCACCCCTTATTCGTCACCCCTTTTTCCAGTTAATGGGCGGGGTAACTAGTACTTAACTAGTCAGATCACTTCAAGATAGAAACATCAATCTTTGTAATGTCACGAGCAATGTGCGGATCCAAGGTACAGTCTTGTGAGCAACTTGTTTCGCTGCTTCGATTTAACACAGTAGCTTCCAATAACTCGATTAAAGGTCTAAACTCTAACTCAGTTGCAACGTTCCATGGTGATCGTAAGAAAAAGTATATCCCGTATTAAGTACAAAACGCTACGTAAAGTAGGTGACCCAAATAACATCCATCTGACGCTAACTACATACATATTAAAACTAGAAACCGCTGAAGGAGATGGATAGGAGAAGACAGGGTGTGTAGTCATTTAGTCGTTAGTTTAATCAGGTGCAATATAAGTAGTGGAAGTGACGCGCGTTGTGATTTTATTATTAGGTAATAAGTTGAAGGGTAAACTATTTGCAAAGTTGTGCACAAATTCTTTATTTAATAGCTTCAACATAAGTAAATGTGTTTATATTTCATAATTTATTAAAAAAAATCCATTGTTTTTGGGGTAAAATATTTAATAATTAATTAATTTTCTAATTAAATAATTAGAAAACGAAATGGCTTGCCGAAAGTAGCTAAAATTATTTTTGAAAAGGTATCCCGAAATATCCAGGCTCAAATGCTGAATCTGGCAAGAGCTAAAAAATTATCATGAACTGTGTGTGGGTATGGCTAAGGAAGATATGTATTTCAATTGTCCTAGAGGCTGCAACTGATTATATTTAATGAGAATGTTTATTGCTTCGATTTGTTTTGGAAAATGCTTCCATTTAATGTCATTTCTTTGATTATTTTAGTACGGGCGTTATTTGAGCAATGGTGCCTAATAACACCCATTGACATAGTTTGTTTTATCATATATTGGTAAATTTAGCAATATATGTGCTTTATTAAAAATATTCATAGTTTTCATTCCACTGGTAACCTTTGTTGAAATATTAAATGAGAAACCCTTAGGTGGGCGTTAATTGGTTAACCTACTGAATATGATGATATGATATACTGAACATGAATTAGTATTTTTTTGAGACTGTACTCAATACATATATCTAAACGAAGTGAATACTGAATCAGCTTTGAATGGGGCGACACGTGAATCGCACGACATAAGATTAAAGAAAAAATGTGCGGTATCACTATACTGCAAATGCTATGTCGAATTTAGAAATTTCAGGAATAATTATGATTTACTATTTTAATTAGGTAGAATATTATTTATTAACAAATATAGAACTATTGGATTTGGAATCTTGTCATGTCGGAAAGGATCAGTTCCATTTACCATGTGCGATAATGAAGATGTTCTGTTGGCAGTGTGATATAAATGCAACTACTGAGATTTTACTAGAGCCTGAGAACCTACTCGACTTATTTGTTCGAGTTCGATTTGACTTTCCGTCAAGCTTTTGGAAACATTTATACGAGTATATACTAAAAATACTCCGTAGAGTATTAAAGAATAGCATAAGTACAGTGTTATCTAGGGCTTGACACGAGCACGAGACTCTTGTCGTCTCGTCTCGGAAAAGCAAAACATTTTTGAAAACTATTGAGAGTCTCGTTGACGTTATTTCAAAAATAATAAAATCGCTAGAAAAATAACCTAACAGCATCATAAACGTTCACCCTTTTTTTTATTACAAAAAAGGTGAGGTTGTAAATTTACGAAATATAAAATCTGTTAAATATTTTATTTTATAATTTTGTCTCTGACGACACAGTGGGCGAGAGCATTGATGCTTGACGCCGACTGCTGTGTCTTCGGGTTCGATCCCCGGACCAGATATATATTTTCTGGGTTTGGTTATTATGAACTTATATTGATTATGGTCATACATAATCATACAGTTATTAGGCAGTGGTGTAGCCCACATATATGAGGCCACGACACTATAAATACTGCCAACATTGAAGGAGGTCGTCGGTGATAGGACTCAGCATCGGAAATAGGCCGACGTTAAATAAAAAAAAAAAAAATAATAATAATTTTGTCTTTTACAACAATTTGTAGCCGAACGAAAACGAATAATAAATGTGAATAGAAATTTTTAACAATGCGATAATGTTTGGAATGCAAAGAATATTTGAAGACATTTTGCCGCAAAAATGTCGTTGAGGGTAGGTGTTAGTAGTGTCAACCTGAGAAAAAGGCCAAAATTAGATGAAAGTGATGATGCACTAAGTGAAATTGAACCAGTTGATTAACTGTGTATAAAAAAAAATTCTTCAAAGTTTAAATTTTCTTTTAAATTTGATACAATTAATGGTGAGAAAAAAGTGATATGCTTAGTGTGTGAAGAATTTGAAAAAAATAATTAGCTGAAATAATATAATGAATTACTTTGTTTAGGGCAATCTTAGGAGTAAGGTCTCACAATAACGTGATGTGACGAGACGAGACGAGACCGAGACTAAAACGATACTTTTTTTTCTAAACTATCGAGAACGAGGTGATATTTTTTAAACTCTCGCCTTATCTCGTCTCGTGTGAAGCCCAAGTGTTATCTGTTATTAGTGTCGCATGTTGAAGTCGCACTAGTCAGTACGTTAAAATTACAACACAGTTAGTACACGCATGTGTACGAAAGAATATATAAACGTTGAGTACGAGGATTATGTTTGAGCGTAGGTGAATCTTTAAAATATTTTCTATGAAACTCACATATCAAAGAACGTCCCTTGACTATAACTATATGTACACATTTGATAAAATAACAGAGGGCCATTAATATTTCAGCTAAAATATTGTTTAACCCACGTCGTTCAAACAAAATTTATGAAATGAATAAACACTGATCAGTCGCAACGTGAAATCAAATTACAAGGAACGGCCAGTAATCAAATTACAACAATTTTATACCTGCAGCATATCCGTATTAGTAGTTCCAACATATCCGTTCCACATATGCGGCGCTGTTGTACATACCTAATGCAAATGTTATAAATACTGAATTAAATGTATACAGGAACCGGAAACTATGTTAAATGTTTAATGCAAATAGTTGAATCAGTAACATCATGCGGTGCTACCTTGTTCCCCTGTCTCCCCGCTGCCCCTTCTACGGTCCTATCTAACACAATCGCTGCGTCAATAAAGTTGATAAACAGAATCATCGGGGATCTGTCAGCCTACGCCCCACCACCCCCGCACTTGTCCTCCTCATGTCGACCCTGGACCGTTCGTTCGACCCTGAATAAATCCCTAGAGAGTTGGACTGTCATGGAAGGTACAACTTTTGTGTATGTCAGGTTGCTGTTAGTCAGGGGGCCGTCGGGCCGTGGGGCCATGGGGTTTAAACTACTTCCTTCCGTTGACAGTTTATTTAGGAATATACATGTGACAAAGGGTCATTGAGTCAAGGGGTTAAAGGGTCAGAGAAAAAGTTGAAAAGGAGTATGCGTCAAGAAAAAAAAAATTGAAAAAGTGAAAGTGAAAAGTTGCAAAGATCTAATTAATAATGTATGGAAGGGTTTCAATTTCAAGAAAGAAGAAATTGAATTTTCTAAAAACACATGAAGGTTTGGAAAGGACAATATTTAATATTTTTTTTCTCCTAAACATAGCACGGATTGTAACAGCTGCTATTTCTTGGACCCGACTATTTGCGACATTCTTCTCTTTTCAATATTCAAGTTACACTTTACAATGAGACGAAGTTTCTATTTTAATGTTTATCAATATACCACTGTTGTGAAGTAATCCTCAGTTCATACGTCTATGTTCACTTTGTGGTTCATATGGTTGTTGATCAAAGTGCCGCTTTCCCTTTATTGTACGTATCACAGTCATGCTCGGAAAATAATAACTTACTCTCATAACAAAATGTGCTAATGCGACTACACTCTATTGAAAAAGTCTTAGGTCGCAAGCAATCGTTTCTAGTCTTACCCCGGTTATACACGAAAATAGTATTGTTTAAAAAAAACAAAACAAAGACATGTTTTCTTTTATTTTAAAACAGTTCTGTTTTTTGAGAACAGACTAGTTTTGTTTCTAGTGTTTCTGTGTGTCCCATAAAAATGTCCGACGACGATGATTTTATAACTAAATGCAGTTTTCTTTTTAATAAATGACATACCAATTAAAACCGGTATTACAGACCACAAACCCAAAGTTCTAATTAAGCATTACAGAAACAAGAAAAGTAAGGTTTCACAGAAATATGCAATCGTCTTCAATTTCGAAAAATAATTACTTTGAATACATTCCAATAAATGCTACAATCTACGTTAGTGTTGTTAGTTAAAGAGTTTGAACGAATAAAGAATATTTTGTTTTCTAACCTAAAAATAAGTTTGTTTCCATTAAATTTCTTCATCACACTATAAACACTTTTCAACTTCCAATTTATGCGAGTGTGTGTGTGTGATGTATAATGACAATTTGCTCGACCTGTCAAGCGTCAAACTAAATTATCGCGTAACGCAGAGCTATAATGCAAAGAGGTCAAGAGGGACTTCAGCTGGATGGTCCCCAAACGCTTGCACTGTCACCTGTCGAGCGGAAGGTGAAATACATATTAATACAGGTAGCCAATAGATGGTGCTACTGATGATGTGAAATATACCACATCACTAGCAGAGTTTTTGATGAAAGTAGAAAATGTAAATATTGTAATTTCTCTGTGACAAAGGACAAACCCTGTGACAAATTTTAAAACTCATGTATGACATGTATCTAAAGATTTAAAAACAGCGGTTTTATTTGTAGAGGTTTAAATGTTGATTCAATAAACAAACATATGAGAGGATTAATTAATTTTTAACACGTGTGATACGCTTTCATAAATATTATGTTTTTACATGAAACGTGAGAAAAATGACAGAAAACAAACTTCAAAATTATTGAAAATATTTAAAAACCTTCCTTATGTAATTGTTTAATGATTTTATAAAAAAAATCGTGGGTTAATAATTGATTTTATAATAGTTCAGTCAAGGTGTGGTTTATTTAAACCTTGGTTCATACTTTGACCCCTATTTTATAATTGTTTCCGAAACTGGATTCAGAGACCGGCGTTCGATAATTTTTGAGGCCAGTTACACACTGCAAGCGTATTTAAGCGACGGCGAATTTGGACGTAAATCGGTGGTTTTATTGAGCGGCTAGAACACTCAAAGCAAGTCGATTCCTGTGTTCTTTGCATATGTTGTGTCACAATACATACATACTACGTACCGATACGACAGTACGCCAAGTCAAACTTGTGTACTGGAGTTGTTTTGCACTAACATAATTTATCACGAGAGCAAACTTCGCTTCTACAATAATGTTGTTTCTAGAGCCCCGCGCCGGGTACTGTTTAATATTTGCCACAGTTGAATTATTATTATTATATTAGTTTTACATATTATGAATACATTAGTTCCTTACCTTGTGCTGGCCCACTGCGTGAGCCCCATCGTAGACATAAAGGTGATCGTTGCAGTCCAGCTGCAACGCATCAAATCTCAGCATAAAGCGCTGCAAGATGCTGTGCGTTTGAAACGTCACGACGCAGTCCAGATTTCGTTCATTTCGGGACCATAAGACGCCGCCGTCGATTTTACGATATAATTGTTAAAGAAAGTGATTTTTGCATAGTGATTGCATGTGATCTGAAAATAAGAAAAAAAAGTTAATGAAAATTCAATTATAATGTTACGAATTTGCGGGAGTCAGAGCATAGAAAAATCTCTCATTAGAAAAAGTTCTCATTTAATTGTGGCTATTCTAAAATATGAAATATAGTTATCAAAAGAAGCAACTCGCAAGGCCATTTGGTCAGCTCTTTCATTTCTATTAATTCCCTTATGTGACGGTATCCAAATTAGGTTCCCAGTAAACAATTTGGTGAAGTGCACTATTTAGTGACGTTTCTATCACTATTTCACTTCAATCATAGTTCGCATCAACTTTATCTTCATTTGTATTCCGACAGGTGGAGTAATTTCGCCATCTGTAGCCGATAAAGTAGACATTTTATATGAAAAAATGGGAGAAACTGAACTATAAATGAACTCTTTTATGATAAAAAAATCATGACGCATCTTCAATATGACGTCAAAGTGACTCCAAAATGTTTACTGGGTTAATATTTCTCTATTTATTATTTTCTTTGACATAATAAATTTTGTTGTCTAATTTTGTATTAATTCCCTTACTGTTTAACGACTGTATGACTGATAACGAGTCGAATAATATTAAAGTGTTGTGTCTGTCTTCAGTAGTGATTAGATCCACAGCTAGATCTATGGCACATAACTCACCTGTATATAAGGATTATATAAAATACGTTAAAACTGAGGTATTTTTGATATTTTTCGACTTTCCTTGACTAGAAGATGACGATTTGATAACGGGCAAAAGACAGCACTGTGCATCAACTATTCTTTTCTTGTACACAGGTTAAATTTAAGACAGGCTTTACATATTTTCAACACAGTCCAGCGCTCTACGATTAAAGTATTTTCTTTAATTTTTGCCCTTATATGAGCTACTCACAATACATAGACATTCGTATATGATTACGTGAATGTAACGTACAATTTTTCATCGTACACGTAAACTTGAAGAGTTCTCAAAAAGTCTTAGGAAGTTGCAATAACTTGTTAAGTCCATAAGATTCCTCTATGGGGCCCGGGAGGAAGATGGAGGCGGGGCAACAATAACGAGGGCTCAGTATCAAATCCATGTACTCAACGTACCTTATTGTATGAGTACGAAACAAACAAACTTTTAATTTGTACTCGTACGATATATCATTACTTATATACTTCAAATACTCGTATATAACTTGCTTTTACTTAGTATATAACAGTACCAGTACATAAGAAATATGTATTACACAATTCTTAGTATATGACAGTATAAAGCAAGCAAGTTTATTTTTTAATTTATAAAGAAAATAAAACTTTTAAGTACGCAAAGAATTGTCATTGGACTTTCTTAAATAAAGTTGTTGCAATGTACATCTTTAGATGATGTAAAGAAAAAGTTAAAATGTCTTTTACCTATTAAGCAGAGCCGGCTTGAGAATATATGTTGCCCGAAGATTATTTAAGCTTGAGTGTCACCCAAAGTTGAGTGTACTGATTACTATTGACGCATAAATAACATATGTAAAGAAATTATATTTTTTTAGTTGGTAACACTGACCAGATACTGGTACGAATATAGCCATTCCTCATAAAGACATAATGCTATTTTAAACAAAATATGTAGAGCATAATTTGGGGTGAATTTATATGTTGGAATAATCAGGCGTTACGCGTTAAATTCACTTATTGTTAGCGCCATTCATATCTGATAATTCTTGTTAATTACTCCGTTAAATTAGCATCAACATCTAATCTAATACTCAGATCAGCCCGAGGGTATTTGCACCCTACATTGTCTGATATTTGGATCCATCTTGTAGACATCATATACACTGTGAGATACTTGATACATGTTACCAATTACTGCTTGTTATCAATTACACTTACGGTAAGTAATTTGTTGAATATTTTTACTGTGATTTACATATTACAGAGATTACAGAACATATTTAGTGACGGACAGGGTGCATAAATAGTGGTTGCTTAAAGATCAACGAATTATTTAAGATAATCGTCCACAGGTCTGCATGGCTCACATCATACGCATTGGATTTATCGTATCAAATGGTTACGCATTGGATACCGCTAATACGCGTTGGATTTATCGAGATCGGTTATCGGAATAAACATTTGTCGGGGATAAACATTTGAATGAGTAAACCATAGAGATACATCTGAAAGTCGTAGAATCATTGTAAGTAACAGGGGGTCCCATAATTCAACGATAAGCCGGCACCAGAAGATGGTCCTGCTCATGACTACACAAGAAAAAAAGAAAAAAATTATCTCATTTTGTTTAGGAATTAGAAAAAAATATTTCTTTTTTCGAAAATTGAAACACCTTAAGATGTTTTTAACTCAACCACGTTTATAAATATTGACACAATAACTGAAGTATCAAATAATTAGAATTAATTCGCAGAAATAATTATTTATATTGCATTGAAGCAACGATCAGGATAAAGCAAAATAGCATATGTATTATTAGGCCGTCCGCACATGGGTCGACTGATTGCATACGTAAATCCGTGACGTGAAAGACAATTGAAAATTTAAAATAATTTTAATTTCCGTCAACTTTTAGATATTTAAAAAATATAAACGCATAACATAAATAAAACTACATATACATATAGTAACCTATATTTCAATTAGAATTTAATAAACCCCATAAAAGCGCTTTCTAGACAATTATAAATAAGTTGCAAGTCTAAACTTGCGCGTGCCCATCTAATACGCCGCCGTCCCCCGCATAAAGGTAACGCGTATGTTTGTTTTCGAATGATAAAAATTTAAACAAGACCTTTACAGTAATTGCTATCAATCCGTCGTTAACCGTCTGGTTAAAATAACATTTAAAAGGTCTTGGCAACTTAAAATCAGATACGTGTGAATTAAAACACATGTGACTGGATTTATTTATTAAAAATATTTTAAGGAACAAATAAATGATTGAAAAAACTCTGTCTAGTAGAGGTAATTCGAAGAATGTGTTAGTCACATTGTCTCAAGATAAAGCATGTAATAGCTATTATATTATAAAATTATTATAAACAATAACAAAACCTAATTCCTTTCTGTAAACGTTTAGTAGATTGCACAAATTTGAATGTTTTTGCGGATGTACTTGTACTTCAACGTTACTCAGGTCTGCTATGCATAAAACTGGTTTCAATATATATATTTTTTAAATTTAAATCTATGTATTAATATATCATTGAGTATACATCAAATTCTCGATTATTTTATGTATTTTAAAATTCTTATTTTTCCAGAATTCAGAAACGAATTTCCGTTTCTTAGTAATCACTTTTAAAAGAATATTCCTGTACTATTCTTGAATTTTATTATTAATTATTAATATAGTTCAGGAATATTCTTTTAAGTGATTTGTAAAATGTTTCACTCATATAAATCATATCTGTTCGATCACGATCATTATTCAGAAGACTCAGGAATACGGGCCCAGATAACAACAATGGGCTTTGTCCTCATTTTTTGGTGGTTTTCAATTGCTAATTGAAGTTGATGTTAATAAATGTGTATTGGCGGTTCTATTTTATTACATATCTAAATGTTGACAGAGAAATAGCAATTAAAAGTTTGAATTGTAGTTTTAGCGCTAGAAATGGTCGACCACATTTTTATGACGTGAAATGCATTTTAACGTCAGTTATTTGTTGAGTAGGTCAGTGCTGTGGTAATGTTCTGTAGCCGTTGGTAGTCAAATAAGCAAGTCAAATCAAATGATAATAAGTTTTTATTTTATTTAACCCTGCTAAGGCAGACATAATATTGGAATTTTATTGTTCCTTGAAATAGCTATAAATAATATTTGATACTTTGATATATAAATACATATAGCAGAGATTTATGAGCTGTAAGGTTGGTAACCTTACACAAGGATTGTGATGTCACATGCACTTGGAATGTGTACAACGTTGAATCCCTTTAATAATTAAAGAGACAAAATGACTTTTTTAATTGTCAAAATGACTTTCATTCCAAAGTGAGAGAGAAACGAGATGCGGTTAGACAAGTAAAATATATTTTTCACCGTTACACTTGTATACTTGTATAGTATTTTGTTCAGTACAGTATGTTTAAAGTATATGCTATCCTTTTTCAACAAATATTTCTTTAATGGTAATAGACAGACGCTATCTCCCTCAATCCCCGAATATAATGTATTTAAACGAAGATAGTATACAGCGATTGTAAGATAGAGGTTTTAAACCTAACGCAGACCTGCCGATCGTGGATTTTTGAATCACCAAAACAATGTAAAAAACTAATACAACGAGTATTGTTGAAGATGAATAATATTCATTAAAAAAATCACGATCCGTACTAAAGATTACATCTATTTATTTCTTCATTTAAAATTTATATTTTGCAGACTCTAAAGTAGAATTCCATTAAGTTTTATACCCCTGCTAGTGTCAAGTTTATAACTCCGGTCATAAATCATAAACCGACTCGGCTTTTAATTCAGCAGTGAACCGTCGTTGCGATCTCTGTAGGTCATAAAAAGGGCCTTTCCTATGAACGACTGAATAGAAAATGAACATGTTCCAGACAAAAAACTCATGATATGTAATAGAAATTAAGTAGAATTTACTCCAAAATGTTTACTGGGTTGCTAAGACTACATATATCAGATTTTATTTCACAAAATCTTGACAGGTAGGGAATAAATTCGAACTAAAATTGGTTTCTGTGTTGTTGCTTCGAACTTGTAAAGCGTTAGAATAGAATTGTACGAGTGACTCGAACTTCACCAAATTGTTTACTGGGATGTATATATAAATACATCCTAAAATTACGTAAAGTTAAATTTAAAGGTTAATCAATAAACGAAAATTTGACTTACTTTGATGTGTGAATCTTTTCTGTTAATCTAAATGCTGGCCAAAATCCAGGAAAAGACGAAACACTTTAATAATTAATATAGTATGTAAAAAAAATTATGCGAGAATTTTAACAACAATTTTGTAAACGAAATGAAAACGTAAACTATAACCTATATTGTATGTCACGCACTTCGGTTTTTTTTTTTTTTAAATATTTATTTTTCAGTGCATCCAACTAGTTATTAGCACTTTTAAATCAATATTACATTTTTCGTATAACATATAACTTATACAATATAATATAATTCTTTCTTTTTCTATGTTTCAGCTTCTTTCCTTATTCCATTTCAAAGAACTCCAAGATCCTCATTCTTTTCCTATGTCAGCATCTCGATATGATACAGCAATTGCCTTAACTATATGTTCCCATTTCCATCCAATCTCTTCCTCATCCTCTCTCTCCAAGCTGTTCTTTTTCTTCTTCTTTCCTTTTCTTTTTTTTCCTTTTTCTATTTTCGTTCTCGAATTTTTCTTTTTGTGATCATTTTTTTTTTCAATATTCATTTTTCTATGGTTGCACACAACCAATTAAATCTTATTTTATCAAACCCAGAATATATAACTCTGGCCCGGGGATCGAACCCGAGAACACAGTAGTCAGAATCAAGTATCAATGCTCTTACCCAACTGTGTCGTCGCACTTCGGTTTATTTGATAAGTATTCATAAATATTAGGTGGTAATTAACTGTTTACAATATTAAAATATAATAAAACAATTCTTTTTTTATACTAGTTGATTTGTTTACACTCATTCACGGGTTTATGTTCATGCCACAGAAATATATTTTCAGCACTGCACTATCCACTTAACCAAATGTACTGCTGCTAGCAAAGAGAATCTAAATAGCATGCACGAGCCCCGAGCGAAAACGCGAAGGGGATTGTCATCTGGCATATAAAAAAATTCTATTTTAAGTCGTCAATGGCGCCACTTGCACGACAATTGTTATACAATTAAGACAATTAATGATTAGTTTATTAATCTCTTCTTTATATTTATGATTATTCATTCTCTTGTTAAAATACAAACGATGTACATTTAGATTCTGTTAAGAATAAACTTGATTTAAATTAATAAACATAGTAGTCAAAAATACTACAATAATAATATTACTAGCGACATCTGTTATTCAATTAATTAAATAACTCAGATTGAACAACAAAGGAATACGGTAAAACATAATTAAAAAGGATAACTTACATATATATTTATAGAAAAAATGTACTTATAATTTCATTATAAAGAATTTAATTATTTTGTAGTATGTATAGTAGTGCTCTCTTACGACAAGTAGTGTAATTTTTTAGCAATGCTGCAATCCGTGGTTAGAGCCTTGGGTAAACATATAATTTTTTGTATAGAAACGGTCCTTATTAGTAAGAGTAATTATTTAGAAATAAATATGTTTTAACTTTAGAAAAATAAACAAGGTTTCCTTTATTTCAAATTTTATTTTCACTAAAGAATGTATTTTTTTTTAATTTATAACGTATAACGATACACACAGACTTGACACTATAGATGTATATTATTATTAATAATAATTTTTTTTCATATTAATAATTTGCTAATTGCGTATGTGGAATGGCTGGCTTTCTTTTTTATTTTTATCTAAAATCTACACATTTTTATATAGTTCTTCTTTTCTATTATTTTAAATATTTCTTGTTAACTTTAATATTTTTTATATTACATGAGAATTGGTCATGGCAGAATTATTTTAGATAAAACAAATGTTGGTTTAGTGTTATGAAAATTTTGTATAAAATTAAAATGTTACGAAATTGACTCATCTCTTGCTTCATCTAAATCCTTCATTCGTAGATGCAATGTGTAGCGCGATTGTTGAATGTCCAAATCTTTTATTTCATATAGTATGGTATTTTAAGAAATCGTTATTTCAAACTAACATATAAGAATCTAAAAGCATAAATGTTTGTTTCCATTTGCTGTCGGTAGAAGTTAAACGAAAATTTGCATCGTTACAGCATATTTATTGCTGTATAAGTAATTTTGTTACTTTCGTTATGTCTAGAGCTTTATTTGATCCTCTTTGACACACATAAAAGAGAAAATTTAAGAAACAAGCATGCTTTAGATAATTTAGATGCATTTTTATTCCTAAAAATACCGAATTTAATTTTTATTCATTTTTATGGAAATTAACAGATTTCTATAATTGACAGCGGTTTTGTTTAAAAGTGCACCACAATGTCAGGTTGCAGAACTATGTAATTTTCTCAATAATAGACTCAGAATAATAAAATGTAGTCAATAATCATAGCGCGATTTTCTATCCTTATTGAAAATTATCTTGTACTTTCAGCAATAACAGCGTTGCCAGAGATAGAGATTTCGAAAAACTGTAAAGTTAAAGATAATTAAAATTCTAAAATGTTGTACCTAAATACAAATGTCGGGTACTAGTTACGTTTTAAAATACTTGAACGAAAGTAGATGAAATACAACTCTGTATTACTAATCATGCAATGAATAGACCACGTTCTTTAGTTGGCGTGACTAAAAGTTGAGTATTGTTACTTAACAGTACAAGTTAGTTATCAACAAAGTTATGTAACCTGCTAAAGCTTAAACAAACGACATGATATGGCTATTATTTCTGATATGGCGCTACTTCTGAAATGTATTTTATATTTTTTTTGATAACAGATTTTTACTAATTACTTATTGTAAATTGTTTTTTTTTTAATATTTATATTTATTATAAATTCGATTAGTTTTTTTCAAAATTACTGTTACCTTTCATTAAATCTGATTTTTAAAAATACGAATTAAAAAATATCCGTTGTGTTAATACATTTGTATAAATGTCATTCTTATTGGAAGAATTCTTCTCTAATGTTTTATTTTTATTTTATAGCAAATTTGCTACTTTAACATTAATTGATAATTTATTCAAATAGTAGAAAATGGTAAGAAATATATCTTGCAAATATATTCAATGAGTTTTCTTTGTTTTGTAATATATTTGCAGTTTATTTTAGATTATTTTTACACAAGAGTTTTGAAGATTTAAATTATATATTTATATATATGCACATATATGTGATATAATCTGATAAGATCTAATAGACAGCAGATTTCATGGGAAGAAAATATTCTTCTGTGAATACATGTATTTGCCATTATGAACCATTGAAATGAACCACATGTATTGAACCGTATTTGCAAGTAAATTTTGTGTATCTTTTCGCTCTTTAAGTTTTGCACACTAACATATAATTCAAAATTAAAATAAATCTACACGTTATACATTTTTCTGACATTCTAAATTGACAACTAAACTATACTCTCAACCAACAACAATATTAGTAACGAGTATTTAACAATCTCTATCTCTGGTTGTAGTGTTGTTAGTTCATAGTACAGTTAAACAACTTATATTATGCAATGAAATACTGTGTATCTTCCGTACTTAACTCTATACGAATAACTTTTGCTTTTTCCTGCACCCGTATAGCAATTGAATCTCTACCAGAAAGAGAATTCATTTCAGGGCACATAACCGAGTACTTCTGTAGTCTACTAACACATCTATCAGTTTATTGCTTATGTACGTATATATAATACATATATAAATATCGCTCATATACTGGTAACAACGTCAAATAGTTTTAGGAAGTTCAAATACAATAGCAAACTAAGTAAATCTCTTTGAGTGTCAATGTTAAAATTTGAACTGTGAAGGACACAGTCGTTATTATCTTCCAATATATTGAGTAATGACGTCATTGCAGCAAATATGTGACGTGTTTAAAATAAATGGTAAATTACTCTTCGGCGTTAGTTAAATTGACTTTTTGTTGACAAAGTCAATGTCATAACAGTGCAACTGAACAGAGTATACTTATCAGTTATTTAATATCTAGATTTTTAAAATATTTTGTTACATCAAACCTGGTCTAATAGAAAATTGATTTAAACTTGTTTTAAGTGACACTGTAATAAATTTAGAAATATGTAATTATCTAATAAGAAAATATAATATGTGTAACACACGAAATTCATTTAAATATTTTTATATATGTTCTTTAACCATCAATTCTCCATTAGACTATTTCCAGTAAACAGATATTTACGTAATATTTATGTAGAAATACGTAAAAGATACGTAAATGCGTCTAGTGGATTATAATGTCCTAAATTGTCTATATGATTTATTTATTATAGTCATTTGCTACCATTTTATTTTATTTTTATTTATTTTTTGGACTTTTAGCACATGCATACGACTTTAAGCGCTCTGGTAATGTTAAATGGTTTTCTAGCCTAAGACGCCTAACATACTTATATAATTTACATATACAATTTATTATATGTTGACTTTGAATTTACAAATCGATTACTTTTTACTATTTATAGGTATATAAAGACATGAATATTAAATTTAAACATTTTTCATTACGAATAGAATCTTTTTATTGTAAATTTCTTCTAAATTTAATATTAATATATTCATTTTATATTTACTGTTTCTAAAATACATTTCTTTGTTACTAATTTTAACAATAATTAGTAACAGCAAAATGTATAACATTCAAAATGTGAAACTGTCAATATGAATATCGACAGTTATTTTAATTGACGAAAATATAATTTCTATTAAAATAAATTTATTGTTAATCAATAAATAATAAACTGATAACAGCTGGACGTATTATGTTCTTTATTGTTATAGTTTCCTCTCTCTCACTCACATTTAACAGTGTTGTTTGTTTTTCGACTATGAATAGAACACTGGAACTGATACTTCTCTATTTGTAATTATTGTGTTGGTTTCTTTTTAAAAACCATTCATTATTAATTCATTTTCAAATCACTTTTTTCAATGATCAAGTGGTATTTCTGGTTGGTAACAGATAGCAATCTTGAGTGTAATATTCATAATATCCACAAAACCACAAATGTTTTAATTTAAAATATTTGTAATGAATTTTAGAGAATAATACCTTAATTGCAATAGAACAATAGGCATTCAGGCCACGTAATTCAGGATACGTAAAAGAAAAGGTTAATTACGTCCAAAATATTATCTGTACACGAAAAATAAACTTATTTTAAGAAAAATATTGAATAACAAAATTTGAAATAATTTAATGTCACGTTGCTTTGAAAAACTTCCATAATTTCCAAATTGACAGTTTTTAACAAGTCTTGTTGCTTAATGATTTTAATAACACCTAATTCATCATGAATGACATTTTGGATTTTTGTAGATGGTATTTTCTATACGAATATTTATATAGGATATCAGCATGATAGTAAATGTGCATATTGTCAATAAAGTCTATGAAGTTTACAATACGTTTATTTATACAACCTAAAAATGTTAAAATATACAAATTTTAACCTTAAAATATATTATTTGTTATATTTTTCTTCTAAAAGCTCTATTGTATAGATTTTCTTTATTAAAGATATAGTTTAAAATGGATAAAAAATCTGTTTTTTTTTTTGTAAATGGAAGGAGGAATAGAGAACATGTGTTGAAATATCATCAAAATTTTGAGATGAGTACAAATTCTAACTCTACGTCCACATATGCATGTTCGCTTATTCGTTCTCTTGACTCGTTATTAATCGCTATTAGAGCGAAAAATTTCGTGTTCGTGTATTGATACAAGAATCTTTACGAATATTGAAATTTGGAACCCGAACACGCATGTGTGGTCCAGACCTAACATTGGAAATGATTAAATGGATTGAACAGATAAAAGAAAAGTGGTTTGAAGTTGAAAAATGCATTTTTCTTGTATGGAGTGGTCAAATAATGAGGTATACGCGTGGGTCAACTTCAATACATAAGATTAATTTATGTACAATAGAAAATTCGTTATTTTCAAAATCAATATTTGATTGATTCAGATATTTGTTAAAAAATAAAACACAAACAGTAAAACTAGCACACACCTAACTTTGAACACTGACTTTAAAACGTTCAACTTTGTTTTTGAATGTTTAAATAAAATTTACAAGAAGGAAATCTAAAATTACTTTAGAAATAATAATTAATGAATTATCTACAGCATCTATATTATCTTTAATCACGAGAAAATATAAAATGTCTTTAAAATATCAAATTACATACACAGACTAATAAATCTGTTTATTTTCTTAATTAGTGTAATTTGCTAAAAACAATTAGGCTATTTTATATTTAAAATTTGATTCTACAATATAATTATATTCTAGAACGACACACGGTTTTTTTTAAAATTATTTTATTTAAACATTTGAATCTAATATTTTAATTTCTTCTTATAAACAATTAACACATTTTCTTAAAAGTGTTGGAAGTTTTTGTAGATGATGACACGTGGCTTCCATTATAAATATATTTTTTGTTCGAATCCGAATCGGTTTTTCTAAACGATTTCGATACGATTTTCTGTACACACTTAATATTAATATTTTTTTAAAAAAGCAAAATTTTATATTTCTCTACTTTTTATATTTAATTTTTTTTAACATGAATTTTTCTTTTTTGGTTGAAAATAACTTTCCATAAATTTAAAATTTAATTTTAAATTTTCTTTTTAAAACTAATGCAATTATAATATATGTACTCGTATAAATGAAACTCAAGCGTTTCGTTTTACGAGTATGTAAGATATTTCCGATTGGTCAATTAAATAATGTTATGGCGATATCTTTTTTAATCGAGTTACGATTTTATCGATTTTTTATGCCTGTACAATTATACTAATCATTTCGAAAATATAATTTTTTTTATCGCAATTTTTGATATATTGAACACGAATCATTTTATTTCATTTTGAAAATTTTGTGCATTTTGAAAAATGCGTATTTTATTTAAATTTAGTACAAATAGTTGTTCACAACTTTTGTGCGACTTTTGATATTGGATTTAATGATATGCAAAAAATATTGGATTTGTTTTACACATCAGATCAACCCAATAGTTAGTATATTGGCTAAAAATATATTCTTTTTCTTAAGCTACGACTTAAGCCAAATTCAAAATGACAAAAACTAAAAATTGACAACGTTTTTCTGAAAATAAAAAAAATCTTAATATGTAAAATAACTTTTATTACTTCAAAAATTGTTTTATTTTGATATTAAGTTGTAACTTTTTGTGTGAGCTAAAGAAACGTTGTTAATTTTTTAGTTTTCTTTTTCCTAACCTAACAAATTTAATCAAAAATTAAAATATTGAATGCAGGTGTTTCTGGCAGTGATACATTTGAGGAATCGACATTTTGGAATAAAAGATCTTGTGCTTTTTGTTACTTCAGTACATTTCGTAAAAGTTTAGATAAAACCTATAAAATAATTAAAAACTACATTTTCGAATATGATTTGAATTCAGCTTAAGATGGCGCTCAAATTTAGAATTGTACCATTGTGTATAAATTTTATTGTTAATTGTTTCCTTGTTTTAGATGTTATTGTATTTCTCTGATGAATCGCCCCACCATGTTTGTTTCTTTCAGATGGGGTCGTTATTTTGGGATTAAGTCATCAGACCGGGGGGCGGGGTACTCGCTCCGCCCGGAGTTCACCCTGCGAGCCTGGCCGAGGCCTCTCTGAAACAAAAACAAAATTATCATATGACGGGCACCCTTCAATGCAAAGACACAGTTGTCTGGCATAAACACATTCGGTCAGTGCTGTGGTAATGTTTTGTAGCTGTTGGTAGGCCTATGTATCTAGTACGAACCCAGTAAACAATTTGGTGAAGTGCTCTATTTAGTGACGTTTCTATCACTATTTCACTTCAATTATAGTTCGCATCAACTTTATCTTCATTTGTATTCCGACAGGTGGAGTAATTTCGCCATCTGTAGCCGATAAAGTAGACATTTTATATGAAAAAATGTGAGAAACTGAACTATAAATGAACTCTTTTATGACAAAAAAATCATGACGCATCTTCAATATGATGTCAAAGTGACTCCAAAATGATTACTGGGAATGCGTTAGTTAGCAAAGAATAATAAGTTTTTATTTTATTTAACCCTGTTATGGCTGACATAATATTGTGACTTTATTGTTCCTCGAAACAGTTGTAAATAATATTTGATATTTTGAATATAAATGCATATAGCAGAGATTTCTAAGCTGTTAAGTTGGTAACCTGTAAAGTTTTAAGAGTTCTGTCTCTCTTTTATGCTCTGTTGTATAAAAGAGATAGTAATATAGCGGACGTGAGGTCACATGTCTTGGAATGTTGTACAACGTTGAATCCCTTTAATAATTAAAGA
This sequence comes from Panorpa germanica, assembly GCA_963678705.1. Taxonomy (NCBI): domain Eukaryota; kingdom Metazoa; phylum Arthropoda; class Insecta; order Mecoptera; family Panorpidae; genus Panorpa; species Panorpa germanica. Next base: position 15,274,068 of record OY783215.1, on the reverse strand, counting down.
GACAAAATGACTTTTTTAATTTTTAATATGTTAAAATATAAGGAGTTATTAAAAAATAATTGAACACTTGAGGTTCTAGTAACCCACTTTATCATTATATAGTAAACTTTTATAGAAATTAAGACATAGGACACAAGCTCATTAATTGTCTTGTGCAAAACGGGTTCCCATATTATTTACACGTGTTCTATTTTCAAAACATTTGCGCTTAGGTGTTAATTTGACCTTAACAGTTACCAAACACATGTTAATGTTGTTAACAATCATCGTATTGTATTAAACAATCCCCTCAGTCCTCACCCCTCGCAGTTTCAATATCCTTACCTACTGCTAAACGAACCATTCGTCTTTCTGACTCTGCGTGAGGTCATTACCATCTTCGCAGAGTATCACTTTGCCTGGCAGTAGAGGCGGCGCCATGCCGTCGACGTCGTCATGATGCGGTACCCGAGGGTTCTCGCAGGGTGCTCCCAGTTTCCCTGTCCCCCTGTCACACGATGGGGACCCCCCGAACCAGGCGAGGGAAGACAGGTGGCGCCACGTGGAAGCGAATGCTTCATAGCGCCGTTTGAACCATATATTTGTTGCACTAAAAATCATATTGTTTTGCATTAAATAAAATATTAACCTAAAAAATGATTTGACAGTTTTATTTGAAAAGGTTACTCCATCCTACATTGCATTTGCGTGTTGTTACCCATCGGGACACCTTGTCTGGAAGTTTGTCTCCGACAAAGACAGATGGCAATGCACACAGCGAAGGCGCACAACACTAGAATAGAGCTGACCAACAGGACCACGAACCAGGTGAGCTCCATTCCTAACAACGTGCTGGATTCTGTATCTAATTGGATAATAACAACAATGTTAAAATACTATTTTATAATAACGTTATTCCAATTGTATTACAAACGTAAATGACATACTTTGACATAAAGCGTTGGTAGCTTCGTCGGAACCATCTCCACAGTGGTTGACTCCATCACAAACTAAATCTGTGCTAATGCAGAACTCCCGGAGAGTACAGCGGAAGTCCTTACACGCGTGCTCTGCAAAAACATTTCAATTTTTATAAATTTCATATTTAGCGTCATCAGAGAGTCTTACAGATAATATGAGACTTTTATTTATATATATTAGACCCTTACTGACGGGTTGCGAAAAAGGAAAAATAATATTGATTAAAATTGAAATTCAAATTTGTTATAGCTATAATTCCGGTAACATTTGGATATTTAATAAAATAAAAACGTTAATATACATATATTGAAATTTATTTCAATTGAAAATTAAAAAGACGACCCCTAAAAAAAGAGTTCCCAACCCCCATTTATATTTATATTTTACTGCTTTGTCAACTACTTATGTAAAAATACGCTAAAGCTAAAATAGAGCTTCTATTTTCATTAACATAATAATAACAATGGGATTATGAATTAATTTTTTGATTTTGGGTTGATTTTTTAATTGTTGATTGAAATAGATGTTAATAAATGTATATTTGCGTTTTTATTTTATTAAATATCTAAATGTTGACGGAGATATAGGAATTAATAATTCGAATTATAGTTTTATCGCTACAGATGTCGGCCATATTTATGACGTAACATGTCGCACTATTAAAGGATAGATCAGTTATTTATATGTATAAAAGGTGTATAAAAGAGATTGCAATTAACGATTATATGCATTGGAATTTTCTGTAACGTTGAATCACTTTAATAATTAAAGGAAAAATGACAATTTTAATTGTTAATATCTCCTGAAATATAGCGAGTTGTTAAAAAATAATTGGACATTTGAGATCCTTTAAGAATATACAGTTTAATAGAAATTACATGGATCACAACCTCATTACTTTTATTGTAAAGCAAAATATTACATATTATTTTTTGACACAAAATTATTATTTCTATTTAAAAATGATTTTAACTAACATGTGAAACTGACATATCATTCGGTCGTGTATTAGGATTGGGAACTCGATTCCAGACCCAAGCTCAACACATTTGAGTGTGTGTGTGAGGGGGGGGCTCTAATAGATTAACTAACAGCACGAACATGATTTTGATTACGTTTTGATGACAGTCTATATCTGAGAAGGGTCTTAGTGACCATAATTCAAAACGGAAACGAACTAGAATAATTCAAAGCTTTAAGCAACTCTAGTAGCAAATCCTCGGAATATATATTGGAATTAAATTACCAGGTGATGAATGGACGGTACGCGATTATAGAATCAGAGAGCTATTGATAGTACACGGTGTGGGTGGAAAGGTCGACGGGTCATACGTCATACCAGTGACGTAATCAGGAAATTAAACCAACAAGATATTATTCCAACAGGGGTCGCCTAAAGCGGTTTATTCCATGTCCAATAATTTTACTCTAAGTGATAATACCCTGGTTCAAAGTCAAAGTTCTCCTCCATTCTTTACTGCTTGAATAATTTAATTTCCATAATTTAAATAGAACTTATAGATTTTATAATTATCGGCCCAACAACTTAATGTCGGGCACACAAAAAATTAGTCATTAGACTCATTTGAGTGCTCCCGTCCACGGAAATCTTTAGTAAAAGGCGAAAGATTTATTCGCTCTGAAGGGAAACCAGAGTAATTTTAAATTTAAAAAATGGGGTGTTACCATGACAAGCACGTACTCCAAATCCGAGAGTTTAGATTTACCTGTGTCATCTTACGAGTAAATAATGAAGTAACAGGCAGAGGTACTGTGTTTGGATATTTCATGTAATATATATGATTTCTTTATTACTTACTTGGATCTTTGACAGCTGTTATAACCAGTTTGAAACCATTTGTATCCGTGCCCCATCCGTCTGTTACATACTTTAAAGTTACAAAATTTGTTCTTGTAAAAATGGCGCCCACTGTATGTTTCGTATTTCTGCACGTCAGGTCAGCCTGGAATGAAGTTATAGAAAATTAGAATATATATTGTATTAACAATTAAAAAAGTCATTTTGTCTCTTTAATTATTAAAGGGATTCAACGTTGTACACATTCCAAGTGCATGTGACATCACAATCCTTGTGTAAGGTTACCAACTTTACAGCTCATAAATCTCTGCTATATGTTTAGCTATTTCAAGGAACAATGAAACTTCAATACTATGTCTGCCTTAGCAGGGTTAAATAAAATAAAAACTAGAAATGATTATTTGACTACCAACAGCTACAGAACATTACCGCAGCACTGACCTACTCAACAAATAAGTGACGTTAAAATGCATTTCACGTCATACAAATATGGCCGACCATTTCTAGTGCTAAAACTACAATTCAAATTTTTTAATTGCTATATCTCCGTCAACATTTAGATATTTATTAAAACAGACATGACAATACACATTTATTAACATCAATTGAAAAATCGACCTCTAATAAATGAGTACTAATAGGGTGTCCTAAAAATAAGTTTTTTTCTAAATCTGTGAAATCTCTATCTGCGAAATCTGCCACTCTATCTCCCACTCCTTCTCCCTCCCTAATCGAGTCTAGGGATGACCAATAGTCAGTCAGAAACGGGGCTCTTGAAAACTAACAGAAGAGTTTAGTTTTCAATAACTATATAATTTACAATATGTCTGTTACGACAATTTACCTTTCACCACTCAGTGGATTGTAGCTGATAGTAGCTAGTAGATAGTAGCTTCTATTATTACTTCAGAACAGAACAGAGCCAAGTTGCTTGCATTTGTCAGAAATGTCTGTATTTGTTGAGAACAATTTCAAATAGTTCCACTGTACAACTTTACAAGTATAATGCATCTATTTACCATTCGCCAAACAATGAACAAATTATAAAACTGCTGCCATCTTTTATCCTATTCACGAACTAACTAATGTGTTTTCTCTTTATTCAATTTGAATGGTAACAGTTTCGTCGTTTTGTCATTTTGTCGTTTTGTTATTTTGTCGTCTCTTCTTAGAGTTTTGAGTATTACGATTCATTGTACGGAAACAAACACAACAACCTTGCGCTGCAAATGAAGATGAAGATGAAGAGAGGATGAAAACAAAGACAGGGATGAAATCTTTTGTTTATATATGTGTGTGTTTAATTAATTTTAATTAAAATCTTTGTTAGTTTGATCTCATTCGATGGATCAGACAAAAGCAATTTTATACAAACACATTCATAGATACTTGTAGGTAGACTTTATATACGAATCGTGATTAAGTTGACGAACGTAGATCGAAGGGTACTGAAGGAATAGGGCGGGCAGAGGGGGGATGACGGGGGTCTATTCAGATGAGTGAGCTGTAATCAGCTTTGAAGTTGTTGAGTGTGTTTGCTTAAAATTATGTAATATTTAAATTTCTCATGTCACTTTGAATTCTTAACACCTCTGTAAAGTATATTTTAAAATAAATTAAAACTAATAAATAATTAAAGGAGCGTTCATGTCAACTGTGTTAAATTTTAAGCGATTACTAGCTTTACTTTATAGATACTTTACTTATATATACAGGTCCGCACTCATCGCGTAAAACGCATTGATTTTATTGAATAATGCGTGGAAGAGAAGGTAAGCTACCCAGTACAGAGTTTGCTCACAGTTCAGTCGTTCATATTAAATATCTCTAGCTTAGGTAATAATTATCGAAACCACATCACCTGCCAGAATCCAAGCGATGAAAAAGTTAATGCGAACTGCAGTTGGTTTGAACAACTGACGGTTAAAATCTCTGTAAACAATAACCAGTAAACAATGTGGTGAAGTGTCCTGTTTTGTGACGTTTCTATCAATAATAATTCGCATCAACTTTAACTTCATTTGTATTCAGGCAGGTGGAGTTGTTTCGCCATTTGTAGCCGATAGAATAGACATTTCATATAAACGACTGTGAGAAACTGAAATTAAATTAAACTCTTTCATGACAAAAAAGTCATGTGCATCTTCAATATGATGGCAAAGTGACTCCAAAATGTTTTCTGGGTAATAATAGGAAAAAACGAAAAGACATCACATTCCATTTCATTTCGTAAAATTGTTTACGGAGAATAGTGAAGTCACATATACAGGTCTACTATGACAACAACTGAGATCATTATGCATTACAATACGTGGTCTTTGAAGCAAGTTCGTTGGGCAATAATTTGAAACATTTAAAAAGTATCAACAGAGAGAAAAGTATCCGACCTCTTACACACATTTTATTCAATAAAACTAATATCTTTAAATGGAGTAACGCTAGGTACCTCAAGATATTAATAATTGGGTACTTTCCGTATTCTTAAACATTTATAACCTTACTCCATACACATACACTGTTATAAAGTTGTCTATATAATACTTTAGATGAATAATTTATTTTTAATTATCCAACCTAGAAATGTTCACATACCAACCGTCCTCCATGTTGTAAAACCATTTTACAAAATGTACAGCGTGCGTTACAAACAAAATGGTACAAGTACCGTTTTAATGAAGTACTCAATCACGTTCATAATGAGGGCAGCACCGTAGCAACGTAACGCAGGTATCCCACCATCCCGTCATCCCGCAATCCCGCTATCCCGGTTCCGTTGCGTGTATCTCTCTAATTGTTTCCCTTTTGAGACAACGCATATCACATGCGTTCTTCACTTAAGCTGAAGATATGAATATATAATGTATACGTGTTGTGTGTATGTGTGTGTGGATTACGCAATGGTATAGGACGCACGTGCCTTTGATTATCCTATTTCAAATCTACTTTTACTTTTAAAAACAAATTTCTTGTCATATAACTTCTTTTTTATATTTCGCATCAACTTGATGTCTCCAGAACCGAATTGGAATATAACATTTACCTGTTTTTATATATATTTATTTGATTACTAAAGATTATTACAATTGTATACAATATTGTATTACAATAATAAAGTGTCTTGTGCGGAATGTGCACAACGACTCATCCCTCAATTTCAATAGATCCTAGATTCTGATTAGTTGGTTAATAGTTCCTGAGGTACTTTCTTTTTTAGTCTGCATACTACGAAATTATTGAACATTAGACAGCCGGCCAAATTGTTTAGGTGTTCTCTCTCTGTATTCTTTGATTCTGAGCACTATTTCTTCATTACCTGTGGGTATATCCAGATTCCGGTGTATTACGTTATTAGGTATAAACCATGGTGCATTCGTGACAATCCTTAGCTTTTTGAACTGAAATCTTTGGATTATTTCAATATACCATAGTTTTTGTACCTGTACTTGTTTAATAGTAGCAGTACCTGTTTTTAATATAGTTTTTGTATATAACTTGTAGGATATCTGGTAAACGATTTGGTTTAGTTTGTTTTTATCCAGTCCGTACATTCAATAATATTTCTGATTGGCGCTTATAGTACGAGATTCGACCTTCATCAGTTTTTTATTCAAAATACAATCTTTATACATAATTGTTAATGAGAAATACGATTCTGCTGGCTTAGGCCTGGCACCGTACATTAGAATAAGACATATTGTAATGATATTGATGCATGTATTGGGCCCTTTATTGAACAAACGACATAATCCGTCCCTGCAGGCTAACTCGCGGATTAGGCGTTTCACCTTAATCCCCTATCTCCTAAGTTTAGTACATAACCTTCATTTGATTGTTTTTTTTATGTGTAGGTACTCTTTATACACTGTATTATACATTTCACATTTTATTCCATGTTTTCTTATGCTAATACTTTTCAATATATATTATAATGCAAAATAGAAATTTCTTTTACTTTTTACTTGTTTTTATTCCGTTCGAGTTCTTTCTTTAGATCGTTGTTGCGGGCGCGCGAAGAGGCGGAGAGGCGGGCAGGCGGTTGTCGGCGTTCCAATGATGACACCCCGTTCAAGATTGGATGTGAATGCAGAGGTCTATTGTCTTATAACGCGTTTTCGTTTCCACTATGAATACGAAATCTACAATTTATTGTTTCTAACTGACACACTGGGCGTCGGGACCATCACCCCGATGCCTCATCGCCCATCGCCCATCGCCCATCGGGTACTTGGGCATTCCTTAGAGGACGACAATCATTTTTTAACCCTCTTTTTAAAATTCACTCCGATGAAAATTTGTTCGTTGTAGTTTCCACAATAATTTTCCACTCCTTTCATCATTTTATTTAATCTTGTTTTGGTATATTCAATGTGGTAATCGGGTTTTACAAACTGTTTGTTAATACACTGTTAGGACACAGTAAAAATTACTATGTGAACTAATACTATAAAACTAAGAATTGAAAAAAAAACCAAAACTATTTTTTTTTCGGTTAATTTTTAAGTTTAGGATACTTAAATGGGCTTGTGTCCTCATTTTTAACGGTCGATTTTTCAATTGTTGATTGAAATTGATGTTAATAAATGTGTATTGGCGTTTCTATTTTATTAAATATCTAAATGTTAACGGAGATATAGCAATTAAAAATTTGAATTGTAGTTTTAGCGCTAGAAATGGTCAGTTTGCGTCAGTTATTTGTTGAGTAGGTCAGTCCTGTGGTTAATGTTTTGTAGCTGTTCGTAGTCGAAATAATCAAGTCAAGTCTAAGAATAATAAGTTTATATTTTATTTAACTTTGCTAAGGCAGACATAATATTGAAATTTTATTGTTTCTTGAAATAGCTATAAATAATATTTGATATTTTGATATATAAATACATATAGCAGAGATTTATCAGTTGTAAGGTAGCGGTTGTGATGTCATATGCGTGTGGAATCTCTTAACATATAAGGAGTTATTAAAAAATAATTAAACATTTGAGGTTCTAGTAACCCACTTTATCAATATAGGAAATAGAAAAGTTTAGAATAGTTTAGTTTAACTTTAAGTTGAAGTTCTATGAAATGTTGTAAGAAATATTAATGTAGATTGTAAAGCCGAAGGCACACAATTAATAATATATAAAAAAAAACTAGTACAAGATCGTCAATGATAGCCTAATGGTAATTCAGAAAACAAAGAAGATTATTTGGAAACGTTAATAATCTACTATATAAAAATAACCCATACGAAGTCGCCGATGCTAAAAAAAAAACCATTGATCGGCCAAGGTATGGCTGCTGATGCTTGGCCAAGCATCGGTGCTTTGTAACGGCCGAGGGTTGGTAAACCATCGCCCATACGAAGTCGCCGATGCTAAAAAAAAACCATTGATCGGTCAAGGTATGGCTGCTGATGCTTGGCCAAGCATCGGTGCTTTGTAACGGCCGAGGGTTGGTAAACCATCGACGCCGTACTATGCCTATAATATTGACATGCGATCATCAGCCATTCCTTGGCCGATGATGTGATAAATTTTCTAGAACGCCTGCGCACTAAATATTACGTTAGTTGTTCCATAACCTTTTTGCACTAGCAATAAGTAATAAATTTATTGTTTTCATTACCAGTGTTTTTCTGAATCTAGTGAGATACAATCAGCAGAACTTATAAAAAATAAATGCGTATTATTTGATTATGATAATAAATTAAGTGCTATGTCTTTACTACATGAATGATATAATCAAATTTTTAAGTGTAAAACAATTAATATTATATTAAGTGTAAAAAAATTATTATTAGTATTTACTTTCAATAAATTTCGTTTTCGTATTTATTTTTATAAATAAAAACGTTTGTTGAAATACCACAAAAATTAAAAACTTGTGTCGCGTATATCTGTATATATTTATTATGTGTATGTGTGTCATAATATATATTAATTATAGATTTAAAAAAATTGCAGCGTTGGTGTATTACGTGTATATGTATATACGTGATAGTATAGCAGTATAGCAAACACAATGCAGCGGTGTGATGCATCCAACAGTCGGCCTTTGTCAAGACAAAGGCCGACTGCGTATACCACAGACTATACTAGGTATACCGGACTGGTGTATACCATACAGAATCAATTTGAGATACGGTGTCAGTGTGTCGTGACGTGAATTCCCTCGTGTTTTCTTCAAACAAATATACACATAACCTCAAAATTTTGAATGTAAAACTGAATACAACGTAAGTATTTTTCTCTATCATAATTAATTTCGAAGTAATTAATTGCAATATTTCAATATTTTTTTTTTAATTATCGAAAATTTTGTGTGTGTATGTCGCAGAAATTTCTTATTTTGTAGAATTAAAAAATTCTTTTTCAATTTAATTCCTTTATAATTATCATTTATTAATTATTTCGTATTTGACACATTTACATTAATATTTTTTTGAGTGAATAAGCAATTACTTTGCATGTCTTAAGTGTAATTTATATATTACTTATTTATTTCCATCGATTTATTAAACTTTTTCTCAAATATCGGTTTCCGTGATTGATTTTTTTATTACATATTTTATTGATACATTTGTTCTAATGAAAAAATTATTGATTCATGTTCATATATTACTATTAATTTCATTGTATTGATTAAAATTAATTTCTTTAATATTAGATGAGCCTAAATCATTCTGAAGACGATGGGCCAACTCAATACGCAGTTGTGTGTTTTTTACCTAGAAAAGATTATGGCGAGGATGAAATCGATTTGGTTCCATATTCATGGCTAGATTATCAAGATGATAAGCTCTTTTGTTATTATCCAAACACGAAGAAAGATTTAAAAAAACGGGATAAGTATCTAGAAAAATTATCTGGACCAAAAAGCTCATGGACCAAGTGTCAAGTCGAAATTATCTCCAGCACAAGTAAGTTGTAAATAATTAATTATTTTTTTCTTAATTATCACTGAACTGATAACTATATCTGTACTTAAAATATTTCTTTTAATCGTAAAAATTTTAATTAAAAAATGAGAATAAGTTTTCATTATGAATTATTCTTTTTTGTTTTACTTTCATTACAACCATTTGTGGGGACTGTCTTCCAGGACCATCTGCTTTAATCCATATCATCTCACATTATATAAAATAGAAAATTCATTCTCAGGTACATTAGAACAAGGAAAGCGGCATTTGGGACGCGCAGAAGTCACTTTACAAGTCGACACGGACAATGCAGGTCCTTCAAGCCCTCAAAATATTGTCCAACTTTCAAATGATGCTATAAATCATGAATTAAGTGATGTGAGGTCAATGAGTTCAATGAGTTCAATGTCATCTATTGCTCAACAAAGTAGTAATTCAACCACAAAGGTTAGATCTGAGAAATCATCAAAAGCTAAAGGTATATTAATCATAATTATTACTAAAAATATTTTATTTTATAATTAAAATAATTTTTATACGGCTTATCTGATCAAATCTTATTTATTGAATAATTTCTATACTTCGTATTATTTTTATTTAAGATAAAGGTCGATGTCATATACAAATAAAGTCTTATGTAAATTAAGTTAATAAATAATAATATACTTCGCTAAATATTAAGAAAATAATTTGAAAGAAATATTGGACGTGGTCAAGCCATGTATTTTTTCGCAAATTATTTTCTTAATATTTAGCGAAGTATATTATTATTTATTAACTTAATTTACATAAGACTTTATTTGTATACGATAACGACCTTTGTCTTAAATAAAAACAATACGAAGTATAGAAATTAGTCAATAAATAAGATTTGATCGGATAAGCCGTATAAAAATTATTAAAATTCAAAGTTAAACGTGTAGTGATCGTGAAAATTATTAAAAATTAATTCTAAAAATATTAAAATTAATCAAATAATTTCATTTTTTTATGTCTTTTTTGCTTAAGATATTCACACTACAGTAGCTGAAAAACTACCGGTTTCAATCAACGAAGAAACTTATGGTAAGTTTGTCGTTTTCATTTCAGTAAATTGAATCAAATGTGACTATTTTTTACCATTGATGATTATTTTTGACACAAAACAATATTTATTTATTAATTAGTCATAGTACATACAGATATTTTACTATCTGGTACTGTTTCAGATCTATTGAAGAAATATATTGACTCTAAATTCGACGAGGTTTTTAAAAAATTAGACACTATAAAACATAGTCTTGAATACGACATTAAAAAGGAAGCAAAAAATATAAAAACTCAAATCACCATGAATCAATCGACTAGCAGTGTTCCTAACAAAACTTTAACTGCGGCGATGGAAGTTTATAACGGTATATTTCCTATCAATGACCTCGACCGTTTTACAGTGTTTGATGCTGGACTAACAACTCCTGCCAATAATAATCAATTAAAAGATTTGTTCAAAGTAATTACTTATGGTGAAACTGATGTAAGTGTTTGCATAAGGAAAACGCTGTCTGAAGTATTTACCCCGCCCGTACAACAACTCTATTCAGGCACTGGTAGACTTGTACGTGGCGTGGGTAAACTGAATTTTAGTGTGACAAATACCTTTAAATGTTTAGAAGGTTAGTAATATTTATGAATGCTATCAACTTATTAAAATATATGTATTTATAATAAATATTTTTAATTTCAGATATCATCCAAGAAAAATTTGGGGACTCTGAACAATGCAAAAGTTTTAGATGCAAAATCGGGACTTTTCTAGCCAATGCGGGTGATAGAGAAGGAAAGAAATAAAGAAGAAAAGAAATATATATTATACTATATGTAATATATATAATATTATCACTATTATTTCATGTTTCATTCTTAGTTTAATACATAAATATAATAATTTCATAGTATTTAAAAAATGTTTAAATTTATCGAACGTCATTAATAAATAAATAAACTGATTTTAAATTAGTTTGTTAGGAATTTTGGAAACAGGGATGAGGAAGAAATTTCCCTTAAGGGAAGAAACCTTTCCAATAGGGTGTAGATGAATAAAAAAAAAAAATCAGGTATTTCGGACTGGGACAACGCTTGGTCAGCACTCGGCCACGATGCTTTGGCGATACTTAATAGGCTTGGCCAATGCCTGGCAAACTCTGATGCTCAGGATCATCGTCTCACCCATATAAAAAATGAAGAGCGGTCTATTGATGGGTCAAGACTGGCGGTCGATCCCCGAGAATTGGCCAAGAATCTAAATATATCCTTGGGCCAAGACTGGGCGAGTAACGGATGCTAACGCCATGCCAAGGTTGGCGACTAAGCATCGGCCGATGTTCGGCGACTATGCTCGGCCGACGCTCGGTGACTATGCTCGGCCGATGCTCAGTCGCCAACATCGGCATGGCGTTAACATCCGTTGCTCGCCCAGTCTTGGCACATGCATATATTCAGATGCTCGGCCGACGCTCGGAGACTATGCTCGGCCGATGCTCAGTCGCCAACATCGGCATGGCGTTAACATCCGATGTTCGCCCAGTTTTGGCACAAGCATATATTCAGATGCTCGGCCGACGCTCGGTGACTATGCTCGGCCGATGCTCAGTCGCCAACATCGGCATGGCGTTAACATCCGATGCTCGCTCAGTCTTGGCCCAAGCACATATTCAGATGTTTGGCCAATGCTCGGAGATCGGCCGCCAGTCTTGGCCCATTAATGGGCCGCTCCTCAATTTTTGTATGGGAAGTCGGGTTTTCCTTCCTGACGTTATAACTCCAGAACGCACGAACCGATTTCCACGGTTTTGCATTCGTTGGAAAGGTCTCGGGCTCCGTGAGGTTTATAGCAAAGAAAATTCAGGAATTCAGGAAAAATTTCAACAGAAAAGCGGGAAAATCTTTTTTCACATACAGCGCCTACTCTGTTACATAGCATATATACAAACCAATATTTTAAGTAGACCGGTGTTTTAAGTAGTAGGCGCCGGTGCGTGATACATTGTTTGACAGCTACTCATTATTCTCTGCTCAGTTAATTAATTTCATGTGACAAACCGGTATTGTGTTCATTGTGAAATTGTGAAAAAAAAGTTAAAAAAATAAGTTATTCATTTCCTAACATTTAAATTGGAAACCATCAAATCAATCACGTGTATTGTGCAAATTTTTATTCAATTTCAACAGCAGGCATTTGTCTTTAAGGTGGTAAGTTGAACTGTGTAAATTATGTGGATCGTGCATTTAAGGTTACATTCACCACTCTGTCCATAGTCCAAAATACCTAGAGGACGACGTGCGAACATCGGCCGCCGCGCAAGACATGCAAGCCAGCAACAACTGTATTCACAGAATTTAAGCGAAGAAAGACAAAATATAATAACAGAAAATGCTCGATTGAGACAACGCGTGAGCACACGAAGATCATTGGCATCATACAATCGCTTGGCATTCCAATATGATCCCACTGCGAACTACAGTGATGATGAAAATTTAGATATTGGACGAACGACGACTATATGCCGATATTGCAATGCGTTAAAGTTCAAAAGAGAAACGGCTGGATTGTGCTGCGCAAGTGGAAAAGTCAAACTGGATCCATTACTTACACAACCACAGCCACTGAAACCATTGTTCGATGGAAGTGATCCCGATTCCAGCCATTTTCTTCAACACATCCTTGAATACAATAACTGCTTTCGCATGACTTCCTTTGGAGCTAATATCATTCGAGAAGGCGGCTTCATGCCGACTTGCAAGGTAAAAGATACAACACAAATAACCAATCACTCACACCAACACAATGAATTGCAATACATAACAACTACATATACACCACATACTACACCATCACACGATCAGAAGTTACACCGTATTCTTCAACAAATGATTGTTTGCAATTACAGATACAAGGACAAATATATCATTTGCATGGTTCAATGGTGCCAACACCAGATGAACCGCATCAATATCTGCAAATATATTTCATTTCGTCGATGGTGGATCAGCTGAATGTGCGGTGCAATATACAGGGAACACAACAGTTAAAGAGACGAATTATTGAACAGTTGCAAGCATTTTTTCACGCTAATTATAATGCTGTGGTTAATATGTTCAAAACAGAATTGGAACGAATGCCATCGGATACGCACAAATTTGTCATAAGAGCGGATTGTACCCCAACAGGTGAACATGTGCGAAGATTCAATGCACCCACCGTTAATGATGTTGCTGCAATTATTGTTGGCGATCCAACTAAATCGCGAGACATTGTCGTTTAGCGAAGAAGCAATATCATGCATCGTGTAAACGAGACACATCGTTTGTACGATGCGTTACAATATCCAATCATTTATTGGCAAGGGCAAGACGGATACGACATCACGTTGAAGATGGTCGATCCAATTACACAATTGATACTCCAACATGCAATATTTCCCGATCCAGTGCAATGGGAAAATTGTTGATGCAATGCAACCTCATTGTTTGGGATGAGTGCACAATGGCACATAAGAAATCACTTGAAGCACTTAACTTCACACTGAAGGATCTTCGGCGAAATAACAACATCTTTGGCGGCTTGGTGATATTGTTGGCAGGCGATTTCAGGCAGACGTTGCCAGTAATTCCCCGTGGAACGCCTGCAGATGAATTGAATGCTTGCCTGAAGGCATCACCTTTATGGAATAACGTAAAAACATTATCGCTAACCACTAATATGAGAGTTCAACTTCAAAATGATCAAAGTGTTGCACAATTTTCCAAACAATTGTTAGCTGTTGGAAATGGAAAAGTCCCAGTTGATGCGACATCTGGATTAATTACTCTTACAAATGACTTTTGCCGATTTGTAGACTCTCAATTAGCTCTTATTGAAAATGTTTTCCCAAACATTAGTGAGAATTATCAGAATTATGCTTGGTTAAGTCAACGAGCAATTCTTGCCGCAAAGAATAATGATGTACACGCACTGAATTTCACCATTCAATCAAAAAGTGCTGGCGATTTGGTGACATACAAATCCGTTGATTCCATAACAAATCCCGATGATGTAGTAAATTATCCAACGGAGTTTTTGAACTCTCTGGAGTTACCAGGATTTCCACCACATAACTTGCAACTCAAAGTTGGTACAGTTATTATGATATTGCGTAATATGAATCCACCGCGACTTTGCAACGGTACTCGACTTTCGATAAAAACACTTATGCCGAATTTGGTTGAGGCAACCATTATTAACGGAAAGTACGCAGGTAAAAATGTATGTATTCCTCGAATACCAATGATTCCGACTGATCTTCCGTTTGACTTCAAACGATTGCAATTTCCAGTTCGCCTTGCGTTCGCAATGACAATTAACAAGTCGCAAGGCCAATCGCTTAGTGTTTGCGGGATAAATTTAGAAAATCATTGTTTTTCACATGGGCAGTTATACGTTGCGTGTTCACCAGTTGGGAAACCATCCGCTTTGTTTGTGTTAACGTCAGACCAAAAAACAAAAAATGTGGTTTACCAAAGAGCACTTCAATGAAACGGATAATTTGCGGACACGTATAACGCTTCGATTCAGTATTTACTTTGGATTCACTTTCATTTACTTAGAGAAGTTCAACTAAATAACACTAATCGAAATGAATTCATTACTGTTGTGAAATGAAATAAAATTTTTCCTTTTCAAATATAAAACAAAAAAAAAAAAATTTCTTCATCTTTTAATCACCAAACGAAGTGTTACATAAAACGAAGCCATCTGATGGCGAAACGGAGTTCGCCGGGTTTGCTAGTATTTCATAAAAATCAATTTATTGTTTCTTTTTTACAAAAAACTTTAGCAACTTGTTGTCTAGCAACTTGTTGTCTACATTCAATTGGTTGTATTACATAATGCAATAGTTTGTTAACTAACTAACAGTTATGTAATTGGATTAATGAAATAAAACTATGGCGGTGAGGAGATGGAACAGGGAAGTTACATGCACAGCTCAGTGTGCAGTGCATCGTTCACTGCGTCCGTATCATAGAATTTACGAAATTACCAAAGTTCAAAGGTTATAAAATAATATTAAACAACAAGGTTGAAATACTGAAACAAAATACTGGTGAATAGATGAAGGTAGAAATTTGTTTAACATAAACAAAAGGGAAAATCAAAATGTGGTTGATCTGTATGCAGAGAATTTAAATTAAGAGTAGAGCAATATTATGCAAGAAGGATCTCAATACCATATTCTAGCGTGTTACGGTAAGCGTACACAGGTATACATGGCTCGCATCAAAGCCAGACCTACAATATTGGTTGACTAAACCATAAACACAAAACTAATGGCATTAGCTGTCGCTGCATGCAGCTTCACTCCCTCCCTCCTCCCAAGTTATTCGATAAATCCAATCGTTTGATGCGAGTAATTCAGTGTGACCCGTGGATTTTCACCTTTACCTAAAAAATGTGTTGTCAGAGATAGGAATTTGCCAATACCTTCTAATCTGTAAGTTATTGAACACCGATAATTATCTTTAAAACATTTAAGGAATTGTGTTGCTTACGATACTGGTTTTACTGTTAATATAACAGTATCAGTTAGTTAACATTATTTTCCCGTGAACACATTTGTCGGTATTGCAATTAAAGAGTGTGACTACATGACAACGTAAAGTAATGTGTTACGTCTAGAGCTTCTGAAAACCCGGGGTTTTAATACCCATCGGATCCGGGTGCATTATTTTATAAACCCGAGGTCCGCGTCAGGTCCGAAATCAGAAAAATATAAAAAACATCTAAATTATTAAGTAATTTATTTACAATTAATTTGCTTGCTCCAATATAGTGATATTTTAGAAAAACCAAATCATTTATAGACTTATTCTTCAATGACAATGTTGATTATTAGATATTTTCTGCAATAATGCAGAAATCATTAGCAATTTCTGGACTTTATAACGTCACTCTCATTTTTGAGCAACTTATATCCACCGTTTGCTATAGACTCTCGGATAAACTCAGGTCTAGTGATTGTTCTTATGGATATGCCATCTACAGCAGCCAATTTTACTACGATTTCGTCCAAACTTTTTCGTGGTTAATAATAAAAAATAATTTTAAAAAATACAAGTTACACATGAAACAATTAATACTACAATTACAATATAAACTACGAACAACAATACTTCCAATCGATTAGGATGATTGAAACACATGTTCGCTATTTATGCAACTTCGTTTCCATGTCAGCACTGCGCGCAGCGCGCGAAAATGAATTTGACGGTACCAATAATGAAATTATGACCGTATGTCTTGTATATGTCTTGTATTGGATTTACTTCGCTAGTTAGAGCCTTTATATTTATATTTTGTGTCCAACCAGGGATAAGCTCCTCTATCCTGGCTGGACATAACCAGCACTTGCTGAATGCAGGTGCTGGATAGGGCATTTACAATTTATATTAACGTCCAATGGGCTTGTGTCCTATGTCTTAATTTCTATAAAAGTGTATACTATATATTGATAAAGTGGGTTACTAGAACCTCAAATGTTCAATTATTTTTTAATAACTCCTTATATGTTAAGAGATATTAACAATTAAAAAAGTCATTTTGTCTCTTTAATTATTAAAGGGATTCAACGTTGTACAAACTCCAAATGCATGTGACATCACAATCCTTGTGTAAGGTTACCAACCTTACAGATCATAAATCTCTGCTATATGTATTTATATATCAAAATATCAAATATTATTTACAGTTATTTCAAGGAACAATAAAACTTCAATATTATGTCTGCCTTAACAGGGTTAAATAAAGTAAAAACTTATTATTCTTTGACTTGACTGGATTGTTTGAGTACCAACAGCTACAAAACATTACCACAACACTGACCTACTCAACAAATAACTGACGTTAAAATGCATTTCATGTCATACAAATATGGCCGACCATTTCTAGCGCTAAAACTACAATTCAAATTTTTAATTGCTATATCTCCGTCAATATTTAGATATTTAATAAAATAGACACGCCAATACACATTTATTAACATCAATTTCAATCAACAATTGAAAAATCGACCACTAAAAAATGAGGACACAAGCCCATTGTGCTAGCCCTGTTCCCGCAGCTGGAGCTATTTATGCAAGTGTCCTTGGGTAAACCCAATAAAGTGTTCCCTTAAAGTTAATAATTTCTTATCATTTAAATAGCTATTTAAGTACTTAGTACTGTTAGTACTTAACTTTTATTGGTCTTGTGTCTGGTGGTCGTTTCGAAATCATAATAGCATCGTCCATTTAAATATATAACACTTTATGGTAATCCTTTGCTAAAGTTTGTAAGTTATTTGTTTAGTGACGGTAGGTAGGTTTTAAATTTTTGGGCTGGAAAATTCGGGCCACCGGGCACCCTTTGGGCTTTATTTAATTTTGCAATTTCACCAACAAAAGCATTTGACTGTCTGGTTACAAATAGGGTTTAAATTTACAATTGAGCTAAAGAGAAAGTAGTTATACCTTAGTGATTTATTTTTAACAGAAAGTTTGAAAAATATTATTTTACGTTATATATAAAATTATAAAATTTGATGGTATATTTTATTGAACGACGTGAAATGGGATAACGAAATCACCGTTGTTACGATTATGACTGATTGAACGAAAATCTCAGCTAAGCCCGACCTTTTGAAACTTTTTCATATACATCACATTTATAGAAAGAATTTTATTGACTAAGTTTAAATTTTGTAATAGGTATTCAACTTATTTTCATTTCAAATCAACATTCGATTCTTCTACTCATTTTTAAGTTATGTTCGTTTACATTGGTTAAAAATATAACTTCAGACTTTTTTTTTTAAATTGTACTTTTTCTGTCGGACTACAGGTCTCCCTTTCTTTAATATTAAAGTGGGTGGTGAACAGAGGCGTAGTTAGGGGATAGGGGTACGGAAGAAGCAGATTTCCAATACTTTGTCGAACCTTATTGACATCCCGCTAGCTTTATTACTAGTTGCTATATATTTAATTAAATTACCCCAAAAAATAAATAAATGACCACCGTGAAATAAACTTAATGTAATATACCAGTAACACAAAGAAGAACATTAATGCAGTTAGGTGTTTCTGTTCAATTAACGTTTAAATGATCTCCCTCGCGTTAGTTGCGAGAAAAACGTTCAGAATTACCCTAATTACATTTTAGTAATTATGTTATATAAATTGTAAAAATAAAGTCGAAACGCAAATCGAGTCGATGGGCAACAAGCAACAAGGGTTGAATTAACATTAAGCAGGGTGGAAACGGGGCAACGGGGGGAGCAAGCACATCTATTTAAGTTGTTAAGTTGCTTTTTAACAAAAATATCGTTAAATATGATTGGAATATTAAGAAAATGAATTAATTAAGTCATGTTTATGTATTTTATTATGTAAGTCAAGTCAAGGAATTTTAACTGGTGTAGTTCATTATGTGTGAACATAGAATGTGAGGCAACACCAGATGTACAGATGAACCATGTAGACTGTCTTTATACTATCTCTACTATGACGGTAGTTAGATTCTCTACCATTACTGATAACTAAACGATATTGATAACGATCAAAAGTGTTGTCAGAACCCAGTAAACATTTTGGAGTCACTTTGACATCATATTGAAGATGCGTCATGATTTTTTGTCATTAAAGAGTTCATTTATAGTTCAGTTTCTCACATTTTTTTATATAAAATGTCTACTTTATCGGCTACAAATGGCGAAATTACTCCACCTGTCAGAATACAAATGAATGCGTCACTAAATAGGGCACTTCATCAAATTGTTTACTGGGAAGTAGAGTATATTAATAACTTTTATAAAAAAACAACGTAACAAGTAATTTTTGTTATGTTAGATAAAACTTAAATACATGTAGAGTTTTTAATCTACATTAGTAGTTTTTGAATCCATTCCCATCTCGGTACAGACTCCGCTTTGCAGGTTAGAATTAACAACCACGTGTTGCGATTCTATTATGCTGCCTATAACTATTCAATCACTATTGATAGCTCACAATTTGTAGACATTATCTCTAACCATCTGTTGAGATCCTAATTGTAGGTACTTTCCACAATTATAAGTTACAAATAACATCAGCCTCCAGTTGATGTACAATACAACAATATAGTTTCTTTTAAAATGAGTAAACACTTAATTTGGTTATTAATAGTTTGTTTAATCACTTATCAAAGTCATAAACTTATATCTAAATAAAGTTAATCAATCTTAATTATATTCACAACAAAATACACTAGATTAAAATGTCTTTTCACAATGTTTATAACGTCTCAGTACACACTACGCAGTTGTAATTGTCTATAGTTATCAGCACAATAATTTCAATGATAATACACCTTAGTACTAAAATATTAATATCGCTGCCTAACTCTAACAAAAACAATGATCAAAATAACAACTATTACACCGTAATAAAGTTAACTTAATTATAAAACACTCAATAACGACCATATATACTCTTTATACATTTCTATCGCCATTTGCATTATAAAACTCTGTACACGTATAACCATCATTATATTCTGCCTCGCCCAAAACATGTCGCAACACGTTCAAAAGTTAGCGAACAATTGCATACGCCACGTTCTCTGAGATGTACGCTCGACATCAAAAGTGAACGGCTAAGCGTTAACCATTGAACGGTTTTTTAGTGTTTGTCACTGGTTATTCATGCATTAAAATATAACCCCGTTCTTATCCAAGATTTCTACCCTAGTTTACAGTTATCTTACTATTACTTAAAACTAAATATAATCTTACTTAAAATTAATCTATCTTAAAAAATAACCCCACATACATATAAGACTCTAGTTCTATTATGTCTTCAGTTTTATTAGGAATTGTATACTTCAATTAAACTCATGTGTTGCTTCTGAAATCTGAAGATTATTTTGTTAATTTACATACATATTTTAATAATAACATTGTTTAACTTAAATCATACCTGAAATTTAAAGAAACGACATTTAAAGTTTATCCTATGTTAAAATGTTCCAAGTGTATGTTTATATGTTTACGCGATTCGTATGGTGGCTCGAAAACGACTCCGCGCATTTTCTTGAAAATTGTCTATGTTATAGAGAAAAAATTCTAATACTTTTGATCTAACATCACCAATGTTAGCTGTTACGTAAACGATTTCTCTTATTATACAAATTCAATCCAATTACATTAATTACGATGTAAACAACGAAGAATAACTTTAAATTACTAATACACTAATTGAATTTGTGTGTATTTTCATTTTGCAGACCTGTAATTCATTACCAATGAATTGTCAGTTCAACAATAAGTTCCTCCGCTCCAACCTAAAGATTTTGTTGAACTTCCTTTCAGCGTCGTTCGTTATTCGTTGAACAAATAACGGTAACTGTACAAGAAATAAACAATCAATTTATATTAACAAATGAAAAGTTTTACAACTCGTCAAAAGCTATGTGATGCACTTCTCACTACACTTCAGTTGCAGCTGCAGATGCAAATTCGTACTCGTGCTTTCTGTAACATACTCCGTGTGAGCTTTATTGAACTTGCAGTTATAAGTTCTTAAACTATTTGCCAGTGTGTGTCCCAGGTGTAAGAAACAATCAGTTGGAAAGTTCTGATTGTCGTTTGATCTGAATGCAGCTGCAAAACAAATTTGAGTTGATCATTGTCGTTTCGTCGGGTTTAGTTTATGGAGCTTGTTATTCACCATTTAAGTAAAGCTGTCGCACACTGGAGAAACGAATGTTTTAAGATATAATTGTTAGCGGTGTCTTTGTTTATTCAATATGTTTATACCATATCATCATCATGTCTATATTCTACCATAAAAACGAAGTTGTCATAAGACAGTTGTACCTTCATTTTGCGATCTTAATATTTCGGGTAAAGTCAACTTTTATGAACTTTCATTGATAATCATATATTCTTTATTTCACGTCGCTGAAGTCAGCGAAAAGTTCGAAAATGAGCAGTAGTAGGGGGATTTAATATTTGCAAGTGTATTATGCTTTCTATTTAAATAAACAGTTTACAATGCATACGCAAAAAATAAAAAACATAAATAATGATAATAATATGGTATAAATACCATATATTTGAATCGGACAAAAAGGGTTTATAGCACACATGGCGATGATTTTCTCCGAAAACTATTAAAATAGACTGATTAAATTATTGCACGGAACTTAGCAACATTATAACTAATTCAATAAATACAAATTTAATGACCTTAGGTATATTAATTAAAAAACTACAGACATCTGAATTTTCCAAACTCAAATTCATTGCTTGCATATTAATAGAATTTGTAGTAACCTTAGAAAATGTCCATTTACTCCGAAAACTGTTAAAATAGACTGAATAATACAAATACAAATTTAGTGACCTTAGGTATATTAATTAAAAAACTACAGACATCCGAATTTCCCAAACTTAAATTCATTGCTTGCATATTAATAGAATTTGTAGTAACCTTAGAAAATGTCCATTTACTCCGAAAACTGTTAAAATAGACTGAATAATACAAATACAAATTTAGTGACCTTAGGTATATTAATTAAAAAACTACAGACATCCGAATTTCCCAAACTTAAATTCATTGCTTGCATATTAATAGAATTTGTAGTAACCTTAGAAAATGTCCATTTACTCCGAAAACTGTTAAAATAGACTGAATAATACAAATACAAATTTAGTGACCTTAGGTATATTAATTAAAAAACTACAGACATCCGAATTTCCCAAACTTAAATTCATTACTTGCATATTAATAGAATTTGTAGTAACCTTAGAAAATGTCCATTTACTCCGAAAACTGTTAAAATAGACTGAATAATACAAATACAAATTTAGTGACCTTAGGTATATTAATTAAAAAACTACAGACATCCGAATTTCCCAAACTTAAATTCATTGCTTGCATATTAATAGAATTTGTAGTAACCTTAGAAAATGTCCATTTACTCCGAAAACTGTTAAAATAGACTGAATAATACAAATACAAATTTAGTGACCTTAGGTATATTAATTAAAAAACTACAGACATCCGAATTTCCCAAACTTAAATTCATTGCTTGCATATTAATAGAATTTGTAGTAACCTTAGAAAATGTCCATTTACTCCGAAAACTGTTAAAATAGACTGAATAATACAAATACAAATTTAGTGACCTTAGGTATATTAATTAAAAAACTACAGACATCCGAATTTCCCAAACTTAAATTCATTGCTTGCATATTAATAGAATTTGTAGTAACCTTAGAAAATGTCCATTTACTCCGAAAACTGTTAAAATAGACTGAATAATACAAATACAAATTTAGTGACCTTAGGTATATTAATTAAAAAACTACAGACATCCGAATTTCCCAAACTTAAATTCATTGCTTGCATATTAATAGAATTTGTAGTAACCTTAGAAAATGTCCATTTACTCCGAAAACTGTTAAAATAGACTGAATAATACAAATACAAATTTAGTGACCTTAGGTATATTAATTAAAAAACTACAGACATCCGAATTTCCCAAACTTAAATTCATTGCTTGCATATTAATAGAATTTGTAGTAACCTTAGAAAATGTCCATTTACTCCGAAAACTGTTAAAATAGACTGAATAATACAAATACAAATTTAATGACCTTAGGTATATTAATTAAAAAACTACAGACATCCGAATTTCCCAAACTTAAATTCATTATTACATTTACATTTATTATCAGCAATTCATTTTAATAGAAATAATATATTATATTTTAAAGCTTCAATTTCTTTTAACTGATTGATTGGTATTTATAGTAAGATGTTTTTAAATAAATAAACTAACGAGAAAAGTACAAGTATATTAAATTTTATAATAAAGTCGGTGAGTCGCTGCCCCAGACTGAAGAAACCGAAGCCGTTCGAATTAGGGTGAATGTACACTGGATAACACTCAACTTTATTTTAGTAATATTGTATCACAGATAAATTATTTGTTAATTATAAGTTATTAGTTATACTTTATACTAATAAACAGAGATGTGCGTAAATACAAAATGCAACAAATTAGTGAAAAAAAGGTAATGACGGAATAAATGAAGAACTTTACTGACTTAATAAATAAATCAAATTTGTGAGATTTAATAATATGTCCAATAGTTAAAGTATACGTAGTTTTCTAACCACCCTGTTTTAACCAACCACTATGCATACAATTTAAATGTGTTTCGTAGCCCAGAGTGCAGAACTTAAGTGTAAGAAGTACGAGTAATATTGACTCTATTTTATTAACACTTTGTCACGGTTAATAAAATGATGTTACCGTAAATGATTCGGAACCATATTAGTTTAATGAACGCTGAGATTTGTTTCCGTTGACTTGCGTGGGTATGCGAAGCAACACCCCTCCCCGTCCCTCCGATGCACGCCCTATAAAGACCCCCAAAGGCCCCCATCAAAGACAAAGTCAAAGGGATCGCAGAACAGCCGGAAGAAATGACACGGAACAATTGGCGCGAACTGAATGTTGAACTAATGGAAGATATTTATATACATAAGAAGTTGGATAACAGAAAGTCAACCATACTGAATGTATATAAAACTGCACAAAAACTTCAAATATTCAAGTATTTTTATTCGCAATATTATAGAGGATATTAACGATTGAAATAGTCATTTTTTTCTCTAATAATTAAAAGGGTAATACATATCTGTCAATTTTGGAATATTTAATAAAACGAAAATCCAGGAAATATTCATAAGTACTATTCAAGGTTATCTTTTAGAATAGGTAATAAAAGCTAGTAAAAGTAATAAAGTAATAAATTTAAGCAGAAAGGAATTTGTTTTTATAAAAATGTCAGAGTGGACTAATCCCTTAAACAAATATTGCCGCCTCAAATTGGCGAAAATATTTGTAAAATATTTGTAAAATGTTTTATTGAGATATGGGTATGGGTGAGATATTCGTATGGTATTTTTATTTGTTTAGAAAGTACAGACCGTCCCGTTAATGCAAAAAGTTTATCTACCTGTAATACGAATTACGAAATTGAAAATATATGAGAACGGGGTAAATATGGGACCTGCGTACCTTCGAAAATGAAATTCCCAATAAAATGGCTTTTGGCATGTTCAAATTATATTTTTATGCATATAATAGTTTCATAATTAAAAAATTACTTATAATTAATATCAAATTTATATTAATTCAATTTAAATTTAAATTAAATATTTTGAAAAAGTAATAATAAATTTGGCAATGTTGTAAATTTACATATGATTTGGTGATTTGACTAATAGTTTAAAAAAAAATATTTATACACGTAGTTTTTGAAAACCGTGACACCATTTTTTCATAGTTAAAAGGTAAAATTGTTGTGATAAAATTGAGCTAAAAGTTCTGATGCATATGAAAATGAGCTCTTTTTAATCACATAAAGAAAACTATACACCCTGGGTCACTCAAATTTTGAGACAGCATGTATTTTAACTATTTTATCGGTCCTTCACATTTCGCGACATTTTCATCATTTATGAATAGGCCCTGTACCTCCGTAAATACCTAAAAGTTGATTTTAATTTAATTAAATATAAGTGAAGTGTAATTGCAAGTCATCAGTCTGCATTTTGGCATCCATGGACGGTCTGAGATAAATTTAAAGTAGATGTGCACATTTACCTAAGAATAGTTTACCGTGAATTTAAATTACAGTGGGCAACCCGATTTTGCGCTTTGGCGTCTTTCTAATCAAGGCGCTTAATGAGGTAGCATCTCTCGCGTGCCCTTTGGACTGTTTCTTTCTCACCTTTCATAAATATGGATTATATAATGTGGGTGATATCCAGTAAACATTTTGGAGTCACTTTACCATCATATTGAAGATGTGTATGATTTCTCTGTGATAAAAGAGTTCATTTACAGTCCAGTTTCTCAGAACCGTTCATATGAATTGTCTATTTCATCATCTACAATGGCGAAATTACTCAACCTGTGGAAATACACATGATGAAAAAGTTGATGCGAACTATAATTGAAATGCAATAGTGATAGAAACGTCACAAAACAGCACACTTTGCTAAATTGTTTACTGGGTAATACGTTCATATTATTACAATAATACTATATTTATAATATATTTTTACTTGAAAAAACAAAAACCTAATAATAAAATATTTATACTATATACTAGGGATGTAACGAATATTCGAATTCGCGAATATTAGCTTCCTTTTTTATTCGATTATGCGAATGTATTTGGTTTGCAACGAAAAGTGAAAATAATTTATAAATTAACAATGCAAAAGATTAGGATTACAATATTTTTAATTTAGTTGCTACTTGAACTTGTAATATAAAATAATAATTCTACAATAACCAAAATAAACTTTCAAATTTTTAAAAACAGAATGGATCTAAGTAAATTACCAAATTTTTAATTACATTAAACTACTTTAAATGATATCTTTACTGAGAACACAAATGATAGATTTTATATTATATTAAGTAAATCATCAGCTTTTTAAATTAATAAAGCATCCGCCAGGTTCATATGCAATGGGCGTTTCCACTAAATTTGCATGGTATTTGGACCCGCCCTTATATTTGTTTAGTTTTCATATTGAACTACAGAGCGTTGACTAGAAGAGCAAACAATTTCTACGATAAAAATCATTTATACTTTGTAATTCATACTGATCACATTGTAAGTTATATACATTTAACTATTTTTATAAAATTTGTGCATGTGCTAAATAGTGATTGGCGAATTCCAAGGAAATTAAAAATTATAACATATATAATTTGCGAAAGGTAAGTCTAATATGATATTATTATAGAATTTTGTAAAATTATACAAAATAAAGAAACATTAGATTTTCTATTATTTTATATTTGAAAATGTGAAATTTTGTCTTAAATGTGATATTTTGAATTATATTAGAAACGATTCTGTGATGTTTTTGTGAATACTAATTGCTATGACATTTTTTGTAATATATTAACTAAACAAAAAACATATTTATTAAATTCTCAAACAAATTTATATATTGAAATATATGTCATAACGCATTATATTATGATTTGACTCAAAACGATTTCCAATATTTCATGTGTTTAGTCTATGTTTCTTATGTTTTATGCATGTACATGAGACTCCGCGAAGGTGTATTTCATTTTTGTTTATTATAAACTGTAAAATATGATATTGTAGAGAAAAATTTATTATAATATTTCTTCTGTCCGATTAGATTGTAAACGAATATCTTTTGAGGGTAGATTATTTTATACATTCACAAACTCCTGTCCCTAATTAGTTGTCATATTTGTATATTTTTGGAACGACTTATTTCATTTGATTCTTAAATGAATAACTTCTAATAATTTCTCATATTATTTTATTGTTAAATATTTATACCTACAAACAGGTGTCTGGCGGCGCCATTTTGGTGGTAGTAGGAAAGAGATGTACTTATGTATACGTTGTATTAGAACAAACGAGACAGATATATAATTTAAATTTTTATAGGAATTTTTTTTATTATTTTTGACTAGTAAAGTTTTTGAATTTTAATTGAGTTTGTGAACAATGATTTAAGCTCCATTCCTACTCACTCAGTTTTAGTGTTAAAATAGAGAAATAAAATTAATTATATTAAATACAATAATTTATAATAAGTAAAGATAGTAATCATTACAAAATAATGTATACTACTGTCGCATAACACATGATTTCACAAGACGTCGGTGAAGTAAACAGTCGATTCGGAGTAGTGGTGTCAATCAAAATTAATTCGGTGTTAAATCGAACTTTAATTTACATAGCTAATCAGAACATTTAAGCAAATATTCAAATGATAATAGACTATACAAGTATTAGATAACTTAAATATTATTACATAATATATAAATTAACCAATTAGTGTCTCATATTGCTGTTTTAATATAGGAAAATGAAACGCTATAAAAATAATATTCAATATATTTTTTATAAATTAACAATTATAAACTCAAGAAGCGGTTTAGTTAATTATAAGATGTAATCACATGTGACTTTATAGAATAATTTATTTTTTTTATTTTCCAGATAGTCTACTTCAAAAAGGCATAATGAATTCTACGGGTAAGTTTTAATTATTGTATTTAACGAACATATAATACCTAATATATAAGATAAGTAATATTAATATAATTAAATAAATTGCAGTTAGCATTGAAGAATACATAGAGAAGTTCAAGAAAGCTATAAAGAACAAAACATTGACCAGTGGTGAAGGACCACGGGACGTAATAGTGGGTGATCAGAAAAACAGACCCTTGTTTGGAACCACAAATGACGTTCACACACTGCCGGATTATCTAAGAAGAAATGACGTTTACACAGTGCCTGAGCATCTAAGAACAGATGACGTTCACACAGTGCCGGAGTATCTAACAACAGAGGACGGTTACACAGTGCCGGAGTGTCTAACAACAGAGGACGGTTACACAGTGCCGGAGTGTCTAACAACAGAGGACGGTTACACAGTGCCGGAGTGTCTAACAACAGAGGACGGTTACACAGTGCCGAAGTGTCAAACAACACACGAAGAAGATGGAGAAGACTTTAAGTTTGGATACCCAGTACCCTCCATAAAAGTTTTCCGACCGACTTGGGACGAATTCCAAGATTTTAACAAATTCATTTCGTACATTGAATCCGTTGGTGCGCATGAAGCAGGAATTTGCAAAATTATTCCGCCTCCGGAATGGGTTCCAAGTAAAAATGGGTATAGAATGGACGAAACGACGTTCAAAATTAAAACACCAGTTGCTCAGCATGTTACTGAGACGCAAACAAAAGGCATATATGAACAATTAAATGCGAAAAAAAGACAAACGAGTTTAAAGCAATTTAAGAAAAATGCGACATCGTGCGAAAAAGAAACTCCTCTACATCATGATCACGAAGACTTGGAGCGAATATATTGGGAGGATGTTGTAAAAGGTGCTCCCATTTATGGAATTGATGTTTTGGCGAGTCTAACGGATGACCATTGTTCCTCATGGAACATTAACAAATTAGGCAGCATTTTAGATTACGTAGTTCGCGATTACAATTATACTATCGACGGTGTTAATAACTCGTACCTGTATTTTGGCACGTGGAAAACCAGCTTCGCATGGCATACGGAAGATATGGACTTATACTCCATAAATTATGTGCATTTTGGCGCACCGAAGACTTGGTACGCCATTCCTCCTAAACATGCTAGAAGACTTGAAAACTTAGTTAGGAAACATATTCCAGAAAGCAAACTCTGCCCCGGTTATCTACGCCACAAAACAATGTTAATTAGCCCGGAAGTTTTAAAAGAAAATAAAATACCGTTTGACGTAATCACCCAAGAAGCCGGGGAAATCATTATTACGTTTCCATTAGGCTATCATGCCGGATTTAATCACGGATTCAATTGCGCAGAATCCTCAAATTTTGCAACGGAACGATGGATTGAGTATGGTAAGAAAGTGCAGCATTGCACATGTCCAAATGGTATGTTGACCATAGATATGGACACCTTTGTTAAGAGATTCCAACCTGAGAAGTATGAAGACTGGAAAATGGGGCTTTATGTTGATGAACCTCATCCCGAAGAACCATTTGAATCTGATTAGTTAATCAGTTTAAATCAACTATGAGGAATCCTCAAAACACAGTTACACAGACTTTTATAATTGGACCTATTAAAACTATTTTTAAAAGTGTAAAAAATTAGATATAATGTAAATAGAGAGAAGCGGTATTTCTTTACGTATTTAGTTTTAGTAATAATTTAAATATTTAAGTACTTATACTTATATACCTATTATTATTTAAGAACATTTCTATGACGAATATTATTATTGAAATATTGCTACTTATTTAACTGTGAAAATGTAAAAATTTAAATAACAAGCATTCAAATTATATCACCAATTTTATTTTAACTAAAAACGTATAAAGAGATTCAATTCGATGGTTTGTAAGGCATAAATTCTTTTACAGCAAAATTAAGAAAATTCTTAATATTTCATGAAACAGATTTTTTTCAATAAAAAATAACATTTTCAAAATGTGTTAATCAGGTAATGAAAGAAAAAGAAAACAAGTTCATTTGTTGTGGGAGCAATGCAGGCAGCACTTTAATATTGCAATGTTTTTGGAATGTTTGACCAAGTCAATGTAAAGGCTCTTTTACATGATCAGATACGATTCAGATGACATAGTTTTTCTATAAAAATTGAATATTACTTGAGTACTTACCCGAGTACTATAGTGTTACAGTATAACTAGAGTTTACCCCCTTCGCAAGCGATAACTGTCTTTTGTGTGTGGTTTTAATTTCAAATCAAATTTATATTCCATTTTAAAATTGAAATATTTAACTCGTTCTATTATATAAATTTTACATTTAAAAACAAAAATAACTTTTCATATAAACTGACTAAAAAAATATATTCTTTTTAACAAAATAAAAAATATTTTCAATTTATGTATTTTTTGGCCAACTTTTTTTCAAAATTTAGGATTTTATTCTTCGATTCGTAAATAAATTACTATGGTTAGCCTATATACAAAATTTCAACTTTCTAGCACAATTTATACTCTCTGCAAAAATTGCCCCCGTGTTTTAATTCGAAAAAGATAGAAAGTTAAAATTTGGCATGTGTATTACGGTGTTCAGTGCTAATATTTTTTAAAAATTAGAAATTGAAAAATAGAAAAAGATACCCGGTAGGAAACTTTGGAGAAAACTCTTTTGAATTACTTAATAATGAATTAAATTATGAAAAAAAAAATTAAAAATTCGATAATTTCATTTGGAAGCACGTGGCGGAAAGTTGTAATTTTATATATGGGCTAACTTTAGTAGTTAATTTACAAATCGAAAAAAATATTCCAAATTTTGAAAAAAAGTTGGTCAAATTATTGAAAAAATTCAAATCATACACACCAAAAAGACGGGGGTAACCGGCATAAAACAAAATTTTTGTGAGAGTTATGGTTTGTTAAGATAAACAATAGAACCTTTTATAAGCGTGATTGGGGTTCTTTATTCCAAAAATACAAATTTAAATCCGGATTTGACTCTCTTATATGATGAAAAAACAAAGTTGCTGCCTATCGAAAATACACGATTCTATAACTCGGGTTTACTTTTGTAATTAAGCTGGCTATTAGAAGCAGCAAAGTGTTTTTCCACACACCCTGTCGTAGTGCCCTACACCCTATGATTCCGTCGTTCCTTCATTTCCATCTATGGTTAATTCATGTAGACTTCCTGTAGTAGTGTTTAGTTACTCGTGAAAGTAGAAAGCCGAAAGCCGAAAGCCGAAAGCGGGAGTTAGTTAAAGAGTTAAGAAGTTATTTTGTGATGCTAATTTGACAAGCTATTTCTCCGGGGCTAGGCTGACGTCTTTGTTGTGTGTTTCATGGTTAAATACAATGAAAATCTGAGGCTATACAGACCCAGCAGCATCACCACCTTCAAGATGGAGGTGCTATTTACATAAACTGTAGTTTCCCTCTGACGCGGCGGACATATTGATAAAGTTAAAACATTCATTATAATCAAAATCTGAGCGCCTAATTTACAGGCAACATTTGCTACATTACTTTTTTCCATAGTTATTCAACTACCGTAACAATGTAAAGCAGATTATTTTAATAAATGACTTCATTTACATTTTAACTTATAATTTGAAATAGAATGAACTTTGTGAATATTATTGCTTATAAATCTGTTCTTTACGCAACACCAATTTAAAATTTAAGACATAAATGCGTATTTTGTATACAAGTAATTTAAAATAATGAGTTGTCTGATCTGTTTGCCCTTAGATGGCCTTAGTTTGTCTGGCTTGGCACAGACTCTATTTTTTCTTATTTTACATTTACAACAGCGAATTCTGTAAGAGGTGGAGCTCGTGCCTATGGTCTGATGAAGAAGACGACGATAATACCCTCACTAATATGGTTGCAAAAGCAAAATATCTCACCCCTTATTCGTCACCCCTTTTTCCAGTTAATGGGCGGGGTAACTAGTA
The DNA here is from genome assembly GCA_963678705.1 of Panorpa germanica. Lineage (NCBI taxonomy): Eukaryota > Metazoa > Arthropoda > Insecta > Mecoptera > Panorpidae > Panorpa > Panorpa germanica. The sequence goes on along the minus strand of OY783215.1, from coordinate 15,242,301 downwards.
CTTAACTAGTCAGATCACTTCAAGATAGAAACATCAATCTTTGTAATGTCACAAGCAATGTGCGGATCCAAGGTACAGTCTTGTGAGCAACTTGTTTCGCTGCTTCGATTTAACACAGTAGCATCTAATAACTCGATTATAGGTCTAAACTCTAACTAAGTTGCAACGTTCCATGGTGATCGTAAGAAAAAGTATATCCCGTATTAAGTACAAAACGCTACGTAAAGTAGGTGATTCAAATAACGTCCATCTGACGCTAACTACATACATATTAAAACTAGAAACCGCTAAACGTGATGGATAGGAGAAGACAGGGGGTGTAGTCATTTGTTACATTTGCTGCTGTTTCCGGCTATGCGTTAGTTTAAGGCCTGTCTCAGTATGGGACCGTATTTAAGCGACGGCGTATTCGGACGTAAATCGGCGGTTTGAATGAGCTACAAAGCAAAGCGCCTATGTGTGTCTCAGATGTCTGTAGTCGTGTATTAGGGGGTGTATTGGAGTTCTTTAACACTTATATAATTTATCATGAGAGCAAACTTTAACTTTAATTTTTATCGATACACTACTGGTATTAAAGGGACTTTAGCATTTATTATATATCTGAGTTCTGGTGGGCGTGAATTTAAATTTAGTTCTATCCTATTGGTATGGGCATCCGTGCCCATGATTCACTGAAATACAAACATAAATTGCATGCAGAACATACCCATGTCGCCGATAGATTTCATTTGACCGCGTATTGCAGCGTAACAAAAGGCGATGTTAGGTATCCCCTCCAGTCTGACGCGGCTTTTTGCATTTACAAAGGTTCATATAGGGTATCGTTGTAGTAGTGGTAACGCTTGGATAAAATTCGCTTTTATACGCTTCTAATGTGCGAGGTAGTGCCGCCCGTATTCGCACGGCTTTGTAGCGTGCAGTCTGAGAGCTCCAGAGAGATCTTATTACATTTACATGGTTCGGATAGGTAAAGCGTAGTAGCCCGTATACGTCCGGCAGAAATTCGCTTAAATACGGTCCCATACTGAGACAGGCCTAATCAGGTGCAATATAAAAAGTGGAAGTGACGCGCGTTGTGATTTTATTATTAGGTAATAAGTTGAAGGGTAAGCTATTTGCAAAGTTGTGCACAAACTCTTTATTTAATAGCTTCAACATAAGTAAATGTGTTTATATTTCATAATTTATTAAAAAAAATCCATTGTTTTTGGGGTAAAATATTTAGCACAAATGTGTGAACACATAGTGGAGTTGTGCCTAATAACGCCCATAGTACAACGTGCTATGCAGTTTAATAGCGAAAACGAAATGGCTTGCCGAAAGTAGCTAAAATTACTTTTGAAATCCCGAAATATCCAGGCTCAAATGCTGAATCCGGCAAGAGCCCAAAAATGATCATGAACTGTGTGTGGGTATGGCTAAGGAAGATATGTATTTCAATTGTCCTAGAGGCTGCAACTGATTATATTTAATGAAAATGTTTATTGCTTCGATTTGTTTTGGAAAATGCTTCCATTTAATGTCATTTCTTTGATTATTTTAGTACGGGCGTTATTTGATCAATGGTGCCTAATAACACCCATTGACATAGTTTGTTTTATCATATATTGGTAAATTTAGCAATATATATGCTTTATTAAAAATATTCATAGTTTTCATTCCACTGGTAACCTTTGTTGAAATATTAAATGAGAAACCCTTAGGTGGACGTTAATTGGTTAACCTACTGAATATGATATACTGAACATGAATTACAGTTTACATCGAGTCTTCTTGGTGAGCGCACGTATTGACAATAAACAAAACAATAAAATAAATAGTTATCTTTTTTTTTTTTTTTTTTTGCAAATTATAATATTTTTTTTTCGTGATTTATTTTTTTTTTAAATTATAATTTATATTATTATTAAGTGTTATTAATTAGAAGTGAAGTAACTTCTATTTAATTATCACTGGTTAATTAACAATATGGATATGGAGGTTGAACCTCCCGATAAAAATCCGATCAATAAAAACAACTCTGTGACTAACAAATCAATTCCTACAGATAAAACATCCAGTGATATAACAGAAAACTTAAATAACAATAGTGACAATGTTAAAAAAATATTTAATAATTTATACAACACAGAAACAAAATATGACTCGTATAAAGTAATGATAGTTAAAAATAATAGTGATGGAAATACATTTTTTAGTTCTCTTAAATTAGCAGAAATAATATGTAAAATTAGCAATAAATCTAATATAATAGAAATTAAAAAAGTGGGAAGAAATAGAGTAATCGTTCAATGTGCTAATGCAGTACTAGCTAACGAAATTACCAAATCAACATTGCTGAAAAACAATGGGTATGAAGCGTTTATCCCATTTTACTGGTGCACAAAAGTTGCTATTATAAAAGGTGTTGATATTGAATATTCGGAAGATACAATTTTAAATAATATAGAGTGTCCACCTTTTAAAGTAACGAGAGTGCAAAGGTTAAATCGAAAACTAAGAGTTGACGGAGCTATTAAATATGAACCCAGTACAACAGTGAAATTATTCTTTGAAGGACTTGCTATTCCTGCTTATGTTTACATGTGGAGAGTGAGACGAGCATGTGAACCATTTGTACAACAGACGATACAATGTTATAATTGTTTTAAATTTGGACATGCAGCCACAAAATGTAGAGCAAAAGTAGCAAAATGTAAATTCTGCGGAAGTGAAGATCATTTACGTACTGCATGCACATCTCCTAATCCGACATGCATAAATTGTAAACTTAATCACGAGGCTACAGACAATGAATGTCCTGAAAAAAAAAGACAAATCAAGATAAAAGATCTCATGGCCCAACACAATCTCAGTTTTTATGAAGCAAAATTAGAATTAACAGAAAAAAATACAGACTATTTATACTCAGTAAGAACTCAAAACTCTTTTGAAGCTCTAAACTACAATGAGACTTTTCCCAATATCACTAATAAATACAATAGTATCAACATAATTCCAACATACAAACCAAACCCTTTAACCAGAAGAACTAATACCAGAGTGAATAAATCAAATACAGGTAACTCGTTACAAAGATCTTACAGTCAACCACAACCTACGACATCCACTAAAGAACCAATTCCAAAAAGAAGAAGAGAAGAAAAGAAACCTAACAATGAAGAAAGCGACACATACCTTAAGATAACTAATCAAGGAAAAAACAGAAAGCAAATCAACCAAGAGACACCTGATATTACAATGGAAAACAATGATAATGATACCTGCTATACATCAATATATAATAAAAATAATGATGACAAAATTAAAAATACAAACAAAGACCCAAATATTACATCCCAATCCCTTAGAAGCTACAAGAAACAAATATCTAGTGTACAATGGCCAAACTCGTAAGAAAACATCGATATATAAATTAAGTTTATTTTTTAAAAATCTATTCACATCACTAAACCTAATCGTTTAATAAATTTACTAAAATATTAAATCAACAATAATTATATAAACGGAGAGAAAATAAAATAAAATAAAATATATAAATAAATCTAACAACAAGACCAAGGACAGATATAAAAATCAATAATTAATTAAAACAGTTAAAATGATAAATTTTATTCAATGGAATTGCAGAGGAGTCAGATATATTAAAGAGGAACTACAACATATGTTACAGAAGCATAACATACATATATGCATACTATCAGAAACGTTTTTAACAAAAAATATCAATTTCAACATCAAAGGTTATTTTATTGAAAGAGAAGATAGGATACAGAATACAAACTATAATCCCCACGGGGGTGTTGCTATCTTGATTCATAAATCTATAAAATATAAACGAGTAATGCTAAATAACCCATTTAATTCGGTCGAAATAGTTGGAATAATTTTAACACATAACGAAACTGATGTAATATGTATTTTATCAATCTATGCTAAACCGAATCATAAACTATCTAATTCTAATTGGTCACAGATAAAACAACAAATAGATGTTCCTGTTATACTTGCTGGAGATTTTAACGCGACTAATCTTGCTTGGGATATAAATTGTCCAGGTAGTCAGTATGAAGGTAACGAATTGTTAGATTTCATAGAAAACGAAAATCTAAATATTATCAACGATGATAAACCAACTAGAGTAAGCAATCTCAGTACAAGGGACAGTATATTGGATCTCACATTGGTATCAATGACGTTAACACAACAAATTACTTCGTGGCAAGTTCTTGCAGATAGCTTAGGTAGTGATCACTACCCAATTTTTTTCTGTTTGAATGACTATAATAAAGACCGTTACCGTACATCTGAATATTTAACGAGGAGAAATTTCCGAAAAGCAGATTGGGAGAAATATAGCCTTGAAATAGAAAGCAGAATTTCAAACCTTAGCACAAATGGAATCACAAGTAATCCCCAAGATGTTGAAAACAAATACAACCAATTTAGAGATGTTATTAATAATTCGGCAGACATACATATCCCATCTACCAGATTGTATAATATAACTCCTAATAAAATAAAACCGTCTTGGTGGGACACAGAGTGCAATAAAATGATAGCTCAAAGAAAATTAGCACTAACTATTTTTAATAAAAACATGACAATGGCGAATTATTTAAATTATAAAAAACATCAAGCTAAAACCAGACGATATTTTAGAGCCAGAAAAAAAATAGAATGGCAAAATTTCTGCGAGAATTTAAACCCAAACACAACAACCAACATTGTCTGGAATAATATAAGAAAAATTAACAATAAAAGCTATAGTACTAAAAGGATAAGTGATAATGAAAATTTAATAGAAGAATTCATTAAAAAAAAATTTCCACAGAACAACAATTTAAATATTACTACCACCACCATCGTAAAAGATAATTTTCTAGATAATAACATAAATAAAAATGAAGTAAAATTCGCGTTAAATCATAATAAAAACAGTAGCACAGGATTTGATAGAATAAATTACAAAATGATACAAAACTTACCTGACAATGCAATAAATCATCTTACACAAATATACAATCTGTCATTAAACACTGCTGATATACCATTAGACTGGAAAAAACATATCGTTGTTCCTATATTAAAAACAGGAAAAGATCCAAACAAAGAAGAATCATTCAGACCAATTACTTTACTATCATGTATGGGCAAAACTATGGAATCCATCATCAAAAACAGACTGGAGTGGTATCTCGAACATCATAAAAGATTACCTGAGTTACAATTTGCGTTTAGAAAAACAAGAAGTACACAGCATAACTTAAACATATTGAATATCGATATTCAAAGAACATACAGTAAAAATCATTATATGATAGCTGCTTTCATTGACATTGAAGCTGCTTATGACAATGTTAATCTAAAAATATTAAAAGAAAAAGTAGAAAACATAGGTATATCTTCCAAAATATCCAACTGGATTATAAACTACTTCCAAAATAGAGAAATAACAGTTAGATACAATAATAAGTTAACTGGTCCTATACTATGTAATCACGGAATTCCACAAGGCTCAATATTATCTCCCTTATTATTCAACATATACACAGAAAAGTTAACAACATTATCAGATAACAACACAACAGTACTGATGTATGCAGATGACATGGTTATTTATAGTATGGGTCATACACAAGATATAGCTCAAAACAGATTACAATCTAAATTAAGAAAACTAGATATTTTATTAAAGGAAATCAAATTAAATATATCGTCAGAAAAAAGTAAAATAGTTATATTTACAAGGCATAGAATAAACTGCAGTCCAAAAATAACCATCAGAAATAAAAATATAACTGTTACTTCAAATACCAAATTTCTGGGTATATTCTTTGATACGAAAAGCACTTGGGCGAAAGAAATTGCACATATTATTAACAAATGTCAAAAAGGCTTAAATTTGATGCGATGTATAGCAGGATACAAATGGGGCGCACACCCAACAACCTTAATAAAAATATATAAAGCTATTGTTAGACCGCATATTGACTATTCTAGTACTATGATCTGCACCGCAAATAACTCAAGATTAAAAAAAATTGAAATTATACAAAACAAATGTTTAAGAATAATATTAGGTGCAATGGTTTCAACACCAATCCAAATCCTCAACTATCAAACTAATATTCCTCCGGTAAATATCAGAATACAACAAATATCAGACAGTTTCTTTTGTAAAAACAGACATAACTCATGTGGCCCCTTAAATACAAGATTATCTAAACTATATGTTCTTTATAATAAACCATATTGGACAACTCATAAAAAACCGGCACTTTTAACTAGTTTTGATAGATATAATAACTTGAACTTAGAGGTACACAACATTATACCTTTTTTCAAATTTCCATTAGAAATAAGCATGACAAAAATACATACAGAAATAAATTTGTTCAAGAAGAATGACAGTAAGGAAATAACTTATCAAAAATATATGGAATATATAACAAAAGATGATATAAACTGGAGTATATGGTTTACCGATGGTTCATTCGAAAAAAACTCTAAAACTGGAGGAATTGGCATTTACAATTATAATACAGATCAACAGTACAAATACAAACTTAACAACATCACAAATTCTTATAATACAGAAATAACAGCAATAATTAAATTACTAGAAATAATACAAAACACTGACAATAAAAATATATTAATCTTCACAGATTCTCGTAGTGTTTGTGTATCTTTAAATAACAATAAATTCAAAAACAATAATAATAACAAAATATGTTCAATTAAAGAATATCTTTTAAAAATGGAAAAAAATGATATCAATGTTAAACTTATTTGGATTCCTGGACATGTAGGCATAAAAGGAAACGAAATGGCTGACAAACTGGCCAAAGAAGCTTGTGTAGATGGGGAAATAATCGAAATAAATTGGTCAATAAATGATTCCAAAAAAATAATTAAAGAAAATTGTATGGCAGAATGGCAGAATATATATAATGAGAAAAGTCAAAGTACTGGAAAATTTTTTTTTGCAGCGAATCAAAAAATTCCAACAACCACATGGTTTAATAAAAATCATTCACGGAGATATATTTCAACAAATTGTCGAATGAAATCTGGGCATTCTAGATGTCCAGCTCATCTATACAAAATAAATATAAAAGACACACCAAATTGTAGATGTGGAGAAGAAGGGTCTTTGGACCATATAATTCTAGGGTGTCATCTTTTAACATCAAAAATTGATAGACTTTTAAATGATTTATGTAATGTAACACAGTTCCCAGTCAATATGTCCTGTTTAATGACAAGTGAAGCAACGGCGGAAATATTAACAAACTTTGTGATAGAAAATAATATAGAAGTGTAATTTAAGTTAAAATATTTTATTTAGTATGTATTTAATTTTAAGTTTAATTTTTTAAAAGAATCAATTTGTTTTGTATTTATTAGAACAATTATAATTTATATGTAAATTTTTATATAATTTTACAAATAAAAGCAATGGCAAGAAGGCTGAATAAGCCAAAGCCTAAATAAATAAAAAAAAAAAAAAATGAACATGAATTAGTATTTTTTTGAGACTGTACTCAATACATATATCTAAACGAAGTGAATACTGAATCAGCTTTGAATGGGGCGACACGTGAATCGCACGACATAAGATTAAAGAAAAAATGTGCGGTATCACTATACAGCAAATGCAATGTCGAATTTAGAAATTTCAGGAATAATTATGATTTACTATTTTAATTAGGTAGAATATTATTTATTAACAAATATAGAACTATTGGATTTGGAATCTTGTCATGTCGGAAAGGATCAGTTCCATTTACCATGTGCGATAATGAAGATGTTCTGTTGGCAGTGTGATATAAATGCAACTACTGAGATTTTACTAGAGCCTGAGAACCTACTCGACTTATTTGTTCGAGTTCGATTTGACTTTCCGTCAAGCTTTTGGAAACATTTATACGAGTATATACTAAAAATACTCCGTAGAGTTTTAAAGAATAGCATAAGTACAGTGTTATCTAGGGCTTGACACGAGCACGAGACTCTTGTCGTCTCGTCTCGGAAAAGCAAAACATTTTTGAAAACTATTGAGAGTCTCGTTGACGTTATTTCAAAAATAATAAAATCGCTAGAAAAATAACCTAACAGCATCATAAACGTTCACCCTTTTTTTTATTACAAAAAAGGTAAGGTTGTAAATTTACGAAATATAAAATCTGTTAAATATTTTATTTTATAATTTTGTCTCTGACGACACAGTGGGCGAGAGCATGATCCCCGGACCAGATATATATTTTCTGGGTTTGGTTATTATGAACTTATATTGATTATGGTCATACATAATCATACAGTTATTAGGCAGTGGTGTAGCCCACATATATGAGGCCACGACACACCATAAATACTGCCAACATTGAAGGAGGTCGTCGGTGATAATAGGACTCAGCATCGGAAATAGGCCGACGTTAAATAAAAAAAAAAAATAATAATAATAATTTTGTCTTTTACAACAATTTGTAGCCGAACGAAAACGAATAATAAATGTGAATAGAAATTTTTAACAATGCGATAATGTTTGGAATGCAAAGAATATTTGAAGACATTTTGCCGCAAAAATGTCGTTGAGGGTAGGTGTTAGTAGTGTCAACCTGAGAAAAGGTCAAAATTAGATGAAAGTGATGATGCACTAAGTGAAATTGAACCAGTTGATTAACTGTGTATAAAAAAAAATTCTTCAAAGTTTAAATTTTCTTTTAAATTTGATACAATTAATGGTGAGAAAAAAGTGATATGCTTAGTGTGTGAAGAATTTGGAATAAAAAAATAATTAGCTGAAATAATATAATGAATTACTTTGTTTAGGGCAATCTTAGGAGTAAGTTCTCACAATAACGTGATGTGACGAGACCAGACGAGACAAACGAGACTAAAACGATACTTTTTTTTCTAAACTATCGAGAACGAGGTGATATTTTTTAAACTCTCGCCTTATCTCGTCTCGTGTGAAGCCCAAGTGTTATCTGTTATTAGTGTCGCATGTTGAAGTCGCACTAGTCAGTACGTTAAAATTACAACACAGTTAGTACACGCATGTGTACGAAAGAATATATAAACGTTGAGTACGAGGATTATGTTTGAGCGTAGGTGAATCTTTAAAATATTTTCTATGAAACTCACATATCAAAGAACGTCCCTTGACTATAACTATATGTACACATTTGATAAAATAACAGAGGGCCATTAATATTTCAGCTAAAATATTGTTTAACCCACGTCGTTCAAACAAAATTTATGAAATGAATAAACACTGATCAGTCGCAACGTGAAATCAAATTACAAGGAACGGCCAGTAATCAAATTACAACAATTTTATACCTGCAGCATATCCGTATTAGTAGTTCCAACATATCCGTTCCACATATGCGGCGCTGTTGTACATACCTAATGCAAATGTTATAAATACTGAATTAAATGTATACAGGAACCGGAAACTATGTTAAATGTTTAATGCAAATAGTTGAATCAGTAACATCATGCGGTGCTACCTCGTTCCCCTTGTCTCCCCGCTGCCCCTTCTACGGTCCTATCTAACACAATCGCTGCGTCAATAAAGTTGATAAACAGAATCATCGGGGATCTGTCAGCCTACGCCCCACCACCCCCCGCACTTGTCCTCCTCATGTCGACCCTGGACCGTTCGTTCGACCCTGAATAAATCCCTGGAGAGTTGGACTGTCATGGAAGGTACAACTTTTGTGTATGTCAGGTTGCTGTTAGTCAGGGGGCCGTCGGGCCGTGGGGCCATGGGGTTTAAACTACTTCCTTCCGTTGACAGTTTATTTAGGAATATACATGTGATAAAGGGTCATGGAGTCAAGGGGTTAAAGGGTCAGAGAAAAAGTTGAAAAGGAGTATGCGTCAAGAAAAAAAAAATTGAAAAAGTGAAAGTGGAAAGTTGCAAAGATCTAATTAATGATGTATGGAAGGGTTTCAATTTCAAGAAAGAAGAAATTGAATTTTCCAAAAACACATTTTTTTTCCTCCTAAACATAGCACGGTTTGCAACAGCTGCTATTTCTTTCGCTGGCTACGTTGAAGCCCAAGTTCCTCTCACAGTGGAACCGACTATTTGCGACATTCGTCTCTTTTCAATATTCAAGTTTACAATGAGACGAAGTTTCCATTTTAATGTTTATCAATACACCACTGTTGTAAAGTAATCCGCAGTTCATACGTCTATGTTCACTTAATGGTTTATATGGTTGTTGATCAAAGTGCCGCTTTCCCTTTATTGTACGTATCACAGTCATGCTCGGAAAATAATAACTTACTCTCATAACAAAATGTGCTAATGCGACTACACTCTATTGAAAAAGTCTTAGGTCGCAAGCAATCGTTTCTAGTCTTACCCCGGTTATACACGAAAATAGTATTGTTTTAAAAAAACAAAACAAAGACATGTTTTCTTTTATTTTAAAACAGTTCTGTTTTTTGAGAACAGACTAGTTTTGTTTCTAGTGTTTCTCTGTGTGTCCCATAAAAATGTCCGACGATGATGATTTTATAACTAAATGCAGTTTTCTTTTTAATAAATGACATACCAATTAGAACCGGTATTACAGATCACAAAGCCAAAGTTCTAATTAAGCATTACAGAAACAAGAAAAGGAAGGTTTCACAGAAATATGCAATCGTCTTCAATTTCGAAAAATAATTACTTTGAATACATTACAATAAATGCTACATTCTACGTTAGTGTTGTTAGTTAAAGAGTTTGAACGAATAAAGAATATTTTGTTTTCTAACCTAAAAATAAGTTTGTTTTCATTAAATTTCTTCATCACACTATAAACACTGTTCAACTTTCAATTTATGTGAGTGTGTGTGTGATCTGTGTGATGTATAATGACAATTTGCTCGACCTGTCAAGCGTCAAACTAAATTATCGCGTAACGCAGAGCTATAATGCAAAGAGGTCAAGAGGGACTTCAGCTGGATGGTCCCCAAACGCTTGCAGTGTCACCTGTCGAGCGGAAGGTGAAATACATATTAATGCAGGTAGCCAATAGATGGTGCTACTGATGATGTGAAATATACCACATCACTAGCAGAGTTTTTGATGAAAGTAGAAAATGTAAATATTGTAATTTCTCTGTGACAAAGGACAAACCCTGTGACAAATTTTTAAAACTCATGTATGACATGTATCTAAAGATTTAAAAACAGCGGTTTTATTTGTAGAGGTTTAAATGTTGATTCAATAAACAAACATATGAGAGGATTAATTAATTTTTAACACGTGTGATACGCTTTCATAAATATTATGTTTTTACATGAAACGTGAGAAAAATGACAGAAAACAAACTTCAAAATTATTGAAAATATTTAAAAACCTTCCTTATATAATTGTTTAATGATTTTATAAAAAAAATCGTGGGTTAATAATTGATTTTATAATAGTTCAGTCAAGGTGTGGTTTATTTAAACCTTGGTTCATACTTTGACCCCTATTTTATAATTGTTTCCGAAACTGGATTCAGAGACCGGCGTTCGATAATTTTTGAGGCCAGTCACACACTGCAAGCGTATTTAAGTGACGGCGAATTTGGACGTAAATCGGTGGTTTTATTGAGCGGCTAGAACTCTCAAAGTAAGTCGACTCCTGTGTTCTTTGCATGTGTTGTGTCACAATACATACATACTACGTACCGATACGACACTACGCAAGTCAAACTTGTGAACTGGAGTTGTTTTGCACTAACATAATTTATCACGAGCGCAAACTTTGTTTGGTCCCTTCCATGTATTTGTTTGGTTAAAATTCGCTGACATACTACTGCAGTGTGAGAGAAACAAGACAGCTACAAATATAATGAAATTACAATAATGTTGTTTCTAGAGCCCCGCGCCGGGTACTGTTTAATATTTGCCACAGTTGAATTATTATTATTATATTAGTTTTACATATTATGAATACATTAGTTCCTTACCTTGTGCTGGCCCACTGCGTGAGCCCCATCGTAGACATAAAGGTGATCGTTGCAGTCCAGCTGCAACGCATCAAATCTCAGCATAAAGCGCTGCAAGATGCTGTGCGTTTGAAACGTCACGACGCAGTCCAGATTTCGTTCATTTCGGGACCATAAGACGCCGCCGTCGATTTTACGATATAATTGTTGAAGAAAGTGATTTTTGCATAGTGATTGCATGTGATCTGAAAATAAGAAAAAAAGTTGATGAAAATTCAATTATATTGTTACGAATTTGCGGGAGTCAGAGCATAGAAAAATCTCTCATTAGAAAAAGTTCTCATTTAATTGTGGCTATTCTAAAATATTAAATATACTCGTAGTTATTACAGGAAGCAGGTAGCTTGGCCATTTGTTCAGCTTTTTCATTTCCCTTAATTCCCTTATGTGACGGTATCCAAATTAGGTTTATATTTCGGCCCTTATCTATTTCCCTATTTATTTTTTCTTTGGCATAATAAATTTTGTTGTCTAATTTTGTATTGATTCCCTTACTGCTTAACGACTGTATGACTGACGAGTCGAATAATATTAAAGTGTTGTCTCTGTCTTCAGTAATGATTAGATCCACAGCTAGATCTATGGCACATAACTCAGCTGTATATATGGATGATATCAAATACGTTAAAACTGAGGTACTTTTGATATTTTTCGACTTTCCTTGACTAGAAGATAGCGATTTGATTCTTTTATTTTTTCTGTGTGTATTTGATTCTTTTATTGTACACAGATTAGATTTCATATGGGGATATTTTTATAAGTAGAGTACGACTGCTCCTTGTACTCGTCCTTAAGACAGGTTTCACATAATTTCTACACAGTCCAGCGCTCTACGATTAAAGTATTTTCTTTAATTTTTGCCTTTGTATGAGCTACTCACAATACATAGGCATTCGTATATGATTACGTGGATGTAACGTACAATTTTTCATCGTACACGTAAACTTGAAGAGTTCTCAAAAAGTCTTAGGAAGTTGCAATAACTTGTTAAGTCCATAAGATTCCTCTATGGGGCCCGGGAGGAAGATGGAGGCGGGGCAACAATAACGAGGGCTCAGTATCAAATCCATGTACTCAACGTACCTTATTGTATGAGTACGAAACAAACAAACTTTTAATTTGTACTCGTACGATATATCATTACTTATATACTTCAAATACTCGTATATAACTTGCTTTTACTTAGTATATAACAGTACCAGTACATAAGAAATATGTATTACACAATTCTTAGTATATGACAGTATAAAGCAAGCAAGTTTATTTTTTAATTTATAAAGAAAATAAAACTTTTAAGTACGCAAAGAATTGTCATTGGACTTTCTTAAATAAAGTTGTTGCAATGTACATCTTTAGATGATGTAAAGAAAAAGTTAAAATGTCTTTTACCTATTAAGCAGAGCCGGCTTGAGAATATATGTTGCCCGAAGATTATTTAAGCTTGAGTGTCACCCAAAACTTAATTTTGTTATATTTATGCCACTGTACTTATTACTATTGGCGCATAAATAACATATGTAAAGAAATTATATTTTTTTAGTTGGTAACACTGACCGGAGATGTTACAACTAAATTCTGGTACGAATATACGAATATACGAATATAAGAACATAACAGCCATTCCTCATAAAGACATAATGCTATTTTAAACAAAATATGTATAGAGCATAATTTGGGGTGAATTTATATGTTGGAATAATCAGGCGTTACGCGTTAAATTCACTTATTGTTAGCGCCATTCATATCTGATAATTCTTGTTAATTACTCCGTTAAATTAGCATCAACATCTAATCTAATACTCAGATCAGCCCGAGGGTATTTGCACCCTACATTGTCTGATATTTGGATCCATCTTGTAGACATCATATACACTGTGAGATACTTGATACATGTTTGAGAATAGCTGCTTGTTATCAATTACACTTACGGTAAGTAATTTGTTGAATATTTTTACTGTGATTTACATATTACAGAGATTACAGAACATATTTAGTGACGGACTGGGTACATAAATAGTGGTTGTTTGAAGATAAACGAATTATTTAAGATAATCGTCCACAGGTCTGCATGGCTCACATCATACGCATTGGATTTATCGAGATCGGAATAAACATTTGAATGAGTAAACACCTAGAGATACACCTAAAACTCGTAGAATCATTGTAAGTTTATGTCTTCTACTCAGAATTCTTTCTCGTGTGATTTTGTGTAGTCAAAAATGAGTAATGTAATTCTACTTTGCTGTGGTGTTATTTTATATAAAAGGAAATGTGTGTCTGTGTTGTGGAGCATGAGCCTAGAGAATTGCGTCTTTCGGTAGTCTATACTGGGTTTGTAAAGGTACGATGTCGTGTGTGTACTGTCCTAAGTGTTGTACAGTCAGTTTAAATGTGTCAGATAATCACTGAAAAGACTCCTCCATACCGGCTGATGTTTAATAAAAAGAAACAAAATATAACTAATAAAATAATGAATGGGATAAAAGCAGAGAGTTTCAGAGAATAATTAGGGAAAGGATTATGAAGGAAATATGTGCAAGAGCAGGAAAGTATGCTGAAGATATGCACAGTAAGTAATAATAAGAGGTATGAACGATTGTGTTCGCGAAGAATACCGAAGTACCTAGTAAAACAAGGAAATAGTGATATCAAAATGATTTCAAGGTTCAAACTGGGGAATAAAGGGAAGACGAAGAGGATGTATGTGTTGGAGAAAAAAGGAGAAGAGTATATGCAAGATATATGGGGACTAGAAGGAAAAGATGGTGCATATTATGAGTATGTGGAAATTGGAAGGAGCGTGGATGAACTGTTACTTAGAGACAGGGTGAGAAGAAAATGGATGGTTGAGATAAGAAGGAGGCAGAGAGAGAAGAAAGAAAGTTAAGTAAGGATGACAATAGAGAGAAATGCTTTTTTAAATATATAACAGTAAGGAAGAAATGAAATGTAATCCAGGAATGTAACGGCAAGAAACATTAAATAAATACAAACAAAAAATAAAATAATAATCCAGTAAGCATAACATTAATAAACTATGCTTGTACGTAAAAAATGGAACTAACAAGAAGCTATGAAAACTTTAATAAACCTTGCAAGCTAATTTTGTCATAATTACGTTGTACAACTCGAAATGAAATGTAAATTGTTATTTTAAATTGAAATAACTAACGAAACGAAATCGTAAATTATATTTTATAACGAAATAAAACATTAAAAAAATAAACTGCTTACATTCAAATACTAGTATAATACGTACTAATTACAAAAACTGTTTTCTTTTGTATTTTAAATTACTAAAGTAATTAAGTTCAGTGCCTTAGTTAGAGTTATAAAAATATTAAACATTTCTTGCGACGACGATGCCACCAGGACTTTTAAATTTTCTGACTGTGACGTGTTATTATTTCGTGGAGTAATTATTTTATCAAGCTGCTATTTATTTTTTTCATTGTAACGAAGTTAGTTACATGTGCAATGTGCAATATTTAATGCATGCATGTATATAGGTTAGTGCAGACAGTGAAATATTTGTTGCATGTAGGTCACCACATCAGGGAATGCACTTCCATTATACTCGACTACTGCTACTCGACGCTGGCGTTTACTTTGAAGCGATAAAAACTTATTTATTGCGTAACGTTTGCTAGTAAATTGTCCACATAAACTTTATAAACTTCTCTTGAAATTAACAAGAAAAGTCAGTTTAGAAACATTCCATATTGTAAGCTATTATTTAAAAGTTGGCGCCATAAATAATCTTGTTCCATATCAGACAGTGGCAACACCACAGCTTGCCTGTTGCACAGACGTAGATGACATGTAGACCACGATAGATGAAAGGCGTTTGTATTAAGAGTAAGGAATGTTATTAATGTTCTAAATATGAAGTGTCTAGAAGCAAAGAGATGTAAGTGACTGAATTTATACGCATTTTTCTATAGTGTAGTCACCATGGCTCCAGATTTAAGCCCACTCCCATTATTTCATATTTCTAAACATGAAGAAATGGCTGTGCGGTAAGAGATTTGGGTCTAACAAACAGGTCATCACTGAAATCACTGAAATCACTGAAACAAACGTCTAATTTGAGGGTCTTGATAGAACCTATTCTTTGGAAGGAATAAAAAAATTGGAAAAATGCTGAACTAAGTGTATCAAGCTTAAGAGAGACTATACTGATAAATAAAGCGCTTTTTTTAAAAAAAGTCACTGAATTATTAATCTATCCTCGTAAACACATATCTACAAGATAGCGTTGCCTCCCGTTTCCCGTCTCTTCTGCGTTTTATTCATTGAACAAAATGCGAACTGAATTAATTTACTATAGTTAGGTTATAATATTCTGAGCCGAATTTTTTTGCCGGGGCCCAAAGCGGGCGGCTCTGGCATTTGCATGAAGCAGTATAAAACGCAAGGATTTTTTAATACGTAAATAAAACACCAAATCCTAAAAATTAAAATATCTTATATTCTAATCAATAAAACGATGTATACATGCGTTTTATTATATAAAACTCTATAAAAAGTGTATTACCAAATAGTACATAATGTAAAAGGGACTGTTTCTACGATATCCCCGACCCTTTTCTTCACCTTACCCTTCCCCCTATAATCCCGACACTGTGGTTGAATGGTGTTAATATACTATTATACTTAAGTGTTAGAAATATAAAGTTTTATAGATATAAAAGAAATTTAAATATTTTTTTATTGTAACCTTACTACCGAATAAAGGAGGGCGCTTTATGTTATCACAATTTATTTAATCATTTATCTTCGGATTTTAGGGCACATCATAAAAACTGAAAGATGACAGCAGCTTTATTTAAATAGTTGATGACCGCGGAAGAGAACCGAACCAGTGAACCAGTATCGTATCGCATACCTCAAAAGTTTGCTATGGAAATTAACATACTTTGAAAAAATCAAAATTAAAAATGTGTATAATTTTATAATATGTCAGGAATGTCAAATACAATTCTACATTCCGTAAAACAAAGGATGAAATATTATACATAAATTCCTTGTTTTGATATTTCTATTAATACAGTTCTTCTATCAAACGCATTTGCTTTATTGAACAAAACTTGAAGAGAAAATTTGAAAATAAATAAGAAAAATTGGATTATTCTTCAAACCTCACATTCTATTCCAATACCAATTATTTATCATAGATACACACCAGAACATAGATTTGTTATTCCGGTTTCACACCAGAGAGACAAAACAACAAAAACTGCATTTCTGAACAAAAACACCAATGTTTACACTAAAGAGACAGTTCTTAAAACATTTTTGTCTTTAAAAACTGTTTTAGTATACAAAACACATTCCCATCTGGAGTCGGTAAGATCCTTAGAGCATATATATATATGGAGTGTGAATAGCCTATGTTTCCTATAGGTTAAAAGTGTGTCCAAAATATGTGCGAGAGAGAAAGGTATATGTTCTTATTTGTTCTCTATGCGCATGCGTCGAAAGTGACAGCTGTCTAGATATAATAAATATTAATATTTTATTAAGATATAATAAATAGTTGGTACAAAGCACGTCTGTCGGTAAAACAGTGACCGTTCAATGAAAACAAAAACTCATGAACACCATAGATGGAGCTATTGAGATAACGGCCGACACAGTATTATTAGATTATATATAGATTATTTATTTACATAAATTTAATGTCATATTAACTTGTCACTAAGTCAGTTAAAACAGAACTGTTTTAATATAAAACAAATCATGTTTTTGTTTTGTTTTTTAAGAACAAAACTGTCTCTTTGGTATAAAACAGCATTACGGGATAGTGTTTCTTTGTCTATGAGGATATCCATGATGTCAGTTCCTAAACTTTCCGAACAGAAAGCGAATTTCTCTCCAGCGGACGTTTTCTATCAGAATGACGTTCATCTACTCCATGGCCATTGCATTTACCAGAACGTAAATTACATGCCACTGGAACGGATATTGTTTTGGAAATATTCAAAGCTGCTGAAACTCCTGGAGCTGACGGAATCGACAACTTTACGAAGCGGCGGAACACACGCTGAGCACAGCTCGCAACAGAATGAGTTTATTACTGCCAACAATGGAGTAATAAGAACATGGAATAACAAAAAATGAACAAAATGTATCACATCTAATAAAGGCGACGTTAGACATGGCGGTTTCATTTCAGATGGTCTCTAAGCTCTCTGGAGTATAATTATTTTTATTTAAATACAGTTTCCCTGTGGTAAAAGCAATTTGATTTAATGTTTGCTTGTCTGTTGGTATGAGAGGTCCTTATGCCACTGTTTACAGTTTTATGAACTGTCTCCAACAGAATTGGTAGGGTGGGTGGGGATTGCTTTACTTCAAATTTCTTTTGGGGGTGAGTTTTCTGGAACTATAACTTAGATGAAACGAAAAGAACACGAAGAAGAGGGCGGAGTACCTCAGTTTGAAATAAATTCTATTAAAAGTTTTGATGATGATACTGATGATGATTTTATTTTAGAACATTGGAGTCAATCAAATATTACATTCATATCTCTTGGTTTTATGTTGTATTAAACAAAATCGATTTCTTTTATATTTAAAAAGTATAGTCTTTCTAGAATATACAGTTAAATTTTTGTAAAGATATTGATAATATTTTCATTTCTGTAGCCGTTTTATTCATATAGCTAAAGCATATATCATATCGCAATATCCAATATATAGCAATACTTAAAACTTTAATTTAATTTATCTCAAAACTACTTTTTTCGGCATAATCTTGTAGAAAATAAACTATTCAACTGAATCGTCTGAAAGTTTAATATGTTATTCACATCAATAGCTATCGTTGGAACTATAATCATTTTTTGATTTCAATAATTTCGTATTTTTTCATTAAATAACTGGTAAAAGAGACCTGGTTTTTGGAACTTCCATTTCAAAAGCGCGCCATTTTGTCAATTTTCAATTTTATTTTTTCTGTAGTCCCGACCGACTCGTACTAATTAATAATTTTCTTGATTTTTATTTTTTAGATGAATAGAAGAGCCAAAATCGGCAACATTGTCCAGATCATTTTTAAATTAATTAACAACATTTTTAAATTTCAAAAAATATTTTTTTGTGTGAAGAACAAGTGTAATAATAAGCCTAAAAAGTTAAAATATCGTTTTTCATTATTTATATTATAAAAAAACAATCCTCAAAATACTTAAGATAAAGTGGGTACCAATGTGCGACGGGCTTTATATACAGCGACAAATATAATAGGCATGTATAAAATAAATTGCTTACAGCAATTAAAACTTTTTCTTTATTCTTTTTAAGGAAGTTGTTTGGAACACAGGTTGTTAAATCTAAGAAAATGAAGAAACTTTTGTAATGAGATTTGTTGAGAATTGACCAGATCGGGAGTTTCCTCGCAATTCTGTACTTTTAATATGTTGTATCATTTATTTTCATATTTATAATAATTTAAGTATTTTTACTTCGTATTATTATAGACGTAGTATTACGTCTTGTGCTATATAGCTAACTGTTCCATATGAGGAGTGGCTATTAAATAACGAGACCGACGCTGCTACAGAAGAAGTGTGATGCCTTAAACGTCAGCGACCGACAGCTGTTTATCGTGAAGCCTTATCTTACGAATTAAATGCCACTGGCTCATGAAAACAAATCAGTATAGCCTTCGTTCGCATGAGAGTTTTTTTTTTGTTTCGCCGGAAAAATGTTAACTGTAACAATAAAGCAACTAATTGTAAAACATGGAAACTTTGAAGATGATTCACGCCTGCGTCGTCTTTCCACGTCAAAAACACATGACAATATTGAAATAATCGGTAATCTAATTCGATCTGACAGTCGGTTAGTATTCGTACCGCAAATTTGATATAATATTTAACATGCAAGAAGTGTGTGTCAAAATGGTGCTCATTCCGCATTGTCCGTCAACAGGTTTTTAGCCAAGTACAGCGACTTGTGACTTCTATCTGATTCCTAAGGTGAAATTTGTATTAAAAGTAAGAAAATTTAAGTCCGTTGAAGCTGTGAAAAAGAAAGCGGCACGCGTCCTGAAGGAGCTGACAGAAGAAGACTTCCAGTAGAGTAGAGAGAGAAGAGGGATGTATATTGAAGGTGATAATAAGTAAATATATATGAAATCAAAATAAAATGTTTTACAGCTTCGGTCTCGTTATTTAATAGTGTCACCTCGTATTCAACAAAGATTTATATCATATAATTCCAAACATGAAACTTACAAACACCTATTTTCCTTAAACTTAATAAATAATACATAATTTACAAGTTTTTCCAAAGTTGCTGCTACTTCCCAACGAAACATAAATATATCATACGAAATTTAAACCTTGAATACTCATTTATCTTAAGTCTTAACAAACTAAAACAATATGCCTGCCATCTACAGTCCAAGTCCAACATTAACCGTTTGCCAACAACAGATTTGACAACAGTGTTTTAAACTAACTCTATTTTATTTCTTGTTGGAGAAATACAAGTATACGACTATTTGATACATTGTGTTTCTACTCAGCATAGTGCAGCAGATTCTTTGAGATACAGGGTAAAGGTTTTAGGTATTGTAGCGCCCACATACCCCACGGCTATTTGTAGAACTATTTCTATTTGCTCATAGACTATACTAGAGGTCCTCAAGTTCTCAACAAAACGCTGGTGGCGTTTAACTGTGGCTAAACTATGAACTATAAACTCTTACCCCTAGAATTTAGATATCTCTGTGCAACATATGAGTACATTATATAAGATACTCGTACATTTAAACACTGTACAGCTACACACTACACACGGCGCTGTTTGTTCTATGAAGTTGTTATTTGTGTTCAAATGATATTATTCCAATATGTGAGCAGAAGACGGGATCTGGCGGGATCAGGCGGGATCAGACGGGATAGAAGTATTTGCTGTGGACTGCCGAGAACGTAAATGGAGCACAAACTAGGTACTGCAAGCTACAGGTTATGAGTATTGGATTAGCTCAGCGACGTGATTTATAATTAAACAATCAAAGCATAACATTAGTTTCCATTTATTTAATAACCGGTTCCATTTTGCAGACCGTCATTATCAATAATACGATGAGCGAACTGTACCGCAGCTAAACCTCATGTATTATTTGACGTTATATTTTTTAACTAATGTAACATTAGTTAAATTTTATTATTTACAGAATTTTACCGTAAACATTACATAAACAGAAAAGACATTAAAAATCTTGTATAATTTAATACATAACATTTTTCATGTAACCTAATATTATCTTAAGCTAAAAATGTTATGTAACAGGTAAACTTTTTGATGTTAGATACCTTAAATATATGTAACTGTGGGAGGAGAAGTAAGCAGAGGCGATAAGTACAGAGAATAATTATAGAAAAGTATATAAAAGTGTAACAGCAGGAAAGGATGAAGAAGATAGTGATCAAGGTACAATAAGATAAGAGATATAGGATGTTTTCCAATTCCGGCAAAAGAGCGCATTCTGTTCCAACTACATCAGCGCCTCACACAGTTCTACATTTTAAAAAGATATGCTCTCGCAAGATGTACGCAACTGATACTCATTAATTAGCATAAAATAAACAAATTCTTGATATTGTTGACAATTACTATTGACTACTATTTCCTATACCAGAATGAAATGATTTAATACCTTTGATAATAATTTTTATTTTCACATTTATTTTTAGATATGTGGGGAGGAAGAAAAGCAGGAACACATGAGGAATAGGTGTCGGAAGAGGATTGGAAGCAGAGTAAGTCTTCAGCAATTGATACTAAGGAAGAGAAAGAGAAGAAGATATAAGTAAAATGGAGGACTGGAGAAGAGACAGGAGTATAAAATGAGAAGGAAATTTAAATTGTAATGTAGATTAATGTAAAATAAATGTAAATAGTTTGCAAACCCGTAAATGCAGATGCAATACAGATAAATATACATTGCGTAAGTTTCGACATAGTACATGAAACTATTGTTTTTAGCGGGAAATATGACAGTTTTCTTAAATAAGAAAATTATAATAAAGAAATATATTACCGACCCATACATTATCTGTAAATATTTAAAAAAAGACCGTTTTGGAAAACAAATAATTGGGGGGCCATCAGAATAGTCAGTAATTACTCTAGCAGCAGGGCTACCAGGCTACGACCAAACAACAAAATAATTTCCAAAAATAATTCGAGTAAATCCTATAACTAGAAACCTCATCAGTAATGCATGGGAGAAAACAACAATAATTGTACTAAATTCTTAGAAAATATAAATATATATGAACAATTATTTCTGAGAATTCTGTTTGAGCCGCAATTATTGCTTAAGGGTTGTTTGGGGTGTTGCGTGCACGTGTGGTATATTTAGTGCACCCTTTGTAACAGATATTGCATTTGATAGCAGGTAATAACAGGGTGATTCTACTATCGAACACTGCATCCCATAAAAACATACGTCATTTAGTTCGTTTAATAACTGATAATAATATGGCAATGTTACGTGTCAGGAATGGGGGAGATGGTGGGAGGCGGGGGCTGAGGGACGAGTGGGAGGGAGTGTTGATGGTGTACAGAGGGTGCACGTTGTCATGTGTCATGATTTGGAATAGTTATTGATTTTAATAACACGACAAAATAAACGTTTCATATTCAAATACGCAAAACAATTGTACTACAAAAGCAATTACGACTATTTTCAAAATAATGAGACTGTCATGTCGGTTAATTATATTTACTGGTTGGAATAATGATTTTAAATTGTATAAACTGTGCCTTATTTAAAGCAGTTTTTGGTTTACGTTAAATAAATACCATGAGTATCCCGACAGCGGTGATGTCTGTCGTCAGATTGTCTTCAGGTTCAAAACCCAAAAACAGTTCCAAATGTTTAAGATTTGACTGCTGTTACATTCAACTGATTAAATAAATTGCAAAAATAAAAAATGTGGTAGGCAGCGATGTTATTACTCACATATTCGTGTATGAGCTAAACAAATAATGTGGGATATTGTAGGTGATAGGACCCAGCACCGGGAATATGGCCGACGGTAAATAAAAATTTAATTAATGACTTAAAAAAAATTATAACAGTATCCATTTGATTATTTTTATTATCCCAGCTTGACGGACGTGTAACTATATCATATTCAGAATCAATTGTTGAAAGAAACTAATTCTAAAATTAAATGAAATGAAAATTAATTGAATGAAAACTGTAAGTGCTTTTTCCTATTGGATTTTTCCTACAATGTGCGTAAATATCCTTTGACAGTTGATTCTCAAATTGTGAATCAATTATTTACTTTCTGTTGAATTGTGAAACAATTTATTGAAATTTGACAAGACGTCTGTCGGGTCAGCTAGTTTTGTAATTTTATTCATTTCACCCTATAACAGCGCTTGAAATTTGTTAAAGACAAAAGTTATAAAATTAATATATTTAGCTCACCCAACAGTTCCAATTTATTTGATAGATAAAATAATAGACTACTTATTAACTAAAATTCCTGTTTTAACAAACCCGGGCAAAGTAACGACTGAAGAACATAGCCAGTTAAAAGTTCTCATAACAAAAATATTGTTTTTAAATACTTTACATCTCCTAAAACTACTATCTACAACTATTTTCATCTGCAAACTATCGACAACTTTATATGCATATCCAATTTATTATATTAAAAGTTAAATGTTTGTCTTTAATTTAAAATTTGTAAAAAATGAGATTAAATCGACGTTGTGATGATAACGTACTCCGTCTGGGTGTCAGTGGCGCTGTCGTCGTTACATTTATAATTTGTATTATTTCAGCTACGTATAGACGTAGACACATCGTAGAACACGATGATTCGTAGAGGTGTAATACGTAGGGGTTGGAAAGTGTACTCTGCGCTCACTGTACAGTTGAAGTATTCAGTATAAGCACACTCTGGTGTATACCGGCGGAATATATTGTTTAAGAGTACGAAGTGGAGGACGTGGATCAAGGGCACTTAAACTGTACTTACCCTACTAAAACAGGGGTGCAGTTAAATGCAATTTAATGTTTATAGGGTTGCTCGTACTATTTACATTAAGTGTGATATCTTTCTCCGACGGGTTCCTCATTTTAAATTATAAACGTATCAATACTATCTGTTTACAGACTGTCATAATTTTGTAACTAAAGTCTGCTTTGAATATAAGTAAGATTTACTTAACATAAATAAGTTCACCTTTTATATCATTTTGTTGGTTAATATAATATATGATTACATAACAAAAGTTATCTTTATTATAAAAATTCAGCATGCGTATGTTTGTGCTCGCAAAACTCGAAAAGTAGTCCATCGATTAAGGGCTCCCGTCACGACAACTTCATTTATAGATTGCATGCAAAATGAAGCCAGACGAATTCTGAATCTCAATTATGTCGTCATACAAGCTACAATGCAAGTTTACGTTTTGTGTTTAGTAGGATGCGAATCCAAAAAAATAAATATTTCAGTAAAAGTAAAGTTCTAACTCCCCGTTCAAAATACTACGGCCACCGAATAGTTTGCGAAAGAAACGAACGATTATAATGTTAAAGATCTGGACAATTGATCTTATGAAATACATACTCCAAGTTGTATATAATACAATTATTATATACATATAACTTTTATGAATGTCAAAGTGTTTCACCCGGAACAGGAAGTTCTTTGATGCTAGAGATATTGAAGGAAAAGGGGAATGGGTTTATTTTCAATTAATAAAATGCTACCACGTCAAATATTTTAACGTTTTCTTCCATTAAAGCTCGACTTTATGACGAAGTGTCATGGCGGATGTGTTGATAACGACACCACGTCGTACAGATAACGTTGAAGCTGATAAGAAATTAAATAGAAAATGTTTTGCCGTGTAAGATGTATCATGCATCTCACCCATATTAATATAATTAGTACTTGTTTCATAAAGTAAACTACGCTGAATAAAAATGTAATACTTACAAAATTCGGGGACAATTAATACTTAATGGCTACGTATTACTTAATGTCCTCTAAGCAGGACAGTTTGTAATAAGCTATATTAATCAAATATTAATAATAAAAAAATAAAATAATACATGAGTATATTAGATTTTATCGTTTTTTAGTATTTGGACCATATTTTCAATAAAATAGCAACTCAACATGGCTACCCAGGAAGAAACTCAGCGTGAGTGACGTAACAAGTTAAATACTATGACGTTTAACTGCCTTCCTGTCGCAATTCCTCCCGCGCCTCCGCCCAACGTTGACCAGCCTGAGACCTTCGAGAGTACATCGGTACAGAATGCAACCCTAATTCGACATCGCAGCGGGATCCGGATGAGTAAGTGGGAGGGCCGAGGGAACGCGGGAATGTTGTGGATTGATGGTCGTTATCAAGAAGTTTTCTTTTGGTGTCAGGTGGAAAGAGGACCGTAAGGCGTCATGCCGCGGCGGAGGCGGATGCGACACCTACTACATAGTGTTACATAAAACACCGGGACACGCAGGAAGCTCCTACAACGTTTTATGTTCTACAAAAGACTTTTAACACGTTTATAGGTTTGTTATTACACAGAGACATCTGTCCGTTACAAAGCGAAGTTAATGGGATACATAATTTTAGGCGCAATTTGAAAAACAAAAATCTTTTACAATTAAAAATATTCTTTGGTGTATATTTTTTTAAAGAAAATATAAACACATAAGATTATAGAACATAGAAGATTAAGCTTACAAAATAAGGCTCTAAGCATACCAAGGAGACGCACTCTAACTAATTTAAAACACGATGATTTTTAACGAATAAGTTTCTTCACGACTCCTCTAAACTCTAGGAAAAATAAGATTATAAAAAACAATATGAAAGAAATGTCAGATTGGTTTAAGTTCCTAATACATTCTCTTGTAGTTTAGCGATATTTGGCAGCACTATCCAGCGATCCATTTCACGAGAATTTACCTCGTACATTCTCTAGTTTTCATCTCGCAGTGGATACATTTTCTTCTTCAATATTTAACCCATAAAACTCCATCATTTATCATAGAGCTCATAGAGCTCAGTTTTTCATTCGCCCCGTGAAATCATATTTCACGATTCACACAATGTGGAACTCTGATTAAAACTCACATCACATGAAAAGCGACGCGTAACGTACTACGACGAATACGAGTTGTTCATAGTTTCCCGTGATGCAATTTTCACAATGTTTATACCAGCGTTGAGCACAAATAGAATGTATTTGAAAATATCTCTCAAAATTGTATTTGATTTTGTAATTAAAATAACGTTCATGTATCTGACATTTTATAATTTCGAAATATAAAATTATCACTAAAACAAAATAGAAAAACTAATGACTTTTTGTGAAATATTTGATATTTTTTATTTCATTTTACTAACTGCCAAATCATTTGCCACTAAAACAACATGTGGAATGATAATTGGATGTTATAAAAATAGTAATGGATATTCCAAAAGTAACAGCACAAACTTTTATGGTTATCAGTATGGAACAGTCTAAACGCAAATTTATACAAGATGACGAAAACAAAAAACGAGCCATGTCGAGCCGTTTTTTGTGACTCTATAAATTTTTTAACAATAGTATAATAGGGGATTTTATTGTGTCGTGAGATATATTTATGTATGTATGTATTTAAATACTTTTGAAAACTATTTGTGCACATCTCTGCTCATGATGTTTACCATGAAAAGCATACAACGTAATTGCCGTGCGACTTAGAAACACAGTCGCTCAAAACCAATTTCAAATCAGTTTAGTTTCGTTCGTACCGTGTGCGTTCTCATTCGGTTCGGGCAGATTCAGATTGTAAATCTTTGCAGTCTTAAATCTAGTCTAAAATCTCTGCTAGTCAAAATACTTGTACTCGTCTTTTAATGAATTCTATCAGGTAGTTCACATATTCTAAAGGTATTGTGTGACTATCCCTAATTAAAAATCCATTGTCCTTTTGTGCCCCATAACAAAGTTAGATCCATAAAAGAAAGTCACAGACAGGAGACAAATACAACGGCAACGGCAACGGCAACGACGAGCTAACGCGATTTGAAGAGGGAAGGATTCGCAGGACAAGAAGCAAACTGGGAATTGAAAGGAGGGAACGAACGAACGGTAAAGCTTTAAAACTGAAGGGAAAGCTCTTCTCTCTATGTGTGTGTGTATGTATGTGTTGCTATGAAGAAGAAAAGCTCAGCCATTAGCGAAAGAAGATACAATCAGTTGAGTTGTTTACTATACATAATTGATTAAAAAGATACGGGAATTTATAAATTCGTTAAAGTTTAAAAGAAAATTGTTGCTTTGATATAATTTAAAAAAAGGAATTCTTAAAGTTAAATTAATTTCTTTTACTTTATTTTTTATTTAGATGTAGATGTACTTTTTAGGAAATGTACAGATTATGCAACGTGGAAATCTTTTGTGGTTTTCTTGTTTTGTTTTTGTACAAGTTTGAAACACAACGACTGGTCTGGAACACTCTCTAGCTGCTTAATTCTAACAAATTATACCCGCTAGTTGGGGTTTATTTAACATAACAATTTACACACATTTACAATTTAACTCATACTACAAAATATACTATACTAATTATATTAATTAAATACAAAAATAATATAAATAAATCAATGATAATATAGATTTTTTCCAAATGTTTCAGTAAACCAAGTAAATAATTTAAATTAATGTAAATTAAACTAAAGTATTAATATAAATGTTAACGTTTTTTGCATTTATTTAATAACAGAATCATGTCAAACCTCGATAAATATCCTTAACGTTATATGTACATTACTGTTAATAATTATCAGTTTGAATAAAACTCGTACTCGTACTGATAATAATAATCTAAAGATAATAAATATAACTTTTAGAGAGTTGATATGATTCCGGATGCTATTAGAAAGGATTTACTCACATAAGCTTTTACTGTAGTGTTGTGGATCGTATATCAAAGTTTCAAACCCGTACCATAAGCAGTAAATAAATCATTAGCGTAATAAAACTCAACTTAAACTAGAAAATGTATTTCAAAAGTTACTTGATAAAACTCTACAGATACCTTCCTTCACAAAGAACAAAAATAAATTTAATTTACAGCCCGCCAAACATCCAGCTCGCATAAAACGAAATACGACCGCAAATACGATGGGATAATAACCGTTAGGTATCTGTTATTATTATTTGAATAGTTTTACCGTAAAATACAAGTGCCTATACTGTCTGGTACATACTGACGTATATTGAAAAAGCCACGAGTACAGAAGCAGAAGAATACTTTTTAGGAAATCATAACTTTTATAGCTAAAGTTTGATTAAAAAGCAAAGAACAAAGTTTTAGTTACTTTGAAATAAAAATAGTTTTTGTAGAAAACTTTGAATAAATATCGTTAATGTTAAAAAGAAACAAAAAGATTCAACAAATTATGATTCTCACGTCAATTGATCACATAAGTTGCGGTATTGTTTCAGTGAATTGTTCAAGAAGACGAAACAGAGGTAGACTAAAGCCTCATTCCCACTCACTGTTTTGATATTTAATTTGCTGTTTTTATTTAATATTTTAATCTAGATTTCAGGTTTTTGTTCAAGCATTCATTTTCACATTTGTGTTTTAATTTAAGGTGAAACATTACTTCATGGTTATATATTTAGATGCAGATGGCGACAGTGTAATAAAATGACAATCGATTTACAAATTTTTCCTAGCACTTCATGTTTTCAAATATAAAAACGTTAATAACTTCGCACACGATTGAGGTATTTAAACCATATAAACTTTATGAGTTAGATAAATGTTCAAGCTATGTTTATAAATAGATCATTAATAAGTATATCAATTTTAATTTAGTTAAATTAGTTGGTGCGTATGCATCGTTGGTAATATAAATTTTGACTGTATTGACAATATTAAAATTGCTATTTTTAATAACAATTAATAATAGACATTGTTTTCTCTTCTATATTTTTCAAAAACGTAAATTATAACAAGTAAATTATACTGCATTTTGACAGATTATCACATTTTGGAGGTTATAATATAATATAGTTTTTCTTAATTTAATATTTTTAATTTAAAACATTGGACCTTGTAAGGTTAAAAAAAAACTAAAAAAACTTAAAAAATAAATTAAATTAAAAATGGTACTGTCAATGACTACGCGTATTGCCATATGCTAAACAATTTAAATTAAATACAAAATTAAATTAAAGCAGTGAGTGGGAATACACTGGGAGCGGTAGGAGTAAATGTATCCCCCCTACTAACAGTGGATCTAGAAAGAAGAGAACTAGTAACATATGTTAAAAAGACGACGCTGTGTGTTAAGACCTTGAAGCATACACGATGGCGTTTAGGCTCAGAGAATTTGTAGTTGCTTCAGGTCAATGTACCGTAAAAACCTAGTCACCTCTTCATTTGGGCTCTTACTTTGTTGCTTGGGTTGCAAAAATGTACCGGAGGCATCCGTCATTTGAATTAACATAGTAGATTTAATAATTAAAAGTAAAAGAATGAACTTAACGCGACGGCGCATTGGAGACACGATTCCTATGTTACCTTTTATAAAAGAGATGTAAATCATAAAAAATTGATGGTCTACTCTAGTAGTCTCTAGTGACAGATATGAATTAAACGTAATAATATTTCCAGGACGTCTCATAATTTATTGTTCAACGCTGTGGACTTTTATATTCATCCCAGTATCCAGTTTCCAGCATCCAGCAACCAACATGGCAGCGATTGAGTGATGTGTTTAGTTTCAGAGATATTGCTCGGGGAGTCGGTAAAGGCTCAGACACGGGCGTAGAACGGTTTGTCAGTTTAGTTTTCTGCGAGGACTATAGATCTGCTACTAGCATCCGTTTCCGGATTCTGCGATGTATTTGACTGTATGTCATAATGTCATTTCAACTTTGTTGTCATACGACACGGCGATTGCGGTCTCGTGCAATTACTTAACTAATGTGACAGATGGCTGTCAAAATTGTTATTAATGAAGTTCAAAATTAATGCCTGTGTTTAGGACTGAAACAACGAGAAAGGTCACATACAGTTTTCAAGAATAGTAATGAGAGAATAAGAATGTGAAGTATCGCGGAATTAGAAAAGAATTATGAATTATTGGATCAGTTACATTGTAACGAAATCTAGGGCTACTAAAAGAAAATATAAGATTTAAAGCAATTGGTTTTTTTTAAAGTACAACCGAAATCGAAAACTCAATTCTACCGAATCACAATTTGTTAATTACTAATTTAATAGTCTTGTTTGAGACCTACAAACATAGCTCCTCAACTACAGGGTGCAGCAGCATAACTTCCTTCTTTAAAAAGCGCGCCATTTAGTCGGTTGATGTCGTAGCAGAGCGCTAGTGGTCTAGTTCGAGAGGC
Source organism: Panorpa germanica (assembly GCA_963678705.1). Taxonomy (NCBI): domain Eukaryota; kingdom Metazoa; phylum Arthropoda; class Insecta; order Mecoptera; family Panorpidae; genus Panorpa; species Panorpa germanica. The sequence continues at coordinate 15,211,875 of OY783215.1, read as the reverse complement.
GGGGCAATAAAGTTTTGTCTTATATTATCAATAATGCGTTGGAATAGTGAGGAGCGTGCGTTTGCCTTTGAGGCCTACTTTTCGAGCGGATATTCTGTGCCCGCAACCCAGTGCGCCTTTCGGAATCGCTTTAGTTTAACCCCGTTGACCCCTGTTCCAGACCGGAAATCAATTGTTACGTGGTTTACTACGTTCAGAGAAACTGCAAGTGTGACAAGACGAAGAACTGGAGTCCCACGGCCCATTAGATCACCTGAGAACATTGAGGCAGCGAGAGCTTCAATGTTGCGATCACCACGGCGTCTGCCCTTGGACTTTCTAACCGTTTTGTGAGGAGAGTTCTATATGATGATCTTCATTTCCATCCATACAAGATGGCGATTGTGCAGGAACTTTCTGAACGTGACTTCAATTCTCGGACGCACGCGGGTGAGGTTCTACTGGAAGTTGTTCCTGAGGATGATGTTGTTTTTTTAGTGATAAAGCCCATTTCTATGGGGTTCTTTTGAAATCCCCTGTTTATTTGAACCGTCCAAAGACCTTACAAGATTTGAAGACCAACATCCAGGAATAAATTGCCAAGATAACGCCTGCAATACATACCAGACATCGGTTTACTCAGTGTACGGAGAGTGGGGGACGTCACCTTCCTGATTTGGTCTTCAAAACTAACTAAAACAAAACTTTATGTATGTGCCTACATTATAAAAAACAAATAACAATTTTCTGATTCATACAATGAGTTTTATCAATTTCTGAAAATAGCAAGTTATGCTGCCGCACCCTGTATAAGATGACTTAATAAACGAATTTACGAAGTTCTATAGTATTTTAAGACAGGCTTATTTTTGATTTGAGTAAATCTACTGGACCCACGTATAGTGCTGTAACATAAACATCGATATTTTCATGTCGCAACTATCACTAACTATAGTTTATTAAAATTCTAACAATCAACAATATATTTATTATTCAATCAACCAACAAAATATTAATATAAAAATAATATTGACATTTTTATAATAATAACAAACAAATACAAAGTTATTTGATGTAAAGCCATTATTTTTGGTGCTGTCCCATTATTCACGATATTACGCTTTCGAACCTAACCTACAAATCATTGTAGTAATGATGGTTGCCGCTAGGTTCGTGTCGGATTGCATGGAGAATAGAGATCTATGCGAACAGTGGATACAAAGTGGACGGGGAAATCCCCAACCCCATCCACTTCTCCTGGTGGGCCCACGGGTTGAGCTATGCCGCCTAACTGGATGGATCGTATTTCCGCCTATAATTATTGTCATAAATTACAAGACAGACACTATTGGTGCTCTGCATTCTGTAATGTTGGACGATGGACCATGGACCTCTGTGCTACGTCATCAAATGCGTCGGTCATGTTTCGCTTGGCACGTTGGATACCACTAGGACAACTTCGAGGATAAGTTTACATTTATAAATATTGCCATTCATTTCGGTAGTCTCGTTCGAGAGGCGGGACATTAAAGTTTTGTAACATTCAGTTGCCATCATGCGTTGGAACAGTGAACAGCGTGCATTTGCCGTTGAAGCCAACTTTTCGAGCAGATGTTCTGTGATTATTGTTTGGCGAGATAATAAATACGTACACCATTATTTAGTTATTATTTCCTACTTCGTTTCTATTGCAATACGCTTAGGCTTTTTACACCACTCTCATAAACACTTTTCGATTTCTTGGAACCCATAACGATGGTTAACTTAAGTTAAGTTTAAAAACCTTATAATTCAAACCATTTTACAAAATAATGTTTTACAATTTATTTTGTTATAACTTTATTGTTCCATTGCATAGCTAAAAGCTCAATGCATAGCTCAAAATTAAACATGTAGTTTTCAGTCATGGTTAACTCTTAGATTTTTGTCCAGTGTAACTTGGTAGGTAAAAAATAACTAAAAAACCATACTTTTTTATGAATTTCATAAAAGAGAAGATGTAAGTAACTGTCTATGGTGTATGTATGTATTTGTATATAAAATAATGTACTTAGGTAGTTTGTACTTAATTTTGAATGGTAGGTTGTCGTGCGTGTATTGTCCCAGATGTTGTATTAGAGAATTGTCATAAGTTTTTAAATTCCCGTAAAATTTTTCAGATTGTTAATAGTTAATTTAATACAAAAAGTATTTATACTCGTATATGCATAACTACGTACTGTATATATACCGTGTATAGTATATATTTTGAATTCGAAAAACCAAACAAAATTGTATCAAAAACAACGAACGTAACGCTCGTGCGTTTGAATTTGAATACGTATTTATTTTAATTTGTAATTAAATATAAATTAATTATTTATGAATATATTAAAATTGTGTCATTATTGTTAATTATAATTAAAGTATTATTTTAAAGTATTGTTGTTTTAGAACAATTAACAACAATTACATGACAGGCTCCACCTCGCATGGAAACGGAGGGGGTGTTGGGTGAAGAGGAGCATGACGCGGTCAAATTATTTCGACACATAGTTTTCCGGGATTCCCACCGTGCACCGATGGCGCTGTTGCTCGAATCCAGACAAAACTCCTATACAACCGTTATTTCAAAGAGTGAAAATGTTATTTATATGGCACTCGCGTCCATTTTTTATTATTTTCACGAATGTATCACAGAAAATAAAGCAGAGAAATTTGTTGTTGTTGTTTATGATTTTAAAGTACAAGTACAGAATTTGAATTTGACGCTCTCACAGATTTATGTTCGTTTCATATTGCTTCGTATAGTATGTAGATCGTAGCTTTGTTGCAGCGAAACGTAAAAAGTTGTAAAAAACTCATGTATTTAAATTCGAATGTGTTAAAAACTCCTATATTATAATGTTCCAACTGAAAGTTTATTTGTTTGTTTGTTTATATGTTTATGCGATTCGTATGGTGGCTCGAAAACTGTTCTATGCATCTTATTAAAAATTGCATATTTCGTATAGAAAAAAAAGACAGCCTGATAATAATTAAAGCGTTTCTTCAAAAAAAAATCACTGAACTATCAATATACCCTTGTATATAGGGAAAAGTGTTGACTATGAAATGTCCTTGCACATAAAATACCATGAAATAGTTCAAATTACCAAGTTCATGGTTAAAAGAAGTCATAAGAGCCACATAAAATCTAAGATAAGATAGTGAATTTAATTTTATTAATTCTTATAAATATTATAAAGATATCAGGCTGAAAGTTAGAGAATTTTCATTGTGTCACACGTATATTTATACTTCAGAACTTGTTTTAGGCATGAGTTGCCGCCGAGCCCTCGTAATTTGAGCTACACCGACTTATGCTGTTGCACGAGCATCTTAAAACTGTTACTACTACAAAAGCAACCGCAGAGTAAATTTGCAGTAGCATACTCTTACATTAGAGATAATTACTAATAAGTTATATGATTGCAGCGAAGTTAATCACCCAGACCCAGTTAGTGTGGCACCACACACGTGAAATCACACAGATAATAACTTGTACGGGTTGCCCTCTCTCCCTTCTACCCGCACCCGCCGCAATGGCTGCTCTAATGGAACCACCATGCAGTATTCGAGGACTGCATCGTTTAAAGCTTTTAAAATAAGCTTTACGACATCACTATAAGTGACAAGTCTTGTTCCGCCAACGATTACAACAAGAACTTCACTTTAATACGAAAGCTAAGTCCCGAATAAGTTTATCAGCCCTTTACAAGCTGAACTTTTTAAAAGTTTAACCCTTTTTAACGGTTTTTGGAAACGTGCTTTGATTTCTTAATGCTTTCAAATGTAATATTATTTTATAAGCAACGATTTTTATAGATGGTTCAGCTACGGATTTATACACAAGCAGTCGCAAAGTATTTATACGTGTCCCAGTTGATTACTGGGGGGCCCATAAATTCATAACGCCACTAACTCGCAACTTACTTAATCCGCTACTGTGTAAACTGATTTTAACAATCCTGCAGCACTGATTTCACGTGGGCATCGCTTGACATTGTTCGCCTCATGAACCATCAAATATTCATTTATAAAATAAAGGTTAAAGGTGAATGAATGAGGATAATAGAATAAATATTAACTTTACAACGTCATGACCTTTCGAAATTACGAGAAGTATCTACTATTTATTGAGAAGCATGTGTTCACGCCCACACAGCTATTATCCGTTTGTTCTGTTCGCTAAAATGTTTAAATAAATAAAGTTATTAATATTCTACGTAAGGGCTCTGTCACACTCCAACCATTTCCTTATTACTCTTTCAATAAGGTGTAGTCGCACTTACACAATTTATCATGAGAGGTAGGATTTAATATTACACCACTGTGTATTTCTTACAACATGTATTTCAACATGTACTCTATGTATTTCTTGTGTCCGTATTTATATTATGATTCAGAGTTGCACAGTTCCAAATTTTTTTTTCTTCTTCAAATTCAAGGATATTTATTAGTCAAATATAATTAATATTAATTACAACATGTCTTATTGTAATGTATGGTATGTCCTGGCCTGCGCCTAAACTGTCAATTTTCGAATTCTTGTCAATGTTCTAAGTTGATGTCTTGTATTATATTTTGTCTTGTGTATTTGTGTAGGGAAACATGGTTAAAAAAACCCTACTTTGCTATGATGGAACTTTACTTATGGACCTAGAGGATTGTGTCCTTTGGTAATCTGTATTTGATGTTGAAGAGTAGGCTATCGTGTGTGTATTGTCCAAGATATTGTATTAATGGGTTATCGTGATTTTTTTTAGTGTAGAATGTATCCGTAGTTGAAGCCGTCTTATTGGTTTGTGGTGGTAGATTTGTACAGCTGAATAATTTGGATGATTCCGTAATCTTCGTAGATATATCTTGCCGATTCTGATTGATGTAAGGCATGCAAAGATCTTGCTGTATAAGCCAGTTTGAAACATATCGTGGATTTGTTTGAGCAGTTTATTTTGTTGTAGGATTTCTATATTTCTAGAAGTGCACCACCATTAGCTCTATACGTCGCACATGCAGCCATTGTTTCGAACATTAATATTTAGCACTTTATCATATAAACAAAATTGTTTTAATTTGATAATAACGAAACCGTCGTTTAACCGTCGTAGTAAATCTGTTTAATTTTAAAACAGGTCTAATGATTCGTTCATTTTGAGCTCTGCGATGAGAATTATGAACCATGCACGCAATTATTTATACAGGGTGAATTGTTTGCGCTAGTTACAGCAACGGGTATGTGTGTTGCATATGTATTTATAAGCACATGTGTGTGTGTGTTACAGTTAAACAAAGCCATTTATCAACAAATATTTGATGCGGGAACATTTGTACGTGTTAACTGTGTTTATCTGTAGGTGAAAGTAGAAAGAAGGAGGAGAGAAGGATTGCTAACAAAAAAATATTTTAAAATCAGTTACATTTTTATATAAAAACTTGAATATGAAACAATTAAAGTAACGTATCAGCGAATGTATCACAGAAAATAAAGCAGAGTTGTTGTGGTTGTTTATGGTTTTAAAGTACACGTACAGAATTTGAATTTGACGCTCTCACAGATTTATGTTCGTTTCATATTGCTTCGTATAGTAAGTAGATCGTAGCTTTGTTGCAACGTAACGTAAAAAGTTGTAAAAAACTCATGCATTTAAATTCGAATGTGTTAAAAACATCTACACTATAAAATTTGTTGTTAAAAACTTCTTGTGTGGTACAAATAAATCAACTTTGACAATTCTTTTATATTTCAATTCAATAATTTAATATTTTGTTGTTTTATAAATTGGATTAGAAGACACAGTGGGCAAGAGTATTGGTGCTTTATGCCTTGTCTTCGAATTTGCTCTACGAGTCAGAATTATATATTCTTGGTTGGTTGAATTTGGTTTGGTTATTATCAAGTTTAATTGGTTATGTGTATGCACCCCAGTAAGCATTTTGAAGACGCTTTGACATCATATTGAAAATGCGTATGTTTTTTTTTCATGAAAGAGTTCATTTACAGTTCAGTTTCTCATAGTCCTTCATATGAAATATCTATTTCATCGGCTACAAATTTAGAAATCACTATAACCGAAGATAAAGTTGATGCAAGTGCAATAGTGATAGAAACGTCACAAAATAGAACACTTCAGTAAATTGCTTACTGAGCATAATCATAAACTTATTAGGCAGTGGTGTAGTACCACAATGAACAATATTAAAGAAGATGAGATATACTAATATGAAAAAAACTTGAGTATACTTTGCACAAAAGTAGTCTACGCTTTTAGTAGGATGCAATGTTATAACGACCTTATACTTTTACCGAAGGCCATTGAAATCTTTTAAATATAACGGACCATCCATAAATAACGTCACATATTTTATACTGCATATGACGTCACAATACTTCTGACCACTTTCCTTCTCCCTTGTCCCATTTTTATATATCTTATACTGCATGTGACATTAGAACGCCTCTGCCCCTTCCTTCCTAGTCACAACTACTTGATCCCCTCTCACTCATTGCGTATGACGTAATTTATGGATTGTTCCTATTAAAAATACCCTGACATCTCATAGAATTTAGAAGATTGCATATTAATGTCGCATTGGTTTGGATAAGGGATGCAACGAATTTCATACATTTCAACAAATTTTCAACTCCAACATTCGCGAATCCAAATGCGAATTTCTGCTGTTTAAATATGGCGCCAAATCTTGTCATATGGCATCAAAAGTTTATTCCTAAAGTTTAATATTCCTTTACTCCAATTTACTTACTAAATGCTTTACTTAGTAATATAATATAAATCCTATCATTTGTGTTCTCAGTAAAGATATCATTTATAGTAGTTTAATGTAATTAAAAATTTGGTAATTTACTTAGTTCGATTGTGTGTTTTAAAAGTTGAAAGTTTATTTTGGTTATTGTATATTGCAAGTTCAAGTAGAAACTAAATTAAAAATATTGTAAACCGAATCAGTTGCATTATTGCACTTTTCGTTGCCAAATACATTCCTAAAAATTCGCAAAATCTATTGCGAATGCGAATATTAAAAAAGATGTGAATATTCGTTACATCACTTTTTTGGATCTTAAAAGTTCAACAAATTTAGTAGCACCGGTTAGGCCGGTACTTTAATTAGAACATAATATGTATTAGCTATACACACATGAAAATAGTACTGTGTTCGAACATACAAAAAGTGCCCTGGGTGCTCCACCTGTATCCCAAAACCAAAATCCATACATTTTTATCAATAAAGATTAAAATATTGTTTTTCAGAAATTCACAAAATGTTTGTTACTCAGAGTGTACAAATTTTGTAATCTAATTTAATACTTATTTTTACGTACAAAACAAAACGTTATTTTTTGAGTACAACATATGCAAAATCTGTTAAATATTTATTGTTGTTTTTATAAAACATTTGAATCCTGCAGAGGACCACGGCAAGGATAAAGGATCAGACGTAACATCCTCTTCGTCGTTTGGTTTAGCTGGGATGCTGCTCGTAGCGAGAGGAAAACAGGAAAACAGGGTGGGGGGGTGTTTCCCAGAGCTGCAGTCTTCGCGCCACTTCAAAACTGTTGATGGCCTCTTAACATTTAAAGCGAGTTTTATAAGAACGCGCTATAAAAGTACGAGTACACTCTCACTAATAAAGCGTCGAAATACTCGAATAAATAACCACTTTTCAATTTGTATTCTATGGTAAATAAAGAAAAAAGAAAACAAAAAGTTTTACATTGAATATTTTATGAGCTTTATATTATAACACACTGTAAAATGAAGGAAAATGTTTGAAGGAAAATGATTTGTTTTAAGCTCGGGAAATTGGTTTTTAGAATATGAGAAAAATATGATACAAAGTATATACTCTTAGTAGAGCGAAGATGTTAACTCAAGGAGAAATTGCAAATGGAACAATGTGCAAAGATTGTGAAACCGTGGCAGTCTGCTAAGTATCGCGAGTACCAAGAGCGCGTGCTGGAGATAACTGGAGCGTTCACAATCTTGCCAACATAAAAATGCTCGTAAACGGAGCATTTGTTTTTAAGTCTAATAATCTCACAATGTTCGATCATTTAAACAATTTGAGCACTAGGAGCAACTTAAATAAAAACTTAAAAAAGGTCGATTCACGTGAATATCTTGGGTTCTCTTGTTTAAAAGTTAAACAACCCTATGTTATATCAATATGCATAATGCTATCAATGCTAACAAAGGTAACTGTTAGCACATACCTTAAAAAATCACATGTTGATTAAAACGTGCCGTTTATTTTCATGTGGCAGCACTTACTCATAAAATGTTATATGTTTTTTTAAAATAATGTATGAAATTCACTCAAACATACTATTTAAAATAAATCGTACAGCCCACTAACGGTAAAGCATATTATTCTTCGTTGCTCAAGGTACTCATTACACAGACAGGCTGTAACATGCCTCAGAAATACAGGTAGATATTTGAAAGCAGGGAAAGTCTGAAAAATATTATTAACTTTATAAATAAAACAAATTTAATCTCTTTATTTTAAATACTCCCATACTCGTGTCTATAAGTTGTAAATTATATATTGCAAATGTTTAAAAATGTATGTATTGATTTAAGTGCTAATAACTTTCGAAAGTTGATGCAAAAATTAAAATAAAGGTCATTTGAATAAAATATTTACGAGTATATTAATACCCCACGATGCCTTTAAGGAGTTGTAGAAGAGGTCATTGGCTATTAAATTACTTATAAAATTACTTATGAGCATAAGTGCACCAATTTCAAGATATTTACTATAATTTTATTATTTTTTACAAAAACAACTTATAGACAATAATTAAAATTATTTTAAAAAAAGCAACAGTATGAAATATGTTTATTACTTTTCTTAATTTGTGGACACTTTAATAACTCATAAATAATATATAAAACAAAAAACAATCTTTAAACATTTTAAAATTAATGCTCCGAAACTTTATAACTTTGTGCATTTCTAACTTCTTTCAACAAAAGTTATGATGTTGTGAAAAAACATTCATATAAATTCATCTGCGTAACATTTTAAAAACATCTACACCTTATTGGCGTTTTCCTAACGGTTTTACATTGAAAACAATATACTACTAAGTAAAAATGTTATTCCGATAGAAATGAAACTTCACCTTACCACATATTCCAAGAATAATCCTTAAATTCCAATTCTCCGTGATGAAATAAGCGTGAAAAAAATAGTATTGAATATTGGTTTGAATCACAGTGGACGGAGCCTTAAGATTATTTGAATTAGTAAAAAATATTTTAATATACTTTATAAAAAAACTCTTTATAAACTTTATAAGCTTTTGTCCATAATTAATTACAACAAAACATAACTCGAACTCCAATATTTATTTAGAAATACAAACTTTATTAAATCATTATCACAAAAAGGAGCTGCTGTTGCAGAGCACCACTTCAAATTACAGTATTGTTTTCCCCGATTTGAAATACGCGGCGCGGCGCGGCACGGCACGGCGATGGGGCGATATCCTCTTTTTAGTATTCCACTCAAAACCTAAATAAATTACAAACAATACGTATTTTTATATTGAAAAAAAAAAATTAAATTGAAAAATAATTAACATCCTTCGAACCGAGCTCTTCAAATGAATTAAATTAAGAGAGAATTGTTTGCCACCATTTTCCATTTCCAATTTCCCCTAGTTTTTCACAGACTTCGTTGTGTGGACATGAATTTAGATTGTGTTTATTTATGTGAAAATTTTGATATTTTATTTCATTTCACATATTGAACATTTTTAGATAATCTATCATGAAAATATTATTTAAAATTAATATACATCACCGCGTGTTGATGTGTCAAATCTAATCATATGGTGTTAGAATACACATACGTTCACCTTCAGTGCTTCTCTCATGTCAAAATTAATAACGAGAGGAATAGTCTGTGATAACCGACGAGTAATCACAAAGTGAGCTAGAAGCGTAGTTCACGATTATACGCAAGAGTGAGATAGACTGAGTTTAAAAGAGGAATAGTTTTAATATTTACTGGTGACTGTCGTTCTTACTTTTATTCATCATATTAATTCCCACATCTCTATAGCATCCTCTGTTATTTACTGTAGAATTAGAATGAAGTTGACCTTTATTGCAACGAATAGAACGAAATTTGCTCTCGCAATTAGGAACTGACCAATTGAGTCAGTGACATCTGGTGGAAAAATATTAAACTAATAAAATATCATAACAGCCGAGTTAGTGTATGGTGCATACATTGATATTTAATTAGTTAGTAAAAGATAAAATTTAAAATGGAAGCTGGAATATTTCTAGAACGTCCAAAATTGAAAACGGCAATCTGTAGTACAGTAAAACTGATATCAGATGGTTCACTTTTTATTCATTTCTGCCTTTCATTCGAAATGATCGTCTCAACACAAAATGAATCAAAAGTGCCGAATGAATTCATTAGTGAATCGATCCAGCGATGTTGGATACGTTCATTCGACATCGTTCACTCGCGTTCTGCACGTTAGGGCTCAGCCTTTTAATCTCGTGTTCAGTAGTGTAGCGAATTCTAATACGCACAACATCGCTTGGTGATACAGTAGAGTATAATGCCGAAAGTATGTCCATTTTCGTCTGTGGCGTGTGAACATGCAATGAAAGGAAAATGAACGGTTCATTCGAGTGAATTATTTTCCAAGAAAACTTTTCGCTAAGAAAACGTTTTTGCTAATTTGAAAAAAAAAAATGGATAAATTAAAAGCGTGGCAAAATTTATTGAAATTGAATAGAGTTACTCCACAAATTAACAAATTTCATTGTTTCTTGAGAGCAGTCTTCTGAATAATTTAATCTGTTTTGGTAAATAAATATTGCATTTATGATTTTCTCATCAACAACTCAACAACTATTGGTTTATGCCGCACTAAGTTATAATTACAACAAATATAATTAAATTAAGTTCATAGTAATCAAAGGCAAATAATTTCCTGTTTAACTGAAATGATAATATGTATATTAGTATTTATATGTGCCTCGCAAAAGCTGAATCCACAAGTTCCTCCAATATTTTTGCATGCATTGATAACAATACAATACAATAATTTAACATGAAGAAATTATCAAATTAATTTTTCCGCTGCTACATAATACTACATTTACAACATGAGGCTTTCTTTCATGCGAGACGTTTGTATAAAAAGGGCGGTAATAGCTGTCACATTTTTATCGGTTTTTTACAGTTTATTCCAATGACCGAATTCCTAACCTAATTGAATTCTCTCTACCTTATCTATATTTTTTGATTTCGGTTATTACTCGTACCAGCCCAATATATTATTTCACTTAATTTTAATAACATTTTATTTGTCAATATTATCCCATTATATGGAATATTTTTTAAATTTTGATCTTAACTCCGCCATGTTATTTAAGCCATGCGGATGTGTTAATTCCACAATAGAATTATATTAATACGTCCGACCGTCGGCTTTTTCAGTAGTGTGCATTGATTTCACGATTACTTGCGGATTAACTCACTAGGCAACGGATCGTTCAAGGTGGAAAAAGATACTGATATATAATATGCACTTTTATAACTTTGAATACGGTAGTACACCACTTAAGAAATATTAAATTAGAAGTGTTCTCTCATGAAAAGTGTGTTCGAGAAAGTGAAAACGAGAAACAACTCCAAAACACCGTTCTGAAAAAGGCGACATCTTTCAAGGTGTCTCTCAAACTGGAACAGACTACGTCCGACCACCGAATATGGGTGATTGTTGTCAGTTTTACATTACACTCCTTTTTCATGAGTTCAAACTTCTCCATTAATGTTTTTTACTAGACTACTATGTCGAAGTAGATAAAAGTACATATTTACATATATGTTCGATTATCCTTCTCTTTTGTCCTCTGTCTATAATGTCGTTCTCGCAACAATCATAAACAGAAGACGTTTTGTACGATGTCTTACATATCCCATTTGCGATTAGCTGAGATATGTAAGATGCGGTACAACACGTACGGCTCTCATGATAATGTGTACTAATACGAAACAACTTCAATAAACACTGTTGATGGTAGACGTCCATAGTTGACAGTTGCATGTAGTCTGTTTCAATGTTGTATTTTTTACGTTTCGACTTGTCATATACATTTGAACCTAATTTTCTCTTTCTGGTTAAGGGGTCATCTATAAATTACGTCACATAAATTCCATGGATTTTAAATCATCCTTCTTACTGCCTTAACCCTACCCCCTACCTATTACCATGATTTGACATCGATTTTATAAATATAATAAATCACTGCAAATAGATGTACTTGACTGTTCAGGTGTTATAACAGTATTACACCTATAAACATGTTCAAAGAATAAATTCAAGGTAACAAAAACAAACGCCCCATTTTATCATCCCTTTATGCGACGTCACTGTACAATCATTTCCTCCAGAATACATCCGGCACATGTACATCATATAAAGTTGAAGGGATGTAATGGTGTTTTGTGCTTGTGCGCTTGTGAAGCTTAAAGTCCTAATGGTTTGAGACCGTTGTGAACCCACCACGATGGTGCCGATTATAGCGGTTCAAACGATTTTGACAAATGGTTTAATGGATATTGGGACATTATTGAAATTGAACAAAAGAATAAGAGTTTACGGATGATTGTCAATCAGTAACGGACGTGGACACGGACACGGACGTGGTCGAGGATGCAGACATGCTTTGTCGAACGCATGCGAAGTTAGTTGCAGAAAGGGGAGAAGAAAAACATATTCTATGTGACGAGAATGAAGATGTTGATTGTTTGTTAGACTAGGCTACTCATGCAAGTGAGTTCTTTCACTAGCAGAGCCTCTGGCAGACAACTTTGCAGGTTCCATCATATGCTGAGTTGATATACAAGCATGGTTTGTAGAAAACAAATTAATTAAAAATGTAATGCAATAGTTCATAGATAATAGTGTATTCAACAATGATATTCTGACTTTACACTGACGAGAAGACTTTATGCTTATTTGTGTATACGGACAAATTTCCAAAAGTTGGTCAAACGATGAAATACCTTCAGTCCGCTGCAAATAAGTGGTTATACATAGCAATAGTAAAAACAAATTATTTGACACGATGAATTCGATGCTTGCGGTACTGACATGTGCACGCATATCTCTAACCACACGCTATTGGTTTTGAAGACGGAAATCGTTTGATACGGTGCGTGTAATGAGTTTCAACCATGGTGGAACACATTACTTGCGACTTTCGTCTTTTTTCAGTAAAATGTATTGGAATTATTTCGCATAACACGTAATGACGGCATTGTACTACACGTTTTTACAGTATAACTCTTATCACGTTCTAACTCTTCTTTAGGTTCTAACTCTTATATAGACCAATCACACGCCGTTCGTATTGCAAAAAAACGTACACAACTAAAAACGTTATCGAATACTCACCGGACTTGTCAAGCAAATCGAATGAACTTTAACGAATCCGGCTTTGTTTGTGGCGCATAGTGTTATACGGTAGTTGTCACGCGGCGTTACTTTTATCGAATAGTAACCGAACAAGTGTGTTCAGTGCTAAAGTATCATTTGCATGTGTTTCAAGTTTATTACCAGAAAATGTTCGACGAATCTTTTATAGATAATGATTTATTGATTTTTTTGGTGGAACAAAAGCCCATTTTGTGAGATAAAACTATGGAATTATATAAAAATCGCATTGCAACTGAAGCAGCGTCACAGACAATATTTTATTAAAGAATTCCAAATCAACAATAATTCCGCTACTGATAGTTCTAGCAATACAAATCTAATAACAACACCTTTCGCTTCAAGTCCAAACTCTATTGATTCGTCCTATTCAAACTACTCAGATATAGTTAGTTCATTACTCATATAACGACTTTTAAATGGAGTACATATTTTGATCAAATAAGTACATGTGTACCTATTTTAATGAAATTAATAAAACTTTAGTAATACATTTATCAAACAGTGTTTTTTTTATTTCTTTACTTACATTTTAGTACATTTATTTTGCCGTATGAAAAATACAACTATACGTTTTAACAAATAAAAATGTACTGTGTGAACATCCCGCTGATTATACGTTTAAAATAGAATACTGTAAAAACCGTGAAGTACAATGTCGTGTGAACCTAGCCTCACTGAGATAGATGTATTCATGGGCTGCGGGCATTTCATTACCTTCGTTACAGTGATGTATTGATAAACAATAAAGTAGAACCTTCATGTCATTATTAAGCGTGAAACACCCCACTGAGAATGTCGGCGTTACAAGTAATCTCTGTGTGAGAGCAACCTTAACCTCAAAATCACGCTAGTGTTTACTTTCTACAATTTTGAGTTATGACGTTGTATTTATATATAAAGCATATTGTATATGTATACAGAAATCTGTCATAAGAAATAGAGCGTTTTTATTCGCTAGGAGCCAATATAGCCCGCCGCTAGATTTTCGAACAGAGATTGATCCCATTTTTTGTTCATACTAGCATCTCCATGGTACCTTACGTTCAGCCGCCTTGCGGTTGCGATCTGTTTTTTGTGGCATATGCACATACAGCATACGGCATACGGCTTCGTGGCTTTTGTTATAATTTATTTGATTTGCAAAGGGTATTCGGTTGGTAGTTTTTCCTCTATCCCCTTACTTTGCCTAGTCTTTCTATATCCTCACCCATTTCCCTCTCTCCCTAGCAGTCACCCTCATTGTAGATTGCGATTTCCAGATCACTTCATTTGGGTTCAGTCAAGTTTTGTTCGTTCTTACTTTACTTTACGTTACGTTGCTTTACGTTACGTTACGTTACTTCCTTTTTGCGGTTTCGGGCTTGTGGGCTCACAGCCAACAAAGTAAAATAAAAAGTACTAAGAGAAATCTTGTGTATAAGAATAAAAATAAGAAGATATAACCCGAATTGGCTGATGTGTGGTACTGCTGGTCTGGGTTTGGATTTCGTCTAACACCGCGGCCGTTGCATAGGAGCACTAGGAGCACTAGGAGGCATAAGCAATGGCTGCGACATTTCTTAACTCTTAAATTAAGTTCTCTATTCTATATAATCTATAACCAAAACCTATTATGTACGTGTCTTTTCTATTTATTACGGCAATTTATAAACTTAGAGATGGTATTGAATCTATTGGTTCGTGAGGAACAATGCAGCAGCGTTGGAGTAGTTTTAAACAACGGCGGAACTTGAAACTAATTTAAAACAATGCCTTTGTTCTATTTCGGAGGTGGATTATGTAAAAATGAAATTGATTAATGAACAACAAGTACCTATACTGCCTAGGTAGCAATCCAGTAAAAGTAATTTGTTGCTTATCCGTTTTAGGCAAACATTTCTTTAATGATGCTCATGTGTTAAGTTTTATAAAAAACCTTTGGTTTTCTATAAGGGACGTCGCGTAAGAACTTAATCGAGCGCGAATTTATTATGTATTTTTTATGTAATTTAATTATATATTTATTAATCTATAAATCGCTATCGGGGTGTAGTGATTTATTTGTGAAGAAAATAACGGATGTAAGCTGTTTACCATATATTTTAAACTCTTAACGTATGAACTTATATATACAACTTTTGTCTTAGAACTATAACTTACCACTAACTAAAAATCTAACTGTAAACCAATGTACAATGTACAATGGAAGAGGATAACAATATAACAAAAATTCCTTTCTCTTAGGCGGAGAAGGCTCTATATGACAATGAAATATTTAAATAATTGAATGTGATGTAAACAGTGTTAAATTAAATATTCAATGTTCAATTCAATCTATATATAATGCGTAACAAAGGTTTTGCTTCTACCAACGCAATACTGAACATCATGCTTATAAGAATTGACCTACTAACTTGTATGAACTTGAATAATCAAATAAATTTATACCTAAAATTCATAATGTATTTCACATGTAATATTAAGTATTTCCAGAATTAATTATAAATTATTTTTTGATCTAGGGAAGTATTGTTCCGAATAAAGTTTAAACATTTATTTTAGGGAACTTAGAAATATTAACATTTATAAAGGACTTAGAAAAATATTAAAAAAAATTAAGTTTCGTACTCATAGACACAAAAATATTATCAGTTATATCTTCAACTATGAGAAAAGGAGCAGGTAGTCGATCAGATAGGCTTATTGGGTATCAGAAGAGGACGATGTTAGTATTTTCTGTACCTACAAAATTTTATTTAGGATAAAATGAGGTTCACAGAGTTCGAGTTAGGATGAAACGAGGTTCACTTTATTATTTTTAGGTTAAAAAGAGAAGCAAAGATTCATTTTAGGATCAGGAGAAATATAAAATTTCGACTCGGGGTGGTAAAATAAAATCATTATTTTAATATACTTTTATATTTTATTTCTACAGAAATTTTATGTTATTTTAAATAATTTTTTATGCTTTTATCTATTGCTATAATTTATCTTAACTTTTTTTCATACTTCATTATCTAAAGGTTTGAACGTTCTGTTGCCGATTCAAATCACTAATACAGCTCTCAAACAATCAAGACCAAAACAACAAACAGTAAAATTGCACAAAATTAATTATCCATGTAGAAAATTGTCTTGCAGTGTAAGGTTCACACTTGCTAGCTTGCTACAAGCTAATTTCATCGTTCATTTTCTACTTTTCATATAGAAATTATCTTGCAACGCAAGGTTCCCACTTTCAAGTGTCCAACAAACTAAATTCAAGGTTTATTTTCTATCTAGGATATAAAAACCATATTTCGTACTACTGATTTCATTAAGTGAATCAGTGAATCTTAAAAGTTTTTAAAATAAATCTAAAGCTGTTTTCACTTACTAAAACATAAGCTAACCAAATTCTTAGAAGTATTTTCGAACTAGGTGTGCAAGTCTACAAAAAATCAACGTATTTCCACAAGAAATGTCATTTCAAATATACAGAAATACGCAAAAATTTCATGAAAAGTGGTGATATTTTTATTTTAATCTAAAGTACAATGTTGATTTGTATGATGACAGCACAAAAATGGTGCGAAATTTAATTTGGCCGCTCTTGTTGAAAGATCCCATAGGCTATCGCATCGTATATTTATGCTCTTAGTCACAGCCAAACTCTCTTACTTGATTCAATGTAACATTCATATATGATACTGTTTTGTAAAGAAGACTAGTACAATTTAAAAAATAATAATAATTGTTTTTTGACATTGAAAGACATTGTGAGATTGGAAACCTGCGCCATTGTAGACATCCTTGCAGTCTTATCAGACGCCCGTAATTAATAAAAATGTTCCCAATCTCTGCACTGAGCAGTCAGACGTACAAGGAAACATATTCTGCCGTATGCACAACCATATGCATATAAATATTTTATTCGTTTTGTACTACATCATTTTCTACCACGTTTTACTAAAATCTACTATTATATTGTGGTTATTATTTGATAATAAATACAATAATCAAAAACACACGTATAGTTCGATAGTTAATGTCATAACTACGATAACTATGGTATTAACTGTAGTTTAATTACTACGAAACTGCACAAAATAAATGTGCTATTAACAAATAACGATTCAAGCAGTACGACACGAATATCTGTAATAGGTTAAAGTTTGCGCCGTTAGTTATGAGCCGTCACTGTAATAAATGCGCCGTTATCCGTTGCATAACGCCCGTATAATATTAAAACTAATCTACAATCTTCAGCACACGGTAGAGAGTAGCGTGTGATGTCGAAGAGATATTTCTAAAAAAGGACATTTAAAAGCAACAACATAAGCGAAATATAAATTGTAACAATTATTCATATGATATATTCATAAGGAAGAATAAGTAAGCTCACTAAACACAGCGTCCCAGCGCCCCAGCGCCCCAGCGCCCCAGCGTCTCAGCGCGGTGCAGAAACGCGGCTCAGACATGCAGCAAACTTGCAATTTGTAGAATACAGATGGACTGAACGTGTGGAGATGAAGAGACACTCAGTCTTCATTTATTACGTCGCGTACCAGGCCACTCAACCACCCTGCCACCCTCTATACTACCCCACACAGTGACGGTGGAGAACACTTTTCCACTAAGACGGCAGTAGAAACCCATAAACTTTGCATAGATGGCAGAAGCGCATCCAGTGAGATGAGCAAACTAATTTGGGGCTATACTCAGGAAGAAAATTATTTTGCACACACGCCAATTTCAGGGTTTATTTTGCACTTCCTATATAGAAATTGCCTTACAGTGCAAGTGGTTTGATAGCTTGCCACAAGCTAATTTCAAATTCATTTTCTACCTGTCTAAATAAACATGAAAGCATAAATTACTATACCCTCGGTAAAAAGCACGGACAAGAAAGTGGAAATAAAATTGACACACGTATATCCGCACAAAGTCAGATGAGCCTAAGAACAGAAGTATTGTGCAATAGAAATACACATATACAGAAATCGGTCAGTTCATTAGTGAGACTACTTCAAAAATTAAAATGTTTAAATATGGAGCTATAAGTAAAGTGTATCCTCTATTTGATTCAATACTCAAATAACTCATAAATGCAACCAACCAAGTTAAAAATAGATGAGCTTGTTAAACATCGCTGACATCACAATGCATACAAAAGTAATACTATGGACTTAAGGACGTTCCAGCGTGGTATAGTATATTCGTGTTTGCTATTGTCAGAAATTCAAAAGCTCTGTCCACGAATACCTACACAGAAGTTGGAATTAAAAAAAACATATGATATTTGAAACCGTTATATCTCGTATACAAAACAGTGAAGTGCTATTTTTCTAAACATATGTTTGGTTTAAAAAACATTTTTCTTTACTCTCCTAAATTTTTCCAAAATTCTATCGAGAGCTTTTCTGAAAATTTAGAGCTTTTGTATAATAGAAAATATGAATGAACAGGAAGTTTTACATGCTTCAAATGGGATGTGATTCTGAAAATTGCGCTATTTGTAATTAATTATATCGGATTCTAAACGATCAAAAAATTTGAAACTTCGGGATTTATTAGTAAACGTTATTCTTAGCCTTATACTATATTTATACCAGTAACTTTGCATACCGAAAAACCGGAGTCGTAAAACATTTGACAAAAAGTTGTGCCCAAGTTGCTCGGTCGTTTACACCTGCATTTTTGTTCTATTATTTGAACCTGTCACATTATCTGTCACTATCTGTTATTTAAATTTTTAGGTTAGGTGAAACTTATTCTAATTATAAAAAGGTAAACAATAATAATATATATTATACTGTAATACATTTTTAAATTTTCAAAATGACATCGCTTATTCCTGTTTATCATTACGATCGGCACTACTTTTCCGGCGTAAGAACAAAAATTTAAAGCAATCTATTAAAAAGTGATTTCTTCTTGGAACTACATTATGTTTGTAAAAAGATTATATTTCTTTAGTTAATAACACTGACCAGAGATATTACAACTGCATTCTGATCAGATGAGCTTACGGTATATATTAGTTGTAGCTACTATCATTCTAGTGTGTAGAGAATAACGGCCAACACAATTGATATTTGGAGCTAACAGAACTCGCTGTGCATAATGTTAAGTTATTATAAAATTAGATAAAAAGGAATTAACATTTTAAATAACAAACTTTTAATGTCGTTTTTTTGATTTCAGTTAAGATAGTATGATTTAAGTTAAACAGTGTAATTATTATAATGTGTATGTAAATTACTAAAATAAAAGACTTTGATTTCAGAAGCAACACATAAGTTCAATTAAAAATTTACTGTTCCTAATAACATGTCTTATAATAAATAAATAGATTTCTGTACCTTCACGCAGATAATGTCTTTAAGGATACGCATAACCACTACAGGTAAATTGAAGAGAGTCACTTACCTGCAAAAGAAAAAAATAATGTTAGTCAACGAAATAAACATATTTGATTACAATTATCTTAAAGAAAAAGTAGTGCCTTAATATTAAATACGTCCCTCAGAAGAAATATGCCACTAAAACTGTAAAGGTCCTTCAAAAGTAAGAAATATACTTCCAGGCGTTTGATACAGCTCTGGTTCACTGGTCTACACACGACCTCCTAGTTCTATCTCCGAGCACCGAGCTCCGAGCACCGATCGTCTGTGGGCTCAGCATTTACATAACAAGATTACTGGCCGCTCAAATTGCCAATTTGCTGAGACTTATATTGACCGATATATACATCGGACACTGTGTTCACCCACCCTCCACTTGCTGTTACTGTCTGAGTGTCTGCTTCTGCTGCAGACACTACCTCCCAACCCCTTACCTCTCCTTCCACCTCCCACTCGACGACCACCATGTTACTAGAACTTAATGATGAGTTCATAAAGCACAGGACTCCATAAAGTTGTTAGCGCACAAAATGTATAATTAACTTAATTATTCGTTTCGTTTAATTCTGTTTCTGCAATCTGATACTTGCCAACCACACTGTAATTTGTTTGTATCGACTATTTAACTTGAACTTCAGCTCCTCACTGAACTCCTCATAACAAAATAAATAAGTTATTTCTCTTTCATAGTCTGTGTGGAATGGTTATTGAGTAATAATCAATTAGTTATAAGGTTTATATTAATAACATTATTATTATTTAGTTAAGTCACACTCAATACGAGTATGTTTTTAGAAAATGATAAATTTAGATGTGCCAACGTTGCATTATTAGACCATCCACTAACTAGTCAACTGATTGCAAACTAGCAAGTCGTGTTTCGTGACTCTATAAAATTTTTAACAATAACTTAATGATTTTATTGCGTCGTATTTGTATGTATGTATTTAAATATATTGAATAGTATTTGTGCACATCTCTGATCATGATGTCACCATCAAATGCATGCAACCAAGCATACCCTGCAACCAGTTTAATTTCGTTCGTGTCGTATGTTTTCTCTCATTTGTATACACGTTTATTCTCTCATTAACAACACAGTTCCATTCTCATTCGGTTCGGGCAGATTCGGGGCTAAGGTTTGCAATATTTATAAAGAAAATAGTCTAATTTCTGTTTCAATTTCCCACATCACTTAACAAATAAAACAGGGCCGGATATCATGTTTCACGAAATGTAATGTTCTATTGTCAGACAACTCCCATCACCATCACCGCATATAGAATGTAATGATATATGCAAATGCTGCCGATTTCCATATTACAACTTTTCTTATTTAAATGCTTCTGTAGTCGTGCATCTTCAACCCTTCCTCCTTCACCCTAAACCTCCCTTGGTCATGGATATGGGGCATGTTCGTGTTATTCACACAATAAGAAATTCCTTACAAACAAGAAAGCTCTAGAAACAGCAGTCTACTAACACTAAAGCATTAAGTGGAAATCTTTCGGAAGATCTTTAAATATCTTGGAGGTGTCTTGTGTCTGACACTGTGATAAGGGTTGCCCAGGTCAGAAAAGAAAATGTCGGACAACAGAGATAGGAATTCCATCGTATGTTTATATTTTAGATTCAAATATCTTCAAATAAAATGAAATTTTTATTGTCAATATTCGGTTTCTAGATTTTTGAGAATTATGTAATCAAACTTAATTTGGAGAAGATAAGATTCTCTTGTAAGAACTTCTGAGAACTTAAAACAGGCGTTTATAACAGGAAGCAATTTTAAGACCCGCTTAAAAGAGTAATACGAGAAGAATCTCGAAGTTTCAATTGAAATGAATCATTTCGACAGCTCTTAAAAGGGATAAATCCGCTGAGCACGAAATGCTGTAATGGAAGACGATCTAATTATCATAAAACAGCAGCAAACCTAAAAATTATCTTAGAAATCATATCTTCATGAAGTTCCAATCAGAAAAGCTACAAGATATAAATTAAGTAAATAATTATTAACTTCCGTGAAATAAAATGGTAATTAGAGATTATTCTCTGTTTCCTAGCAACAGGAAACAAACAACAAATATTAGAGCGGGCGCACATTTGCGAGGAGTTTTAAGATGTCTTAGATGATCAGATTAAGTTTAAATTTGTTTCATTTAGATTTCACACAGATTTCAGTATATTTTTTCCTTTGATCCTTTGATGAAATATCGTTACTTTATTTTAGTAGAAAAGTAGTTTCAATTTTTCTAGCCATCATAATACTCGTATTGTAAGGAATATTATTCTTATAAGAAGGTACAAAACAAAACAAAAAATCTTGAAGAAAATATATGGAAAAATAAAGTTGTCTTATTATAGTAAATAGAAGTAGTGTACGAAGATTTATTCAAATAAAAAAAGAAGGCGCCTAGACATCGCTAGCTTGATCCAGACGTTGTATTGGAATACTCGTATATGAAAATAACGAGCAGAAACATGATCCTCCTAGGATAGTGCGACGCCTCGCGTCTGTCGGCAAAAATGAACAACAACAGAAGAAAATGACAATATGGACCTTTCCTATCATAACTCGTTGCTCACTCCTCGCTGCTCAGACAGGAAATCGATGATTCCCAAAAGGCGCTCAATTATTAATAAACAGGAACTTTGAAAATGTTATGAAAGCAATCTTTGAAGTTTCAGAACTTGTTAGTGATATTATAATGATGATAATAAAAGTTGTGCAGTATCGCAATTTATAGGAAAGTCTGATAGGAATATTATGTCGTAGAAACATGCAAATGATGAGCGCGATTTGAACGCGAGGCTGTCATTATAAGGGAATTACGCTATTGTAATTGAATCAAACTCGTACGTACGTAGAAATATTTTAGGTAATTGACATATTTATAAATTGTTATTGTATGATGATATATAAATGGAGCCACAATTGACAAATGGACACACATGGACAAATACATAGAAATACTAGAAAGATTTCATTCAAGGACAGTAAGAACCATTATGAATTAATATATTATAGTTTAAGTTACGAGAGTTCGCCGTGGATTCATGGGTAAAACAGGTTGTGCTGTATAAATCTGCGATACAATGGAAAAGCATTTTCTCACAAATTTTTTTTATAATGCAATTTTTATAATATATTGTAACAGCTAATTTACAGCTATTGCTAGCCAATAAAATAAAATTCACCATCGTATCACCATTTATGCGGCTCTTATAACCTCTTCCAGGCATAAGTCACCGCCGAACTCTCGCAATTTCGACTATAGTAAAAGATGATGATGTGTTTTGAATTTATTTAATGAAACGGAAACGAATTATTATGGAATTATGTTAAACTTCGGTAAATAACAGAACGTAACGTTGAAGTATGAAAACCATGAACTGAGATATCATCCTGCTATACTCGAGAGAAGAGAAGCATATTTCATTCATTTCTGCGAAAAAAGCAGAGCAGTTTTATTTTTCATTTGGGATATAATAATTTTCCGTATTTACAAGTATTGTTTTATTGTCCCGACCACAAGGGCTCTAACGGGAACAACAGGAACGATGGGAACACTCCTGAAATCCTGGGGAGAACATACAACGAATACATGAAGACTACACGATGCAAAGCGACGCTGCTGGTTGTGTTTCCAAGCGTCGTGGCGCGACGCTGTTAAATTGACGGTAAAACACAGATATTTATCACAGATACATAATGTACTCATACCCGTCCGTATGTACGAGTACAGTACGAGTTTTACAGAATATAAAATCAGTACATGTAACTACCAAAAAACATAAAATATTCATACCAACCTATAAAGATAAATATCTTTAGATATTGGTGGCTGTTTATTATTTGGATTATGTGAGAAAACGAACAGTTCGGGGTAGCAGTTTGGTACAGCGTACATCATCCCTGTACCGTGTACCGTGTACATCACGGGATTTCAATAGGGGTAGCTGCTGCTGGGATGATTGTGCCAGTGCAGAAACTGTAAAAGTATTTTATTTGTTTGTTATATTTATACATATCATTTTACGAATACGTATGACGTGAAATAATTATATTATTGAAGAAGTTTTTATTAGAGATGTGAATGTTTGTTATTTAAAAATTGGTCGATTCGTTGCTACAGATTTTGCACAAAAACACAACTGTCTTACTGGATTTTGAGGTTAGGACAAGTAAGCCAAGTAATAATAACGACTACAGAGAGTGTGGTATTTTTTAAAAGGCCGCAAGGGGTACGAGCTCTGGGGTCTCAAATTGTCGAGATATAATACCACACAAATTTCACACATACCAACTTATTCAAAAGTGAATCACAACCAATATGTGAACAATGTAATAGCTCACTAACGGTAAAGCATATTTATCTTCGATCCTCCAAGTACTCGTCGTACAGACAAGGCTGTAATATAGCTGAAGGAATATAGGTCTAAAAAACCTTATTGACTTTATCAGTGAAATTAATTTAAACTTTTTATTTTAAGTTTAAATTTCTAAAATAAATTTATAAAAAGTTAAATTTCGATCTGTAAGAAGTATTGTAATAGCTCCAGCTAAAACTGGCAAAGATAACAATAATAATAAAGCAGTAATAGCTACAGATCAAACAAATAATGGTATTCGATCAAGAGTCATTCCTGTTGATCGTATATTAATTACTGTTGTAATAAAATTTACTGCCCCTAAAATAGAAGAAATTCCAGCTAAATGTAATGAAAAAATTGCTCGTGTCTATAAGTTGTAAATTATGCATTGTAAATGTTTAAAAATGTATGTTTTGTTTTAAGTGATAATAATTATTGAAAGGTAGCGGACACAATAATCACTTAACTTATATTTAATTTGTTTACAGATAATCATAATAATTAATAGTCACTAAAAGAAAAGTTCATACTGATGTTTTCATTAACTATTTCTTTTACTTTCTAAAAGGACTCCAAACTCTGTGTCATGGCATGATCTAAGACGGCTGTGGCTTATAAGATAGTATTAACTAAAGGAGCGTCTCAACTGTAAAAATATATGCAAATAACACTGCGCCTGTGAACATTAGTCTTTGACCCATGTTGTGCATTGTAGAAATGCTTCTAAGATAAAAACTTGTTCTTAGTGTCGCATCTTTTTTAATAATATCCACAATACATGACTCGTGTCAAACACATTGGATTTATCTCACCAAACATGAAAGAAAATAGAAGAGAATGCCGAACTTTTTTAGTCATTTATCTTCAGATCAAACGTGCTATATTGGGATAATGAATGAGATGTACCAATACTATTTTGATAATATTGTAGTTTTGCATCACTACGTTTGCAGGTTCCTACTTCACCCTGACTTGAATACATGGTAAGCCCCAAACAAAACTTCCTAAGAGGACCCTTGCTTTCTTCACTGGACCGACTCTACATTTATCTTGCTTTCTCAGTAGCAGGTGTGTCTTATTATACAATTTTTTGGATTTCAATAGATTTTTGCTGACTCCATTACAAACAAACTCAGCAAAAATACATAAAATAAAATCTTACACTGTCAATTATTAGAACAAAATATAAAAATATCTGTATTTCTCGACGTTATACACATAGTCTATTATTTATTTATTTTAATTCATTTCGTACTAATAGCGCCATTATAATTCGTACTGTCTTTATAAATCTCTATAGATCTGTTATTAACACTGTCAATTGTAGTTCAATTTATGAGAAATCACTTGATTCATGTCTATATGTAATAATAATAAAAATGAAATGCTGTTCGTTAGTAAGTCCATCACTTGTTTTGTTCATTAAAGATATCTCTACCACACAGTTTTATTATTGAAAGGTAAGCTACTAGATTGTCAAATTATGTCAAATATTATCTTATATCAAGTAAATTGTGACGAAAAATTGATAGCGTTGTTCATTTTCAGAAGAATTAAGAAAGAAAATTACTGTAATTAGGACAGGACTGTCTGTAGGTCTGTTGGGTCCGCTAGTACTATATAGAATACAATAATTTCATATCTTTTTCATTCCTTTAAACCATATAGTAAAATGAGTGACACATATCTCTCACAATCACAGTAATCTCTTATACTATGAATGGAACTATATGCGAATATAGTTTATACTGATTTCACCACCGAGTAGGTCACAATAGCTTTTATTTGTTAACTGCAATAACTATGAACATCATTTTTTAACATAATTTATTTAAAGTCAGCTTATCACGATCATCATATATGTATACCGATGCTTAATAAATTGAATTTGTTATATGAGTACATAATTCATTAGCCCTTCAGTTCATTAATAAGACATGTCCGAATCTTTGCAGAGCATCTGCATTATAATTTTATTTCGAAGTTATCTAAGTTTTAAATCAGATAGATGGTTAACTTTACATGTCACTGTTATACCCAACTTAAAGATCAATTTTCAAAGATGTTTCACTAATGAACTGATCAATAGATGTGTACCTAAAATAAGCCAAGTGTTTTCATGGTACATTTTAAAGTACGATTTAATTGTTGAAACAGATCTGTGATTATAATAGAAAATGAGCATAACTAAACTGCCCAGTCAAATTTTGAAATAAAATTAATGAAATTGTTGAACACTACATAATATGTAGATAATTAGTGTTGTAAATAATTAAATTTAATTATATCGTACTTTACTATATCATCCTGCTATAAATAGCTTCATAAATAGAAGATCCGAGTTTATGAGTACATGGGATTACGAGGAATTTATATTATATATTATTAATTAATGAAAGAAAACAGATTTACAAATATCCCAACATGTACAGGCTAATTAATTAGAGTTATAATTAGTATGACAACTATAATGAAATAGAGAATGTTATGAAATGTGATGTAATGCGGTGTCAGGATAAAGCTGAAGCCAACTATCATTTTAAGTACTACAGTCCTACGATTATGCGTGCACTACTCTGCATGACGCTTTAAATGAATTTGTTTGATGAATCGTCACGAAATGCTGATCTGTGAAAGCATGTTCATCAGCAGCTTTCGATTTGGTGACGTTACATCCATGCTCACACATGTATTAGGCATGTCGCACACTGCAGGGATATTTTATAGGGATAACGGGCAACAAAGTTGATAATTGGAGTGGACTGAACTCACGTTTTTAGTTATATTTATATATGTATATAGTTTATTTATATTTATACATCTCTACATTATTCTACATCAATACAACTGTCACGTATTATATATAGATAGCTCTGACTTGACAACTGTCACTTTAGACGCATGCCTATACAGAACAAATAGTAACATATATCTTTCTCTCTCGCACACATTTTGGACACACTTTCAGGTCCAGTATTCTCTCTCCATATATCCATATATATGCTCTAAACCTAACTAATTATTTTGCAAAAATTATTAATAAGTCTAAAATTCTCACATAGTTTAATGAACTAAACATTTCTAAACGCAAAACTATTCATTTCTTTAATAGTGTAACAGCCAATACTTGAACCATTATTCAATTGTATTCTACCTTTATACTGCTGTCATCTATTGGAACATGTATGAATTAGTAATAATAAAAATATTTTTAGCAGACAGTTAATGGTTTATCCAGTTCTATGATTAGATTTCTGCTGGTATCGATTCAGAGTAAAAGCAGTGGCCCATTTAGCCGTGCCACATCATAGTCAGGCATCTCCAGAACCAGAACCAGAACCAGAACCAGGATCAGGACCAGGATACTGTGCACATGGGATCATGGAACTACAGTTCCATAAACGGTGAAACGGGAAGAAACAGGGAAGGGATTATAACGGAAAATGGAGTACACAGTTGTTCCAGAACGAGAAGCATAACCAGGACCTGCACAAAGATATGATTCGGTGGAGACGGGAATGACCCAGATTGCAACGAATTCCCGTTTACCCCAGATTCTTCTTATTGATATGATACATGTGATTTAAAAAGTTAAAAATAACTATAACTATTAATAGTCTACTCATGGAATCATTCCAATATGGAAACCATTCAGATCTATTGAACGTTGTAACAATTATGATAAAAATAAATACCCTTTTTGTAATATTTAATGATGATTATGAAAACAGTCATAGAATTTGAGGTCGTGATACAAATCGACCAAACATTGACCGTAAATGGAGTTTTATTTATAAAATATGTTGAAAGTGAGCTACATTTGATCGTTTTCGACTTTTCTCACCTAACCTAGTGACTGGAAGCGACTTGACAAGTCTACGAGGAATAGAGTGAAAGATAGCGCTGAGCATGTTATTTTTCATATTAGTTTTTATAGGGGAATCTTTCTTTAGGTTAAGCATGACTGCTTCTTGTCCTTAATTTTTTATATTTGAGTGAAAAATTGATATAAAGCCTTATTTCCACTTAATGTTTTTATTTTAAATTTAAGGTTTTAACCTTTTAGCCTTTTAGGTAAGGTTAGACAATTCGCTCCCAAATATTATACACTGAGATAACATTTTCAATAAATGAAATTTTCTTTTCAAACAATTATTCATAAAGCTTTTAATCCCTTACCTTTTATAATTCTAAAGCACATTTACTTGAGTAATTATTACTATACAAATAAAAAGAAGAAGAAACTAATTAAAGTGACCTTTTATATGAATATAACTTAAAAACACGGAAAATGTTAAAGGCGGTTTCATTTTAAAATTAAATGAATGGATGGAGTTTTTGAAAGGGTGAAATAACTGTCACTTTACTTTAAAATGACGCTGTTTTTAATCCCTTTTTAATTGCTGATATTCTCTATAATATTATCTTTAAAATAAGCAATAATTGAATATTTGAGGTCCTGGAAAACATCTTTATCAATATGTAGAACCAGGGTTGTACTGTGTCAAATTTAGGGCCTTATTTGTAACTTTTTTTTTGACAGCAAGCGTCATAAATTACACCAGTTGTTTGTTTATGTTAGCGAATAAAATTGTAGTGAAAATTCAACTTGTGATTAAGCTTTTGTTTGCCAATATTAAGAAACAATTAAATATCATTAACAACCAAATTAATAAAGTAGTATACTTGTTCTAATTCCTAACTTACAAGGAAATTCAGATAGGTTGGGCCACGCGCGGAATTATTCTGGAACAAGTCGTCTGGAACAAGTCGCAATGTGCCTTTATGCTTAGACAATCATTCGTTGACAGTGTTCGTAGTAGTGTTCGTAGACAATCGTTCGTAGTGTTAACAACTGTGAAACGATTAATGTGTTCTATATTAAAATAAATGCTATATTCTAAAATTTAAAAAATAACTGTAATTAAATCCCATAACGAAAATAAAAAGGATTTAAATTAAAATTCTAGGTCATTTAAAAATAAATAAATGTTTTTGTATTGTTAAATTTTCAATCAACTGCTGTTACAAGTCCTTTACGCCACTAGATACGGCAGTAGATGGGAAATTTATGAATGATTAACTCTCGTGAGCGAAACATTTCCATTTGCTGGTGAAACTGGTCAGTGGTCACATTCGTCCAATAAACATGATGACACTAATAACGCGGTGAATTTAAAATAACTTTTTCTGTTATTAAAATAACATTATCATTTTTTTACAAAATGATTTATATAGCAACCCCTTTGGCCTTTTCAAGGGGTATGTTCTATGGGGTTGTACAATGAATGGAAACCCTAGCCTTGAATCATGCATATTATATGTCGTATGATGTTGGACTGCTCTGGACCACACGATCTCTAGTTGTTTGCACAAAACAGAAAACATAAAAACAAAATCCATCAACTCCTCCCCGCGCACTACTCTACATGCACAGAAAATACCTTCCCTTGAATGGAGCTATTGCTATTAAACAGGTGTTTGGAACCTGTTGAAAGCGTTCCAGGTGCTTGTGAATTACCCTATTCAATTGGCATTGTAGGTAAATCGACTCGGTTGGCGCAAATAACGCATGGCATTGTCATGCCGGATTATTCTAACCCATAAAATGTGATTTTGATTGACTTTTGCAATGTAACCTACATCCCACAAACTGAAACTCTCCTATGGGTGGCCCTTTTTTACTTTTGATGAAATTTTTTGTGATTTTTTATTGCGCCGTTTGCCGTGCAAAAAAGTGATAAATGATAATATAGCATATGTATTTTAATAGATCTACACTTTTGTATAATACTTTATTGCATAAAATTAATATTTCGCAAGATAAATAAATAAAATAATTTTTAGATTTTCAAGGCTCTTGGGGCATGTTTCCCGTCATCGGATTGAACTGAAATTTTACACAGATTATTTTTTCAAGCAATGGCACAAAATGGAAAGGAAAAAAATTTGCAATGAAGATAAGAGCCTCCCTAGTGTGGCATATACTCATAATAGTAGTATCTATTATAGATTAATAACTGAATTTAAGAATATAAACTTTATCAAAAGTAAAATTGGTGTTCAGTGTCTTAGATAATTGCTTGTCTTTCATTTAATTTATTTAACGTCGACGTATTTTCGATGTTGACTCATAACACCGATTACTTATTATCATATTGGCAATTTTTTTATATAAATGGATTATAACGTTATATAATAAGTTTCTATGATTACGTGGAAACTTACTCAATTTAACTTGTATAACAAGCAAACTCTGAAAATATATAACGCTGTTCCGGGGATCGAAGCCGAAGATATCTAATATGAACACTGAAACGGACTACATGCCATTCGGCCAATTTTCAGTATGGTGTATTACAGTTATTCGCATAAGTACATTTTATCATGAGAGCAAACTTGTTGTTCGCCTCTGGAATTGATCCAACTGACTCGGGTCCAGCGAACAGACTGCCACACGGTCCAGACAGACCTACAAGCTTCTAACTATACAGTACAGGAAACAGAATACAAAAATAATTCATTTGAGCGGTATTTCATTTATTCCCTCCTATCTCTCGTACAATATACGTGGAATGAGAAAAAGAGAGAGTGAGAGTGGTACTTTGCCTTCCTGCCGTATTGCCCGTTTTACCCATTTGCCGCCCCGTCATATTGTTATAGCGGTAGTTTTCCATTTTCCGAGAGAAGAAAATGAAACCAGAAAAACAGTTCAACAAATAATCACCTCAGCTATAATTTTAAATGATAAAAATCTGTTTTAAATGAAATTTATTTGAATGTGGTTAACGTAATGTTAGCGCTGCCGTGTAATTGGGACAAAGGATTAGTCGTTTAATGAAAGAAAATATTTGCTCAAGTTTAAAGGAATTTTAGAGACAAAGGATCCCAGGATTTTTCTATTTTTCTGTTCGCGTTGTCATCCGCATACCTGAACGGTTACGGTGTTTTGTTCAAATTACTTAAAGAGTGGAAAATATTTTACCTTTACCGAGGTATAAGAAATTGCAGTCATTTTACCTCAAAGCCTTTTATAGGGTTAACAAGGGCATCGCGGGGATATTTGAACATGCGGATATGTTTACTCAGAGACTGTGAATTCTTCCTTGTGCTGTAGAGTAAAGGCAAGCGTTCACAGTTGAACGTGGAAGAGAAGGCAAGCGAGACAGGCAAGGCAAACGATAGCACGTTTGTGTGATTAAATACTTCAGACCATAAGGCCGTCCGCTCATGGGCCGACTGATTGCAAACGCGAGCTCCGAATCTGCTCGAATCGAATGAGAATACAACTGTTGCTTCTTATACTTTATATCCAGACAATAAAAATGATCTATTCATGGTTACTGCTGTTAGACATTTCGGTTTCTCAATCAAAAAGGCGGTGTAACAGGAAGCGTCTGCGAAGTCTGTAGCACCGCCCTTTGGAGTCCATTTCTTGCTATTGCTGTATTTTTACATTGCCACAGAATGTGGTAAACAACTTCTTGTTGTAAGCTTCTTTTATTAAACTTTATAGAAGTATATTAAATTTTGCCTTCCTTTTTTCAAAACAGTTCAATTAACTAAATTTCTACTTATTCTTCTTCACAACTTCTTTTATTTGATTCTGTGGTATACAAAACCAATTTATAAGCAAATGAAAACATTATACATAAAATGAAATCAGCGGGATATTTGTTTCCTATCATCAATCGAAAGAGGAACAAATTAAATGAGAACAGGAGTGAAAATGAGATCTTAAAGTTGAACAAGTTAAAATTCAATCTCATATAAAGAAAATATTATTTGTTCCGTTACTATGTTACAATATGCGCAACCTCCTAGTTGACGCCCAGTTCTAAACCTGCTGTAAACTTCATTTAAAAAGAAACACAAGCCCCAGGTCGCTTTACAAATTTGTTTGCAACTATAATCCAAGCAAAACTTTGATTCAGCAACAGCAGCTTTTTGAATTTTCACATAAGCTTTAAAAATACTCGTTGTACGGAGAGTATAATAGTAGTAGAGTTTTATATTGAATAAAATGTATGAATTTAATATCATGTTTATATTCTTCTATACGAATTTAATATGATATTTTCCATTACTTTCATGGCACAATATTCCATTTTTCCTGAAACATTGTTAAAGAAACCCCATGAGTGAGAGAAGGATGAGGGCGACGGAGGGCAAGGGGCGATGAATACGGAGTGAATTGAGAGTTGTAAGTATGGAAAACAGGTCCGCGTTGGTGCTACCTACAAGTGGTACATATTGACTTTCTTTTGTGACGTCACAAATTTGTATGGTAAAACGAAAACGGCTCCGCCGATGTTTTTGAAAATTTCCTATTTCGTGGAGGAAAAAAGAAATTTTTGCGTTCTCCGATTTTTCCCTGAATTTCTTGAAAACCCGTAATTTTGCAAAAACTGAAAAAAAAAATCACTCTTTCCTATAACTTTTAATTCGTAACAGATAGAAAATTGAAATGTTGCATGTGTATTACGCTATTTAATTAGAACATATTTCAAAATTTAGAATTTTCAAATATTTTAAAAGGAGAGCCGAGAAAATTAGGGGGCCTGTTAGGAAACATTGAAGAAAGCTCAAATTCTGGATTGTGTAATAATTGAACATCATATTAAAAAAAAATTATAAATTCAAAAATTTTATTTGGGAGCACGGGGGCTGTTTTTGTCGAGAGTAAAAATTGTGCTAGAAACTTGAAATTTTGTATATGGGCTAACTTTGATACCTAACTTACAAATAAAAAAAAAATCCCAAATTTTGGAAAAAAAAGTTGGTCAAGAAACGAATAAATTGAAAATATTTTATAATTTGTAGAAAAATTATTTGGTGTTATATGTAAAATTAATATAGAACGACTTAATATTCCAATTTAAAAATGGAACTCAAATTTTAAATGAAATTCAATCCACACAAAAAAGCCAGTCGTCGCTTACGACGGGGGTAACTTCTACTTTATTTAATATTTACCGATTAAGCATTTTACATTCTTCTATATTGAATTATTTTTACAAAATATTTTCTTTATTGTTCTTGGCGAATCCTTATCTCACGTGTTTTACTTTATCTCAGATTCGGCCCTGTATCGACTCCATGCTTCGAACAGTCTAAAGCTAGCTGTATCATTGAACGCAGCCAAAGCCAACACTGTAACAAAATCTACAGCAAAGGCCTCCCTCACCGATATATAACTTTTTCTTAACAAGTTTGTACTTGCTTGCGGCCATTTGCGATAAAATAGCTTTTATAAAAGAGAAAGACAAGGAAAACGAATGAAAAGTTTTGATAAAGAACGGGAAGATGGTTTTCGTTTTTAATTGAGGAGATTTCCATTTGTGTGCTTTACACAATGTATATACTTTAAATTGTACCAGGACGAGGACAACGCCTGCGGAAAATGTTTAGTCATTGAAATCAATAAGATTACCTCAGATGAAAATTTAATACTCTAAAACGCAAAATGTTTGTGAAAACAAAATTATTTACGAGTATATACACCGACAGGAATATGAATAAGCATTGTAGAATAATAAAACTGTTCTACCTACCGTTGCGATTTGTTAACGAAAAAACACGGAGGGGAAACATAACCTCTTTTAGAATATTTAATATGGTGTAAATTTGTCATAGATTCCATTTTATCCAATGAAAATTTATAACAGAATCCATTGTATGTTTCGTAATCTTCTTTTTAAATATTTATTTACGTTACAATCTGTTAATTGACCTATAAATGATAATTAAAAACGATGTGGTAGCTTTAACACACTATGTCTTTTTAGTCTTTTAAAGTCAGACGTATGTTTATCTAGTCGCTATGTTTAGTCGCTGCTGGTTTCTTCTTTAACAGTTTTAATGCCAAAATCATAGTTTATGTATTTACATGTAAGGTAACATCGATGTTTTGTGCTTGATCTCTTAGTATAATATTGCTATAATACAGATGTGAAAGGTAGAGAAAAGTTCTTCCTTTACCCTTAACTACGAACGCCGATGTTGTGGGTGCAATACACATTATATTACACATATTACATTTTTTATTACGTTACGAAGTTTGTTCTAGCAGTTTATATTTGACAGGTTCGTTGCGAAGAAGTTAACAATTTATATTAAGATCCTTATTTTGACTTGCAGCGTTTAACACTCTGATGTTGGGTCTTATCACCGACGACCTTCTACTATGCTGGCAGTTTTTGTGGTGTCGTGATATCATATATGTGCACTACATCCCTACTTATTAAGTTTATAATTATGCATGTACATATTCAATTAAACTTGATAACAACCAAACCCAGAAAATATAATACTGGTCCGGGGATCGAACACGAAGACACAGCAGTCATAGTTAAGTATCAATGCTCTCTCTCTCTCCTCTCAGTATATTACCCTATAGCTGTTAATATAAATGTAAAATGTGATTCGGAACAAAAGCATAAGTCGAACACGATTGTATGACAACGCATGTAGTAATTACTGCAGATGATATTCTTCATTTAAGGCAAGAACTATGTATGTATTTAATAAATAGACAGTGAAAGGCATTCAGCTATATCGAAGTTCAATTTTCCGCAAAACACAAAACGCAAACTCATGTATCATTTAAAGGAATATGTTTACCTAAAGTTACATTTTATTATTTAGCAAAGTTTAAAAAAGTAAAAGGAAAAGAGATTAAATACCTTTTACCTATATTAATTTAATATTTTAATCTTGCATAAAAAGATTTGTTAGCGTAAGAAAACGTAAATTTAATGCGAAAGGTAAATGTTGCTATGTAATGTTATATTATATTAGCCTTAAAAATTATGTGACATGTAAACTTTTTTATATTAAACAAACCTACATACATTTCGTTGTAACGCAGTATGATTCTTTCCTTTTTCCAATATCCATTTAATTTTTTCTTAAGCACATATCTACATCGCCATGCTCTAATTAATTATCGATTTCACTTGTTCTTATAACTTCAGTGACAACTCTATTTTAATTTTCCACTCTTTTGGGTAAAGGATTATTTCCTAATTCCTTTCTTTTTTAACTATATCTTCAGTCTAGGTTTCCATGTATCTTTACTTTACTGATGGCGGGTTTTAATATACTCGTACATTTCTTAGAGAGTAACTACGAGTATTTTGCTCGGATTCGAAGATCAAAGATTACAGAACGGAACTGATGCCCCGGTATTAACGACTTCGAGATTTACAAAATGATAATTTCTAATTCTCCAATGAAGTTCTAAAGATATACATACCCACACAATACCGTCTCATATTATTGGTGGCTTTTATATTAAAAATCACACTCCTATCTAAAATTAAAGTTGAAAATATTTCTACTACAAAGTTCTATTTCTTTCATTTTCATTTATTTCAGGTGTAATTTATTTTTATGTTAAACCAGTTTCCTGCTCTTCTCTTTTGTTTTTATCATTACATACAATGAAAATACTATCTTCATAATGTCATCAGATAAAAATAAAACAATCTCAACTGTATTACATTGTAATACTGTAAATGCAGTTAGGAGTTTAGATTCTGAATTTAGATTGTTTGACTTCATTCATTTTGAAGGAGCCCTGAGCGGCCTAGAGCGGCCCGGTGCGGCGTGGCGGCGGTGTAATCCTCAACGGATCTGGAATGGTCCATTAGTTTCATTTAAAATGATAAGGAACTTTAAATGTTATAGAAAATAGTTATCACAAATCTCTGGGGTCGTAACGAATGATTATAAATTCATTACGTAGCTAAGTACTAAGACGGAAACTTTAAGTTCAGTGGATCGTAAGGAAAAACTCAAAATTGTCAACGGAAAGTAATAGACAAAGAACACCGTTACATTTAGTTCATTTTATTAAAATTACTCCTTTGATTTAGTCATTTAATTTATTAAGACAATTTTTTTATACAACTTAAAATGTACTAGAGTTTACCCCCGTCGCAAGTGACGACTATCTTT
Organism: Panorpa germanica; assembly: GCA_963678705.1. Classification (NCBI taxonomy): domain Eukaryota; kingdom Metazoa; phylum Arthropoda; class Insecta; order Mecoptera; family Panorpidae; genus Panorpa; species Panorpa germanica. The sequence goes on along the minus strand of OY783215.1, from coordinate 15,175,677 downwards.
TGTGTGTGGCTTGAACTTCATTTCAAATTTCATTTCGATTTTTAAATTCAAATATTTAACTCGTTATATTGTATTATAATATAGGAGGAGGGTAAGCAAAACTAAAAATGATAAATATGTTTATAAATTAAACTAAAAATAAACTAATATTACAGCTTTCAAAATGAATAAATTCATCGTAATAGCAATGCATGTTCTGTAATTCATGATTTCCTGAAAACATAACCTACAAATACGAGGAAACTAATGTACATTAAGTACTCGTATATTTCAGAGCCTAGAACCTCGAGACCGCTGTTCATAGCCACAGAAGGATGCGAGGATGCGACGATGCCACCGAGCAGTTCCGACGTCTCCGTGGAGCTTAACAAACTTGTAGCCAACATTAAAGTGACAAACTAAAGTACTGTAGTTCGTGTTGGCAAATTACTGTTTGGAAATAGGAGCACATGCATATAATAATATACGTATATGTGTACACCCTCAATCCCACATCGCAAAACAGACATTAGGGAATGTGACAGACGCAATACGATATTCTGTGTGATGTGATGTGACAGAAAAACATGCTTGTAGACTGCCAGGGGCGGGAGTAAGCCTCCCAGTTACCCCCGCCCCTGGACACCGCGAACGAAATGAATAGAGTACAGTAATTGCTTAATCAATATATATAACGTTATAAAATACTTATTTAGTGTTTACGTTTTATATAGCTTAAACTATTATATATGTATTATATGAACATTATCTGTGGCTCAAGTTATAATAAGATGTATATTTTATAAATTGTTGAAGTTCATATTTACATAAGAATAAAAGCAGCGCGTCGCGACTTGCGGCTTTAGATCATTATGGAAATTTATTGGAGAAAATAAAGACAAAGTCTGAAAACTTTTGAAATGATATGAATAGAAGTTTCCATTTTACAAGTGGAAAATTGTTTGATATTCAATTAGTTAAATGAAATTGATAAATGGCAATTTGAATAAAATGTTAACGATTGAAATACAAATATATTTAAATAATATTGTACAATATACGAGTATATAGTAAATTAAGCTCTGGAAACAAAAGACTATCTTTGTCATTGAAAAACTGAGACAACATGATATGTAGAGGTGAATACGCAAATATATGAGGTACGAACAAATATTGAGACTGTACCTTTGAAAATGAATTTTTAAATGGCTTTTCCTTATTAAAATGACTTTATGCGCTATAATAGCTTAATAAATAAAAAATTACCTATAATTAATGTCAAATTTATATTAATTAAATTCAAATTTATTATTTTTAAAAAGTAATAATAAATTTGACAACGCTACCGAAAGAAATGTATGATGGTGTAAAACTTTTCTCTTTTCGTTTTATTTCGAATTTCCCTCTCAATTTGCTATATACAACGCTCATAACCTACCTATAACCTACATTTACTCTAACTGATTGCTTTTATTTAATTATTTTCGTAAATAGATATTCTTCTGTTTAATTTTCTTTTTTCAATAGTTTCAAAAATATTTTTTTTATATTCACATAGTTTTTGAAAGCATCTTTGAGCATTTGAAAGCATATGGTGAAATTGAGCTGAAACTTATAAAATATATGGAAATTGGTTATTTTTAACCATTTATAAAAAGAAAACTATGAACCCTAGGTCTCTAGAATTTTGAGACAGCATGTATTTTATAACTTCTTTTATCGATCCTTCACATTTCACGACATCTTCATCGTTTATGTAAGGGTCTTGTACCTCTTTAAAAATAATGGCTTGTGTGTTTTATAAAATACCTTCGATTAAATTAACATTTCAAACATATGCATTATCTCTATCTTGCCGTAGACAGGATGCAGTATAGCTTCTGCAGTGCATCAAAATAATGACGTATCTACTTTCCTTTAAGCCGCAGTTCAACTGCAAAATTCTTTGTAATTTAAAATAGCTTCGTCTGTAAGACTCTCCAGACGTACGACGAGGATATTTGTGAAATAAAACAATAAATGTAAGTCGGTCTCCAGTGACATGAGTGCTGGAGTCCTTGAAGCTGGAATAAAGTCCTCTACGTGGATCGCAGACCGTCTATGGCTTAAACATCCCCAGGGAGAGTAAACAAGAAAAATGAGTTATTTGCTCTTATTTATATTATTATTATTGTTGTTTTCTGGTTGGTAGACGTGATATATTTATTGCAAAAATAATTGTTCTTAACTTTGAGGTTATAAGTTTTTGATTGGCATTCCTGTATCATAATATTACTTGTTTTTATTTTTTAAATGCGAATTCTCGGTGGAATATTCCTCTGTAGTTCGTTTGTAGATCAGTTATTGACTTTTAAAGTAAGCATCAATTCAAAAGAAAATCAAAGTACAGAAACACTCATAATTAGTCTGACATCACACGAAGGGGGCGGATTTGCAAAATGTGACAAAGATAGAGAGGGGAGGTCAGAATAGCAGGAAATTTCTGTGACGCAATTTATGGATGACCCCTTAATATAATAATTCATATTTCTTCATATTATTTTATTTTAATGCCATTAATGCCATTTGACACTACATTCTTGTGCCTTAACTCATTTATTTACTTGTCATTGTGCTTAATTCAATTTTGATCCTTATTATATCTAAACATTCTCACTCCTTCCAAAAGAAAAAAAAAATTATCCTTATAAAAATAAAAACAAAACTGCTAATGCTACTGCTTCGTTCCTCCTGCTACTCTCCCTCCTGTTTCTACTCTGCCATTCCTTCTCTTTCCTCGTTCTTTTTCTCTTCCTTATATATCACAAACTAAAACTTACATTTAAGGTTAAACATATAATTAAAACTAAAACTCAGTAGGTGGGAATTGCTCTTTACATTTGTTTTCAGTTAATAACGAATAACTTCTAAGTAAAATTATAAGATTATTAATTCAAACCGAAAAGCAAAGATAAATTATTTGAATATTCAGTTGAACACAACACTTGTTGTACGAATATTCTTGTTTAATACTAATTACAACATTCAATTAATAATTCACAAGCAAACAATCAAAATCAATTGTATTACGTACAAGTAACCCGATTAAATGAATAAGCCGGAGTTGTGATGATGATGCCTTCCTGATGTTTAGGAAAACCCTCTCCCTCTTCTACAACTTTGTTAGAGTGAGTGAGAATACTAAACAATAATTCAAACCCCTACCTATGTCATTCCACAGCCTTTATTAGAGTTCATTTTTGCATTATGTTTTCTAGTACAGAAACATGTGTTAAGGCCCGTCACACACTGCAAGCGTATTTAAGCGACGGCAAATTCGTACGTAAATCGGCGGCTTGGTTTAGCAGCTATAATTCTCAGAGTCCTGTGTTGTTTGCATTTTTTGTGTCACAATACATACATACCACGTACCAATACGACTGTACGCCAAGTCAAACTTGTGTTCTGTAGGGGGTGTATTGGAGTTGTTTTGCATTAACATAATTTATCACGAGAAAAAACATTTACTTTAATTTTTATAGATACATCTCTGTTCCCTTCTAGTATGAGTCGGCTGATGTATTTAAAAGGTTCGGATATGTTTAGCGTTCTAACATGTATACACTTATGCTTAAAATTCACTGAAATACGCTTGCAGTGTGCGAAAGACCTTAATTAATATGCACAGGTGCTTGCATTCACAGAAATAAAAGTATAAATGCAGACCAATACAACAAATTAGTTCAAATAAGAAATAAAACGCAATAGTTCGAGTAATTGGTATCTGTTCCATGAGAAACATAGGTCGAGCTCGAGCTCGAGGCACGGGCGGTCATATTAGTTGACTTGCGATGATTAATTATATTTACTGCGTATCGTTTACGACGATCTATATTCTTTTATTGACTCAGTATTGTTATTATTGTTTTGAATTGAGTTGTAGTTGTCGGCCATTACTGTCACTGTCACCGTCACCGTCACCCAGTGTGTTATTAAAATAAATGTACAACATGTTGAACATTGTTTACACTGTGCTTTGAACGTTTTTATAATGGTTTACTGATTGCTAGCCTAGATACCGATATGCACGTTGTACATATAGTACCATAGTTATAGAATTTAGATAAAACTGTTTCCAATATAACTCCTTCATTTAAAATTATTTAAAGTCGGCTTATTCCCGATGGTGAGACCAATGACGATTTTCTAAATTGGATTTTATGTTATTAGGAAATAGTAATCTTCACCGTCATAAGATAAGCGTTCACAAGTTCTTATAACCTGAATTGCATTAGATGAATCAAATTAACGATGGAAGAAAAGCGGAAGAAAGGTATACGCACGACCGCTACGGATCTACTGACAACGACTAATATTGGTAGGACGTTTAAGTGCTAAGTAAGAAAACATGAAAAAACTATGTAGCTGTGTAGACGTTATTTTACTCTGATTGGTAGGAAACCAGTCTCTATCATATATGATTTTTTTATATATAGTTTTTTGGGCTTCCTAGGCACGTAGCCTTTTATAGCCCTTAATATTGTTCAGCTTCTTCTTATACTTTTCATATATGATTCAAAACTATTGGCACAATTGCATAGATAACTCTGATTTAGAATCATAGATGTGCCTGCTATTACCATATCCACCTATTAACGCCACCTAAATGCATTCTGGTTTTTCATTTACCTGAATTTATATATTGTATTTTCTCTTTCATTATTCTTTCTACTCCATCACACCAAAACCATTTTATTTCTACTCAAATACAAATGTATAATAGTAAACCTTTCCAAGTAACGGAAAGTACTTTGAAAGGAACGTAATGGCGACAGAAGAGGCAGAGAGAAGAAGAGAAGAAGGCACAAGTATGGAAGAGGAGCTAAAGAACAAAAAAGAATGGAAAAAATTGAGCAAATATAATGAAAGATACAAGAGGATTTGAGAGAGAGATACCGGAATACATACGATAAAAAGAGACAAGGAACACAAGAAGAATCGCAAGGTTTAGATTGGGAAACGAAGAGAAAGGCAGTGATACTGGGAAATAGAGAGAAAAAGGATGCGCAGGGTGTGCTGAAGAGAGATAGAAAAGTTGAAGCACATTAATTATTCATCTGCGAAAAGAGTAAAAATTGAAAAGAAGAGTGTGCAATTTTTAAAGAGAGGCAGTGAAGGGAAGGGGTGAATGACGGAGATATAGAAAAGGAGCGAAGAAAGAAAAGGCAGAGTAGAAACAGAAGAGAGAGTAGCAGGAAAAGAGAAGCAGTAGGGGTTTAAGTTTATTTATTTATTATTATTTTTTTTTTTTGAAGGAGTGAGAATGAGTAGATAGAATAAGGATCACAAACGAAATGTAATTAATCACAAAAAAAATGTACTGCCTAATGACAAAAACATTAAAATAAATAATAACCTTTCATTTATGATAAAACTACCTAGTAATACTTAAGTTATCCTAAACCAACAAACAACATTCATTGTATTAGCAATACCAATTAAAATAAAATATGTTTTATCACCAGCACGTCGATTCTTCACTCCGTTTCACTGGTAAAATATCAAATGAACACGTAGAATAATAAAAAATGTAAGGCTTACCCCTTTTAGTCCATCATATTTTAAAGTTGATTTTACTTTTTTAATGATATACCTTTCCCTCCTCCTTTCACATAATTATACAATTTGATGCAAGTCATTTTAAAATTATAATGACAAATTGAAATTGCTTCAATTATCTCCACTGACAACCTATTTCTTTCGTCCGACCATTTAATTGACATAATCGAAAACATTTTCTTCATATTTGCTTTGCGGACAAATACGTATTCGCATAGTTTTATTAGAAATGACTTCTGATTAATATACTTTGTACTTGCACAAAACGTCAGCCATATATCTTCCATACTACAGAAAACGGGACAAATAGTATAATAACCGTACATAAATATTTCAGACATTATAATAGAGAATTAGAAATAGTGTTCGTACATATTTTCGCAAACACCCTGTTTGAAATTTAATGGTTGTTAACTGAATAGCTGAAAACTATGTTGCCAACAGTTGCAACTGCAAATAAACGTGATGCTGTAAAATCATCGTGTGAACCATTGATTGCAGTGCAATGATGGTCATTGATCATTCATGAAAACATAAAATGATATTTAAAAACACTATTCAAACAACTATGGCAGCGACAAGCACAAACAAGTGTTTGATAAATACAGAGCGCACAGGACTACGTGGTATACACGACCCCGGACCATCAATATATATACATGAATTTAAAAAACCTAAATTAAAAATATTTGTACATATCGAAATTGCTTAAAAATTGATATTATTTTCTTTTTATTTCATTCTATTTTTGGAATGTGCTCAGGTAAAAAATGAATCTTAGAGTTAGGTTGGAGTAAGGTAGCAAGCTGAAAGATATTTCACATACATGTTTGTGATCTTTCATATGTTGGATAACGGCAATAATCTTTGTACAATAAAGAGCATGCAGAAAAATGTCATAAAGGTAGCTCTCAACCCATTTTAATAGTATAGATAAAATTAACAACTATCAAACTCTACAAGAACCTTCTCATGCATTTCCCCGCAAACGTTAAATAGATTACCTTAAACAATTGAGTACATTACAGTTAAAGTCAAGGTTCCATTCCCAAATTATGCCAAATACATTTCTTTTTGTTATATTTAAACCTATTATACAAAACCTTTTCCATATAAACATGAATACATTACAAATGTAATTGCCACTTCCTTTTAGCCGCACCTCCCTCCTTACTCTCCCCACCCACACTCCACACGTACCTACATCTATCACCCCACATACTCCTAGTCCTCTTATTCCACTCTCATCGTATTTCATTTATGTCATGTGACATGTTTCCACGGATCCTGATCCTGCCTTCGTAAGTCTTTGCTTTTCATTTCTCTTATGTTTCTGCGACTGGTACTGTTTCTGTCTCGTTTGTTTCGATGTTCTTAAGTTGGTTACATTGTCGCTCCTACAAGAACAGTGTGGTTTCCTGTACAGACCAGTGTAGAGGGTGCATGGTATAAGCTATAAGCTACCCCCTCTATTGGATATTTATTGCTGACATCGCAACTTAAACATAAGACTAAGGGGTAAAGGTCATTTTGAGTATATCATTCTGACCAAAGGTCAACAACGAAACAATGTTTTTCAAGTGGAAAAAGAAAATTATAATTATATCAAATTATTCTCTTGAAATTGAATTGAAGGATATAATTTTCATTTCGTTTAGATTTCTTCTACAGGCAGTGGCGTAGATAGGGGAATGATATTAGGAAAATCATAAATAATTTATTTGAGGAACTTGAAATTACAGAGAGTTCTCGAAATAAGGGTGCGTGAACGACCCCGGCTTTCGAGGACCCCACTTCGGAAGGCAATTATGACTAGATTAGATTAATAACTAGATATACTTTAAATATCCTATGACATTGAAGTATGTGGAACAACGGCAATTCTTATAAAGAAATATTAGAAAGGTTCCCATCAAAAAACTTAAAACCGCGTTCTCACGAGGCGGCTTTACTCGACCGAGTTAAATCGATTGTCAATATCGCCTCGTAAGAACCTTACATTCAGTCGCATAGATCAACGATTTAACAAAAGTTTAACTCAGGCAAACTTTTCGATCGAGTAACATTTGAATGGATTTGACAGTTATTGCAATTTTTGACAGTGGTCATTGTATAATTTTACGTTACGATTTGAACATTATCAATTCAATCAGGTTAGTAAGATTTTTGGTCATTAAGAAAGAAGATCGTAAGAAAGGAAACTGGATTTTCTTTATGTCAGAAAGATACAAGTTACATAGTATTCCTGAATCAATTTCACGTTTTCTCAGCAAGTTCCAAAAATTATTTGCTCATTTTGTGTCTAGTAATATTTTACACGGCAGCTGCTGGTCAAAGACGAAGTTAATGTTTTTGTTGAGGCTTTAAGTCAAGACCAGGAATTTGTCGTATTTGACATAAGTCATCGACAAAATAACGCGTTTTAAGCAACTATTCACTATAGCGTAGAAAAAATGTAAATAAAAAAAACTAAAAGGAAGACCTATCCAAGAAAACTTTAAGTAACGATATCTCGAAAACCATGCAAATTTTACTGAGGTTATATTACGCTTATTCAATGCGTTTGAGGCAGGCCTACCTCCAGTGGATCTCAAATTTTCGATTTTTTTCGACTAATTCTTTTTATGGTGACAATTAAAATTAAGAAAACATTACATACAAATTAAAGTAAAATAGTTCCTTGTGTAATTCAGTTATAACGGGAAGTAGCAAACTACAAGTACTTCCAAAACAATGAGTCTCCAAGGAAGATTAACCGTCTAAGTAACTACAACAAAGCACGATGTTAGTTGCTTATGGTTAGTTAAAATCTTGTGGCCAACAAAACTTACTCAGGTCGCCGTCGTCGTCGTCGTCTGGCGACGTCGTGTAATAACCAACGGGTCCCATGGTGCGGCTTCATTTTATTTACAATTACGATTCACTGTCCCAACTTACAAAATGTTGTTCACCTCTGTTTTGCAACTGAATCATATTTTGCATGGATTAAAGTTTCAGTTATGATTATGTTTTTCCAAGCGTATTTTATATTTTTCAAATCTCTGCCCAATTATAACGAAAAATAAAATTGGATTTAAAAAAGTGGAATTATAATAAATAAAAGGCAGGAAGGTCATTATTGCTAACTGTGCTGTGCAAGTTCTATTTATTGAAACGATCGAAATTAAAAATAGCAATTAGGAGAATATAAATGCGATACACTCGCTACTAAGCCAGAGACCTAAAAATTAATAGGTAATTAAAAAACTAAATAACATTAGTTATCGGCTGAACGTAGTAGGTAATATGTACTAATGATAGGTCATACAAATCTGTCATCTGCAAACAATGTAACACTCCACTAACAGTAAAGTATATAATTCCTCAATATATACAATATGTCTGAAGACTATAAGCAGATATTTGAAAGCAGAGAAAGTCTTAAAAAGATTATTCAGTTTATCAATGAAACAAATTTAATCTTTATATTTTAAATACACGTACTCGTATTTACAGACTATAAATTATGTATTACAAATGTTTATAAAGGAATATATTGTTTTAAGTACTAAAACTATCGAACGTTGATGCACTCAAATAAATATTTTTAAAAAAACATTAGATACCGAAATTTTAACTTGAACGTAATTTATTCATGACAAGTAAATTGTTAAAGTCTTATAAAATATTACCAGGTTTTATTTATATATTACAAGATTACAATTTAAAACATATAAAGAGACTAAACTCAAAATACGAGTACCACTGAAATCTTTGAAATGTTGTTATTTCTGGAAATGCTGCCTCAGACGATGTTTCACTATAAACTACAAAGAACTACGTCTGTCTGTTTGTTTTCTTTCTTTCTAGTAAAGGTTCTTCAACTCCTTATGTCTTTCTAGCATTGAATTTGTTGTCTTTGAGATTCTGATATTGCGTTACGAGTTTGATTTCTTTTGCAGCAACACAAACAAACTATGTTTTTACTAGTATTGACATATTTATAAGAATAGTTAAAGCTGCTCGCACACTAAAGCAAATTACGTACGACGTCGCCTTTTTCAGCAGGATGTATTTGAATTGATTCACATTTGCGATGAGATGAATCTTCTACTGTAATGTTTATCAATGTACTCCTTTATTATTTCTCCCACTCCGCTATCCATGAAATCGTAAACACAAAGAAGATCGCAGTGGTTCTGTTTGAAGTGAAGTTGCATGAATACCAGAGAGTTGCGAAATATACGACTACGTGCAGAACCAAATACAGGCTTCTTCAATACAGTGATGTACATTTATACATATTTAAGTAGAAACTTCCTTTTATGATAAAGTGTGTTTATGCGTAACAACTTCAATACGCATTACTGAAAATTTCGCCGTCGCTAGTAGTCTATTCCAGTGTAAGATTACTCTAACAGAAAATTTATATGCTAACGAATAAAAGCTACTGTAGGCTATCGATGTAGATGGCAATATTACTTAATTAGTAAAATGTTTTAAAAACATACTTTATGTTTAATTTATTGTACAACAATTGCAATTTTAAATTTATTTTAATGTTTTAGCCATTGGGGACTACATCCTTATGCTTTAACTCATAAAATTTCACATCATTGTGCTTAAGTCATTTTTAATCCTTATTATATTCAAACATTCTCACTCCTTCCCAAAGAAAAAAAATAAAATAAAGAAAAACAAAACTGCCACTGCCTGATACTGCTTCCCTCCTCCTGCTACTCTCCTTCCTGTTCAAAATAAGGAGCGATATTATTTAAGGTGCTAATATTTAATAATTGCTTACTGTCTTCAATTCAGCTCTAGGTATAATAACACATCACTCTATAAATTGGTAGGATGATATACAAATAGCGCCACCGCTGGCAAACCTTCAAAACGTACAAGCAAGTAAGGCTTGACAAGTGTTATTCGGACGTGGTATCTCCCTTAAAAATGCAATGCTTTATCAACTCACGACAGTCAAATTTTTCCATTGTTTTGAAAATTTCAAAAGTAACGTCACTAAAACCTCTATAAATCGTAAAGCGCTGGTCGAAATGTCATGAAATTTTACCAAATATCGTTTGAAGGTTGGTACTACCTAAAAATTATATGAATTTGTCAACAGTGGTGTCATCTATATGTCATTTTATAAACTTATTCAGTGTAAGAATGTCAATTCAATTGGTGATCGAAATTGACCACACCTAGAGGATATGGATAATTGCGCACATAAGAGCTGCATACCGGAAAGAAAAGATTATGAAGACCCACAAAATAACGGACATAAAAGCTTTCTGGAATCTAATTTAGATCTACAGAGTAATCTTTATACAATAGAAAAAAAAATTAGAGAAAAATTAAATGCATAGCATTTACAAAGAAAAATATCGCTTCGTAAACAAACATAGTTATAACTGCAATATAATACTTAAGTTATAATCGCAGCTAGCTATAATGTATTGTTCAAAAACTTACATATTTCAGTAAACTACAAAAGCTTATAATTTTCAAAAGGTTCAGTTTTTGAAAATCACTATATCAGATCTGTATTATACATAAACTCGCTGTTCAGAATCCAAAGAGAATCTAATCAAAGCCGTTATTGTAGAAGTGAGACACCTCGGGGCAAACTGTACTGCAAGTGAAACTGTAGCTGAAACCACCTGAACGATACTTCAGACTATTGTTGAAACGGTTCAGTTATTAGCCGCAAGGTGGCTGTGGCTGTATGTTGTTGATGTAGGTTATGTTCAGAATTTACACGTAAATATAACGGAATAACAAACAAAACAAATAACAAAATATTCTTTGTTTATTGTTTATGATTACACTGATATTATGTTATGAAGCTTGTACTATAAAGCAAATAATATGTTGTTCGTTTGTAAACTTGCTATATAAAGGGTTATCTCCACTACAGCAATATACAACGTTTTTTAAATATTTAATTTGTACTTATTGGAACAAATAGAGCATGTGTGAAACATAAATTTGTTTCATGATAGTGTTCAGATGAACCATGTCTTATGAGCCTATATTTCTGTAAATGTCTTTAACTTCACTAATTTAATTGTTAGATCCTGCTAAACACAATAAGGGTACGTGTCCACTTATCAGTGTGAAAGTCATTGCATCGTATTAAATATATTTGTATGGCTACTCATACAAGTACGTTAACTGTTCAGTATCGTAATCGTCCAAACTGCGGTCTTGCGGTTGAGAATGGTCCGATGGTAAATTTGTAGATTCAAGAACAAATAAAACTATTTAAAAAATTGGCAATCTAATCCAATATGATTTTTTTGCTGAAACTATACGAATTAACAAAGAATGCATAAGGCAATTTTAAGGAGAGGAAAAAATCGATTTTTTTTTCATATTTCGAAAGTATAATCTGTGGAGAATATATAATATATTAGTTCCATACAATAATAAAAGGAAAAAATCGAAATGTTAAATATTATCTCCAAAGCACTTGCATTCTAGACTAAAAGTTGTTAAAATCTCAGCCTAAATTACTGCTGCGGTATTTAATGAAGGCTACACCTCCATTCTCAGAGGTATGAACAAGTTAAATACAATTAGTGGCACCTAATCTGCCTAATTCACCAAAACAGCGGTGAGGTGCGAGTACCGAGACAGTATCTGACAGTCTTTCTGAGACAAAAGCAGCTCGTATTGCCCGTAAGTGTATTTTCCAAAACTGCACGTGCTATTATTCAAAAAGTTCTGGATGGATCTAGCTGATATTTTGGGAGATTTCTGTCTATATTATTATCGGAAGGATGTACCAAAACATTAAAGTAAATAAAGGTAAATTTAAAGTAAATAAAGTATTTTTTTCGAATAAAAATTTATGAAAAAATCGGCGATAGTTTGAACATTTCATAAAACGGCCTACTTTATTTTTAATTTTATACTTCTTTATAATTTTATCTCTCTATTCTTCGCCTGCACATGTCAGTGATCGAATAGAATTTTGTTTTTTTCTGTTTCGGATCAATAGAAAAATATGACGAGTGCAGTACTTTTCGATATCATGGAAAAGACGCCTGATAAAAGACTCCACAGAGCCATCATTTCGTATTACAAAAGAACGAAAGGAATATTTTTATCCACTTTAAAGAAGTAATAAAGTTATATAAAAATTTTAAAATGATGCGATTATTTTTTCACCTTTAAAACAATTCATAAAAAATTACTAATTTTCGGGCGTTTAAAAGGATTGCTCCCATTAATACACAAAAAGTGTGTGCGAGAATAGTGTCAAAAATTCTCACAATTGAAGATAACTTTAATTTGTTCCCCCAAGGTGAAATGTGCATTAAAAGGAACAAGACTTCAGACAGCTAAAGCTGTGGAGAAAAACCGGCAGACATCATGAACAAACCATAGAAGAATACTTCTAGCACTGTTTTGAACAATGGAAAATTCGTATGGCGCGGTATAGAGATAGAGGAGGAGTATATATTGAAGGAGGGAATAGTAAGTAAATGTGTACAGATTTAAAATAAAAGTTTTACAGCATCATTCTGAATATTTTATTTATTTATATATTTTCTTAAGTACAAATGCAATGTGCATTTCAAATCTATAGTTGGTTTGGTCATTACAAAAATAAAAATACAACGCTGAGGAATTTCCAGTGTATTTATAACATATACTTAAACCCACTCCTAAAGTCAAGGTTGTTCTCTCGACAGTGGACGTTACCTTTTACTTACGGAACAAGTATGCTAGCAGCTACGTTATCTGGTAGTCATATAGAAAAATAAAATATGAGCAAGTGCAGCAAAAAAGAATAAAACGAGTTCAAAAATAAGGAAATAAATCTATTTATTTTCTTATTTATAAGTACGATAAGTCTCTCGATGTAGCTAGTCATAGGACCAGCAGGAATCACGATTGCCAAGACTCCCATGACTTTCAGGACTGCCAAGACCAGGACTCGTAGCCAGGACCCACAAGAGTTGAGAATTCTGAACGCAGCGGAGTGGAAATGTTTATGGAGGCGAATAAAACATATCGTAGCACGCTTCGTCGACTACAGCTACGACCGTAGTAGTGAAGGCAGTCGATGTCTACGGCAGTCTACGCTGGCTACGATGAAATTCTATTCCTATCAGCAACATGCTACAATTCTTCTTTACTATATTATGGGAATGTGAATGCTAACTTCGCTACCAATGATTTTATGATTTTTTTTATAAATATACAGGAAGTTGTGAAAAGGAAGTGACTTTAACGTAGCACGGAGTACAAACAGGAACTTCTAAGAAATTCTTTATAGTGGGCAAACATTTAAATGTATGTTTTTTTTATTCTATGTTTTGGATGAATTTGATTTATCGTTTAACAATTCTTAAAACAGTTTTAAAGTCTCTTGGTTTAACCTTATTTTGTTTGTGTAGCTAAAATCAGCGCCAAAGTTAGTGTGAATGGCAAATGGCATTCTTCTGCTATTTACAAAACAGCGCCTTTATTATCCTATAAATTGTAGACGACTGTGATGTCCTAGCCACTGCGTTGTTAACAGACTTTGTATTTTAACTGCCAGAGAGACCTTATTAAATAACTGACTTTTATTACTATTTCTTTGTAAATATTTTTTTTTCCAAAGCAAGTTGAAGGAATTCGTTCGAAATATGAAAGCTTCCGACGTATTAAGTTGCATGTCGCACTAGTGTGGACGTGTTGTACAACTTCTTCCAACAAATGTTGGATGTCGCATGATTAAGTCGCACATATGTGTACAATACTTTATATAAACCTTAAATATACCATTATGTAGGATCTACTGTAATTTGTTATACTGTTTTAGTGCTAATATCAAAATCTCTTAACTCTGTAACTGAAAATCGTTGAGATAGGTAAATTTTCAATATTGTCGTTCTACTAACTAAATGATATATATTCGAAAAGTTTGAACAACAAAAAAAATAATAAAATTGTAAAGTATTACCATATACACAAATGCCGAAATATAACAAGTAGAACCTCCCTCTCTCTCTTTCTCTTGATCCTGGTCTCATAGCCGGATCCATATGACATGGAAAAATAAAATGTCAAATGACAGAAATCAAATAAAACTTTTCACTTTGTCCGCTACTTTTTCGTGAGTCGAGTCGAGTTGAGTTAAGTTTCGTTTCGTTTCGATTCTTCTTCTTCTTAGTTTGTTTGTTAGTTCTAAAAAACCATTGTGTCTCATCTTATTTTTAAGAGAGTTATTTGAGTTTTGCAAATATATTGAATGCAAAAGTTAAAAGTTATATCCAACAAAAATAAAACATGGAAATAAAATCAAATGTAATAAAAAGTTCAAATGGATTGTTACCTAAAGTGTTACGTTATGTATGACGTATGACGTATGATGTATGATGTAAGACGGCTTCTCCTTATGTTAAACATTCATTTTATTTGATATATTTCGAATAATGTCAATAAGATAATGTAGCTTCATGAAAAGTAGATTTTCTTCGAATCGAAACCGTATATTAGCAAATTTTACAGAGTTTGTCAAAAACCCCGGGCCCATTGCATCCAACCTGCAAATATATATTTTGTTGTAAGGGGCCTTTGCACAATGAGATCAGATTCAGATTCGATTTTAGTTTTACTTTATTACTCCTCAGATTTTCGGAGCCCGGTTGTTTAATTGAACCGGTTCGAATCCAGTGTGTGATTTCAATTTGCACTTATGTTTCGCATTAGGTGTACGAGTACAGCGCATTAAACAACCTTGAATGCACACTGTATCATTGCAGTAGTTTTAAGAGAACTAACGGTAAGCAATAGGTAGCAATCCATTTATTTTATTGTATATGCCTTTTTGGCTTTACAATCTATTTACATTTATTTCTCAATTCATTTTCTAAGTTAACAAATGTTAAAAATCTAATTTAATTCATTTCTTTATGTATACATAGCAATTTACAATTCAAATCTATCTTCCTCACGGTTATCTTCCTTCTCGCTCCTTCCTTCTCCTTACTTTCGTCATCCATACTCTTCCTTCCCCCTTCCTTGCAATATCTCCTCTAAAACTACTCGACTTTCTACTTTCTCTTGACATCTGCTCTTAATGTGACTAATTTTTCAACTTTCTTCCACAATACCTCACATCCTGCATACTTTCTCTTCTTCCTTTCCCCAATATCTACTCTCTCTTACCTAGCGATCATTCTCATTTCTTTCCTTACTGTTTAGGTAGTATTTCCACATTTGTCAAGTAATCAGATCAGTAATATCTATATATTTTGTAAAATCTGATTGGAAACAAACATCCAACTGCATTCGTCTTCATTCCGTTCAAAACCGCTCGTTAGATTTTAGTGGCTACACATACAATAAACTGACAGTTTGCGTGAATCCAATCTGATCAAGTAAGAATTGAAAAAAGAGATCATGTAAATATGAAACTTTTCAAACGGAGATAGTACTTGGATAAATTACCGAGAGAGAACGTTGTGTGCTGTTGGTATAGTCAGTAGTCTACTTACTTGAGTTGGTATTATCAAAAACTGTTGCAAAAACTGTCTGTGGACTTTAAAAAAACTTGTTAAATAATACAAAACTTATATATAATCGTAGCCAACTGTTTTTTAAAGGTATATTAACTAACTATCTGGGAGACATCTTTAAATTTTGTTTTGTACAATAAGAACTATCAATAAGAAATATCATTTAAGAACAGAAAATAAATAGATGAATTATTAAAAAGAAAATGATATAATGATTATAAAAAAATTTAATAAAAGCAATTTTCAATAAACGGCGAAATATAGGTTGCGAAAAATACTGGCAACAACTGACAATACAATGAAACGTATTTCCATTGTTAGAAAATGATTATTGATGGAAATAGAGAAATAATATTGATACAATAGAACCAGCATGTGGGCAGGGTGAGAGTGTCGAGGAATAAAGGACGAGGTCTTGAAGAATAGTGACAACTGGAGGAACCAGGAGAAAGATATTAATTGCAAAACAAAGAAAATACAACGTCTAAGAACAAATAAATTCTCAGAAAATAATTAATAACCAACAACAAAAGACTAAAGGTTTTAACGCGAAATTAATAATTAATATTAAAACACTTGCTAAAATTAAACAAATAGACTGAGGAAATGGGCACACAGCGTGGTTGCCTTGTTCTTGGGATCACGCGGTTCTCCTTGCGTTTCAAAAACAATTAAAGATTTGTGTGCTTTAGAAAAGAAAATATGATGGATGAAGAATTTAAAAAACGTTCATCAAAATGAACCGACGAGTATTATAAACGTTTCTTGATAATTTCACAGAAACTCACTAAATATTTTATTTTTAATGTTTTTGCCATTTGGCACTACATTCATTGCCTTAACTCATTTATTTGCATATCAGTGTGCTTAATTCATTTTTGATCCTTATAATATCTAAACATAATATCTCACTCCTTCCAAAAGTATAATATATATAAGTATATATTATATATATATTTAAAGTCAGCCTATTTCCGATGCTGAGTCCTATCACCGACGACAAACACAGTAGCTGAAGAAATTACGAAAATAGCAAGAAAGCACGAGCAACGTCTCCAACACCATGTCGACATGGAAACGCTTCACCTGCTGCACACGGATGGACAGACAAGAAGATTAAAGAGAAGTAAGCCATTTGAGCTAGTATGATGACTGACAATAAAAGATTATAAACAATGGTTAATACTCTGACTTAAAAAATATTACCATCATTAAATTAACTAGAAAAAATGTGATTAGATAGTTTATATAAGTTAGTTATAGCAAGACAATAGGTGTAATAAAAAAAAAAGATTTATTAATAAATAAACGAGTGCAGTTTTGTCCCATAAATAAAATGAATAACCACGAATATTTCGAAAACCGTTATACATTATACAGGAACACTAACCTGTAAGTTTTGTCTACCACCATCCTTTTTAACATTGGCATCTAACACATCACTCAATAAGTTCGTAGGAAGGCACATAAATGGCGCCTCTATTAACATATACGCTTAATTTTAAGACAAAACCAGCCTTCAAACAAGATGTGCCAAAATTTTATGACATTCTGCCCATTAGTTTACGAGTATTGTGGTTTTAGTGACTTTAGTGGTTTTCATAATTTTCAAACCAATGGAAAAATCTGAATAATGTGTGTCTACTAAAACCTCTGTAGCTCGTAAACTAATGGTGGGAATGTCAAGAAATTTTGTTAGAAGATTTGTCAATGGAGCCACATCTATATGTCATCCTACGAACTTGTTGAGACATGTGTTGTGACATATACCCTATACATCTACTACGCATTTCCCTTTATGTCGTGATTTTCCTTCCGTGTGGCACTAGCGAGTAAGTGAAAGGGAATGGCAATGGCAATGCCAAGCAGGTCAATAATAAGACTTGCGTCGGGTATGTCATTTAAATGATTAATCATCGTATTTAATTAATTCTGCTTCCAATATATAACCCACCCACTGATACCTCCCCGTTTTCAATTCAATTTTAATTCTAAAGCAGTTTCACTATGATTATATATTACATATTGATTTTCTAGCACAGTTTATTTTTCGTTTCGTAATAGAAATGATATTAGAATGAGTGAAACTTCTTGGATAATGTGTAACGGTGAACGGGTAACGAAACGATAGAAGTCATATCAATTCAATTTAATTAAATTTATTGATTAAATACTATAAATTGAATACAACACAATGTTACGTCATGAGACATTGATAATGGTTTTGTTGCTATGATTAATTTCTACATTTCTCTGCAGTTCGATTTTGCTTTATTAATTGAAATGTGAACCTTACACTGCAAGACAAATTCTATATAAGAAGTGCAAAATTAACCTTTGAATTAGCTTGTGGTAAACTAGTCACAATTGCCTTGCATGGCGATTTTCTACCTGGGTTGTAAAAAAGAACATTCGGTTCTAGGTGTAATTTAATTTAATTTTATTAAGAAAATATATTTATGTATAAAAATTATTATTAATAAATATTTTTTTTTTTTAATATATTTCGTTCGATCAGTTTCATAAGCGATTCATCGGTGATTTTGTTCTAGAAATATAATCATAACATTTGTAAGCAATGCTTTGGTATCCATAACAATTGTGGAAAGTCGTTGGTGATAAATACAATACCGGAAATAGTATTTCAGCGCCTAAAGTGTTATGCAAGTAACACGTCAATTAATGAAGCACAGCACACAGCAGCTGGTGACAGCTTTACTCTCATAATAACAACGTGGGTACATTTTGTTTAATCAATTGTTAAATTCCAATGCAGCATTTTATCGTTTGCGATTATTGAATAACAAAAATATGCATTGTAATGTATTTGCACATTTGTTTATTATATTTTAGTGCTTCGGTCATTTTGTCAACAGCAAAGTGCACTTAAAATGCACTCTGCTCTGCACGGGTATGGGTACGTGCATATGCAGTGCCATGCATTTGTGGAACATGTCAAAGCAAAAACATCAATCATTCAATTTAAATTCTCGTCGATGCGATACCGCGAGGTTAACTTTTGTGTTTTAAAATGTTATATTTTGTAAACATGTCGTCACAAAGCACTTTTAAAACGTTATTTTGTTATTGAATATCAAAAATATGTATTTGTTAAAATCAAATGCATGTAATGGTAATAGTTGTGTTGGAACATGTTTTTCAGATACGTTCCTAATCAAGGTTAATATCAATAAACATCAATCAAAGCGGTAAGCACTGTGTGTGTGTATTATTCATAAACAAATGTCATAATTCTCATAACACTCCTATGTAGAATTTCATTTTTATCTTGTTTCTGCATCATTAAATTTTAAAATATAATTATATAAATAGAAGAAATTAAAAAAAAATTATTTCGGTTATCTGTTGTACAAATCGTTTAATCTAAAATCCCAGAGCCCTCAGACCTATCTCTTTTTAGCAAAGCTGAAATTTTGAGAATAAATAGTGTAGTATCTTGTTAAGAACGTATGCGTATGCGTTTTATTTGTTTCGCCTAAAAAGCGCTTTATTTATCAATATAGTCTCCTTTGAGCTTTATACATTTAGTCCAGCGATTTTCTAATTTTTTAATTCCTTCCAAATAATAGGTTTTCTCAAGGCTCTCAAAACAGTCTTTTGTTTCAGTGATCTTACCGCATAGCCATTTCTTCAGGTTTGGAAACAGGAAATAGTAGCAGGGGGCTAAATCTAGAGAATATGCTGGATGGAGTAGCACTTCGTAGCCCAATTTATGGATTTTTACCATGGTGACTATACACACTTAATCGCAATCGCAGCATAAATCGCGCGAATAGCTCCTTTCAATGGCTGTCAAAGAAAACTAAATGACTAGCTGCGCGGGAAATTCAATAAGTCACTGAAAATGAAACTGCCCTCATATTAATAAAATACAGCATATTTATAACCTAAAGACTAGTACTATAGTACTACTACTATATAACCCAAACAGCAGAACATGCATTGAAGTATGTATTATTATTTTTGATTTAAATTTGCTTTTCAAAACAACACTAAATTCTTTATAGAAACTCTATGAATGAAATTTGATTTTTATAATAAATGTAAAAATGAATGCAGTGAAACGATTAGTTCTAACTCGCTCTGATAAAGTGAAATAAATATAAAGCCTCGTTTCCGCTGCACACCGGAAGGAAGACCATATATTATTTTGCATGAACATGGTAAGGTACATAGTACATACAAATTCTGGTTCAAACATTTATAGAATTCATTTAATTCCGCGACTGGGTGTTAACTAATTTGTTACCACTGCAACACTGTTTCTGAGTGAAAATATTTAATGTGTTTTTTTTTAATAACTTATATAAAAACAAATTTAATGTCTTACATTAAAGTACAATTGCCTGTAGGATTACTTAAGGTGTTATATACAGTTAGAATTTTCGTAATGTACATATATTTAAATAAACACACAAAAAATTTCAAGTCAATCCAGCGATTAGTTTTAAAGTTATGTAAGTTGAAAAAATTTGTTTTTACTCTATATAAAGTTGGTTTGAAACTTTAAATGCATTTTCCTGGAAACTGTTTTTTTAAAATCGGTAATCAAGATTTCTCGAAAACGGCTAAACCGATTAGTCTTATTTTTTAACACAAGCTTCTTAAGTATATTTTTTAGTAATTAATCAAAGATTTCTTCTCACCGATGAATATTTTTTTATAAACAATTTAAAACCAAAATTTTGATCAAAAATCGATTTCTTTTTTTGAGAAGCCGCCATTTTGTCCAAAAAAATTAATTTTGATTATCCCTTCGATTAATTACTAGATTATACATTACGTTTTTTTATTTTAGATGATTCAATTCAAAGATATCGGGGTCACCACAAGATGCCTTTTTGAGAGGAGCTCCTGGAGCAGCTTTAAAATTTGTTAAAATACAGTTAAATGTTACCATAACATGTGTACAAATTTTTACATTAATAGATTTAAAAGTCTTCTTTATTTGGGCCTCCTGACTGTATATAACCCCTATAACGTCAGATGTGTTTTTACCATTTGTGTTATGCCTGTCTGCGATAGCTTCAATTTCATAGCTACAAGTATAACAATCAAAATAGCGGCGATTTAAATCTGAAACTGGACTGGATAGAACTGAATTTGGGAAAAGCTCCATAATTTAAATCTATGTGAATATATTTTGTAATACATATTTCAAGTTTTCCAACAGAGTGTACTAAGAGCTGATTAGCCAGAGCGTCAGAACGTTAAAATGTTTGGTTAACTTAATAATCTACAAGCAGCGCTTCAATTAAACAAGCTAATACACAAGCGTATTTAAATAGCCAACATTTTTACCAATATTAATGAAATGTATGCAAATTTTTTCCCAGGAGCCTTTGTTTTCCTCTGTTTATATTTTTTTGACCAAACATTTTCATACAACATTCTCCATTTTCTGGATCCGTAAATATATTTGTTTAATTATAATAATATCATGTAAATTCAGTTTCCTCTGGTTCTTCAGCCGCAGCTTCCCCTCCCCAAACGCTCTTCCTCCTCACTCCACTACCCTTCTCTTGTTTCTAGATGTGTTTTACATAAATATTTATAACTTTAGGATATTTGGTGTTTTTGTAGCGCTGCGGTTCTGCCTTCTGCCTCTTTTTGTTCATTTCAACTCATTAAACAATGGCCAGTTTTTTGAGATAAAACAGAACCTCCTATTTGTTTGGTATAGGAGTACTCCCAACAACTGTTTTCCAATATTCTGTTTTATTAGTGCAAAATGTTACCGCTAAAAATGTCAAATAATTCACTAGAAAGCGATGACTGCAATAGTCCATTCCCAAAATAGGTAGGAATCGTTTTCATTTCCCGACCTTTGCTCTCTGTCCTCCCGTTTCAATCTGTCCCGGTTCCTGTCGACATGTCGGAATAGCTGAATAGCGGCTGCGGGGTGGGGGGATCGGGTTAACTGACGACCGGCAAAGGCCAGCCTGATCCTGATTTGCATTTACATTTTGGAATATAAAAGTGTGGCTCCATTTAATGCATAAATTATGGTTTTTTTTAAATTCAGTTCAGTTAACATCAATAACTAGTTAAACAGCACACTGTGTGGCAATGGCTAAAATACTCGTATATGGCACTTTACGGAAGTGTTGAATATGAAATTAGATCGATTTAATGATAAGTAATAACAAATACTTCTATTGTTTTAATTTGTTATCACATTTGTTTCACATGATAAGAGTGAAGTTGACTTAGATTCAGAGCTGTCGCCAACTGCTCGTTTTTTATACTCGAATTGTTTACCGCGACACAGACTGCGTCGAGAAATAGGCTCAGTAGCAAAATACGCGCGGCTAGCCGCAACCAGTACGCGTTGATTCCCTAACAAAACCGCGCCGCGTCGCACTCAATGAGTGTTATACAATTCTTACCGCGAGTAGGCGATTGCTTTTAGCAGGTAGTTTTTACAAACCGTCACTGGATTATAAAAATCTTCATTAAAAATATTAATTATTTAAATTTTAAAATTGTAATCACAAAAAAGTACTAAAAGTTTTCTTAATCAATCTTGCACAGTCGCTAGCAGAGATTACTGATTGCCCTAAGCATTACGTGATGCGAAGAAAATGTTTTCGTTGCTCGTAAGTGGCTAACGAAGTAATTAACGAAGTTCATTCTTAAGTAATTAGTTATGGTGCGTACAGTAATTATTACTCTAGTTTATAAAACGAAATAAAAATACTGCAAAAATTATTTTTTTTTAGAGAAAACAACGACATTAAAGTAAAAGTACTTCTTTTGAAATTCAGTCTATGAAAATAACATCTTAAGATTGTTCATTCCGGTAAAAATGTGTTCTTTAATTAATATTCTTTAATTTTTGAAATCAACTGGATTATTAGCTACATACTTCATTAATTATGCTACTTACTTCATATCAGTGTCATATGACTGTTACCAATCTTTACTACTGTCAACGTATTTAAAATGCTGGATGCCTATTAAGTAAAAAAGGTAACGTTTAAAGATATTAAAAAAATGAAATATATTGTAGAGAAATAAATTAGAAAAAGTTTGATTATTTTTTAGACGATTTATTAAAAAAGATATAAAGGTAAAAAAGTTTATATTTTTAAAGGGTTATATACAGTTGGAAATTTCAAAAAATCGATTTTTTTATATACCATTTTTGTCGTAATGTATATGTACATTTTAAGAACACTCTATGTAATTAATTTACTCTATGTAAACTGCTTTAGAAACTATAAATGCGTTTTTCTGAAAACTATGTTTATAAACTCGGTGACCAAAATTTGTCGGAAACTGCAAAACCGATTAGTCTCAAATTTTAAAACAAGCTTCTTAAGTATATATTTTTTTTAAGATTATATTTTACTTTAACGAAATCCGTTTGGTTTTTACATTTTAGATGATCCAGGCCAGAGATATCATGGTCACCGCAACATGCCTTTTTTTAGAAGAGCTCCTGGAGATCAACTATAGCAGCTTTAAAATTATTATTTTTACAAATACAAAAATATTACAATACAGTTTAAAGTTACCATAATATGTGTAAAAATTTTTACATTAAATAAATCATTCGGATTAAACATTCGTTGCACCGTGTAGTTAGAAAATTGCCATGTAAGTCTCCCAATATTTGACTCACCGCATCGTCTGAAGCCGCTGTATCTGTATATGTTTTCTACTACATCACTTTACTAGCGAACTACTTTAAAGAAAATAAAATAACATTTCTTTCAAATTTTCCAGATAGATCCCTTGTGCATCTTCTCTATCGATTACAAAAAGACATACAGCAACTTCAAACGAAATCTACGTAGCTAAATACACGTGGACATCAGAAAACCTTTAAAAAAAGAACAGGCAAACAAAGGGAATGTTTTCGAAATCCCTATAATAATATATTCAAACTACAGAAGCTCATATCATAAAAATGATCAATCAAATCCTCTACAACAATACATTTGCACGGACGAGCAGTGAACCCTTCGCCCCTTTACTCTCTACCATCCCTCGAATCCTTCTACAAGCCATTCTTTAAATCGCTGGACAAAGCCCACTTCAAAATATTTTTTTTCTCAACAACATCAATGTGTTTATATTTCTTCTTTTTTTTATTTCGATCCTGATTATTCCTGAGTTATTTCAATGGCAGACAGATGGCCTAAGACCATGGGCTCCCCCACAAAGAAATGTTACACAATTTCCGATTCTATTTGACCATGCCAATGCCAATGCCAATGCCCAACGGCCAACGGCCAATGGGTAACGGACAACGATTTATTTATAACGGTGCCGTTAGCGATGCCGATGGCGTTAACGTTTGCGTTACGATAAATAAATTGGCGATTTACATTAAATAGGCTTATCGTGGTAAGTGAGATTTATTTCGCTCGTTGGAAACTTTTGCGTTAGCTGCTGCTGAAGCTGACTTTCATATTTTTATATGGAGTGTTTTGTGATGGTGAAAACTCTGTTCCAGTTAAACCACTGATTTAATGGACAATGCGAATACCCTGAAAAAAATTAGTCCGGGCTTATTTTAATGGTTGGTCAGAGACATTACAAGCAAATGTTTTAAAATTAGTAAATGAAAATTGTACAATTTGTTTACTCCATGGAATCAGTCAGCGTCAAGCATCAATGGTGTCGTCTTATATATTATAGCAAATTAAAAAAGATTTCTTTTTGTTTCTAAGTGTATTAAGCAAGGTAAATGATTATTTCTTATGTTAAATAAATAACAAATATAAAGCCTGTGTTTATCGAGTGTTGTATAGCTATAACGTATAGCTACAGCACATCATAAATTTTCATTCAACTTTAGTTCATTTTATTTGTAATTAAATTAAATTTGTACTTACAAATCCCGGAAATTGTTAAATGTTATTCGGATGGGTGGATGTAACTTACCTGAAACAAAAACATAGAAGCATAAGTATTTATTCACAAGTAATGGTTAGGGGAAGGGATGATGGGAGAGGTGGTTTAAGTTACGAGTTGGAAATAAAACTATAGTTAAACACATTTATGAAATGGCTTAAAATGATAATATTGTCAAAGTTACAGCTTTCGAAACTATTCTGTGAAGAAAATCGTAACATACATTTTTAGGTATATAAATAATCTTAAGGTTAATTTATATTTTGAGGTGCTTTAGCTTAGAAACAAAGATAATAGTATAAACAGGGATTACAAGGTTAGCGGCAAACTATATCGACTTTATCGATACTCTATATTATCTATAACTTGTAAATTATATTGTAAATGTTTATGAATGTATGTAAAGAAATTATATTCCTTAAGTTGGTACAAAGCTCGTCTGTCGGTAAAACAGTTACCATATACTCATGGACTCGATAGATAACATTGTGAGAAGTAATGGCCAACACAGTTGATATTTGGAGTTCACAGAACTCAATGTGTATATTGTTAAGTTATTATAAAATTAGATAAAAAAGAATTGACAATTGAAATAATAAAGTTTAAATGTCGTTTCTTTGATTTCAGGTATGATTTAAGTTAAACAGTGTGATTATTAAAATGCGTATGTAAATTACTAAAATAAAAGTCTTTGATTTCAAAGCAACATTTTTTTGATAAAAAATTTACAATTCCTAATAAAATTGGAGATATTGTCTTATATACAATATTTATTAAAGTCCTTTATACGTAAAAGTTTCACTACTTCTTGCTACTTTAAATTTTCACTGTTACACATTGTATTTTTACGTACGAACATAACACCAACCTATGTTAAATCGATGAATGGTAATTTCGTTACGGTTGTTGTGAAAAACTTAGAATCATTGATAATATGAAAATTAAAGCAAACAGTATTCGCTTTTTATAAAATTTGTTGGAAGTGAAATACTTTTGATCGTTTTCCAGTTTCTTCATGTAGGCTAGTGACTGCTTAACGTGAAACTTGAGTCACAGAGCGAAAGAGAACACTGCGTCAACAACTATTTTCTTATTGTACACTTGTTATAAACTTGTTAAATACATCTCTTCTGTAGGTTGAGCACGACTGCTCTTTAGAAACGTCCTTAAAAACTCAAATCATCCCAATCAAGAAAGCGAGGTCTTATGTCAAAGACATGTAAAACACCTTGTACTTCACCTTCAACGAATTTCATTAAAATAATTAACCCAAACATGGAATTCAACGATACAATTAGGTTATGGGTCCAGGTAGAGTTCTGGAATACGAAGGGGTGCCGTTGCCTAGGAAGCTAAAGTTATTCTTCAAATTGTACCAACTCGTTGACTACCGCACCGACTCAAAGACTCAGTTGGTGTCTTCTTACTGTTTCACAAATCAACATGCATGTATACAGGAAGACGAGTGACATCTGAAACGTGACAACTGGCACATGACACGTGACACATGACTCATGACATCTGGTGTACGGGTATAACCTTTAAACTCTAACCTTAGTATCCCTGACAACCAATCACAGGTGAGCTTCTCTCATTACAATCAGAAAACTAAGTTTATGATGTCTGCATGGAATCTAGGCGCACTTGACAGTGTTCTATGTGTCTCTGTGTTCTGTACTCTGTGCTCTGTGTTGGCGTTCATTAAACTAGCTGAAGACTGAACTAGGTGTCGGAGAAATAATTAAAATAAAGGTTATAGGGTGTTCTAGAGAGTAACTCGCTGAATTAAATTAATTAACCAAACATATAGAGTGAAATTAACATTTTCTTCAAGATTAATTTAAAATACGGCAATGGTTTGACTCAGTGACTTTTTTTTTTATTTCTCACGAAACAATATTTTTACCTTTAAGCTTGATACATTTAGTCCAATGTTTTTCCAGTTCTTTTATTCCTTCCAAATAATAGGTTTTGTCAAGACACTTAACATCAACAGCCTTTTCTTAATTATGTCTACTACTATTGTGAACTAGACTGAAAGTCTATGTATGTAACCTTTAAAATCTCATTGAAACGGATCAATAAACCCCCTCCCCACCCTCTCCGTCATATCCTCTTCACCGTGACTCCATTCATCATTCTCCTCTTATTCCATAGATAATTCCAATAGGTCATACTCTAACGACTAGCAACAGAGCAGAGCAAAGCAGACACTTTCCCCGTGTCCCGTCTATCACGATCTCACGATCTATAATCTATTCAATATGAAAAACGGCCGTTAAAAACGCTCAACGCTCAAGTCTCGTTAACTAACGAAAGCAAAGCAACAATAAACGAACGAACGCTAAACAATTAACCGTACGAGAATCATGCCGGAAATGAATAAATGAGTAAAACTACTTAAACGTTTCACTTCCGGTTGATAATTGCTGATTTATTTTTAATTCAATTCAACACTAGATTACAATCAATTTTAATCTGGTAAATGGAAATTACAATGTGAAATGTTTGCGATGTTAAATGGTCTCTTGCTTTTTCAATTATATTTCTAAACACGGGTTATTATGGAAGGAAAATTATTGCTGAATTTCCATTACAGCACTGTTACAAGTTACTTCATCAATTTAATTAAAACGCGATATGTTTAACACCACAAGAAATTACTACTGGAAGGGTTTTCTTCTACATTGGGTCAAAAGGGCGGTAAAAATCAGTCACAATATCCATATTGTGGTCCCAAAAAAAACATGTTTTTTAAGTAATTTGTGTTCCGTCAATATTGTAATTATCTTTTTATACCAATGTTTCCTTTTTGTTAGAACCCACTATGCTTTAAAATGTCTTCGACTGTGTTTGCTCGAATTCCTTATCCGCGCATTTTAATTCCTTGAGGCCTGTTGCACACTGCAAGCGTATTTAAGCGAATTTTGACCGGACGTATACACGCTACTACGCCTTACCTATCTGAACCCTGTGAATGTAATGAACCCTCGCACACTGCAAGCGACAAAGCTGTGCGAATACTGTAGTTGCTTTACTAAAAAATTTATTTGTTGGTCCTAACTGCAGGTCTTATACTAGGATCGTTTATAAATATTATCACAAAAGATACTTAAATGAATTAGATATTAGTCCGACACTTGTCAGATAGAAGTAAGTACTAAAAAAATAAAAATTGTTACATTTTATATTAAATGTCATTGTAAAAAATTAAATCCGGATAATAATACAGCTAGAATTCTCAAACTACAATAATACATCATCAAGATTAAAAAAAGACAAAACACATTTCATAAAGTTAAAGAAGCCACACAACGCAAAACATAAAAATGAAGATTACGTATTCATGAGCAAACCTCAAAATGTTGTTGTAGTCTGAAATATAGCAATACAGAAGGAAGTACTTTAATTCTTGATGTTTGTTCTGTTCAACTCGTATCTTTCATTTCTCAAGTGTAGCGTAAAGAACAGCTTTGTTTTCATTCTGTTTCAATTGAGTATGAAACTAGTAGCAATTCCACAAACTACAAATGTGTTACAAACGGGCGGTAAAATTGGGCGGAGTCGACACCACCCTTATGTTTAATCTTCTATTTCTCACAATGAATGATAGGAGCCCAGGGGTACAAACAAGAAGGAGTTGTAATAAATATATATATATATATATATATATATATATATATATATATATATATATATATATATATATATATATATATATATATATATATATATATATATATATATATATATCCTGCTGGAATATAGGCGGTATTGTTTGTATCACGTTAAACTTTCACGTTCTATTTACTCCATAAAAAAAATATTTTTAATAAATAATATTTAACGTCATCCTATTTCCGATGCTGTGTTCTATCACCAGCGACTTCCTACTAGGTGGTAGTTGTTATGGTGTACAGGCCTCATGTATGAGACGTCCACAGTCAAAGTTGGCTAGTTAATGAAAAATTAAAAATTGAGTTAGATTTACCATTGTGCTCAGCTGGCTGAGATCTATATGATGGTAGATAAAGTTTTTATCGTTATCAAATATACTATAAAGAATCATAGTTGGCTAGTTACGTGGACATATTCTGTGAAAACTATTACAGAAGCTAGTTACAATTTTCTTTACTATTGAAAGTCTCATAGGGAAAATATCGACCGAAATCTAAAGAAACAAACTTGGCTAGTTACTTTGTCTCGTTTGATTCCTTCTGACTTATTTTTAAATTTTTAAATGAAATACACATGCGCCATTGATAAAAATACTAGTATTTGATTGCTGCAGAGTTTATAAAATAAAAATTATAAGAATTATTTTAAGACAAATTTAAAAAAAAAACTATTTTTACAATTTTTACAAGTGACTACAGATAATAAATTGAACTTTTAACTTGCTACTCAAGTACTAATTATAGTTGTTTTAAAATTGTTCTTCTTAAACAAAAATTACTTTTTCCTAAAATAAAATGTTTCTTTTAACAACAAATTAGCTAGTTACTTTTGACAGGAGCAAAACCATCGAGCGTATATATGGAAAGAGAATGCTGACCTGAAAGTGCGTCCAAGATGCGTACGAGAGAGAAAGGTACATGTTCCTATTTGTTCTCTATGCGCATGCGTCCAAAGTGACAGTTATCAAGTCAGAGCTAATAACATATTTGATTTGAATAACATATTTAACATTGATTCTGCAAAGCTCATATGTGCTCTACAATACACTGCTTATTAAGTTTATAATGTAAGTACGAATATAATCAAATATTCTTAATAGCACCCAAACCCAGAAAATATACTGCTGGTCCGGGGATCCAGCTCATCTAATGTAAAGCAATGCTTTCGGCTATTATGCTGTTAAAAATTATTTAAAAATATGTTTAATATTGGTAAATAATAACATGGAATAAATGAAATACATGAATTATTTACCAGTATTTAAGGTAATATACACATTGTATGTTTAGCAGAAATAGTATAGAAACTTCTACTGAATTAGCTATGTGATAGACACTAATTGAAGGCTAGTTCGCTGATTAGTTTGTAAAGCTCCAAAGGTTTCCCAAAAGCTCTATCAATAACATTATTTAATTGGTAGTGGTCCTACCTTATATTAATTTTATTTACACCACGACAAATAGCTAGACCATACAATGAACTAAGCGTAAGACCCCGTGCACCCTGTAGACCATCTTGTTGGTTAAATCTCCAGAGTGCATTACTCACCCAGACCAGAACTTCTTAGATAATTTCTCTTAAACGTAGGAGATTGTTCTTGAAATTTAATTTATGTTAATGCTATTAGTTTGCACTTAGTTCATTCTACTTTGCTTACAGAAACTTCAAAAGTCTGTAGTTGTAATACGACCGTTTGCTTATGCTTGAACTCCCCTCCCCCACTCCCTCTTCCATTCACCATTATGTTCCACGGCGTCCTCGCACCCTTGCGCCTTCGTGAATAATTTAAAAGCAAAATAGTTTACTACTTCCTGTAAGTTTCTGAAGCTGTAATCAGACTTACCTGTTATTTTCTTTAGAACTATTATAAATACATAGATAATACATAAATGTATGCACGTATATATATTATGCAGTAATGGGATTGATAAACACTCATAAATAGCCTCCGGTTTTCATATTAAAGCACACATATTCTAAAGTAAATAATGCAAATTTCCATTCTAAATATCTTAGCTTGCTATAGTTCAAATTACGAGAGTTCGGCGGCGACTCATACTTAAAACAAGTTGTGCCGTATAAACTGCTGATACAACGAAAAAGCACTGACTCACTTATTTTTCTATAAAGTATATAGGAACAAATTAGATAAAATTCATTATCGTATCATAGATTTATACGGCTCTTATAACCTGTTTTAAGTATGAGTTGCTGCCGAACTCTCGTAATTTGAACTATAACAAGAGTTGCCGGTCGGATTAAATGGAAGGGTGGAAATAGTATTATGTAGACTCATGATAGGTTATACAAATCTTATTCATACCTACTTTTTTAAAAAAGAACCACTTCCAAAATGTGAACAATGCAATAACCCACTAACGGTAAACTATATTATTTTTCAATTTTTCGCACTTCTTGAACCTACTGAAAAAGTTCCAGTATGAGAAGCTACCTAATTCTATTTTGTTTCTAAATATAACTGTCATACATTAATTCAAGTATGCATCAAACAAAATAACCTGCTCCAAGCACAGATAATAAAAGAACAAAGTGCCACACTTGACACCATTTATTAAGTGCTGCAAATATTTATTTTCTCTAAATGGAATCACTTGCGGATTGAATCATCTCAGATAAAATAACCGCAATATAGTGAACATAATCAAGCAGCAGTAACGGAACTATCATTTTGGAAATGCAGTTTACGGTGGTTTGGTAAACTGTCAGATTGTTAATAAGTACACATCAGTGT